>JAZKLR010000267.1:0-1200000 GCA_037103525.1 Ganaspis brasiliensis | reverse complement strand
CTTTAATAATCGTTAGTCTTGCTCATTAGAGATTTTCGGTGATAATTAAAATTGATGAAAATAATTTCATCTATTATCACCGGGCAAAAATATAATTTAAAAAAATTCAACTATTTTAATTACTTTGTAAATCAATTTCTTGTGGCAAGATAATAAAAATATACAAAATTTGCTTTAGAATACCGAAAATGTCTAATATTTTGAAAATTATGAACACAAAAATTATAATTTGTAAATGTTTTCATTACAAAATAACTGATTGAGGCAATATACATACAATCGGCTTTTTACACCTTAATTGAACACAATGAATGAATCATTCGATCACAATAAGCTTGTGAGATACACATGATAGTTTATGAATTTATGGACGTCTGAGAGAAAAAGTTTTAATCGTTAGACATAGATCTATACATAAAAGCATATTTTTATTAAATAATATTAATATATTATAAAATAATGAAATATATTGTTAACATATTGCTTTTACTAACAAACTAAAAAGTCATCAATTTTTATTTTTATTCACAAAAACGTGAATATGATAATACATTTTGCAAGTAAATTCTTTTCTACAGACGTCCAGAGATAATATGTTGTATACAGTTTTAAAAACTGTAAAATTTCGTGTCACTAATTTCTTTTGTAATCTCAATTCTTTTTACAATTACATTAATTCTGAACAATTTTACTCTAAATTCTTAAAAAGAAATTTAAGCCCAATTTTCGACTCATTCTCACATCTTACGATTTGAATTATTCAAAATAGAAGATTCTTTTCTTAAATTTCCTCTCTAAATTTGAAAATTTATTTCTCAATTATTTAAGTTTTATTTTATAAGTTTTTTAAAATTTATTTTATAAATTTATTTTTAATTTTATCTAGGTTTTATCGAATGATAGATGTGATTGAGTTTAAGGACTTGGCGAACACGCTAGAGCCAATTTATGGCACTTATTTTTTAACGTAAATCTGTTGATTCTAATTAAGATATCTAGTTCTCAATTGCTCTTTACATTTAGAAAAAGCTTTTTTCTAATGCGTATACATTAGTCAAATCTGTTTTGTGAATGTATATGATAGTAATAAAAGTTTAAGAAAAATATAAGATAATTAAAGACACGATTAAAACATAAAAAATATAGTAATCTGAAAATAGTATAAATCATTTACATTTCGCATGCATAATGTAGAGTAAAATTATCGAAATAAACTGCCAATTATTCTAGTTAAAATTACACAATTTCATCTATTGTAAAAACTAATATAGAGATTCCAAATTATTACAAATTTCATTCGAATCAAGACGTAAAAATTATTTATCATGTTTAATACAATTATCAACTTTTAATATTTTCAGTTAAAATTTTTTCACTTCTTGATTAGAATGTCGTTAAATTAAGTTTAAAATGACTTTCGGCAAAGCTTTGCATAAAAAACTTTGATTAAAAAAAAAATGTCAGTACGAGTAAAACAGAGATAATACAGACATCTTTGGTTGTTTGAATTTTAGGGCACAACAGTATGTTTATTACATCGTTCAATCAAACACGAATAGAAAATTTGTTTGATTGTTGCTACATACATTACCTAAGGCTACTGGTATTGCGATTTGTTAGTATTTGAATAATATAAATCAAAAATAAAACAAAAAATAATGTAAATCAATAAAATTTTCAAAGCTTAAAATTATAAGAATTTAAAAACTTTTTGGTGCCACAGTTGTCTCATTGACACACAACAGAAAAAAAAACTCAAAAAATTTAAGAATTTAATTCATAGATATTCAATATTTTAAAAATCAAAATTTATTATTTGTATGTAGAATTCGTTTTTTCTCTTATTTCAAGATCATAGACTCAATTGCCGAATACCATTTTATAGAAGGAATAAGGGATTTTTTAAGGATAAAGAAATCTATGAGGATTAAGTCTCAAAATCGGAATGCAGAAGCCATTGGCGATTTCGAAATACTAGAAAATTACTTTGCTTTTGCTCCAGGAATTTTGCTGAGTACCTAGAAAAAAATATTATTAAGTATAAAATTTTTAATGCTAGTAAATTACTAATTGAAAACACATTTTAATGAAGTTACTTAAATTTACTAATTTTGAATGATTTTCTTACTTTTGATAAATCAACTCCAGTAAGTGCCTGAACTGCAGGAGGTACTTGACCTACGAGTCGCGTAATTTCTTCACCAGTTGCACCACTTCCTCCTAAAAGTACAATTTCGTCTGTCCTTGCAAGAGGAGCAGAAACTTCGGCAGCAATCTGTGAAAAATACATTTTTATAAATTCCGCTGCAGAATATTGAAATTTTCAGGGTTATTTTTGGATTTTTTCCGGTATTTTTACTTGTTTTTAACGGTTTATATTCTCTTGTCAAATTTACATTTATTTTATTTTAAGGAGGTTCTCTTGATTTACATAAACTCAAACTTTATTTTTCACCCCAAATAAAAATATTTTTGAAATCAATTTCACCAAATTTTGAAAGATCCAGTTGTATATTTTTGAGAAAAAATTAGCTTGAGATAAAATTTGTTAGTAAATAATAATTATTTAACATTTTATGATTTTTGTTTAAATCTAGTTAAAATCTGTGATTTTCATTCAATTTTAACAAATAGCTCATTTTTCTCGTTAAAATATTTTCTGCAATTTTATTTGTTAGATTTTGCTAAATTTAACTAAATCTAACCTTTGCTAAATTATTTTCTTTAAACAAGAAAAAACAAACTTAAAACAAATTTTACTTGTCTAATAACTTTAAAAAAAATTCTTTAACAAAACCCAACAAACAAATGGTAGAGAATGTTTCTACGAGAAAAATGAGTTATTATTTATTAAAATTGGATGAAAATCACTGATTTTAGCTAGATTTAAAGAAAAAACATAAAATTATTCAAAATTAATTTATCAATCGGTGAAATTATTAATTAGACAGGAAAATTAAAAAGCATAAAATGTTAAATAATTATTATTTAACAACAAATTTTAGCTCAACCTAATTTTTTCTGAAAAATGTACAACTGGATCTTTCAAAGTTTGGAGAAATCGATTTCAATAAATTTTTATTTTGGGTGAAAAACGACTTTCTAGTTTGAGGTTATAATAAACGTACAAATAGCTGCACAAATTGAACTTTTTTATATTGTTTTTTTCAATTTTATATACCTATGTATTTAGTTATTATACATATGGTTTCAATACAAATATAATTTTCAACATATTTGCTTAAAGAATTGCTTTATTAATGCATTTCTCTCAATAAAAATATTAATTTATAGAAAATAAGATGTGAAATAAGTTATTAATGTTTATGTACAAAGTATAAAAAATTTGTTAACCTTTATAACTTTTGTCTAGGAAGTGTTTTTAATTTCGAGAATCGAACTTTTCGTAAAAATATACATATATTTCAACTTTACTTTCAATATTATAATCTTGAACTGTTTTTTATTTTCATTGTAGAAACATAAAAACTTTTATCTTCAAAATTTAAGGTTCTTGATTTGAAGATGATTTTTAAAGTTATAGTTAATCTTTATCAGAAAAACCGAAAAAGTTAAGTGAAATCTATAGTATTAACCTCTTAAGTTTGCCGTTTTACATTAGGGTTTTTGAAATAACTGTGAATTTAAAATTCTTGTTTATTTTTACAGATAAAACCAAGCAATATTCTTGATACTTACAAAAAATTTTATCTATTTTAAAAAATAGCTTAAAATGCAACGTTAAACTTAAGAATCCAGAAGATTTCACTATATTTTTTAATTACTCTCTAAATCTGAATTAATGAAAATCTACTAATGAAATTATGAAAAGTTGTCCATAAAATAAATAAGTAAAAATTTCTACTAAGAACTAGTAAAAAAATACTTATTTTTAGTAAAAAACTCCAAATTGATAGTAAAAAATACTAATTCAAATTTATAAGAGTTATTGATGTGAACTAGTATTTTTTACCATCAATTTGTAATTTTTTTAAACTAAAAATTGGTAATTTTTCCCAAGTTCTTAACACAAATTTTTACTAATTTATTTCGTGGACTACTTTTCATCATTTCATTATCAATTTTCTACTAATTTAGATTTAAAAAGTGTATTCTGCAAAATATGACAATTTCTCAGTTTTTCTATTGATAAAAGTTATTAATATTCAAAGATTCATTGAAATCAAGAAACTTTAACTTAAAAAAATTATTAAAAATAACAAAAATTTTTTCTCTTTTTTTACATAGGTTTTAATAATCTTACTTTAAATTGCATATCTTTATTGAATAAAAAATGTTAAACTCAATCCATATTTTTTCTATTTAAATGCATTTTTTCGTATTCTTTCTATTTAAATTCGTTCTTTTGTATTCGTTGTATTTAATTTCTCTCTATTTGTTTTCCTTTTAATTACATTCTAATTCTAAATTAGGTACTAATGAATAAAAAAATATATTTTTTTAAATTTTCTAAATTAACATTATTTTTTTTACCTTAGGCATAGCATTGAGCACCAAATTAAGAATAGCAGCATCTCCATATTTCTTATAAACAGAAGCTTTCATACGCATTCTTTCAGCTTCCGAAATACCAACAACTTGCAATGCGTGTGCTTCTGCTTCACCAATCATTCTAATTCTTTCAGCTTCTGCCTTTGCTGCGTCAACTGTTTGTGACCTTTAAAAAAAGAAATATAAAATTGTAAATGTGCAGTCAATTGACAATTGTTTATTAATAAACAACCATTTGTTGATTTTTTCTTTATTATAGATTAAATATGTTTTTATTTTAAATCATTAATAACTAATTTTAGATAAAATCTTTTATCTGTCCATGAATAAAATTTAGAATTTTGGAATTTAAACTTTACTTGTGTAAATTTTGAATAGAGTGAACCAAAAAAAAAAAAAATCCCAGCTTTTTATTATTGAAAAGTTCAATGTTTCAGAGATACGCCCATACTTGGATTAAAATTAGAACCTATTGAAAATTGAGTAATTTAAACAAATTATTAAAAGTGAGATTTTGTAAAATTATATCCACAAAACTATGAATATTGATAAAATTTAAGACACTTATAATTTGCATAAATTAGAATCTGTACTTGATTTAATAGACGTGTTTTGATAAATAAAAGTTAAGTAAATAAAAATAAAAGTTAAAGAATCATTAAAATTTGAAACAATTGAAATATTTGAGTCTGAATCGACATTAATTGGGATCATTAAACTTAGTGTTCTATAAAATTAGAATCAAAAGAAGTTTGTGTCAATTGAGATTAAAATATCTTGAAATTTCAAACAAAAAAGATATTTGAAACAAAATTGATTAAAATTTAAATCGCTAGAAATTTAGCCGACAATTATTTGAAATATGTCTGTTATTTTTCACAATTTGACTAAAATTACGTTTTCAAAATATGTACCTCTTTCCTTCGGCGATTTTTCCTATTTTATAATGTTCAGATTCAGCTGGCAAACGAACAGTACTTTCAAGTTCGTGTTCTTTTCTGAGAACCTCTTGAGTCTCAACTTCAATTTGCTTTCTTCTTTGTACAATCTCAATTTGAATTTCTTCGTTTCGTATTCTCTGCTTTATTTTTGCGGCTTGCAGCTCGTAGGCTAACTGTGCTTCAGCTTTCTGTAAAAAAGAATATTAATATTAATAATAACAAGCAAATTTATACACTGATAATTACCTAAAGTTTTTTTTTTTAAATGTATATTATAAATAAATTAAATTCTTAAATTATTAATATATTTCAAAACTTACCGCAGTATTAACTTCTTGATCGAAATTTGCTTTTTGCAACTGATAAAGTCTCGCGTTGTCCTCAATTTTCGTATCGGTATTATATTTAATATCCATTGCCGCTTTCTCGCATTCAGCTTCCTGCAAATAAAAAATAATGTGATTATTTTCGCATTTTTTATTTAATTTAATTTGTTTATGTCATGATTGAACATTTAGATTTAAAATTAAAAAGAAAAAAGTTTTTTTTTACCCGAATGCCAGCATCTCGGTTAGCTTCAGCGACACCAACGTCGGCATCTCTTTTCACTTCAGCAGTTCTAGCTTTTCCTAGGGAGGCAAGATATTGAACGTCGTCGAAGACGTCTTTAATGGTAAATGAAAGTATCTCAATACCCATACGACCAACATCTGGAGCTGCTACTTCTCTAACAAGAGCAGCAAACTGATCTCGATCTTTGTAGACTTCTTCAACCGAGAGAGTTCCTGTAAAAAAGAAACGTTTTCCCTTTATTTTCACTGAACCTACATTACACTTTTCCAGGGGCGGCGATTTGTTTATGGTACGTCTGCAAATTCCGTAGAGCAAAAAATTCGCCCTAAGGAATTCCATATGGCAAAATTACTGACAAAAAACAAATTTCTTAATAAGAATGTGGATAAAAGAATTTACAAATTGAAGAAAATGATTAAAATTTAAAAAAAAAACCATATTTTGTAAAAATAATTGAAAAATGACTAAAGAAGTTAAAAATTAATCTATCTATAATAATAATCCGAAATTTCATTCATTCTTTCATTCATTCTGTCCACACCTGAAGTTGGTCGTTTTTCTATTCAATTGTTTTTTAATAATGTTTTGCTTCTTGGTTTTGAAATTTGTTATGTAGTTGAAAATAGGTTACGTTTTTCGTTTGTGTCAATTAGGTAAGTCCATTGTCTTTCGTCTGAGAACTGTTGCGGACTTATTTTAAAAAAAATATTGTTCCAGAACACTTGAAACTTTAATATTTGCTGGTTTCATTGGTCATAATATTAAAGGGTAAATTGTATTTCTTTTAATGCAATTATTAATCAAAAACCTTAAATTTTTGCATTTTTTTAAAAACATTATCATTCAAAAACTATTTAATATTATCTATTGGAACTTACCAGAAACATAAAATGCTTAATTTTTAATATTTTATTGTTGATATTTTTATTAAAAAAGGATTATTTTAAAATAATATTTAAATTAGAAAAATTTTTACTTTGAAAAATTTTACAATTATTTTCAGCTTACAACTTTTTTACTGAACCTCCTACAAATTTCAGCTTTTGTAAATATTTGATTACATATTAATAAAATTTACTTATTATTAAAATTTTATGAACGTGTTTTACTTCGTTTTTGAGATATAAAATATGGAAATTTTATACTTAAAAAGGTTATTTCTAAAACTTGAAGTTAGTATAGACCAAGTTCACATCGCTCTATTCAACTTGTAATTCAAATTAGACAAGCATTATTACAACCTGCCTAAAGTTTAAAATATCAATTGAAAAATAGAAATCTAGATATTTATACCACCAGTTCTTTTCCATTTTCTCCATTTGTAGGAGGTTCCACAAAAAATTTGTAAGCTGAAAAGGATTGTGAAATTTTTTGAAGTAAAAATTTTTCTAATTTAGATATTATTTTAAAATAATCCTTTTTTAATAAAAATATCAACATTAATATATTAAAAATTAAGCATTTTATGTTTCTGGTAAGTTCCAATAGATAATATCAAATAGTTTTTGAATAATAATGTTTTTAAAAAATTGCAAAAATTTAAGGTTTTTGATTAATAATTACATTATAAGAAATACAATTTACACTATAATATTATGACCAATGAAATCAGGAAATATTCAAGTTTCAAGTGTTGTGGAACAATTTTTTTTAATAATATGTCCGCAACAGTCCTCAGACGAAAGTCAGTGGACTTACATAACTATAAAATTGGTAAATTTTTAAAATAAACTAATAAAATTTTAATAATAGGATTAAAAAAGAAAACAAGATTAAAATATATACATTATGCAGGTATATAACCTGCTTTGTATTTAACATTTTTTTACAATTTTAATTTAATTTATGTTAAACAAAATTTATTTAAGTTCTTATTATGTAAAATTAAGTTTTTCTTAAATATTTTGAGTAAATTGAATATTGGTTTTTTTAATTCAGAAAATCTAATATTTCTATGAAATTTCATAAATGATTTGAAGATATGAAATAATAAAATTTTATTATCATTTATTCATTCATTCAGTCTTTGATTCTGTTTACACCTATTTCGAGCTTTTAATTAATTCTAAAAAATACAATAAAAATAATAATAAAGAATGAAATATTATGAATTATATCATTGAAAAATAAGCTATGCACAGGTTTTAAACATTGCTTAAGGTTTTCAATTACCTTTTTGATTATTTGCTTTCCTTTTGAGAACTTTTTTTTCTTTAGTTTAAGGGTCAAACCACTGACTTTCGACCAAAGGTGGTCGCTTACGATAATGATTAATTTATGCACTTTAATTATATTTTCATTAGATTCAAGACAGATATTTATTTTATTGCTAAATAATACCACCTTAAAATTCCGGAATTAACCCCAAAACACATTTTTAATCTTATATAAGTTTCTTCTGGATGATATTAAAAAATTAACACTTTTTACATATCTAAGTTTTTATAAAATATTCAACATATTAAATTTTCGCGAGGATAATTTGCTCAGTTTATGAATTATTAAAGTTTAAAAATGTAATGAAAAAACCATATTTTTCATTGAACAAAATACACTCTTACATTTGTCGTTAAAATTATTGACAAAAATAATTTTGAATTTAAAATAAATAACAGATTGTCAAACTTTAGAGTGTATTTTGTACATTTTAAACTTGAATAATAATTCATAAACTGAGCAAATTACTCTCTCTAAAATTTAATATGTTGAAGATTTTATAAAAACTTAGATATGTGAAAAGAAATAATTTGTTAATTGCATCCAGAAAAACTTATATAAGATTAAAAATTTTGTGTTTTGGGGTTACTTCTCAAGTTTTAAGATGGTATTATTTAGTAATAAAATAAATATTTGTCTTGAATCTAGTGAAAACATGATTAAAGTGTATAAATTAATAATTAAGGTAAGTTTGAATAATATTTATTAAGAAGGTTTCTAAAAAATAGATTTTTAAAAATGGTTAAAAGTGACAGCCTTTTGATCAACTTTAAATTGATTTTATTATTATTCTTATCATTATTCATTATATACAAAATAACATTAAATAAAATAAATATTTGGATGTTAATTAAACATATTTTCTTTACAATATGAGAATGAAATGTTTTCTTTCTAAATAAAAAATATTTGAAATATGCATTAAAAACGCCAATTTTTCTTGACACTTGCTTCTTTAATTACAATTTACGGCTGGAAAATAAAAAAATTATCTAAAACAACTTCAGAACTTGAATTTAGACACATCAATAATACATATAATATGGGTTTTAATATTTATTAAAATATGTCAGCGACGAGCTTTAGTTGAAAGACAGTGGTTTGACTCTTGAAGCTTTTTTGCGCTATTAATTTTTAAAGAAAAATGGGTACTGCATTAAATTACTTTTGAAAACATTTAGTATTTTTATCTAAAAATTATTATTTTTTATTGCGTGAGTAAATGATTAAACTGCTTTAATATTCAATTTAATTATACATTTAAAATTAAAGACAATTATAAATCTAATTATATAGTTTAACTAGATTAACAGAAAATGAGATAGACTGAAATACAGTTTTTACTATAAAAGAATTAACTTTTTTTGGAAAGACTAAAATTATAAAATTAATCAGAAAATTTGGATTTATATTAGTTTTAATGTATGTAAATTTTTTACAATTAAAACGTTTTTAGAAATTGGTTTAAGTTTGAAATTATTTTAATATGTATATTGTTAGAATTTGAAATTATTTAAAGTTGATATAATAATTAAAACATAGAATGATTAAAAATTGAAGCATTAAAAGTTTTTAATAATAATTGAAATTTATTAATAATAAAATTCAAATAATTCCAAGTTCCTAATAATTAAGAGGATGTGATAGATTGATCATTGACCACATGACCCACAAACAAAATTTTTCAGCGGTTTTCTCTAGAACTAGGTACTGAATATTTTTCAATGCAATTTTGTCGAATTACCTAAAATATCACCTGAAAGGTCTGCGTACCCCTAACTTATTTGGAGTTTGACCCAAAATTAACTGTTTGAGTTTTTTCTAATTTTGAACAATTTTATAAAATTAACTTTTTAGTCAAAATGAGAACACACGCTAGAGTCAGAAAGATCTTCCGGTTGATATTTTATATAATTCTATACTAAGTTTTATATAAAAATATTCATTAGTTTTATACAGAAAAATCGCTGAGAAATTTTGGCTTTGGGTCATGTGACTATACTGACATCATTCTCCATCACAAGCTCTTAAAGTTTGAAACACATTTTAAAATTGCATTAATAAAATTAAATTTAAAATATTTAGTTTATAAATATATAATAAAGTTAAAATACATTTTGTTTACATTGTTGAGAATCAAAGTGAAATTGGATTATATATGTCTCTTAAAACTTTGGTTAAATATTAAAATTTTGCTTAATTGAAGTTTAAAATAATTAGAGTTTGAATCTATAAAAGTTGGAAAATATTTTAAATTTGGAAAAATTAAAATCTGTGTTGATAAAAGTTTTGACGATTAATTTGCACCTAGAGAAGTTAGTAATTGAAATTTATATTGTTTAAAGAAAATTTAAGAATAAGAAACTTTGATTAATAGACGTTTGGAACAATTGAAATTTGTATAGAATTTTGAATATAATGTTAGTATATTTCAAAATAAATAATTCATTACGTTTTTCTCGTTTCCTTTTTGCTATAAACTTTTATTGTTTACTTTTTGATTAATCATTTTTTTGCATTTATGGGTCAAGAAATGCTAATAAACATTCAACTCAAAAAAATCATACCTCTTTTAACAAACCTTATCTTTCTTATTAAACTGGACTAAAATAATAATTATATGTTAAAATAAAATTTTTGTTTAATTTGTTTAGGATCTAATAAAATTAATTTAAACTAAATCGGATTACTTTTATTATTTAAAAATTTTTTATTATTATTTTATAATTAAATCAATTATGTATTAGGATGTATATTAATAATAATAATTAACTTTTAAGAAATGCATTTGACGGAACAAATCATAGTTTAAAGAACAAAACTCTTTTTCTGATTTAATAAAATTTAAATAATAATTATGTAACAGTAAAAAATGAGTTATATTTTTATTTAATTTAATAATAAATTATCTAATATAAAAAAGTTCATACTTTTTATATTTAAATTAGTAACAAATGCAAAACGTCATTCTCGCGCGCTGTAGCGCGCGTATATTTTGCTAGTAATAATAATAATCCGCAAGATTCATTCATTCATTCATTCTTGTCTGTCCGCACCTGAAGTTTGTCACTTAGATATTTTTTTGTTTTAAATCAGTTACGTTTGAAAAAATATATCTTTAAATTAAAATTAGAGTCTACTTTCATAAGAGTTAATTTAACTGATGCATTGACAGAAAATAAATTAATTAAAATACAGTTTACCCTAAAATATTGAACTGAAATTCCCATACACTAAAATTTTTAGTAAATTAAAATTTAATTCTATCAATATAAATTAACTTGAAATGTTCTTGTGATTAAATTAATTGATATTTAGATCATTGAAAATTGCGATCATTAAAATTTTGAAATAATTATTTTTAATGAAAATCTAAATCAGTAATTAAGAATCAATATATATTTAAGTTTTAATTTATTGAAGTTTGAATTCATCTAAATTTTTATTGGTTATTACGCTTTAAATTATCTAAATTTTAATCAATTCTTGCGTTTTTATTATTCTGATTATTAATAACTAAACATTTAAACTTTTCACAATTTTAATTTTTTTTGTAAATATAAATTTCACTTAATTTTAAATTCCATTAGACACAATTTTCATTGATTCAAATTATAGTCTAAATTATTATTTTCAAAATTTTGACTGATTAAAGCTTTAATATACAATGACATTTTTTTATATTATTAGAAGTTTTTATATAATGTTTAATGTTAAAAATAATTTAAATATGCATTATTAGATTTTGAAAATATGTAAAGTTTATAACAGTTTAAATTTGAATTAATTAAAATTTTTATTATTTAAAATTTAAAGGAATTTAAATTAAATTAAATATAATTCTTAAGACTTTAACAAATAAAAATTTGAATTAATTGAAGTTTAAATAAATTTGAGTCAACATTTCGTTAAAACGGTTTTAAGTTTGGAACCATTTTAAATTTGGAAAAACTAAAACTTGAATTGTTAGAACTTTTGAAGAATAGAAATAATCCTCAAAAGAAATTTGGAACTAAATTTTTTATTTATTTTTCTTATTATTTTTTTTTAAATATAAAATTGGAAAAATCGTGCTCTTTTAAAATATTTTTTATTTACTTTCACTCATTTGTTTAATTCTTAAAGTCGGCAGCAATTTTAATTTGCATAGAATAAAAGTTATATTTATCTAGAATATTAAGTTTATTTGAATTACAAATGTCATTAAATTATTTATCTTATTTGAACTTGCAGAAATTTATAGTTGTAAATGACCAAAAACAATTCAATGTTTTCCAATTCTTATGTTGCCATTATTTTCAACAGTTTTCAATATACAATTATTCCCTTTAAATTTTATAATTATCCTTCAATTTTTTAAAATATTTTATCCTGTAGTCGACCATTCTCGACAGATTTAAATTTTTTCTTTCAATTGTAAATTACTTTCCTCATTTCTAAATTATTGCTTTAATATTGAATTATTTTAGTCATTTTGTAAATTTTCTTTCAATTATCAATTATTATATTGAAATTTCAATACAATTCTTTAGTTTTAATTTATTTTCTACAATTTTATCCATAATTTTCATCAGTTATAATTGACAATTTATTATTCTCCTTCAATTTTATGATTATTCACTAAATTAAAAAAAAATTCTAATCCCGATTATTTTTCGGTTTTTTTTTTTCAATTAATAATTATTTTTTTTTAATAATTAAGTACTTTCGTCATATTGTAATTTTATTTTAAATTTTATAATTATTCTTAAATTTCTTTAGATATTTTGTTCTGCTGTCGATTATTCTCGATAGATTAAACATTTTTCTTTCAATTATAATTATTTTCCTCATTTCTAAATGATTGTTTTTAATATTTAATTATTATAATCATTTTGTTAACTTTTTTTCAATTATCAATTATTTTATTGAAATTTCAATATAATTCTTTAATTTTTATTTATTTTCTACAATTTTATTTATAATTATCATCAGTTTTTAATTTACAATTTATTATTCACCTCCAATTTTATGATTATTCATTAATTAAAAACAAACATTTTCTAATCCCAATTATTCTCACCATTCTTCAATTTCTTTTTTCAATTAATAATTTTTTTTTTAATAGTTAATTATTTTCGTCATATTGTAATTTTATTTTTAATTATCATTTATTTTCTTGATATTTTCATTTAATTCTTTAATTTTTAATTTATTTCTTTAATTTTTAATAATTTTCTGCAATTCTCAAATATTTTCTTTAATTTTCAATTATTTTTAACGATTTTCCATTAATTCCTAATTACTCAACAATTCTCAGATTTTTTCAATTACTTTTTTCACTCATCAAAATCGTTTTAAATTTCAATTCAATTGTTGTTATTATTATTAATATTATCGCCTATTTTCTATTATTATTTTGATTATTATTAGAATTCTTTAATTTTAAAGTTAATTGTTCAATTATTTTCTTTAATTGTTAATTTCATTCTTCAATTTTTAATTATTTTTTTCGATTTTTAATCCAGTTGTTAAATGTGCAATTATTTCCAACAATTATTCCTTCAATTTTCTTAATTTCTCAATTTGCAATTATTTTCTTTAAATTTAATCTTTCTTGTTTAAATTTTTCAATTATTTTCTTCAGTTGTCTATAAATCTAGTCATTTTTCGAATTTTGTTTTCAAACGACAGTTATTTTCGTTATTTTTCACATATTTTCATGAATTTTTTAATTAATCTCGTAGTTTTTAAACTATTTCTTTCAATTATTATTAATTATTTTCCGCAATTTTCAATTATTTTCTACAATTTTTTCAATGTTCGATTATTATCTTAAAATTTTATAATTATTCTTTGATTATTTTAATTATTTTGTTCGGTTTTATATTACTCTAGACATTTTTTTAATTTTGTTTTCAATTGTTGAATATTTTTGTCATTTTGTAATTTTTGTTCCAGTTATCAATTATATTTTTCAAATTTTAATTTAATTCTTAAATTGTCAATTTATTTCCTCGACTTTTTATTTTTTTTTTCAATTTTAATTTTTTTTTTTCGATTTCCAATCCAGTTGTTCAATTTGCAATTATTTCAAACAGTTATTCCTGTAATTTTTCAACTAATTTGTTTAAATTTAATATTCATTTTTTAATTTTTTAAACCATTCATTTCATTTGTGTAATTATGTAGTCATTTTTCGAATTTTTTTTCAGCCGTTAATTATTTTCGGCATTTTTCAGATATGTTCTTCAATTTCGTAATTTCCATTATTTGTATTTGCAAAAATTTATAGTTTTAAATGACCAACAATAATGGAAAGTTTGTCGCGCGCTTGGGCGCGCGTTAATGTTGCTAGTTAATAAATAATTTAACTAATTTGATATTGAAGAAAATAATTAAAACTGAAAAAAGTTTTATTTGAAAAAATTAAAGAAAAGAATTGAAACTTGCGGAAATTGAATTTAAAAATTGGGGGAGAAATTGAAAAATAATGGAAATAATTAGAAAATGAAGAAAATTTTTGGAAAATGATAAAAATAGTTGACAATTATAGCAAGTAATTAAAATAATAACAGAAAAGAATTATTAAAAATTTAAGAAATTTTTAAATAATTTTAAATTTGCTATTCTCAAAGATTAAAGAGAATAATTGAAACTTAGGAAATTGAATTTAAATATGAGGGGAAAAATACTGAAAATAAAATTGAAGAAAAATGTTGAAAAATGATAAAAATAGTTGAGAATTGTAGCAAATATAATTAAAATCATTTAAAAAAAATTCTTAAAAATTGGAGAAATTTTTAAATAATTTTAAATTTACTATTCTTAAAGAGTGTATTAATTAAAATTTTAATCAATGAAATTTAAAATTAATTGAGGTTTGAAGAATTAAGACATATAATAATTGTAATTGTAGTCTTGTTTATCTCAAATATAGTCTGTAATTTTTTAAATTATTTTTTACAAATGTTTATTATTTTCTTCAATATACAATTATTTCTATCAATTACTTTATTATAAATTTTATTTTTTAATTAATTTTCAATTCCTTTTTCTCATTTTCAATTATTTCTTTATTAATTTTCTAATTTTTTTATTATTTATCTCAAATTTTAGTTATTTTTTCAATATACAATTATTTTTACCATTCTGCAATTATTTTCTTATATTACAAATATATGTTGAAATTTTTTCAATTATTTTTCACAAACTAAAATTATTTTTTTCAATTTTAAATTAGTTTTATTACTTTACAAATATTTTCTCCAATTTTATATTATTTCCATTATTTTTCAATTAATATCTTAGATTTTAAAATATTTTTCTCAAATTTTAATAATTTTCTTTAATTTCAAATATTATTATTATCATTTTGCAATCAATTTTTTCAATTTTCAATTATTTATCTCATTTTTCAAACATTTTTTTCAATTTTCATTTTCTTTTTTATTTTTCCATTACTTTTTCTCATATTCAATTATTTTTTAATTAATTTTTAATTTTTTTTTATGATTTATCACAATTTGCACTTATTTTTTTAATATACAATTATTTTTATCAATCTGAAATTATTTTCTTTCATTACAAATAATATATGTTGCAATTTTTTTAATTATTTCTCAAAAAATAAAATTATTTTCTTCAATTTCTAATTATTTTTATTCCTTTACAAATATTGTCTCGAATTTTGTACTATTTTCATTACTCTTTAATTAATTTCCTAGATTTTGAAAGATATTTCTCAAATTTTAATAATTCTTTTCAATTTTTAATTAGTTTTATTACTTTGCAAGTATTTCAATGTTTTAATCATTTTTGGATTATTTTTCTCAAATTTTAATTAAGTTCATAAATTTTTGATTTTTTTAACTTGTAATGATTTGATCACAAATTTTATATTATCTTGATTATTTGGTTATTATTTCTGAAAATGTACTCAAAATCAAATAAAATTGTCAACTTTTGAGTTACAATAATTACGAAGAAAATTTTGAAGAAAATCAAAGAAGTAAAAGTAAGAAAATTAAAGAAAAACTAAAAATAATCTAAAGAAATGAGAAAAATAAACAAACAAAAAAATAATAAAATAAAGAAAGAAAGATAAGATAGAAAATAGAATAAAATAAATTCCATAAAATGGAAAATAGAGAGAAACTGATAAAAAATTTTTAGTTAAATGAATTAAGAGAAAATCCTTCAAGGTTTTTTTAATCTAGAAAGATTAACAAATTATGAAAGAGTAGATAAATTTGTGAAAGATTATTTTAAAATGTTTAAAAACGTAGAGGAAACTTGAACAAGATGCGTAAATCTATTAATAAATTAAATCATTGAACAATTATCCCCCCCTCCTCACAAAGCAAAATTAGAAAAATTATGCGTTTATCTACGAAATGTGGTGAAATTGAAAAAGATTATAAATAAATAAGAGAATACCTAACAAAAATGGAGAATAGTAAAAAAACGTATAAAACCACAAAAGACGACTGTAAACAAATTAAAAAAATTTAAATCAAAGACAAAATGTGAAAAAGGATTTGAAAAGATTGAGGAAAAAGCAAGAACATTTTTTGAAAAAAATTTGAATTGACAAATAGGTATTTATTAAAAAAGAAACTAAAGAAAAAAAACCTAAAAAATAATTATTACAAGAAAAACTGCTAGAATCTATTTTTTTTTAAGAAATGAAAATATCTATGAAAATCAAAAAGTGAGAAAATCCAATAAAAAATAAGGAAAAAAAATGTTTAAATAATAAAAAAATATTTGGTTTTAAATATTAAAAATAAGTAAAAATTTACAAAAGAAATGAGAATTTTTTTTTTTTAAAGTTACAGAAGCTTTTGAAAACACGAGGAAATTATCAAAATATACCTACCTAAAAACAAAATAAAAATTTAAACAAGTCTTAATATAAAAAATGATATTGAGAAAATATTTTAAACAATATTTTTTTTAAATCAAGAAATATTAGAAAGTTTTTTTAAAGTGTGACTAAATTTGTAAATAAATCGAAGAAAACATTTGAAAAATTATTTTTTGGAAATAATGTTCCTATTTCAATTATATCTTCTTTAAGACGTTGGAAATAATTCTTAAAAAAAATTAAAATAAATTTTTTTAGAATGCTTTTTTTAAATTAAGAAGATTTTTAAATATAAAAGAATTAAAAAACAATTAAAAGTTTTTTTTCTTAAAAATTATTAATGTCTAATTTATGCAAATGGTTCAAATTCCAGTAAAATTTTTTAGTTAAAATCATCAAAAGCTTTCAATCCTAGTTTGCAAAGCATTTTTAGATTTTTAAAAAAATGCTCAAGTTCTTTTTGCTTTATCATGGAGGAAGTTTTATATTTCTTTCATTTTTAAGATTTATAGAAATTATTTTAATATAAATGTTTAATAAAATTTTTGAATTAAAATCCGAGGAAACTTTAAAAATCGTGGTCTTAAAAATGTAGGTATTTAAAATTAATTCTCGAAAAATTTTTGAGTTCAATATTTGCTAAAATTTTTCAATAAATAAATTCTCAAGTTTAAGTTAAAAAAAACAAATTTTAAATTTTAAAACAAATGATTAAAAATGATAAAAAAAACTGGTCATTTTCATTCCTGCTTTTTGAAATATTTTAAGATTTCAGGAATCTTTTAGATGTTGAGTAAAAGTTTTAAGTTAAAATCATTAAAAACGATTTTGAAAATCAAAATTTTTTATTATTTTTCAACTTGTTAATTATTTACTTCTTGAAATTTTTTTGACTCATATAATTAAAAAAATTTTAAATAAAAGATTCTCAACTTTTAAACTGATAAAATGACTCAAGTCAAAATTAGTAATATTTATTGAAAAAAGTGAACAAAAAAAAAATAAATAAATAAAAATATAAAATAGAACTGTCCAAAGTTTGAAATTTAAAAATTACTCAAAAAAATTTTCAGAAAATTTAGAAAAATTCAGTCGTCGAGTACAAATTGTCGTTTAAAACAAAATGCTTTGATCCAAAATTCGTTATCAAAATAATAATTATTTAACATTTAGCGTTTTTTTTCTTTAAATCATTCGTAATTATCATTCAATTCTATTTATTGAATTTTGTTAATGACATTTTATTTAAAAGTTATTAAACAAATAAAATTTGATTTTCATATATAATTATAGTTTTATTTGCAGTTAAAAACCAGTTTTTAATTTGAGGTTATGTCTATGGAGAGACCAACCTTAAATAAATTATGTAATTCTCTTTTTAAACTCCTGTACAGAACTGTTAAATTCCGTTAAATTACTGATTTGAGTGATTTTTTATCGATTTCATATTAAATTTACGACAAAGTAAATTATTTCTCTAAATATTCTCCGTTTAAAAAAATTAAAACAACAAAAATGGGTGTATTTTTCAATTTGAACCAAATCTAGGAGTCAGAGCATAACGTTTTATAAAAAATTTCTTTTTAACCATAAAAAAAAATAAATTTAATTATATCAAATTTTTAATTTGAAAATATTTATTTTATAAAATTTTATAGGGTCGTCTAGTCTAATAAATTCAATTAAGATTTTTTAATTAAAATATAAAATTTAATTTTGTTTACAATATTAAAGTTATTATTTTATTAAATCATTCATACAATTCTTTAATTAAAAGACAATTTATTACGCTACCTTTGTACAATCAAAATATTGCAAATATTTAAATAATTCATTGAGTAGATTTGACTTTAAATAAATCATTTTAAAGACATGTTTTTATTAAACAGGTAAATAATCTATTTGTTTAATTCTCTATTTTAAATTTTTATATTTATTTTATATATATTTACTAATTTAATCATTATTTCTATAAAATTTAAATTAATCTATAAATTTTAATAATAAAAGCATAAAACTATTTGATTAAATTTTTACAAATTATTACATTTTTTTTTAAAATAAAATTTTAAATTATATTTTTAAATTTAGAATTTTTGCTTCCTCATAGAGGAAGCTTTATGATCGTTAAAATTTTCGATTTTCCAAAAAATTTTTTTTATGCTAAAAATACAACTTAATGAATACAAAAATCATATTCTTTATCTCAAAACGAATTGATTGACCTATATAACTTTTATAATTGATCAAGAATTCGTAAAATAATTCATATTTTTACATTTTTTGCATTTAAAATTCTTCATTTTTGAATAACTTCCCCAATTATCTTATATATATTATAAATTTAATAATATATATATTATTAATAATAAATAAATTATTTTGCTTACTTGGAAGCGAAATGTCCATTGAAAGGACATAATTCTCACCTAGTTTAATTATTTTTAATTGAAATTTTTAAAGTTTATCCCTTAAAATTTTTACATCTTGAAAAAATTTTAATGGAAAATTATTAATAATTTTAAAAAAATTTTGAATCAAATTCTTTTATTAAAAAATTATATAGGCAGAAAAATATGAATAAATATTAATATTAACTAACTTCACTTCAGACTTTAAAACGTGGACAGAAAAAGATGAATAAATATAAATACATACTAACTAACTTCAGGAGTTTACGGAGATTATTATTATTTAATTTTAATAATTTTTAAATTTTATAATAATTCTTAAATTTTTTAAAATTATTTTGTTCTGTTGTCGATTATTCTTGACAGTTCTCGAATTTTTCTTTCAACTGTCAATTATTTTCCTCACTTCTCAATTATTTTCTTTAACATATAATTATTTCTGTCATTTTGTAATTTTTCTTTCAATTATCAACTATTTTCTTAAAGTTCCAATTTCAATTCTTTAATCTACAATTTATTTATTTCATTTTTAATAATTTTCTTCAATTCTCAATTATTTTCTTTATTTTTCAATGGCATTCTTCTTATTTTGCTTACTTGGAAGCGAAATTTCCATTAAATGAACATAATTCTCACCTAGTTTAATTATTTTTCATTAAAATTTTTAAAGTTTATCCCTTAAAACTTTTAAATCTTGAAAAAATGTTAATGTAAAATTAATTATTAATTATTAATTAATTAATTAAATAATAATAATCTCCGTAAACTCCTGAAGTTAGTTACTTTTTATATTTATTCATTTTTTCTGTCCACGTTTTAAAGTCTGAAGTGAAATTAGTTAGTATTAATATTTATTCATCTTTTTCTGTCCATGATTTAAAAACTTATTTTATTAATTTTGACTCTCTTTATCAGGAAATATTTTGAACTTTGAATTGAAAGAATAAGGTAACCTTTTTCGTTAGTGTCGTGTTTTACTGCTTTTTAATTGTCATTTGTGTAAAAAAACCATTTCGAAAAATGCTTTAAAAATTTATTATGGTTTTTGAAGAAGTTTAAAATATACATAAACACATACAATTAATTTCCTAAATTTTCAGTTATATCAAATTTAGATTATTGTCATCAATTTTCCATTATATAACAATTTTTTAATTATTGTCTTTTGTTTAAAAATAAATTCTGCAATTTTTCTTGATTTTCATCAATTTATAATTATATTCATTATTTTGGCATTACTTTTAAAAATTTCAATTATTTATCCGATATTGCAATTATTTTCATCAATTTTCGATTATTTCTGCGATTTTTTAATTATTCTCTTTAATTAAAAATTTTTAAGTAATTTTTACAATAATTATTTTTTTTTTAAACATATATTCTATTTTTCAGTTATTTCTCTCAAATATTATTGAATGTTTTTCAGTTTTTATATTATTTAAATTATTTTCATCATAATTCAATTTTCTTTCTCAATCTTAAATTATTTTCAGCATATTTCAATTATTTTTGTCAATTTTTAATTAATTTTATCATTTTTCAATTATTTTTTTCGATTTTTAATTATTATACTCATTTTCTAAAATTATTTTCTAAGATTTTTAAGTATTTTTCTGAAAATTTAAACATTTTCTTCAATTTCTAATTATTTTCATTTGTTATCAGAATTTCAAATTTTTTTTTTTATTCGTTTTATTAAGTCTAACAGTTTTACAACCAATGACAGGACTACAAAAATAACAATATAATATAATTAAGATAAAACATAAGAAAGTAAGATTACGAGAAATCATAAATAATCACTCTAACAGACTTTATTAATTATCATAAATTTCAATCATAGAATAGAATAGAATAGAATTTTATTTTTAATGCTACATAAGAGTTTTACATCTACACAAGCCGTTTCTCTACACTTAGTTGTCATACTTTTCTAAACCTAAATTTAAAAAAAATATTAAATTATACGTATCATATTTATCATATTAAATTTATTGTCTTAACACTGATTCTATTTTGTATAAATTTAAACACAGTCTTCTATCTCTCCCTTCCGTTAGTTTCTTGAGTAATATCTTCCTTTTGTCCTTCCCGTCGTTTTCCTCGTCCCATTTTCTCCAGCTTTCTCTGTATTCTACGTCTAATTTTTCTAATACTTTTTTACAGCTTATTACATGTTGTATGGTTTCCTTTTCCTTTTTGCAAGATCTACATTTATCATCATTAAAGCCCTTCTTGTTTTCTTTGACTGCGTTCCCGCATCTCCATCTAGCCCATGTTTCCTTTTCCCAAGTCATCGTGTTCTTTTCTTTCCAGTATGTCTCCATCTCTATGTTTTTCTTAATTTCTTTATAGTAGTTACAAAAACTTGAATTGTCCACCTTTATCCAATCGTTCTGTATATCTTGTTCTTCTGCACGCTTTTCTGTTTCAACAAGCGTTTCCACAATTTCTTCTTTTCTATTGCCTTCTCCTATCATTTTTATTATCTGTCCATCTCCAACTCTTTTTAGTGCCTCTTCTAATTCTTTCCCCCAACTCGTTGGTTTTTTATTCCTAATGTTTCTTATTTCCTCCCTCATGCATTTCCTCGGCCACCTATTTTCTTCCATTGACATTAACTTTACTAGAAATGTTCCTGCTCTTTTCCTTGCTTCGAGTTCTATACTTCTTCTTCCACTTTCCAATTTCCACAAATAATCAGGAGTATTTTTTGCCAATCCCATACTTGTTTTTGCGTATCTAGCCTGTATCTTCTCTACCACCTCTCTTCTTTTCCATCCCCATATCTCAACTCCGTACAAAGCGGCAGCTTTAACAGTCGCATCCATGAAAAACAATTTTCTATTTAAGTCTGTTATTTTTGCTCTATGCGTTTCACTCCATACTTTGTTGATTAATTGTTGGGTTCTCCCTGAGATTTTTCTAACATGTGTATTGTATTGATGGCCTGCGGCGAACCAGAATCCTAAGTAATTAAATTCCTTGACTACTTCTATCTCCGTTTCTTTATATCTCCAACTCTCGTTTTTTCTCTTTCCGCCATTTCTAAAGACCATTATTTTAGTTTTGTCTGTGTTTACTTCTAGTCTGTTTTTATTCGTCCATTTCTCTAAATTTTTTATCATTTTATTCAGTTCCTTCCCATTTTCTGCTATAATTACCGCGTCATCTGCATACAGTAATACATAAATTTTGGTATTAGAGCCCGGTCCCACAGCCATTCCTCCATCTCCTTTCCTTCTTAATTCTTCTTCTAAATCATTGATATAAATATTAAATAGAGTGGGACTAAGTGGGCAGCCCTGTCTCACTCCTTTGCTTGTTTTAAACTTTTCCGTTTTCTCATTTCCTACTAATACTTCATTTTCCGTATCCTTATAAATTTCCTTAACCACCTCCAAAAATCTACCATTAATTCCCATTTGTTCCATTTTTGTCCATAGCCTCTCTCTATCCACCATGTCAAAAGCCTTTTTAAAATCAACAAATGCTGCGTATAACTTGCCTCTTTTTCTATTCAAACTGTTTCCTACTAGTGTATTTAAAACAAATATTTGGTCCACGGTGCTTCTTCCCTTTCTAAATCCTCCTTGTGCCTCTGTTAGTTTATTTTCTTTCTCCAATTTGTGATTTAACCTTTTAACCATCACTGACGCTAGAATTTTGTAACCTGTGTTCAATAATGAAATCCCTCTGTAATTTGTTGTTAAATTTTCATCTCCCTTTTTCTGGCATTCCTTTTAAAAATTCTGCTGTAATTTCGTCTTCACCCGCTGCTTTGCCTTTTTGCAATTTCTTTATAGCCAGTATTATTTCCTCTCTTTCCAAAGGTCTATTAATATCTACTTCCATTTCCTCTTCTTCTGCCTCAGCCTCTATTTCTATCCTTATATTTTCTGTTTCTCTCTTTGAATTTTCCTCATTACTTTTCAATTTATACCTTCTATTCAAACTGTCTTCCATCGGTTGTCTCTTTTCTTCTGCTTCATTTTCTAGACGCTCTTCTACTCCTTCTAGTAACTTCTTAAAATGTTCCAACCATGTTTCTTTCTCAATTTCGTTGTTGACAGTTCTTTTTGTCTTTCTGTACCAATTCATTGCCTTCCACCATTCCGTAATATTTTTGCTTTGAGCTACCTGCTTCTGTTTTTCATCTAGCCATTTCTTAATCAGTCTTTCTCTTAATTCTTTCAATTCCTTTCTACATGTCATGTACTTTTCTTTATTTTACCAATCCCGGTCTTTTCTGAAACTATGTAATAGTTTGAATAGTTCTCTTCTTTTAATTTTATATTCTCCATTGTCCCAAGATTCTTCTCTTTCCATTTTTCCTCCTCTCTTCGATATCATTCCAATACCTTTTGCTGCTTCGTGTATTGTCTCTGTTATGTTTTTCCATCTCGTCTCAGGATCAGGATTTTCTTCTTTCTTTCTTTTTTCCCAACATTCTTGCCACTTCTGTTGAAATTCTTGTGCTTTCTGTTCTTTCCATCTTAGTCGTCTCTGTCCTTTATCTAGTTTAAATTCTTTTTGTTTCTCGCCCCACTTAACTCTGTAAAATACTGGTAGATGATCTGAACCTTCTTGCATTGCTATCCGTAATCCCTTGAACCACTCTGGTGAAATGTTTTCCTCGTCTATTTTAACCATACCTAGATCTAGGACTCCTCCTAATCCTTTTCCGTGGCCAACGCACGTTATTTTTCCTTCACTGTCTTCTTTCGTTCTTCCATTCATAATAAGCATTGCCCTTGTCTCACACCATTCAATTAAGAGTTTGCCTTCTGGTCGCACTTCTTTATCTTCTGAATTTCTTTTTATTACTTTTGAACTATCTCTTTTGTCCCCTTCCGAGATTCCTTGTTTTGTTCCTATTTTGGCGTTCAGGTCTCCTGCTATTATTACTTTGCCGTTATATCCTTCTATCTCATCCATTCTTTGGTCCAGCTTTTTTAGGAATGTTTTTAAGTTAGTGGGTTTATTGTTATATCCTGTTATTAATAAATAGTGGTCTTCTTTCTTTCTCTCGTGCAATTCTAATTGCACTCCATATTCCCATTCTGTTTGTTTAATATTTGCCTTTATTTTCTTTTTTATTCCAACTAGTTGTCCTCCACTTGCTCTTCCTCTATTCGAACACCTTTCAGCTTTCTTGCCAAACCATTTAAACTCCTTATCCAATGTCTTTATAGCCTTTTCCATCCGTTTTTCTTCTAGAAAGGTTTCTTGAAAAACTACAACATCCGCACATTTCCAGATTGCTCGATTTTTCATAACATTTTTTATACCCTGTACATTCTATTGTAATATTGTTAACTCGCCGGTATCATTCTCTTCTTCCCCTTCCGCTAGTCTAAAAAATTTCTTTCCCTTAATTTTGTCCTATTTTGATAATTATTTTCTAATTCTGACTTGAGTCGTAATTCTCCTCTTAGTTCGTCCCACTCTAAGCATGTTCCGTCTATCCACAGTTTTTGATATCCTTCGTTTGCCACCTTTCCTTGCCTTCTCCAACCTTCAGCCTCTTTCTTTAACCATTTCTGTATCGATTCCTGCCTCTCTGTTAAATCATCTGTGAACCACACTCCCCATCCTAGGGCTCTCAAAATCTTCTTGTTTTTTAGTACGTTTATTTTTGAAGACAAAGCTTCGAAAGTCACCTTCCACCCTTCTTCATTTCTTTCTAACCTATTTATTCTGGTCTTCAATGGTAATTCATTTAAAATCCAGTTTTCTAACTCTTCTTTCTTTTCTTTTGAAAGGAGTGTTAAGCCTGTCATTATAACATTATTTTTTCTCATCCTTCTTTCTTTTTTCTCTTTATCCCATTCTTCATCGCTTAGTCCTTGAGGTGGTGTATTTTCCCACGTTGTTTCTCGGTTATCCATGCCCCCATCCACGACCCCCGACCCTCCTGATGTTGCTTCAACATCATGTGTCAGGGTCGTCGCTTCAGTCGACATCGAGTTTCCCGAGTCACTTAACCTCAAACAACTTGTTTGCCTTCTTTCTACTTGTGTCATTTCCAAATCTTTCTTTCTTGCCTGTTCCTTTTTCATGTTGCTCTTTATTGTCGTTTCACTTTTCTTAATTATTTTTTCACTTGTCATCTGATACTTTATTTGCTCATACTTTTCCTCAATGATCGTTAAATTATCTTTTAACTTATCTATGTCTATTTGCCTTATTTCTAATTCTATTTCAAGTTCATTAATTTTTAACTGACTTTTTTCTAAATCTCTTTTTAAAAAATCTATTTGTTTATCTTTTTTTGAACCCTCTTTTTCTAGCCAATTTTCTTTTTCACTATCTCTTATAAATTCTGTTCTCATCAAGTTTTCTAATTCTGCCATTCTTCTATCCCACTTTTCCTCTTCTTTTTCTGCTCGTCTATCAATGATATATTCTATTAACGAAATCAATTTATTTTCTAAACTTTTGCTTATATCACTTTCTTTTTCATTAACTTTTTCACCACTGACCGTCAATTTCCTACTTTCTGTCTTTTCTCCTAATTCACTATCTTCTAACCTCTTTTTAAAATTATTTTCATTTTCAATTTTTTCTAATTGCTCACTTTCTGTCACTTCTCTTTCATCACGATTTTCTAGTCCATTGCCTAAATTATTTTCTCTTCCAACTTCATTGTTTCTTATTTGATCCTTTAATTCCTTATTAGTTTTATCATTTTGTATCCTCACTGTGTCTTCACTATCCTCTAACCTCTTTTTAAAATGATTTTCATTTTCAAATTTGTCTAATTGTTCACTTTCTGTCACTTCTTCGTCACGATTTTCTATTAGTTCATTGCCTAAATTATTCTCTTGTTCGACTTCTTTGTTTTTTATTTGGCTCTCTAATTCCTTATCAAGTTTATCTTTTTGTATCCTCACTGTGCCTTTGTCCGTATCGTTTTTCGTTGGTGTTCTGCCTTTCATTTCTACTAATTCGCGATTAACTATATTTGCTTCTATCTTCCAATACGTTTCCAATTTTCTTTCATTTGTATTTCTTTCTCTATTTTTACATCCTGTCGATTTTGGTTGTCTGCCCTGTCTTTCTAAATTCATGTGTTTTTGTTCTTTTGTTTCCTTTTTGGATAGTCTGCCTCTCCGTCTTGGTGTTTCCATTATTTCTCCTTCAATTTGGTTAATTTTTACTTCCGCGCCTTTCTTCTTGTTTTGTGTTTCTCCTGTATTGCCTGCCATCTGTAGGCCTTTATCCTTAGCTGCTTGTTCGCTTCTTGCCTCAATATCAATTTTCCCGCCTTTTCCACTACTTTTGCCGCCTTGTTCGTCTACACCGTCCGCCATCTTTGTTTCACTCTAACCCCTTTGTCGCCACTATTTACTCCGATTTTTTGCTGTTTTTCACCTTCTTTTCGCACTGAATTCTTTTGTCTCACAATCTATTTCACTTTCTCTTTCTTTTTAACTCACTCTTATAACTTTCAATAAACTTGTTCACTTAAAAAATACTCAAAAAGCGCGAGCGATCTCAAGCACGACCGTACATATCCGCCACCTAGCGGCTTGCAAATTTCAATCATTTTTAGCTTTCTTCCAGACTTTTCTCCAATTTTTAGTTTTCCTCATTTTATAAAATAAATTTCTAAAATTTTTTAAGTATTTTTCTCAAATTTCTATTATTTTCTTCAATTTTTAATTATTTTTCTTTGTTTTCATAATTTCTATAAAAAATTTACTAATTATCGTAAATTTCAATTATTTTTAGCATTCTTCTAGTCTTTTTTTTCCAATTTTTAGTTATTCTCATTTTCTAAAATTATTTTCTAAGATTTTTAAGAATTTTTCTAAAATTTTAATTGTTTTCTTTAATTTTTAATTATTTTTCTTTGTTTTCATAATTTCCAAAAAATTTAATTAAGTATCGTAAATTTCAATTATTTTTAGCATTCTTACAGTCTTTTCTCCAATTTTTAGTTATTCTCATTTTCTAAGATTTTTAAGAATTTTTCTTAAATTTCAATTGTTTTCTTTAATTCTTAATTATTTTTCTTTGTTTTCATAATTTCAAAATTTGTTTATTAATTATCGTAAATTCCAATTACTTTTAGCTTAGTTCTTCAATTCTTTTCTCCAATTTTTAGTTATTTTTTTTTTTTTTCATTGAATTCTAAGATCTTTATGTAATTTTTTTCAAATTTCAATTATTTTTTTTAATTTATTTAAATAATTTAAATGAATCATATTTTAATTATTTTCGGCAAGTTATAAAATTTAAAAACATTTTTCTATTATTTTCCAAAATTTATTTCCTTCAAATTTCAATTCATTACATTTGTTTCATAATTAAAAATATTTTTAACTATTTATCTGACTTTTCAATTATTTCATTATTTTTATTATTTTCTTCAATTTTCAATTACTTTCGTTCTTTTTCTCGTTCTTTTTCATAATTGCCAAAAAGTTTTTACTTATTTTTCTTTAATTAAAATTTGTTGTGTTCAATTTTAAATTATGTTTTTTTTTCATTTATTTTCTCTAATTTTTAATTATTTTCTTTTATTTCAATGAACTTCTGAAAGTTTTAAGTATTTTTCTCAAATTTTGCTTAACTTTCTTTTATTTAAAATATTTTATGTAATTTGTTTAATTATTTTCGTAAATTTTAATTATTTCTTTTAGTTTTAATTTATTTATCTCAATTTTTAACCATGTTTTTTCAATTATTTTCTCTAAATTTTCATTATTCAATTTTGTTTTAATTTACTTTTCAAGATTTTCAAGTATTTTTCTCAAATTTAAATTATTTTCTTTATGTTTAAAACATTTTTATGATTGTTTAAATTACTTTCCCCAATTTTTAATTGTTTTTATTTTTTTTTCAATTAATTTGCAAAACTTGCAATTATTTTGTTGAATTTCAATTATTTTTTGCAATTTTTTTTAATTCTAAAAAATTATAAATTTTGTCCTAAAGAAATATTTATTTTATTTATATTAATTGATTTTTAAATATTATATTTAAAATATTTATTTCTTCGTATTAGATAAATATTATTTACCGATTTGTTATATTTTTTATTTTATTTTATAATTTCTAAAAGGCGTGAAAAACTAATCGCGCGCTGGCGCGCGTTTTATTTTGCTAGTTATAAATAATTTTAAAAAAATTTTGAATTAAATTCTTTTATTAAAAAATTACATATAATTAATTTTGAATAACATTTCATTGTAAACACCCAGTATTTTGTGATGTTAATTTTTCACTTTTAATGCAAATTGAGCATTATCCACTAAAATATACATAAATTTGCATTTCAAATTTCAGTGTAATCTAAATGAATATTGAACTTGAACTTCTTTTTAGTGCACGTTATAAATGAAAATAATGTAAATTGAGAAACAAACCAAGAATTGCTCGAAGATGACCCTCAAGAGTGGACAAAATAGTGGACTTTATCTCGTGGACGGATTTTCCGAGAAATTGTTCACTAGCAGTGTGAAGTAATTCATCGGCCTTCATTATTTTACACTGGGCCACCCCTGAAACAGTCAGCGGGACACCCTGTGCTGTTTCGACACTCTCGCAGATCGGATTCAGAGTCATCACCTCCAGGGATAATCGTTGAACGTCCGTGACGAACCACCAGGTAAATGCGTAGCCTCCGACGATTGTTCGTTTCTTCGTTGAACCGCAACATCCTCCTGTAATCATGAAAATCACATTTCAATTTTTTTTTCTCTTCATTTTCTATTCTATTAACCCCGTTTAAAACTTCCGCTTATCTAGTCATGAATAATATCTGTAACTACAAAAGTAGACTTTCATGAAAATAAATTGGTGTCACAATCTCATCTACACACATTCATTGATGGTAAAATAATATGTTCAATAGTGACAACTTTCAATCGAATTATAATTTATCCAGTGAGTTTCTATAACTGCAAAAATATCGATATGGAAAAAAAAATTTTCTAGTATCACTTAATATTTTCTTGAGCCAATGAATTCTTGCACTGAATTAAGTATGTATGAATTATTCTTATATAATCGGATCTAGTATGATTATTATTGGATAAAGAATACTTTTTTTATAGGGGTTTATAGTAGTTTGCAAACTACTCAAGTTTACAATTAATATTCTCTAAAACGTATTTTTTTCTAATTTCTTTAAAAATTATTCTTAGATATCCATTTCAACCCAATTATTTGTTATATTATTCTATTATGTTGTATTAACTTAAAAATCAGTTTGTATTGAGAAAAGTACACGTAAAAAAACTGGAGTTCAGCTTACTTCAACTGGAGTAATGGGAATCACAAAAAATAGTAATATATAGGATAGCTACAGCCTGGAGTAAAGGTTAACACAATTTCGATTAATTTCGATTGTCAGCTGAGTAGAGCATTACCGCGCATGCTCACGCAACTCATGTATAGCCTAACGCACAATGAATCGTAATCGCTAATCCTTAATCGTAAGAATGAGAGGAAGTAGGACAGACATATATCTCTGTCCTGCTTTCTCTCATTATTACGATTAAGGATTAGCGATTACGATTCGTTGTGCTTTAGGCTTATCTTACACGGGGAAAACGTTTGAGGTAATCTTTCCCATATTATATGCAGGACCTCGGATCAAAGTTACAATTGAGATATTGTGTTCAAAATTCTGATAGTTATTTTCAAAAAATAAGAAAAATTTTCCCATATACGTAGTACTTGAGAGTCAAAAGTAGACTGAAAAAGACTACTCGCTTAAAGCTGTAGAATGTGCATTAAAGTTGAAAAGAGTTTGCCGAGAAATGTGCAGAAGTTTACCATGCTACGGGTAATCGGAGTTCGGGCTCAGCGTCAAGTCCAATGACTCTCCAGCATGGTAAACTCTCCTCAAAACTCGGAATTTATTCCTATCGCATGATAAATCAAACTTTCTCCCTCTTTTTCCATTTTTAATTTGCAGATGCGATCACATATTATTTGTCTGTTAATTCCACAAGAACTCTTTCTATTAAAAGGAAAAAGAATTATTTTTAAATTATTAATTTTAATACTTATATTAGAGGCTAGCCTAGCTTACGTTGAATTATATAACATGCAACTATGACAAACAAATTTTAAACGAAAACTTGTTAGATATTTCCTATTTTACTGACTACTCTTTCAATTAGTTTATTTTTTAAATTCTTATAATATTTTGATTCTTTAATTGTAAATTTCTGTAAATAGTTTAATTCTTTATATTTATTTACATTTAATACTAAAATGATAAATTTTATAATAAATTAAACAATATTTGTATTTTACATTAATTAAAAAGAAAATTACCTAAAATATTTCAGATATGATGCTCTACTTGGTTTTTTTATCATTGTAAAATTAAACTATCAGACATATATTTTACCACTTTTAAACTTCTATGTTTGTAAATTTTTTTAAATAAAAATTTCTTGTAAATTTTCTTCTTGTCTTTTACTCTTTACTATTTTTAAATAGCTATAAATGTCATTTTTTAAAATTATTATTTTTCTTACTTTTTATTTATTATATTTATAAGATCTACTTAATTCATTACTTTCAATTTTTAGTTGTAATAACTTTTATTTATTCAAATTCTTATTCAAAATAATATTTATTTTCATAAATAACGTTTAACAAATTCTCTAAATCTGAGTTAGTTAAAAATAACTAGCTTGAAATCAAAAAGTTAGCTATTAATTCAAATAGCTTTATTTCTACTAATCATTTAGTAAAAAATAAATAATTATTAGTTTAGTTTATTTTTAAGTTATATCAAAATAGATAATATTTTAGTAAAATTCTGATTATTATTAATAATTAATTATTTTTAACTAATTCAGATGAAAAGAATAGATAGGATTTTCTAGGTTATTAAACTTTTAATGCAGAAAAATACAAATTTGTTTGTATAAAAATTATTATATTAAATAACATTTATATTAATATTTTTATATATAATACATATAATATATTTTTAATAAATGAATATTTGGTTTTTTAATCATTGTAAGAATTAAAATTTTGATAAATGAGAATTTTCTGTCTAATTATTAAATTACTTTATTTAAAAATTATATAATACAGGAGTCTCGGAAATCGAAATTAACACAAGTGAAATTGATCTAAAGTGAATAAAAGATAAAGTCAAAGATTTTGTTAATTATACCTATTTTTAAAATTTAGATAATTGTTAAATTTGTACACATTATATATAATAATTTTTAAAATATCTACAAGTAAATTTTTATAATAAGACCTTTATTTATTAAATAAAACTTTTTTTCAAATTAAAAAACTATTTGACATTAATATAATATTTTGGTCATACTTTTTAGAATTTAAAATACAAAATAAGTTCTAAATTAACATTTTGAATTTGATTTACAGATTATTGCAAGACAAAAAAGAAAGATTTAATAGAAATTACCAAAATTTTGAAACTTGATTTATATAAAAAATTGATCAAGGAAGGAAGCAATAATTAACACATAATTGTTTTAAATTATAATTATTCAGTCTAAAGATATAAGAATTAAAACCGTTTCTCATAAAGGGATACAATTCTACTCAGTTAGTATATAAGGAAAGTTTGAATCTCTAATTCCAAATGTATTCGAGCGTGTTCGGTGTGCGTGAATGTGTATTTAGATATTTGTATATTGCGGCGTAAGTTTAGTTTAGGTAAATCGCGTCTTATATATAGTTCAAAAGAATATTAAATTAATCTTAAGGTTAAAACTATGATCGTGTTTGTATCGTTAAATGTAATTATAATTAGCGAAATAAGTAATCTCTATAGGAAATAAATCTGTAATTAATATGAAGGAAATCTTTTTATTTTTTGGTTGAATAGAAAAGATCATCTAGTTGGCAAAACTTTACCATGCTGGTGAGCAGGAGCCTTGACAAGAACATTGTCAAGAATTCGAGCTCAGCGCCTTGTCATCCAGCATGGTAAAGTTTTTCCACGTGCTATGTATAATACTACTCAACTTTCTGGCAATCGAGGAATCGCCCTCCAACCATCAAATTACCATGCTGGAGAGTGATGTGTATCCATATTTTTGTATAAAACATTTCTAATTCTTGAATAATTTCTATTATAAATTGAATGGTAAAGTTTTCTAAAAATCACTTTGATCCGAGGTGTATCATGCTAACATGGTAAACTTTATCTGAAACATTTTCTCCGTGTATAACTGTAGCTACATTCACTACAGTTGAGGCTGCTGTCACCACAGCCTGGAGTATTTTGACTACTAGTTTCCTGGAGTAGATGCAATTACAGCATTTTTTTACGTGTAGGTACCTAAAGTCACTATGATGCTTTCATCATTTTTCAATGTTGTACAACAAAATTTAATTCCAAAAGTGCAGTTAAAATTTTTAAAAATAACATAATTCATGATTTAAAAACACGCTTTACATGTGTTTAATTAATTGTTTTTATTAAATTTTCCATATATATATTGCATAATTAATTTATAAACTTAAGACACTGAAGGTTAAAGGTTCCAGGTTAAAGTTAAAGGTTCAAGTCAAATTTTTTTTCAGAATAGTCTGCTTATAGGGTAGATGTACCTATTACTGTAAATGCACCAATTACTGCAGTTCTTTTGAAAAACGTTATTATGCAATTTTTAAGAGTTTAAAATTAATTTAAATTAATTGAAAAAATTATTTAAAACCTTACTCAACACAATTGCCAATTAAGATATACATTTAAATCATTAATTATTTAATTATTCAAGTTTAAATTACAACCTATCGCAGTAATTGGAACATGCACGTGTTTCTATTACTGCGAACAACCTAACCTTCAAATACACGTTATTTTCGTCGCAGTAATTGGGACATAGTAATTGGCACAGACTCGTAGTAATACCAGCACCGAGTATTATTTATAAATTTGTTATTTTTAAGAATACATCATCTCTTTTAATATTTTAATTAGTGGTTTCTACTTCAATAAATAATAAAAATGTTTTTAAAATCAATCAAATATTTATCTTTCATTTAAATTTATCTTCTTTCCCAATATTTTATCGGACTTCGATTCACATCGCAGTAGTTGGTACTTTTACCCTATTACACTACCGGCAAAAATTGTGGGACTTAAAATGTTGATAACTCTGTCAGATATTAGCAAAATGAAAATTTTTATAGACCATTGGAAGGCTTATAAAATTTGCCAATAAATGGTCCTATTTTAAAGCTTTTTCAATTAATAGAAACGGAGATTCAATGTGATAATGACAAGTGATTTTTTCGTTTTTTGTAAATTCTCATTGTTCGAGTTTGGTGAGTTGCATTTTCTAAAAAAGTTATTGGAAAAATTTGAAATTAAACTAAATTAAACTTTGAACTATTAGCTTTATAATAAGCCAAAGAAAATTAAAATATCTTGACTGGTTCAAAAGTTATACGAAAAAACGCAACAATCCTACAGTGCTCGTTCCACTTTTACATATAACTTTTGAACCAGTCAAGATATTTTAATTTTTTTTGGATTATTTTAAAGCTAATAGTTCAAGGTTTAATTCAGCTTAATTTCAAATTTTTAAAATAACTTTTCTAGGAAATGCAACCTACCAAACTTGAACAATAAACATTCACAAAAAACGAAAAATTCACTTGTGTTTATCACATTTGAATCACAGTTTTTTTAATCGAAAAAGCTTTAAAATATGAACATTTATTGGCAAATTTTATAAGCTTTCCAATGACCTATAAAAATTTTCATTTTGCTAATATCTGACAGAGTTATCAACATTTTAAGATTAAAAAAAAAATTAAATTAATTTAAGTTAATTCTAAAATCGTTGTCATTTACAGTGAAGCCCCTTGGATTTTTCGATGTTTTCTATATTAAAATACCCTGTTATATTAGAATCTCGATTACATCGAATGAATTTTCAAGTCCCTCAAACTAAATTATTCCCATATATATCGGATCTTGAAATTTTTGTATAAAATTCAGATAAAATTTATGATCAGTTTTTGACAATTCATTCAATAAATATAAATAAAGTGTTTAAACAAGTAAAAAATAAACAAGAAAGTGCAAGTATGTATATCATTGAGTTTTAAGATTAGAATTTATCATTTATAATTAACTTTTTATATAAATAAAATATCATTTATTAATTAAAATAACATTTGAGAGTAAATATCAAATAATTTTGTAAAAAACAAACATTAAAATATTTAAAAAAACCTCAGGATGGCCACTAAACGGGAAGCCGAAAAAACCGGACATTAAAAAATTGACCGGGAAAACCGGAAAATTTGTTACTAAACCGGGAATTTCGTCGATCTAAAAGTTGAGAGAAATTTTATCGAAAATAAACTTTTTGTCATATATCACAAATCTATAATAATGATAATAATAATCTGCAAGTTCTTTCATTCCTACATTCAATTTTCATCTGTTCACACATAAAGTTTTACAAGTAGATATTTTTTGTTTTAAATTAGATACTTTTTAAAAAATGCATTAAAATTGATTAAAATTTAAATTTATAAATATCAATTCAAATAATTTTAATTTCATTAATAAATTAATCTATAATTTTTTACATAATTTTCAACAGTTTTCAATGTACAATTATTCTTTTTAAATTTTATATTTGAAATTTAAATTTTATATTTTAAATTTAAATTTAAATAATTTTTAAATTTTATTATAATACTTAAATTTTTTAAAATTAATTTGTTCTGTTGTCGATTATTCTTGCCATTTTTCGAATTTTTCTTTTGAATGTCAATTACTTTCCTCAATTCTTAATTATTTTCTTTAATATATAATTATTTCAGTCATTTTGTAATTTTTCGTTCAATTATCAACTATTTTCTTAAAGTTCCAATTTCAATTCTTTAATCTACAATTTATTTATTTCATTTTTAATTATTTTCTTCAATTCTCAATTATTTTCTTCATTTTTCAATGGCATTCTTCGTTTTTCAATTATTTTATTCAATGTTCAATAATTCTCGTATTTTCTTAATTATCAATTATTTTATTGAAATTTCAATACAATTCTTCAATTTTCATTTATTTCCTACAATTTTTTTCATAATTTTCATAATTTTTTAATGACAATTTATTCTCCTTTAATTTTATGATTATAAATTACTTTAAAAGAATTTTTTGTTTGACTGCCGATTATTCTTATCATTTTTTGAATTTTTTTTTCAATTGTTAATGATTTTTTTTAATATAGTTAATTATGTTTTTCAATAATTAATTATTTTCGTCGTGTTGTAATTTTTCTTTTACTAATAAATAACTTACTTGAAATTTTTATTAAATTCTTTAATTTCTAATTTATTTCTACAATTTTCAATTATTTTCTTTAATTCTCAAATGTTTTCTTTAATTTTCAATTATTTTTATCGATTTTTAATGAATTCCTCAATATTCAATAATTCTCGGATTTTTTCAACTATTTTTTTCACTCAAGAAAATTGTTTTAAAATTTCAGTTCAATTATTCAATTCATAAAGTATTCTTTTCAACTCTCGGTTATTTTCTTCATATTTAAACTCCACTTTTCAATTTTTAAAATTATTTTCTGAAATATTAAAATATTATTCCCTTTTTTCAATTATTGTCCAATTATTTTCTTTAATGTTTAATTCCACTTTCAATTTTTTTTCCATTCTTCAGTTTTCAATTGTTTTCTTCTATATTAATTAATTCTCGCCTTTTTCAATTACTTTTTTTCAATTATTAAGTAGATTCTTTAAATATCAATTCCATTCACCAATTTGTAATTTCTTTCTTCAATTTTCAATTATTTTTTTCAATTTTAATTATTTTTATCGATTTTTAATCCACTTGTTAAAACTGTTTCGTTCAATTATTATTAACTATTTCCTACAATTTTTTTTTTCAACTTTCAATTATTATCTTAAAATTTTATAAAAATACTTTGATTTTTTAATTATTTTGATATGTTGTATATTAATCTAGCTATTTTTTTTAGTTTTTTTTCAATTGTCAATTAGTTTTGTTATTTTTTTCAAATTTTAATTTAATTCTTAAATTTTCAATTTTTTTTCTTAATGTTTTATTATTTTCTTCATTTTTCAATTGTATTCTTCGTTTTTCAATTATTTTATTCAATATTCAATAATTCTCTCATTTTCTCAATTGTAAATTATTTTGATGAAATTTAAATCCAATTCTTCAATTTTCATTTATTTTCTACAATTTATTAATGACAATAACAATATATTATTCTCTTTTAATTCTATAATTACAAATTAATTTAAAAAATTTTTTTTACTGCCGATTATTCATACCATTTTTTGTATTTTTTTTTCAATAATTGTTAATTATTTTTTTTTAAGAGTTAATTATGTTTTTCAATAATTAATTATTTTCATCTTACTGTAATTTTTCTTTTAATTTTAAATTATCAATCTTCTATATTTATAAAATATACAATTTATGAATGACAATAAAAATTTATTATTCTCATTTAATTTTATGATTATAAATTAATTAAAAAGAATTTTTTGTTTAACTGCCGATTATTCTTACCATTTTTCGTATTTTTCTTCAATTGTTAATTATTTTTTTTAAGAGTTAATTATGTTTTTCAATAATTAATTATTTTCGTCGTATTGTAATTTTTCTTTTAATTATCAATTATCAATCTTCTATATTCATTAATTCCCGCTTTTTTCAATTACTTTTTTTCAGTTATTAAGTAGATTCTTTAAATATCAATTCCATTCTTCAATTTTTAACTTCTTTCTTCAATTTTCAATTTTTTTTTTCAATTTTAATTATTTTTATCGATTTTCAATCCAGTTGTTAAATGTGCAATTATTTCCAACAATTATTTCTATAATTTTCCTAATCTTTCTATTTGCAATTATTTTCTTTGAATTTAAAATTTCTTGTTTATTGTTTTTATTTATTTTTTTCAGTTATTTATTAATCTAGTCATTTTTTGAATTTTGTTTTCAATTAACAATTATTTTCGTCTTTTTGCACATGTTTTCTTTAATTTTCAATTATTCTCGTCATTTTTCAATTGTTTCGTTCAATTATTATTACCTATTTTCTACAATTTTTTTTTCAGTTTTCAATTATTATCTTCAAATTTTATAAAAATTCTTTGATTTTTTAAATTATTTTATTAGGTTGTAACTTAATCTAGCTATTTTTTAAATTTTGTTTTCAATTGACAATTAGTTTTGTTATTTTGTAATTTTTTTTCCAATTATCAATTATTTTTCAAATTTTAATTTAATTCTTAAATTTTCAATTTATTTCCTCAATATTTTATTAGTTTCTTCAATTTCAATTATTTTTTTTCCGATTTTCAATCCAATTGTTCAATTTGCAATTATTTCCAACAGTTATTCCTATAATTTTTAACTATTTTGTTTAAATTTAAGTAATACAATGAAAATTTTTTGGTTATAGTGTTTTCCCGGATGTATCGGATTCCCGCCTATATCGGTTATTTTTCCTGGTCCCTTCAAATCCGATATAAGTGGGTTTTACTCTATATGAAAAGTTTGGTAAAGCTAACCAGAATTCAAGTCAGATTTACTAGAATTTATGTTAGAATTACCAGAATTCTAGTTAAAATGGCCAAAATGCTGATTAAATTTTTAGGTATTAGATGCTATTTTTAGTTGTTAAGTTTGACACAATTTAACTGTTTAACCAATTAATAAGATATTAATTTAACCAGAATTCAAGATAGAATTTTGTACCCTGTCAAGAATTTTTCGTTTATTGAACCATGCAAATCATTAATTGTTTTTAATTTTTAAAATAATTCATTACTCTTAACAACTATTTATATTGTTACAGTTATAGTATATAGATATTATTCGTTACTGTTTTCACTTTTTACTTAAGAGATAAAATAGGTAATATTTACATAGGAAATAATATTGTTTAAAATAATGATAAAAGCCTTATGAATGGTTGACGTGATGATCAACAGGTATTCTCCGGAAGAGTGGGTCAGATTCCTGGTAAACTTACGGTTTCAGTAAAAGCATTGAGAAAATTGTGCCAGGGACGTACTTAAAAAGCGCCCTTGATATTTTATTATTTAAAATCATCTTAAAATCAGGTTTCAAGTTAAAAATTAAATCAATTTCCAATAATTATGAAATAAATAACAAAATAAATCGTTCATCAATCTCGCATATATTAAAAAATAATTAAACGTATTGCAATGTACATAAAGTACATCAAATTAAATATTATTAATTAGTAATTTATTATAATAAAAATTGCTTTAAAGGGACAATGAATTACATTTAGTTTCAAAAATTAGAAAACACGAATTCAACAAAGTAGAAATTTCACGGGAAAGTTTTCATATTTTATTTGTTTATAGTTATTTTAGTCACATACTACCTATTACCATTTGTTTTCTATTCCATTGTAGAAGCTTTTTGACTCTAACTTGTCAATCTTTATGACAGATTTCAAGAAGGAAGCATTTCTTAGCACAATCATAAGTAGGTCGACCAATCAACTCTTTATACCGTAACTCGCTTACTGAAATGACGTCAAAAATCATTCTGGATCTTTTATATTAAATATTGTTAATATAAATATAATTATAAACCAAAAGTAAAATCGTAAATTGTGGAAAATTTTTAATGAATCATTTTTTAACTATAGGGAAAAAATTTCAAGCATAAATAATTCTAAGCTTTAATAAACCTTGTACAGAAAGTTTCATATAATTTTTTTCCAAAATTAAGCAGTTTCTTTTCATTGACATAACCTCAAACTAAAAAATGACTGTTCCCATTAAATAAAACAATAATTGAAATTAATTTCACTAAATTTTGAAAGATCTAGTTGTACACTTTCGAGAAAAAAATAGGTTTAGTTAAAATTTGTTGACAAATAATAATTATTTTACATTTTTTCTTTCAATCCAGTTAAAATTTGTAATTTTCATCCAATTTTGACAAATAATAGTTCATTTTTCTCGTTGAAACATTCTCTCCAATTTTATTGGTTGGGTTTTGTTAAATAATATTTTTTTAACAGTTATTAAACAAATAAAAGTTGTTCTTTACGTAATTTTTTAACAATTTCAAAATTTGGTGAAATTAAGGTATTTCTCTCGCAGTTATACTTGAAAAAATCAATTTTCTATGGATTTTCTTTAAATTGTGAGAAAATGTTATTTTATATGTGCCTTGTATTTGGTTACAATTTCAGGAATATTTACCGTCTAAAATTTGAGATATTAATATTCGAAATTTCAAATTTTATCCTTTTGCATGTAAAATTGAAATTTCGAATATAAAAATCTCGAATTTTAGACGGTAAATGTTCCTGAAATTTTAACCAGATACAAGGCACATATAAAATAATGTTTTCTCATAATTTAAAGAAAATCCATAGAAAATCGATTTTTTCAAGTATAACTGCGAGAGAAATACCTTAATTTGAATAATATTTTTATTTGCGGTGAAAAACGACTTTCTAGTTTGAGGTTATGTAAATGGAGAGAACCTCCTTAAGGAAACTTGTGAGTGCAACATAACCTCCAATGCTTTTTTAACGCAAACGAAAATATAATCCAAAATCTTTCAATTGAGACCAAAATCGCAATTTTTATTAACAATGGCTTATTTTACCTTTTTTTTTCTGAAAATTGTAAAAATAAATCTTTCAAAATCAAAATTGTTTTAAATTAATTTTCATCATATTTTTGTTTACATTAAAAAGCATTTCTGAGTTTGAGGTTATGTTACGATCATCATCCTCCCTAAGAATTTCTGATATGAAAATTTCCAATTTTGATACCATTTCCCATTAATCGTGAAATAATTTGTAAAATTTAGTAAGAATTTTCTTCGATAGTAAAATTTCGATATCATTTGCAAAAAGCAACAATAAAAAGATAATTAATAGCTATAATTTTCTAATAAACCGGTCGCGGATCCTTCAACTTTAAATCCGAATGCCAACGGTGAAGTTTGATAACCACTCTTACCTAATTCACCTGGCCTTTGAGTATTGGATTACGTGAATCGATTGGCCATGAAAGAAAATCAAATTAAACAATAATATTTCCTTGATTAGATGATAATCCCTTCACACAAAAGATACAAAGTCAGGGATCAATTCTTATCTCAAGTAATTTTACTTAATCAGAAAATTTAGTTACAAAAAATGCAAAACTTGAAATTGCCAATTGAACAAAGTAAAATAAAAGAACGAAAATAAACAAATACAGTAATTTTTTGATAAATGTTTTATGACATTATAACTTAATTTTAATCATCATTCTTTTCTCCAATCTCAGTATTTTAAATATTGATCCCGATTAATTTTATTGAAATTTCATCAGTACAAAGAGGTTATTGACACTTGAGGTTTTTCAAAAGAATTCGTATCTGTCAAGTGTGAACCGTTACAGATATTAATATTAAAATTTTAATTCATATTTATGTGCGGTTTATAACTGAATTTTATAAACAAATTTCGCCTACTTCTTGAGCTAATTTGCTCGTTAATTAAATCCTTGACTTTTTTTCCTGTGATCAAAAATTCGATACAACAAAAATTTCACTGAGAAGAATTTTTAGATAATAGAATTTCGGTACAGAAATACGGATTTTCAATTGTTAGAAAATTCTGTTCATTGACATTTGTGATAAATAGGATTTTTGTTAAATTAGCGTTAGTTTAGCTGTATTTTATTACAAAAAAAACATCATCGGATTAATAATAAAGTAGAGCTATTCAATTTCAATCTCATCAAAAACGAACTTCTCCGATTTATTTTTTACTAAATCGTACAAAAAATGAGCAAACCATTTTATTTTTAAAAAGTATAATTAAATAAGAGCAAAACTTGGCACCAAAAATCAGTTTGAGTTTAGAAAAATAAGAAAAAAAAATTGTACCGACCGGGATTCGAACCTTAAACGTTGAACACGTGTTAAACGGTGCCTTACTTCCCACGTCTATAGACTCACATGATAATTGTTTGTTAACACAGCCCCATAAAAAAAATTTGTTCAAGACACTACACTAGTATAATTCTATGTATTTTTCTTCGCTGAATACGAATCTGAAGTCAGAATTGCTAGATTGGTTCTGCTTTTTGAGTTATTTCAAAAAAAAAATTTCCAAAACACAAATTAAAACCAAAAAATTTTTTTTTTACTGGGACACTAAGCTAGTGTATTCTTACGTGTTATTCTCCGCTAAATACGAATCCGGAGTCAAAATAACCAAATTGGCCTTAAATTTTTGAGACAAAATTAAAAAACTGCTAAAAATATGAAAAAAAAAATTTCTTGTCCCGCATACTACATTAGTGTATTCTTACTTATTTTACTCTGCTGAATCCGAGTCCAAAGTCAAAATGATCAGATTAGTTAACATTTTTGAGACAATCTCAAAAAGGCGATTTTTTTTTGTGTATTTGATCAGTTTTTTGAGATTATCTGAGAAAGTTTAACCAATCTGTCAATTCTAACTGCGGATTCAGATTCAGCGGAGAAAAATACGTAGAAATACACTAGGATATTGTTCCGGACAAAAAAATTTTTTTTTTTAATTTTTTGGGGTTTTTGAGCACTTTTTTTAGAATATTTAAAAACATTTAGCCAATTTGAATGTTCTGATTTTGAATTTGGATTCAGCGGAGAGAAATGCGAAGCAATATATTAGCTTAGTGTTTTGGCCAAAACAAATATTTTTTGTGGTTTTGATTAGTGTTTTCAGAATTTTTTGAGGTTATTTTAAGAAGTAGAACCAATCTAATAATTCTGACTTCGAATTCGGATTCAGTGAATTTTTTTTTGTGGGGCTGTGTAATTAGGGTGATTTTTATAAGTCTCTTATTGAACAAACAAATTCGAAGACACCATTAACTTTTTGTTGGGACTATCACGCAACGAATATTTTAAAAAGCGCAAATTTAAATTAAAGTGTTTGTGATAAATGCAATTTTTGTTGAATTAACTGGACTCTAAATATAGTTTATTAAAAAAAAAAATCTCGAATCAATAATAAAGTACCGCTACTTAATTTGAATCGCATAAAAAACTAACTTCTCCTATTTATTTTGTACTAAATCACACAAAAAATAAACAAACCGTTTTATTTTCAAAAAGTATAATAAAAAAAAAAGCAAAAAATAGCTCCAAAAGTAAGTTTGAGTAAAAAAAAAATCGTCTTACCGAGATTCGAACCCAGGCTTCACAGTGATAATAAAGAATATTTTAGGGGAAATAGGGGACATAGTATACAAAAATAGGGAACTTTTAGGGTACCTACTTTAAAAACTTTATAAATAAAGATAAATTAATTATATACAGTAAAATCTCGATTTTATTTGGGTAGGACAAAATAACAAGTTGTAGGATAACAAAATAATTACAGAATTTTCAAAATAATAAAAAAAAAAAAATGAGAACTTCAGAAATAATTAAAAAAAAAATATAAGAATATAATGGTAAATTAAAAAAAAATGGAAAATTTAAGTAATTAATTAAAAAATAATCAACAGAATTAAAAATTGGAAAAAAAATCAATTAAAAAAGATTATAAAACTAATCAAAATCAAAAGAAAGAGTTTAAATTTGAGATAAATAATTAAAGATGTAATAAATCAATTTAAAAATAATTTAAAAAATTAAAAATTGTTTCTAATATAATTGCAAAATTATAGAAACAACTGAAAATTGAGAAAATGATTGAAAATTGATGAAAACAATCGTGAATTGAGAAAAATAATTAAAAATTTAGGAAACTAATTAAAAAATGATTAAGGTAATTTAAAATCGAATAAATCAATGAGGAGGTTATAAAACATTTTAACATTGAAAACAAAGAATTGAAATTTAAGATGAAAAAATGAAGATTATAAATGAATCAAACTGAAAATAATTTTAAAAATTAAAAATTGAAGAAAATTTTTTTTCAAAATTATAGAAATAATTGAAAATTGAAGACAGTAATTTAAAATTAAGAAAATATTTGAAAATTAAATAAAACAATCGAGATTTGAGAAGAATAATTTTAAAAAATTACAGAATATATATCAAATTAAAGGAATGATTGAAAAATAGCAAAAATAATGATAAATTTTTTAAAATAATTAAAAATTTAGGAAATAATTTACAAAATACTGAAACTAATTGTAAATTTGAAAAAAATAATTTAAAAATTCTAAAATTCATTAAAAATGTGTTTAATCAATTGAAATTTGAAATAAATGATTAAAGGTTTAGTAAATCAGTTAAAAAATAATTTTTTAAAATTATAATTTGGAGAAAAAAATTACAAAATTATAGTAATAATTGGAAATTGAAGACAGTAATTTAAAATTTAGAAAATATTTCAGAATTAAAGAAAGCAATCGAGAATTAAGAAGAATAATTGAAAAATGGCAAAAATAATGATAATTTTTTTAAAATAATTAAAATTTGAGATAAATAATTAAATATTTCGGAAATTAATTACAAAATACGGAAAGTAATTATAAATTTGAAAAAAATAATTGAAAAAATTTTAAATTTATTAACAATTTTTTTAATTAATTGAAATTTGAAATAAATAATTAAAGGTTTAGTAAATCAGTTAAAAAATAATTGAAAAATTTATAATTTGGAGAAAAAAATTGAAAAATAAAAGAAATCAATTTAAAAATGATGGAAATATTTGAAAAATAATACAAATGACTGAAATTTGAGATAAAAAAATAAACAATGTAGAAAGTGTATGAAAAAATACTTTTCAAAACTAAAAATAGAAGAAAATATTTTCAAAATTATAGAAATAATTGAAAATAAAAGAAAATAAATAAAATTTATAAAAAATAAGTGATAAAATTACAAAACATTTTTGAAATTTAATAAAATAACTGAAAATTGATAAACACAATGAAAAAATAATGAAAAAAATTAGAATGTAAAAAATAATTGCAAGTTTTGTAAATTAATTGAAAAATAATGAAAATAATTGATAAGTAGAAAAAAAATTTAAATTGAATAAAATAATTTTAATTTGATAAAAATAATTGATAGTTTATGAAATTAGTCAAATAATAATGGAATAGAAATAAGTATGAATAGTAGGAAAAAATTAAGAAAGAATGATAAACATAATTGTAAACTGAAAAAAAAAATTGGAATCAGAGATGAAGGATTGAAAATTTAAGAAATCTATTGAAATATAATTTAATAAATGAAAAATTGGAGAAAATAGTTTAAAAATGATAGAAATAGTTAAAAATTGAAATTAATTAAAAATCTCGAAATACGAGGGGACGGTCTGTGAAGCCTGGAACCTTAAACGTTGAGCACACCAAACTTGTGCCTTATCTCCCACGACCAAAGACTCACACGTAAATTATTTGATAATTAGGATGATTTTTAGGAATCTCTTGTTACACAAACGAATTCGAAGGCAGCATTAACTTTTTCTTGTGACTGTCACTCGAAAAATACCTTAAAAAGCGCAAATTTGAATTGAATTGTTTTTAATTTTTATCCTACTTTGTTTCTAATATCGAGAAATTGTTGTTAATATTAAAATAAAGCTATATTTCTGTAGAAAGAGATACTATATGATAAAAAAGGTATGCAATAGAAGAAAGGGAGATGGGTAGAATAAGGAAATAAGGTGGGGGATGTCGATGACCGTTATGTAGTTTGTCCACTATGTTCTGAACTTGTACCTGGCCACATGGTTTCAAGGTCTGACAATCTCAATGGATCCAGCACCGTATAGATCCATATTAACAGTAAGGTCATGGTCACTATGTCATTTTTATACAAAAATCGATTTTTCTATTTTGTGATTTGTTTAGAAAGCGATTCTCAAGTGTTTTGACAAACTTTCCGAGTTCTTGAAAATTGTGTATGTGTGAATTGTGTCTGATTCTTTTGGATGTGTCACTCGACGAGAAGGTTTGTTAAATTTTAAAAAAAATTATGTTTTCTCAAAGTTGCATTATTGACTTAAAGGAATTAATTTAATAAATTAGATATTTCATTAATTAGATTAAATGAACTGTATGAGAATAATTAGTGAAAAAAAGCAAAATATTAATTAGTGTAAATGTATAATCATGATAGAAATAAATGAATAATTAATAGAATAATTCACTCAATTTTAATTATTAGTTTCTATCAATATAAACAAAAATATATAATTAATAATTTAATTATTATACTTAGGTACATTTTTAATTCTTGTTATAGTAAGATGAGAAATAGTTTTTTCGTATATATATTTTGACCACATTCTTGAAGGCAGGATAATAAGTTTTGAAGAATTATTGAGAATATATACTTGAATCAAGAATACATTATTCTTTTACCCCGTAATTATAATTATAATAATTATTCTTAAACGAATAATAATCATTCCAAGAGAGTATATAATTGAATAAATGATCCTTTTCTCTTAATTAACGAAATGTTTTTTTTCCACTCAGTGCAAATTTCATAAATTTTTTAAATTTCGTAATTTTCGCGCAGATTTCGTTTGTACTATAACTTCACTATAATGATGAGGTATTTTTTCTGTTTTTGAAAGAGGTCATAATTTTTAAAGGTTAATAAATCGATTTAAATAAAATAGAATATACGAAGGAGGTTTAGAATTATTAATAATTTATGGCCTATTTTACATTAAATCTGAAAACTTGTCCTCCTTGCATATTAGTTCGGTATTATGAAATATATTTATTTAAATATTCTAACCATATCGTAGAGAAAGTCTTGTTTACATGTAATTTTAATTTGAAAAGCAAATTTCTTTACTTTCCAGCTTTTGTTCGAAATTTGCAAAACTATCAACAAAGTATAAAAGGAAATTTTTTTAGTTTACATGTCGAGACTACCGCAAACCGGTGTTTAGTTTCACCAATGAGAAACGTTTAGATAAAATGTAATGACTGAAGATTCTAGATTCAATATATTTTCACATTTATATACACTTTCTTGCGTATAATGTGTAGGTCCATTTTTTATTCAACAAATTAAATAACAACACTTTTTTAAAACAAAATGATCAAAATTTTATATTTTTCCATAACATTGAGCTATAATTTTTTATTTGATGATTCACTTTTTTATTTATAGACAATTTTTTTAAATTAGAACTATGTATGATCCGGAGAAACTTTTTTTATCCAAAAAACCTTTTTGATTAAAAGAATTTTTTTTCAGAAGCTGTAGCTTAAAAAATTTTTTTTGTCTTTAGAGAAGCTTTCTTGCTTTAAATATAGACTTTTTTCAAAAAACTGTTTTCTTATTCCAAGAAACTTTTCTAGATTCCAAGAAACTTTTCTTTTGGTTATAATAGAAAAGGTTTTTTATTATTTAGAAAACATTTTTTGATGCAGGAAAGCATTTTTGGTTTAGAGTATATTATACAGAAAAGTTTTTTAATTTAGAAAATACTTTCAATCTAGAAAAACTTTTTAATTAAAAAAAACTCTTCTTGATTCACATAAGCTTTTTCTTCAAAGAAGCTTTTTTATTTATAGAAACAATATAATTAATAATATTAACACTTTTTTTATTTAATTAATTAAATAATATTAACACTTTTTCAATTCGAAAAGCTTTTTTTATTTAGAAAATCTCTTTTTAATTTCAAGAATTTTTTTAATTTAGAAAAACTTTTTAGAAATTTGTTTTTTAGAAAAGCTTATTTATTTAAATAGAAACTTTCTGATTTAGAGAAAATTTTATTAATTAGAGAAACTTATCTTTATTAAAATGAATTAAAATTATTTTAAAAAAATTTTTTTTATTAGACACATTTTTTTGTCAAGTTTTTTTTAATTTAGAAACAGAATATTTTTTAAAAAATGAAACTTTGGAATGTCCGCTTAGATATTTCGTCATTTTTTTCATGAATTGGAAAAAGAGAATTTGTGAATTATGATTTAGGAAGTATTTTATGCTTTTGGGATTACCGTAGGTTACACATTTTCACTTCTTGGTTTTCACTTTTTAAATTCTTCCAATATCGTTAATTCCTAAAGCTCGAATTAGTTTGACAAATAACTTTCATTCTTTTCTCATCTTCGACCAAAATGACTGTTAATTTCTTTAAATTTGTGAAATGAGGTCAGATTTATTTCAAAACAGCAATTTTTATTATTTTCCCCTGATTTTTGAATTTCTGTGTTATGAAAAAGAAAAAATGCAGATCCCAAAAATTCGTTATTTATTTAAAATCGTTATTTTAAATAAAAATCCCATTTCTCTTCCCTAAATAAAAAAAAATAAACTAATAACGTCATAAAAGAAACTTACATATGTTTTTCCTATATCTATATACTTATTTTTCAATTCTTTTTTTTTCAATGAATTAAAAAGCAGTATTTTTTAATTAAAAATTTTCAAACTTATCAACTGAATATTATGTTAATTATAAATTTTACAAAACTTTCTCTAAATATTTTGGATAATTATCGCTTAATAAAATCCATCTAAAAACTTAGTTTTGTTCAATTTACAAAACAATTTCGCAAAACGTGTAAAATTTCAAGACGAACTAGAAACTAATTGAAAAGAGTTTTGAAACTGTTTTCTTTTTTCGAATCAAGCTTTTTTAAACGTCACAATATTTGTTCTCTATATTGAATTTTGCATAATATTAAAAGGATAATAAGTTATTGCGTTTTAGACACCAGAGCCGACAATGGTAACAATAAAATTACCTAATCGCAGAAAGTTTCACATTTCATTTTCTATTCAAGTCTCGTATGAATTACGGTTTCCTGACCACGTGGAGCATCCTAACGTTATAGAATTGCAATCAAGATACTTACGTGACAGAGTCAAGGTATCACTGCCTTTTTTCGAACCAATAATAATTGGTAATTCCCTAACGTAACATTATTCAAGAACAATAGATTAATTACTTTCATAAAACTTTTTAATTTTACTGAATAAAACTCGTCTATAATATTTTTAGAATGTATTTTTTTTTGTTTGAGTATCTTAAACACAACTAAACTCAATTTGTTCATGAACCAAATTAACTTTCGATATTCGAAAAACTTTATGATAATTTTATGATAATTAAATATATAAATATGCGTAACACAAGTAATAATAAGATTTGCTGAAATTTTGTTTTTCTTCTGGGTGAAAGAAATCTCGTAAAAGAAAGCTTTGTCACCTTGCCCCTCTCCCTTATTTCATTTTAAAGAGAATGACACCCATAAAAACCATTCAAATTAAAACAGTCGAACAGTTAACGTCAACTAAGCCTATTTCATTTTTTTTTCTCTCTGATGTGAGTTTATTTTTTAAATTAATATCTGTGTTAAAAAATGACCCTTTAATTTTTGAAATAAGAAATTCTAATTTTAAGTTTTTCTTCAAGTCAGAAAAGAGTTACAAAATTTTAAGTTATCAAACAATTTTCACGGTTTTCGAATTTCAAATTATTTTTATATTAGTTTAGTTTAAATATATATTTAAAATAGTTTTAATTTATTAAAAATGTTGAATATAAACTGAATGTCAGGAAATTTATTGTAGGACAAAGTGATATTTTTTCTGCAGTGGAGGATTGAGCGGCTATATTATAATTGATAAGAGGACGTCATAATGGGGATTGAAGACGTTTTGTCTGGTGTGGTCAGTTCGGCAACAGGAAGTTTATCATGGTTTTTTCCTACATTAGTAGCTGCTATTGTTTACTTCCAATATGAAATTATGGATCCCGAATCTCGGCCAATTGACGTCCCTTCCGAATTATTACTTCCTTCCTACGATTTTATTGTTGTGGGTGCAGGCTCGGCAGGTAATTAATAAAAAAAATATACTCTTTGCAAATTTTCTTTTTGAAAAATTATTATTTTCAATTTGATCATTACACTTATTATTCAAGAAAAGAAAATTAATCTAGTGAACTAAAGTTCGGAGCGTTCATTTGGACTAAATTCTTCGTTTCTATTTAACCATTTTTATAAATAATTTTTAAAATGCCAAATGGAAAAGGTAATTAAGTTTTTTAAACATTTTTATTTGATTTTTTTAATACGAAAAAGATTATTATAGGTTAACTTTGAATTTAAGAAAATATAAAATAAAAGTTTTGTTCATTTGAACGTTCTGAAGTTTAAAGTCATATTAATCTCAGAAATTTGATAAAATTTATTTCAAATCAATATAGAATATTATAGTAAATAAAATAATAAAATCTTGACAAAATATGAGAATATTCAATATTTCCGCCATACTGAATACGACATTTTTAATTTTTCTTTTTAAACGTCAGATTTGATTTCAGTGTCATAAAAATTGTTTTATTTTTCTCAAATAGTAAAGGGGTTAAATAAATAATTTTTTTATGATATTAGTTCCGAAAAATAAGAGGTTTTAACGATTTATTAATAATGTTAATAAAAATTACAGTAATTTTTATTTTTTTTACATCAATTTTTTTTTAATTTAAAAATTTTGTATTTTATGGTGTAAAAATTCGAAAATCGGTATTTTTTCAATTTCATTAAAATCGTTATCAACTTGAAAACTACTCAAAAAGTTAATTAAAATATAAAATATAATTAAAGGTGCTGTAGTGGCAAGTCGTCTGTCCGAAGTCGAAAATTGGAACGTTTTATTATTGGAAGCTGGTGGAGATGAAACAGAAATTTCTGATGTTCCTTTATTAGCAGGATATTTGCAGCTCAGTAAACTTGATTGGACGTATAAAACAGAACCTCAAGGAGATGCTTGTTTAGGTACTTTTGTTTTTAGTTTATATTTATTAGCAATTAGATTAAAAAAAAGATAGAATCGATCCAACTATCGAACAATTTTCTCTGCATTTCTAATAGAATTTTCTAAAATTTGTCTCATTTTTTCAAAATGTTTATAAAACATTCTTCAAAATTCTGTCAAACTTTTTCCAAATTTCTCCACAATTTTGTCTACACTTTTTTTTTATTTTTATTTATTTTAATTTGTTTAATGAACAAATCATTGTTTTGATCCAGAACCTGAATTTTTTTAAAACTTCTAACTCTCATAGTTTCCAAATTTCTTTTAAATCTTTCTAAAAATTTCTCTTAAATTTTTCTCCAAAATGTACGTAAATTTTTTTCGAAATTTATCCACTTCGCGTTAAATTATACTCAAATTTCTGTTCTACATATTTATTTAAAAATTCTTTTTTAATATCTTAATAATTTTTTTCTAAATTTTTACAAAAATGCTCTTTTAATTTCTCTATAAATTTTCCGAATTTTCTTTTAAAATGTGCGGTTTCATGAGATATTTTCCAGTTTTTGGAGTTGGGTCACAGAGGCAAATAAAACTTGCTTGTTTTTTTTATTTATTGGTAAAATATTTCTTTAAAAAATTGAAGTTTTTAGTTGAAATAATAATTTTTGTAAATGACATAAAATTCGCTGGAAACTGTTTAAATCAATACGTATATATTTTCGAGACTTAAAGATAGACAGGTTTTTTTTACAGAAAATCTACTACACTCGCACAAATTTCTTCTAAATTTATTTAAAAATATTCTCTAAATTTTCTGCAAATTCATTTTCAAATTACTCTAAAAATCGTCTCCAAATAATCTCTAAATAATCTCTAAATGACTTTAAAACTTTTCCAATAAATTTTTCTCAAAATTTGCTCCAAGTTCTGTTGAACTTTTTTCAAAATTTTTCAATTTTTTTTTTCAAATTTTCTTCGAAATGTCTTTAAAATTTTTTTTTTTAATGAAACTTTGTATAAACTTGATTAAAAAAAGCTCCAAATTTCTCAACAAGATTATCAAAATTTATTTAAAAATGCTTAAATTTATTTTAAATACAAGTATCTTTACACGTTTTATCCATAATTCTTCAAAAATACTCTCCAAACTTTTCTACAACTTTTCCGAATTTGTTTTTTTTTTAAATGAGCAATTCCACGAGATATTTTCCACTTTTCGGAGTAGAGTCACAGAATACACGAAACTTAATAGTTTCGTATTTGATGGTAAAATATTCCAAAAAATCCAAGTTATAAGTTAAAATAATTATTATTTGCTAACAAAGTATCACATTTTTTTAAATTGGCCAATTCAACATTTCTTTTAAGCAACAAAATGTTAACAAAATTTGTGAAAAGAAAGTTTTTTTTACATAGTTACAGCAATTTTTTCGAAAAAAATCTTAAAATTAAAATTGCAACTCAGCTTAATTTTAAATAAAGTTGAAATTAAACAATAATAATTTATTTAAACAATTGGTAGAATTGTTATTTTTAGTTTTTTGTTAGTTATTGATATTATTCAGATTGAAAAGTTACAAAATTGTAAAAAACTTGCAATTCTGTATAACTTAACTTTAAGAAAAGTTAAAATTAAACCACATTTATTTGTTTAAACAATTGGTAAAAATTTTATTTTTAGTTTGTTGTTAGTAATTGATATCATTCGGCTTGAAAAGTTTCAAAATTGAGAAAAAGTTGCAACTCTGTAGCTTAATTTGATGAAAATTCGAAATTAAACAATAATAATTTGCTTAAACAAATGGTCAATTATGACGCTTTTATAGTGAACAGCACAGAAATTTTTACCAAAATTTTTTCTCAGTCTAGAAATACAAAATTAATAATATTTTATACCTAAAACATATTTTTTAAGTATTTTAAAAGAAATTCCGTCGGCAAAAGTTGAAAAATCTCATTATTAAAACAAGAATTCTATTACAATAAATTAGAAAAATTAAAAAAATTTTACCTTAATTTACATTTTTTTTAACATAACCTAACTTTTTTTTGAAAAAAAAAGTTTTTCAAATAAAGCATACATTTTTTATTTTTAATTTTGATTTAAAATAATCTTATTAAAACTTTATTACATCGAAGCAGTTTAAACATTGTTTGTAATTTTTTTAAAAAACATTATTATAAAATTAATTTAAAGTCACATGGTGACAAGTTAGGTACTACATATAGCTTTTATTCTAATTGCGTTTATTGACCCACTCTAATCAACTTAGATCTATTGCGCACACTCGTTATATATATATTTGAATTGTGATTCAATAATGAAAACTATACTATAATATTAATTAATCAAGTAATTATGTTAAAGTAAATCAGACTCAAGTTTTCAACATCTGTTCTTCAATTTATGGAGTTTACACTTTTTAAAATGTAAAACATTTCTAATATTTTTCTTTTTTGCAAATTACTTTCTGAATTTAAAATTGTTACTTTGTCAGATGAAAAATGAAATTTATTGTTATAATTTAATGCATGTTTACATAGAGCTGTTTTATTATTTTTGTTATTGTTGTTGTTGACCTCTATGTTCTGATACTCTTTTTTTTAAAGAACACTTTGTCTGACCAATATATTTTGCATCACAATCTTTGCAAAATATTTTATATATACAGTATTGATTTTTCCAAACTTTGGAATTTCATCTTTAGGTAGTTTAAATAGTATCTAATTAAACTTGTTCAAATTTCTAAAAACTACTAAAATATTGTCTTTTTTGAAAATTCTATAAATAATTGGTAAAAATCGAAATCATTTAAACTATCATTATTGTTATTTTCATAAAATCTATTCTTTTATTTATATATTTGTTTAAAAATGTTCCTGGATAGCAATTTTCTATTAAAGTGTTAAAAATTAATTTAATATTATTTAGATGATATTCTGGATCAAATCGTTTGATGGCTTGATCGATTACACCGAAAAAAAAAAAATTCTCAAAATAAATGGATTCCGCTTAATTTGATGCAAATTTTCCTCTTATATATGGGCACTAAAGTATTCCTCTTCAATTGAATGGGTTTTCCTTTTTTGTAAAGGAATCCTCTCAAAAAAAGTGTAATCATATCAATTTTAGACCAACTTCAAAAGTACTCTCTAAAACTGAATCAGTGAAATTTTCACTGATTTGGAATCAGTGAACAACTTCTCTTTGCTGAATCAGTGAAAATGACTGATCTTCAGTGAATTTCACTGATTCAACAACGAAAAGTTGTTCACTGATTTCAAATCAGTGAAAATTTCACTGATTCAGTTTTAGAGAGTATCAAATTTATGTACATTAACCTTTTTTATTTATTATGTAAAATAAGAATTATACGTTGAATATACTTTTGTAATGAATATTTAAATAAAAATAAGCAAGAAACACTATTATTTAAGGTAATAATTTAGTGGTTAATCGATTTATTTAAATGATAAAGTATTCTTTAAAGGAGAATCATCTAGGTTAAAATCTTTAAACACTCTCTAAAATTTTTAATATACTTTGATGATTTCTATAAAACAAAAATAATATTTGAATTAAGTATTTATTGTAAATTATTAGAGCGGTTAAAAATCAGATTTTAAATACTAATACATTGAGTATTTTAAATAAAGTCCTTAAATAAATAAATTATAAATAATTTAAAAAAATTTAATTTATCAAAAAAATTAATATGTTTATTAATAAAATTAATATGTTAATTATAATGTTTCCAAGAGTTTCCCGTGTAGAAAAGTTCGGTGGGCGCCAGTTGGACCCCATATGGGTTTCCCAAATTTATGGTGGGCCCCAATTGGGTCTTCTCACTGGGAAATTAGTGGGCTTGTAATGGTCAACCCGGTTGGCGCCAATTCACTAAAAAAGATCGTAAAAATGTAAGATCGTTTAAAAATATTCATTACAACTTTTAACAATATTTTCCACCAAAATTTTCTTTAATGATATAAAAATTAGTCAATAACAATTGTTGCATGTATTTTTTAATTTGTTTAAACAAATCAATATTGTTTATTTGAAACTTTTCATCTAATAGAGCTAGAAAGTTGTAACTTTTTTCTAATTTTGCAACTATATAAGTTAAGTAAAGCCTATATTAGAAAAAAACTAAAATATAAAATTATTAAAATTGTTTAAACAAATTAATATTGTTTATTTGCAACTTTTCATCTAATAGAGCTAGAGTGTTGTAACTTTTTCTTAACTTTGCAACTTTTCAAACCTATAAAAGCCCAATACGAATAATAAACGAAAATCCACAATTATGAAAATTGTTTAAACAAATTAATATTGTTTATTTGCAACTTTTTATCTAATTAAGCTAGAGAGCTGAAACTTTCTCTTAATTTTGCAAATTTTCAAGCTTATGAAAGCTTAATACTAATAAAAAACAAAAATCCACAATTATAAAAATTGTTTAAACAAATTAATATTGTTTATTTGTAATTTTTCATCTAATTGAGCTAGAGAGTTGAAACTTTCTCTTAATTTTGCAACTTTTCAAACCTATAAAAGCCCAATACGAATAATAAAAGAAAATCCACAATTATGAAAATTGTTTAAACAAATTAATATTGTTTATTTGCAACTTTTTATCTTATTAAGCTTTAGATTTAAAATTTTCTTTTAATTTTGCAACTTTTTAAACCTATGAAAGCTTAATATTCATAATAATAAACGAAAATTCACAATTTTAAAAATTGTTTAAACAAATTAATATTGTTTATTTGCAACTTATCATTTAATCGAGCTACAGAGTTGAAATTTTCTCCTAATTTTGCAACTTTTTAAGCTTATGAAAGCTTAATATTAATAATAAACGAAAATCCACAATCACAAATATTGTTTAAACAAATCAATATTGTTTATTTGCAACTTTTTATCTTATTGAGCTTTAGATTTCAAATTTTCTTTTAATTTTGCAACTTTTTAAGAATATCAAAGCTGAATATTAATAATAAACGAAAATCCACAATTATAAAAATTGGTTAAACAAACTAATGTTGTTTATTTGCAATCATTCATCGAATTGAGCTAGAGAGTTTAACTTTTTCTTAATTTTTCAAATTTTAAGCCTATAAACACCCAAAACTTATAGTAAACGAAGATCCATAATTATGAAACTCTTTTAAATAAATTAATATTGTTTATTCGCAACTTAAATACAGTTTGGGAACTGTATTACAATATTGATATTAACAATATTAATTTGTTTAAACCCTGTAACTCAATTAGATGAAAAATTGCAAATAAACAATATTAATTTGTTTAAACAATTTTTATATTTTAGTTTTTTTCTAATATTAGGATTTACTTAACTTAAATAGATGCAATATTAGAAAAAAGTTACAACTCTTTAGCTCTATTAGATGAAAAGTTTAAGATAAACAATATTAATTTGTTTAAACAAATTAAAAAATACATGCACCAATTGTTAGTAACTAATTTTTATGTAATTAAAGAAAATTTTGGTGGAAAATGTTGTAAAAAGTCGTAATGAATATTTTTTAACGATCTTACACTTTTTTTTCGTTTATGAAGATTTCTTATGGACCTTTAAAAAATAATTAATAATAAAAAGTTTGTTAAATAAATTATTGGATCTTATTTTTTAAACTTTCCTGAGGAAAAACAGCTTTATCCGATCGAAAAATGTTAATTTTCATGGAATTTTGATCAATTCTATGAAAAAGTTTTTTCCCCATGCATTTTGCATGGGAAACTTTGAGCGCTTTGACCGAATTTCATGAATTTTTAAATTGAAATGAAGGGAAATTGCAATATATAAAGCCAGATTGATAATAAGTTTAGTATTGAAACTATTATTTAGTAACAATTTACATATTTGATCAAAACTGGGAAGCCCAGGTTGGCCCCAACTGGCGCCCACGCACAAACTGGGAATTACTGGGAACTTTTCTACACGGGTTATTATTATTTTTCGCTTTCATTTAAATTAATTAAACTCTAAAGTCTTTTAACGTTACATATATATGTTTATATAATACAAAATACAAAATAAAATTACATAATTCTCTGACAAAGAAAACAATGATCCAAACCTTATTATTTTCTATTGATATAAATAAAAATATGTACATACGTTGATTAATTTATTGAATTAACATTTTAAAGATTTAACTTCAATTCTACAAATAAAACGACAATTATGTTACGGAATATAAATTTATTAATATAGGCTGCAAATTTCGAATAGATTTCACTGGAGATTTTTTTTCATAAGTTATCTATTTTTCAAGAATGACATTTAATAATATTTTCAACTAGTTTGAAGTTTCATGAATTCAAACATACAAATAATTACGGGCAACTTCAAGAATCTGTTTGTTTAGAGGAATAATCTCAATTTTAAAGGGATAATCTTAAATGTATAGGAATAAGTTCAATCACAAAGGAAAACTTAAAAGTCATCCTTTAGATCAAATATTCTCAGATTAATAAGAAAATTCCGCTTCGGTGTAGAAAAATAAACTTATATTAAAACGAAAATGTAAAAGGAATTTAGAAGCGGAAAATTCCGTTCGTATTGAGAATTTATTTTTTTCGGTGTAATGTATAGACAATACCTATTTTTATATTTAAATGATGATGAGAACGAAAACTTAAATAATTTCCTGACCAAGTTTCTTTTTGATGCCAATTAGTTTCTATAATAGTATTGTTAAAATCTGAACTCAAATCTAAAATTTTTATCTTTCTAATAGCATGTTCAATTGTAAATTATAACTATTTCCTTTGTCGCTAAATCTTTTTAAAAAATCTGCAACTTTGTTAATTGGTAAACTGACTATTATATCATCAATGTATCTTTTATAAAAAATTACAATGTAATTAATTTCACCGAGAACTTGATTTTCGATGAATTGTATAATTATTTCTGCTATTATGGAGGATATGGACTACTCATAGGTACCCCATACTTTTGTTTATAAATAACATCTTGAAACTTACAATAAGCATTGTTCAGATAAAATCTCAATCCATCAATGAAATCAGAACACGTTGTATGTTCTTTAAATATTAACCAATTATCTTTAATAATGTTATAAACCAAATCACAGTTAATTTTTGTAAACATGTATTTTGTCCGTATAGGCCAAAAGCATTTTAATTTATAAATATAAGTATAAACATATGTTCAGATGGGGCTTGTTAGCCCTAAGAACTTGTATTGAATAAATAACTAAATAAATTTATTATTAAAACGGCTTAAAAGAATAAGGTTAAACCTTCTCATCTATTAATTAACATTAAATGTCTTTTACAGCAATGGAAAAAGGTCGCTGCAACTGGCCCCGTGGAAAAGTGATTGGCGGAAGTAGTGTTCTGAACTACATGCTTTATCTACGAGGTAATAAGAAGGACTACGATATTTGGGAAGCTCAAGGTAATCCAGGATGGGGTTCAAAGGATGCCCTCTACTACTTTAAGAAATCAGAGGATAATCTAAACCCTTACTTGGCTCAAACTTCTTATCATTCAACGGGAGGTTACCTGACAGTTCAGGAAGCACCTTGGCACACTCCTTTGGCTGCAGCTTTTGTAGAGGCTGGTCGAGACATGGGTTACGACAATCGGGACATTAATGGTGAGAAACAAACTGGCTTTATGATAGCACAGGGTACTATCCGCAGAGGAAGTCGTTGCTCCTCCGCCAAAGCTTTTCTACGACCTGCCAGACTCCGAAAGAATTTGCACATTGCCATGAATTCTCACGTGACTAAAGTGCTAATAGATTCGGACACTAAGCGGACCTATGGAGTGGAATTTTCTAGAGATGGACAGGTCTACAGAATCCGAGCAAAGAAAGAAGTAATCCTGTCTGGGGGTAGTATCAATTCTCCGCAACTTTTGATGCTTTCGGGAATAGGACCTCAGGAAGATCTCACAAGACTTGGAATACCAGTGATTCAGAATCTCCGAGTTGGGCACAATCTTCAGGATCATGTGGGATTGGGAGGACTGGCTTTTATGGTCAATCAAGAAGTATCGATGGTGGAGAATAGACTGCACAATGCTCAGTCAGTTTTGCAGTATGCTATTTTGGGTACTGGTCCTCTGACTGTTTTGGGTGGTGTTGAGGGTCTGGCGTTTGTTAATACCAAGTATGCAAACGCGACTGATGATTTTCCGGACATAGAGCTGCATTTTATTTCTGGTGCGACGAATTCGGATGGTGGTAAACAGATCCGGAAGGTGCACGGACTGACGAGGCAATTTTACGAGGCTGTTTTTGGAAAAATTAGTAATAAGGATGCTTGGAGTGTGATTCCGATGCTGCTGAGGCCAAAGAGTAAAGGATTCATCAAGCTGAGGAGCAAGAATCCTTTCGATCATCCGATGATTTATCCAAATTATTTTAAGGAACCGGAGGACATTGCGGTACTTGTGGAAGGGGCTAAGATTGCAGTGGCTCTCAGTAGAACAGCCTCATTCAGAAAATACGGAAGTGAACTGAATCCTGCACCGTTTCCTGGATGCTCGCACATTCCTTTGTACACTGATCCTTACTGGGAGTGTATGATAAGACACTATTCGGCGACTATTTATCATCCTGTGGGTACTTGCAAAATGGGTCCATACTGGGATCCTGAAGCTGTTGTTGATCCTCAACTCAAGGTTTATGGTTTGTCGGGGTTGAGGATTATTGACGCTTCTATTATGCCAAATCAGATTAGTGGTAATACTAACGCTCCGACTATAATGGTTGGTGAGAAGGGATCCGACTTAATTAAGCAATTTTGGTTGCAGAAGAGGACAAACAGAGGTTAAAAGTTTACGGAGAAAATTATAGAGAATTTATAAAAGATGTGATTATTTTTATATTATAAGACAATTGTTTTGGATTATAGAACAGTTCATTTTAGTATTTTATAATTTTGAAAAAATGCATTTAAGGGTATTTGATGGAAAATGCACGGAGAAAATGGAATTGTGAATATAGACCTAGCAATCTTGTTTGTTGTTGTAACAAATTTTTTGTTGTCTTAACAATTTGGAATTGCTGTACTAACAACACCATATTAGATTGTGTCATGACAACAAATCTAATTGTTGGTGCAACAAAACAAATTCGCTATAACAACAATACAATTTTGTTAGTTTTATGTTAATCATCCGATAGTAAATACAACAATTTCTTTTTCTTTGTGTGGCGTTATTTAAGGGATCTTGCAAATTTTAGAGGCCACAAATAGAAAGTTTTTTAATAATTTTGTTCCCAGAAGTTTTAATATGTAATGAAGTAAATGTTTCTGTATGTTCTCAAGTATATTAACAACTTTTAAAAAGTAAAGTTGGGGTCTTAAATCATGTTGCCATATTCACTCCACAGAGGGCGCAACTTAATAATTCTATTTATGTCCTAAAAAATATACAAAACCCCCTTAAGTACAGGTAAAAATTTCTCACAGTTTTATTCTTAATATATTTTGTCATAAACTCTTTGTAGAAGTGACTGCAACATATCGGCTAGGTTTGTCTGGTCCAAGATTGTTAAATTTTTATCTCAAAATCAATTTTGTAAAAATTTAATGATTTTGAGAATTTTGAAAAATTAATTTTGAGGTGAAATTCAAACAAGTTGATCAGACAAACTTTTCGGATGATATTTTAGGCAATTCTGCAAACTTTTATGAAAAAGTAGGTTTTATATTAAGAGTAAAATCACGGACAAATTTTATCTGTACGCAAGTAACGATATTTTACAAAATTGTTCTTAAACAATATTGAACAATATTGAAACAATAATATATCGTTATCTGGATCATTAACAAACAAACAAAAATTTTTAGCAGAAAGAAAAGAGTTAACAAATTTTATTAAAGTATTTTATACGATTTAGGAAAAAAATGCCAAATAGTGAAATTTTCTGATTACAAATTGTAAATTTTATAAAGATTCAATTGAGGTTTACTCTATTTCAAAAACTATTTATAACAGTGAGTCAGAAATATTTAATAATGTTTCAAATACGTTTTTAAAGTTCAATACAGTAAGAGAATCATCATAGTAGGCACTTAATCTTTTTATTTATAAAAATCTTTGTAAATTTATAATAGTGAGAATCCGACTTGAGACAAGAATTATAGAACATTTATTGAGTTTTTTTCATAACGAATTCTTGCATAGATAAGATTTGCAAAGACTTTCATAAATATAAAAAATTATCATAGTCCTTTTACTGCATACTTTTTTTTGTTTTGGTAAGTTTCAAATAAGTTATTCTAAAGATTTACATAACTAAATTCCGATCTAAAGCCCTCATATTCCTAAATCATAATTTCTTTTTGATAAAATTTATTAAATATTTTCTTTTTCCCAAATTTAACTATTCGATATTAAAATAATAATAACTTGCAAAAATTTATTTTAAAAAACAACAACAAAAAATGTATAAATGGTTATAATTCAGATTATTCTGTATACTTTTTTTTTTGATAATTCAAATTCTATAATCCATTTTTCATAACAATTGCCAAATTCAGTTTTTTAAAAATTATAAAACAACTCAGTTTTTAAAAAGCTATTGACTTAAAAATCACTAAATTATCCAGAAACTCACTATCACTTTTTAATAACATTTCATCTCATTGAATTGATGTAATAATTAGTGATCAGTAATTTGTCATAAAAGAAATTTTTCTAAAGTAGGTTACAGTTAATGACTAAGAAGGAACTTCAATTGAGAATAAGTATTTGAAAATTAATTTAATTTATTGCGTAAACTGTGAAACTGTTTAAATATTTATATAGCCTTAACATCAAAATGTGTGTAATTTATGTAATATTAGTAGATTATGTGAATAGATGATTATACTTTTATTTATCTTATGTTTATTTGTATATAAATTTATGACGATTAATTTAAATAAGTCGTTTACTTTGTACATAATTATTTTCTAAGACATATGTAAATATGACAATATTATCTATAAAAAGTGAAAAACAAAATATTCAATATTCTGCTGTTTGTTTAATTAATAAAAAGAATGTCATTTTTGGATTATAGTTTTTTATTTTCTAATTTCACCCTAAAAAAGAAAAAAAAAGATAAGTAAAATAAATAAATGAAAAATGAAGAAAACCGCTTTCGAGAATCAAAGCACCATTTTTCCTAGAAGCAGGTAGGTGACAAAAAGTAAGCATAAAATTTTAAACAAAATAAAAATCTAAATTGAATCTCTTAAAAATAAAAATTATAATATTTAAAACTTAGATCGAATGAAATTTGTATTGTCATTAGTTAAAAAAATTAGAAATATTTATATTAAAAAAGCTTAAAATTGAGATAAATTCAAAATTACATTGTTTGATTTTCCTCGAGTTCTTTAGGCCCTTATTGCCTAAAAATTGTTAATTAAAAGTCAAAACAATAATTATTTGATATCTAGATCATCTTACAAAATCTGGAAGAAGTTTTACCAACGTCAGCTTTCATTATAAGTTTTTATTCTTAATATCTAAACTTTGCGATGAATATTATTTCAATAAACGCACTCATTACTAAACAAGCTATTAAGTTCAGCAAACGTAAAAATCACTTCAGTCAGTATTACGATCGCGTAATTAAATTTAGTGATAAAAGTGCCAGCGCACCTTATTTAATTATCATATAATTAACTTGAAAAAAGTAAAGTATCGTCTAAGTTTAATGACATTTAAAAACTAATTTCAAAATATTTACTATTAAATTAAATAATATAAATAAAAAAGATCTGTTATTAAAATCAAAAAACTGTGTGAGAATGATATAACGACTTCTTGCTTGTAGGTAAAATTCTTGTAACAATAAATAAAAACACATTTTATCTAATAATGATATTCTAAAATTAGTTACAAAAAGTGAAAGTAAACAAACTAATAATTCCTGAAATATTAAAAACGATTATTATTAAAAATCAAAATGGGCTTGATTCCTGCATTCTCAGCTTTTCGTATTAGTTTATCATACATTCCAGAGATGACATTTTTGATGTTTTTGAGATTCATGATAATCACTTTTCGTCCAGATATAATCGACAAAGAAAATAGGATTCACACAGTTCCATTGAATGAAATGCATCTGATGTATGATTTTATAATAGTTGGTGGAGGATCGGCAGGATCAGTTTTAGCCAGTAGGCTTTCAGAAGCTGAGCAAAATTATCAGGTTTTACTTTTGGAAGCTGGAGGAGATGAGACTATATTTTCGGATGTGCCATTGATTTTTCCGACTCTTCAATTGACAGATTTAGACTGGCAATTTAAAACAGTGACATCGTCAACCTATTGTTTGAGTATGTATGGTCATTCTTGTAAGTGGCCAAGGGGAAAAGTTCTTGGTGGATGTAGTGTTTTAAATGCAATGCTCTACGTCAGAGGAAACAAGAAAGATTATGATAATTGGAGAAATTTTGGAAATCCTGACTGGGATTATGAGAGTGTATTGCCGTATTTTAAAAAATCAGAAGACATCAAGATTCCAGATTTAATTTATTCGCCGTATCATCAAGCCGGAGGTTACTTGACAATTGAGAGATTTAAATATGAATCTCCGATCACTAAATATTTTCTGAAAAGTGGAGAAGATATGGGGCATAAGATCATTGATGTCAATGGTGAGAAGCAAACTGGATTTTCGTATTCCCAAGGAACTCTAAGGTAACTAATAATTTAAATTGAGGATTTTCAAAAATCATTAGATACCAAAAATGCTAATACGGCAAAGAGGACCATGGAACAAATGATGATTTTTAACATTAAAAATTTTTTAACAAATAATTTGTTATAAATTTGTTATAAACAAATGTAAAAAAAGTAAACATTTTTAAAAATAAATAGCCCCATTCGATTGTACGAGAAAATTATTAAAGAAACATGTGTTACATTTTGAAATTTATAACACATATGGTGTTATAAACTTTGAAAAGTTACGTATGTTTCTTTAGTAGTTTTTCTCGTACAATCGAATGGGGCTATTTATTTTTAAAAATGTTTACTTTTTTTACATTTGTTTATAACAAATTTATAACAAATTATTTGTTAAACAATTTTTAATGTCAAAAATCATCATTTGATCCACGATCCTCTTTTTGGTATCTACATTTCCCTAAGCATGGGATTTTTATTTTTATAACAAAAAAAAAAAAACATTAAACCAATTTCAGAAATGGACTTCGTTGCAGTGCAGCTAAAGCATTTTTGCGACCTGCTGCTAAACGAAAAAATCTCCACATCAGTACACATTCATTAGTTCACAAAATTTTGATCGATCCGTCATCGAAAAGAGCCTATGGAGTGGTTTTTGAGAGAGAAATGAGAAAGATAACAGTTTACGCCAATTTAGAAGTAATTTTATCAGCCGGAGCTGTACAAACTCCACAATTATTGATGCTCTCTGGAGTGGGTTCCAAAGAAGATTTGCTCAATTTGGGAATCCCAGTGGTTCATGATTTGCCAGGTGTAGGGAAAAATTTACAAGATCATGTCGCCATTGGTGGTATTTCTTTTTTAATCAATTCTAGTTGTGTTCATTCAACTCTTGGGAAAAAATCTCAAGCATTTGGTTTCGTTCTACCAAGATCATTATCACTTGCTTCTGTGCGTCAATTTGCTCTTAATGCATCAGGACCACTTTATATGGTCCCACAATGTGAGGCCATGGCGTTTATCAAAACCAAGTCAGTATTCTAAAGATTCTAATTATTTTATGAATGGAAAAACAAAATTAATTTACGGACTTTTATAATAAATAATAAATATAATAAATAAAAATACTAAACAAGAAGAAAATAAACGAAATTAATTGATAAATAAAATACGTCAAGTAAATAAATAAATAAAAAACCAGACAAATGCTTATTTATTTTTCTTTGATGGTATAAATAATAACACTAAAAAGTTTGTAAATGAATTTTGCAATTTTCCACGTGTGGCGCCTTTTTTTTAAATAATAAATATGAGTTTAAAATTGCAAAAATGACACTTTAACGTATCAGCAAAATCGGTGTAAGTTGATCGCGTTAAAAATAGCTTAAATTATTACTTTTATTAAAATTATTAATTATTCTGTAATACAGATATACAATAAAACCTTCAAATGTTGATTAATTTTTAAAAAAATATTAATATTAAACTGTATATTAAATTCAGGCTTCACAGTGACTATTTTTGGAAAATCGAAAATCTTAACGATCACAAAGTATTCTCTATGAGGAAGCAAAATAGTAAGAATAAAATAAGAAAATATAATAATTGTATAGCAGAATGACAAATTTGTTTGAAAATGAAAACATTTAGAAAATTATTCACAAATTGAAAAAAATTAAAAAAGGAATATTGAAATAAATTTAAAAAATAAAAAAACAAATTTTTAAACAATTTTAACAACAGAAATTTGTTTACAAAACCTTAGAATCTATAAAATTTTATGAAAGTATAAATAAATTTGCGAAAAGATAGACAAATGAAAGAAAAATTGTAATTCCCTTCCACCCTTAAATTATTAAATTAAATAAGAAAATACCAAAAAAGAATTATTAAATTTTTCGAAATGTTTTTAAACAAAAATTATCTAAAATAACCTGAAATACTTTGTGTAAAAAGAAGAAAATCTACAACATAAAAATTAATATTAGAAGCAAATAAAAGAAAAATGTTTAAAAAGTGAATAGCATTAAGAAATTGAATAAAAATACAAAATAAATAATAATAATAAAATACTGACATTCTTTTTTAAGAATTAGAGATCATAGGAAAAAAAATATATTTTTCGATAAAATGATATATATTTAAAATTTCCAAGAAATAGAAACATATGGTTATTAAATGATGTAGAAAATTCATTATTAATAAGTCAAACAATGATAAAAAAAAATTATCAAGGAAGAAAAAAAATTATAATAAAGTTAGAAAATTTTTAAAATATCGGACCAATTGAGCTGCTTGTTCAAAGAACCACCTAAGTCGAATTTGGAGTTTTTTTTTCAAATTTTGTTATCAATATATTTTTGGACAACAATCTGCCGACAACTAAAAAATGAACCAATTTTAATGCTTTTTTTTTAACTTTAGGTCAATTATAGTATTTAATTAATTTTACAAAAGAAACGAAATCAAAGTAAGAAAAACTTTTGAAAATATTTATCTGTTAACTAGTATTGTTTAAAAAATTTAAAAATTAAAAGAGAGAAGCTTTAAATGATCTCAAGAAGGTGAGGTGAAAAAACCTTGATTTTTTTGAAAATTCATTTAGTTGTCTTGTCCGACTCGTGGCAGAATGTCTCCACTTTGACGTGTCTTATAATTCAAAAAAAAAAAAAAATTTTTTTGACGAATTTGGTAATTGTTTTTATTTGTTATTATTTTTGTGTATATTTATATAATCAGTGTATCTTTGTGTTTTCGATTTTATTTCATATTCAATAAATGTTTTTTAGCCTGATGATGTTGACGAAACTTTGTCAACGAAACGTTGCTAATTGTGACTACACGAAAAAAATGTAAATTATTTTTTTTCACCTCACCTTCTTGAGATCATTTAAAGCTTCTCTCTTTTATTCTCATTATGGAAGGATTTAATTCTGGTTTATTTAATTTAAAAAATGTTTGTAAACATTTTCTTTCGTATTGTAACTCTAGGCCAATAGTAATTAAGTAACTTCACAAAAGAAACGAAATCAAAGTAAGGAAAACTTTTGAAGTTCTTTATTTGTTAACTAAGATTGTTTAAAAAATTTAAAAATTGTTTGCATACATTTTAAACTCTGTGGCTGAAAGGCAGAACATCATAACTGCATTTTCATTGTTTTTAGAAAAATCTGTTTTTGTTTTTTTTCTTGGTTTTGTAAAATCAAAAAATTAACCAATATTTTTGGTGTTTGGCATTGTATCCTATTTTCTAGTGTAGTTTTTACATCTGTTTATCAATTTTAATAAAATATAAACGCTTCAAAGAAGAATATCAATTCTTTTTTTCGATTTGAATGCAGTTATGTTGTTATGTTATTAATTATTTTCTACGTAAATAAACATTTAAATCACTTTACCATTATGAAACTTTAAAGAGCATTACTAAATAAACTCAAATCTAATATTATCTCAAATTCGATAAAATGTTAGTTATGATGTTATGCCTTTCAGCCACAGAACTGTACTGTAACTTTAGGCCAATAGTAATTAATTAATTTTACAAAAGAAACGAAATCAAAGTAAGCAAAACTTTTGAAGTTATTAATTTGTTAACTAAGATTATTTAAACAAATTAAAAATCTTTGGTTAGCAACTAGAACTATTAAAAAATATTTTACACAAGTTTTGTGTGTAAAATATATAATTTTATAAGGTAAAAGCACCAGTACCTGGACAAAGCAAAAATTGGGACCAGTAGTTGGACAATAGCAAAAAAGAGTTAAAATTTCCTCCAAACTAAATGAAAAAATTCATAGATACCCTTCAGATAGTCAGTTTTTAGGTATAATTAAATTTGTTAATCGTAGATGCAAAATGTTTAGCAAAAAAATTATTTAAGACGTTTCTTTTAAAACTACTCTGAGTTGTCTGTCCAAGTTTACCTGACGTTTTTTATACGTACCCCAGTAGATGGACAGACACTTTGCAGACACTAATTAATCAATAAAATAATCAATTAATTAAAAACCTAAATAACTAATTAATTTAGTAGTTGCCAATAAAAGTTTTAATAATAAATAATAACAAATAATCTATAATAGAGTGTGTATTTTCCTATATGTCCAACTATAGGGTCTTATGTCCAAACTACTAGGCCCATCCAAATAGCGTACTGTCCAACTTCTGCTGCAAATAAGCTATTTTTTTATTTCAAGCTTTTAATTTAACGAAAACATTTATTATAATTAATTTTTTATTAATTCGAATCCGTTAAATGTAAGTTAAACGAAAATCCAAACATTTCGTAAAATATAATTAATTATCTTAGTACAAAATATCGCTAAACTTGACACCCCTTCAAAACTGTCCAGGTACTGGTGCTTTTACCTTATTATATTTTGCCGGAAAAACAACTTAAATGATTTAAGTTATAAATAAATGTTTTTAAAATAGTTAGAATAATTTTATTTAACTTTTTTTGGTCAAAACTTGTGATTTGATAATGTATTATCAGTTTTAAAAAATTTGCAGTGTAAATTATACATGTAATTTGTTTCTAGAAATTTAATTTAATTTAATTACCCAAAGCAATTTAAATGGTTCTTTGAGCGAACGGCTCAAATGCAAAATCGGGGACTTTTAGGGAAAATAAAGGACTCCTGTGAAGCCTGTAAATTAAATCATATAAAATTAACCTAAATGACAAAAATGTTAGAAAATAAAAAATATTGTATTAATTGAAATACTATTATCAACCAAATCTTTTTAGGTATGTTAACGAAAGCGAAGATTATCCAGATTTACAATTATGTTTTTCTTCGGCTGCCGATAATACAGACGGTGGTCTAATTGGAAAAAGGACTAGCGGTTTAACGGACAAATTGTTTGCAAATATTTACGAAAATATTCTTTATGAAGACAGTTATACTATCTTGCCGTTGCTTTTGAGACCAAAAAGCAAAGGCTACATTAAATTAAAAAGCAATGATCCGAAAGAGCAACCGATAATAAATCCCAATTACTTTGCAGATCCCCAAGATCTTACTGTTTTGGTACGATAATTTTATTATTCCAACCATTTATAAACTTTTGGAACAAAAATATTTCTTATACAGTGAAACTCACATATATCGGACCCGCACACAGTTAAAAATTTTGTGTTAAATTTAACATATTCCACATGTTCCAAACGGTCCACTCAAAACTTTGTGTTAGTTCAACCTAAGGAAATATGTTATTGAATTTGTACACAAATTTTAACCTCTTATTTTACGCATTATAGTGATTCTAACTGAATATAGTTGAAGTTCTTAACGTTTAAATGAACCTTATTTCTGCAAAATTGACAATTTTGTTTAAAATTTAATATAAATCACATTTTTCAAACGGTTCACTCAAAATTTGTATTGTTATGTTTATCGTCTGCTTGGTGCAAGTCAAATATAATCGTGACAATTTAAAGAGTATAGATTTTATGCAATTACTATTGTATTTTATCTTTTATAAGTTAAAATTATTTTCAATAAGAAATTCATGCTTTACAACAAAAAATGTACTTTACAAAATAAATGTAAATTAGAGTGTTACTACTAAAAAATTTGAGGTTATGTTCAAGAATCGAATGACATTTGAAGAATGTGTAAAATCAACTCAGGAAAAATGTTAAATTTTACCACAAACACAATTTAACAGGGACTGTTTTCTACCCAAATACACAAAAATTTTTAACTGTGCAATAATCGGATTCCCGCTTACATCGGAAAAACTTTCTGGTCCCTTGGATTTTTCTATGCTAAAATACCCGCTTATATCGAACCCTGTTATATCGGAAAATCGCTTTCATCGAATGAATTTTGAAGTCCCTTAAGCTAAATTATTCCCATATATATCAAATTTTGAAACTTTTGTATAAAATTCAGATAAAATTTATAATCAGTTTTTGACTATTCATTCAATAAATATAAATAAAGTGTTTAAGCAAGTAAAAAATAAATAAGAAAGTGCAAGTATGTATATCATTGAGTTTATTGATAAGATTTTAAAATTAGATTAGAATTTTATAATATATAAGTAACTTTTTATATAAATAAAATATCATTTATTTATTAAAATAACTTTTAAGAATAAATATCAAATGACTTCATAGAAAACAAACATTAAAATGTTTTAAAAAAACTTCAGGATGGCCACTTGAACGGGAAACCGGAAAATTTGTTACTAAACCGGGAATTTCGTGAATCTAAAAGTTCAGAGAAATTTTATCGAAAATCAATTTTTTTTCATATATCACAAACCTACAATAATGATAATAATAATCTGAAAGTTCTTTCATTCCTTCATTCATTTTTTGTCTGTTCACACATAAAGTTAAATACATAGATATTTTTTGTTTTAAATTGGATACTTTTTAAAAAATGCATTTAAATTGATTAAAATTCAAATTTATAAATATCAGTTCAAATAATTTTAATTTCATTAATAAATAAATCTACAATTTTTTCATTAATTTTCAACAGTTTTCAATATACAATTATTCTGTTTAAATTTTATAATTATTCTTAAATTTTTTAAAATTATTTTGTTCTGTTGTCGATTATTCTAGCCATTTTTCGAATTTTTCTTTCGATTGTCAATTGTTTTCCTCATTTCTCGATTATTTTCTTTAATATTTAATTGTTTCAGTCATTTTGTAATTTTTGTTTCAATTATCGACTATTTTCTTAAAATTTCAATTTCATTCTTAAAATCTTCAATTTATTTATTTAATGTTTTATTATTTTCTTCATTTTTTAATGGCATTTTTCGTTTTTCAATTATTTTATTCAATATTCAATAATTCTCGCATTTTCTCAATTATCAATTATTTTCTTGAAATTTTAATACAATTCTTCAATTTTTATTTATTTTCTACAATTTTTTCCATAATTTTCATCAGTTTTCTAATGACAATTTATTATTCTCTTTTAATTTTATAATTATAAATTAATTAAAAATTTTGTTTGTTTGACTGACGATTGTTCTTACCATTTTTCGATTTTTTTTTCAATTGTTAATTATTTTTTTTAATAGTTAATTATGTTTTTCAATATTTAATTATTTTCGTCATATTGTAATTTTTCTTTTAGTTATCAATTATTTTCTTGAAATTTCTATTCTCTCTAAATCTGAATTAGTCAAAAATAACTAATTTGAAAGCAAAAACTCAGTCACTAATTAAAATAGTTATATTTCTACTAATCATTTAGCAAAAGATAACTAATTATTAGCCAAATTAATTTTTAGGTTATGTCAAAATAACTGATTCTTTAGTAAAAATATACTAACTAATTCAATTAGGCAAACTTTAACTTTCTTTTAGTTATGTTTTCTAACAATTAGTCATTTTTTAAAACTAATAATTAGTTTTTATTAACTAATAGCTAAAATAAAAACTTAGTCACGATTTTACTAATTATTAGTCATTTTTAACTAATTCAGATTTAGAGAGTTGAATTCTTTAATTTCTAATTTATTTCTACAATTTTTAATTAATTTCTTCAATTCTCAAATGTTTTCTTTAATTTTCAATTATTTTGATCGATTTTCAATTAATTCCTCAATGTTCTATAATTGTCGGATTTTTTCCATTGTTTTTTTCACTTAAGAAAATTTATTTAAAATTTCAGTTCAATAATTCAATTCTTAAAGTATTCTCTTCAATTCTCGGTTATTTTCTTAATATTTGAACTCCACTTTTTAATTTTAAAAATTATTTTCATTAATATTAAAATGTTATCGCCTTTTTTCAATTATTGTTCAATTATTTTCTTTAATGTTTAATTCCATTCTTCAAATTGTATTCCATTCTTCAGTTTTTAATTGTTTTCTTATATATTCATTTATTACGTAGATTCTTTAAATATCAATTCCATTCTTCAATTTTTAATTTCTTTCTTCAATTTTCAATTATTTTTTTTTAAGTTTAATTATTTTTATCGTTTTTTAATCCAGTTGTTAAATGGGCAATTATTTCCAACAATTATTCCTGTAATTTTCCTAAGTTATCTACTTGCAATTATTTTCTTTGAATTTAAAATTGTTAGTTTATTGTTTTTATTTTTTTTTCAGTTGTCTATTAATCTATTTATTTTTTGAATTTTGTTTTCAATTAACAATTATTTTCGTCTTTTTTCACATGTTTCCTTTTATTTTCAATTATTCTCGTCATTTTTCAACTGTTTCGTTCAATTATTATTAACTATTTACTACAATTTTTTTTCAATTTTCAATTACTATCTTAAAATTTTATAAAAATTCTTTGATTTTTTAAATTATTTTGTTAGGCTGTATATTAATCTAGCTATTTTTTTAATTTTGTTCTCAATTGTCAATTAGTTTTGTTATTGTGTAATTTTTTTCCAATTATCAATTATTCTTTCAAATTTTAATTTAATTTTTCAATTTTCAATTTACTTCCTCAATGTTTTATTATTTTCTTCAATTTCAATTATTTTTTTCGATTTTAATCAAGTTATTTAATTTGCAATTATTTCCAACAGTAATTCCTATAATTTTTCAAATATTTTGTTTTAATTTAAGTAACACAATGAAAATTTTTTGGTTTGCTTTCCCGGATGTATCGGATTCCCGCCTATATCGGATATTTTTCCCCGGTCCTTTCAAATCCGATATATGTGGGTGTTACTGTATTTAAAGAATCAATTAATGAAGGTTATTTTAGTCCATTAACCCCCCAGATGCAAAATTCTGCATAATCAACTATTCAATGAACTTATTGGCAAATTTTATTTTGCATAGGTTTACACTGGATTCATACCAACTAATTGAATAATTGATTATGCATAATTATAATTTGCATGAGCGATCTTTTATTTAAACCACATATTTAAATAGCTGCAAAATATAAATTTCCAGATCGAGGGAATCAAATTTATTCAGAAACTGAGTCAAACGAAGACAATGAGAATGTTGAACTCGCAACCAAATCGCAACTTAATTCCGGAATGTTCAGAATTCAAGTTTTCTTCCGAAGATTATTGGTGGTGTTTCGCTCGACATTATACTTTGACAATTTATCATCCAGTCGGTACTGCCAAAATGGGACCATCAAATGATCCAGAAGCAGTTGTGGATTCAAAATTACGTGTCTATGGTATAAGTGGTTTGAGGATCATAGACGCATCTATAATGCCGACAATATGCAGCGGAAATACAAATGCACCTGTTATCATGATTGCTGAGAAAGGTGCTGATATGATTCGCGATTATTGGAAGAACTTTAAATTTTATCGTTAAGAGAAAGTGGAACCTTGAGATAATTAAAACTAGAGAAATCAATTTCTAAAAGTTATAATATATATATATTGTATAAGATCCACCATGTGGCTAAATCGATTTTTAAGAGATTCCTGTCTGGAATTCAGGCAGGTCTTAAACTTCCGGTAATGAAAGCTTTTAAAGATTGTCGAAATGAGGTAAAGAACATGCAAAACTAGTCAGCAAGAAAGTGGCTTGTGAAAAATGATATCGATGAAAGGATGCCTTTGAATATGAATGACTTGATAAATAATTCAGTGATGTAAAATTCTTGATTTTTATATTAGAAAGCAATTATGTAAATGGATTTTCTGGTTATGAATGATATTTGCTTCTGATAATAATTGTATTATAATTAATCGATTTTATTTAATTCGGAGAATAATAGAAAATGTATATAACGGATCTTCTATTTTCTCGTTTGTATAAAACATTATGGATCGTGTTTTTTTGAAGAAATTGTTTATTGTCGTTTCAGTAATAACAAATATAATCGCTAATAATTAAAAAGTTTAAGTTAATTTTATTCATTCTTTTCCTTTTATTTATAATATTCATACCTTTAAAAAACTCGCAAAACCATTCTTTGATTTTTTCTTCTTTATTCTTGATTTTAACCTCTCAAATTGCACAAAATTAACATTTATTTAATATACTTAGACTGGAAAATAAAAATAAAGGCTTAGAATAAAAAAAAATTGTCAAATGATTAAATGAGGAAAGAGTTAATATATTATTGAAAAAAAAAAACTTATTAAAACCGATTAAAGCTCAATTAACAGGAAAAACGGAATAACAGTTAAGGCTTGATATTAATTAATCAATTTACGTCATGACCACATTCATGAATAAAAAATTAATATTTGTGTTTATTGTAAAATATTAAAAACGTGCGTAAATGTTAAATAAACAAAAATTTCTTTCATCTGCTGATAAATAAAGTTTGTTAATTAATTTGGCAAATTGCAATTGACAAGAAAAGAGAGGATTTTTCTCTCTTGAAGAGAAAAATTTGACGTCACTGGCTCTTCCCCAAACTGTTCCTTATGTTATATTCGGCCCTGCCCACACGCAACGAGTATCTAATTAGTTCGATAGCCCAACTTCGTTTTAAAAAGGTTCATTCAGCAAAATGATGAAACTGAGGAGCGTCGTTTGACACGAGTTTATAACTCTTGCAAATATTACTTTTAAGTCGACAAAAATCTGTGAAACGTGCTCTAGTGATTTAAATGTGATCTCATTTTTTTTTTATTAATTGTAGTTAGAAAAGTGCATATCTTGGAATATTTTAAATATTTCTTTTTTAATAATACGAGTTTTTATATTACAAGTTTTTATAAATTAAGTTTTCGTACTTTATAGTTTTTTACTTCAAAACTCTTAATTTTTAATTTTTCGTATATATTTATTTTTTGTACTTTAATTTTTTCAACTTTCATTTTTCGCAGTTTATAAGTTGGAAATTTTTTAACTTTCTACAAGTTGAAAAGAATCTTATTTGTGTGACATTTAGCTCGAATTTGTACAGAAACAATAGGTAAATAGTTTATTTAAATTTTATCAATATTTTGAAAATGTTTTTAAAAAATTGTCTAAAATTTCAAAGTATGGTAAATTTTAGAAATAAATAATTTATAATGCTTGATTGGAAGTAGTTTAAAAGTAGAACGATATTTTATACAAAAGCAATAAATGAATTAATTGTGTTTTATCTTTCGGATAGATTTCGTCTTGAGAGAAAAATGAAAGTGGTTTTATTCTTTACTTGGATCAGTTTTTACTTAATGTTGGTAAGTACATTCTTTATTTTTATGTATTCTTTTATTGCTGTTTGCTTTATTCGTGTAACATTACGAGCATATTATGTTACTATTTTATCAATATTGTATTACCGTTTTTTATTAATGTTATAATATTGTCTTGCTGTACTTATAACCACAGTATTTTATTACTTTCCTGAAAAATCTACAGTAGAAACTAATTAATTATAATAAAATTGACTAATCGGATATTTTTTCTTAACACATTATTATTAATCATATAAATATTAAATAGTAAATTTAATATTTAAGAGTTAGTTATTAGCATTCTTTAATATTATTAATTAAATTAATTTTTAGGTTATTTTAGAATAACTAACATTTTGTCAAATTCTATTAACTAATTCAATTAGTCAAATTCGACTAATTTTATTGATTTTTTGACTAACAATTAGTTAATTTTAATAGTTACTTTTTACTAATAATTTATTATTTTCAACTAATTTAAATTTAGAAAGTGAGTCAAATTGATAAATGAGTAAATTCGGGGAAAACCAAACACTCATTATTAGCGGGCTACTTTTTTTGCTTTATATTTTTTTATCAAGTTATATTTGCAAAAGATAAAAAGACACGTCATTCGTTATTTATTAAAATCATATTGTCTCCAAAAGTTGAACAAACCTAATAAAAATTTTGTCTGACTTTTCTCTATACAATCACAAACAAAAACCTGACAAAATAACATTAAAAAATAACCCGAAATTCCTCGAAATTTTTTTTTTTTAATTACTTTCACTTTATTTTTTATTTAATAACATTTATTTCTTTTTCTCAATTTTTATTATTATTTCTGTATCTTGATTATTTATTTTTTTAACGCTTTTATTACAATATCTTCCACATTTGTTAATCAGGAGAAAAGTTATTGAATAAAATTATTATTGTAAATAAAAACAAATTTTCTTTATTTAAAAAAAAAATATTTTTTATTAAAAATCTTTTTTATTGAAACAAATCATAAAACACATCTAATTTTCAATTTATCATTCGTGGAAGTAGATAATCTTACGCCTTTTTCATAATTTTAATCGAGAAAGTTTATTGAATATTTTATGAGTGAATTTGAACGAAAAGACCGCACTGTTTGTTGTCTTTTAAATAACCAAGTGCTTACATTTTATTGGCGGATATAAAATAAAGGCTGATTTTATTTTATTTATTTCTGCGGTCTATCGGCAATTAATTTATTTTTATGTTGACTTTACACGTTTACTGATTTTTATGTTCAGTTTTACACGTTTTCTGTGAAAAGTTTGATAATTTGTACTTTTTACAGCCAATCCTTTCAGCAAATGGAAGATGTGGCCATTGTACTTTTAATGATACTGCATACATGGAAGAAGCGTGTGAACATATCACTCCCTTTATGACCTTATTACAATCTTTAATTATGTCAAGAACTGACATTTCAGAGCCATGCAAACGATTAGGATCTGACGAAGTGCCCGAAGATGAATGGTATAAAACTAAACAAAGTTTATATAAGTAAATTTAAAATTTATATTATTTACCAAAAGTACATTCAAGATTATTATTAATTGATTAGATTTTTGAAATTAAAAATTAAAGCTGAAATTAAATTGAAAGTTAAAATTAAAAAAAAATCGATTTAATTAGGGACTGAACATGAGAATAGCCTTAAGAAATGAAATTTTTAAAGATAAAAAAGGATTATGGAATAATGTATTATTTATGGGTTCTTTGATTAAAGAAATAATTCTGCTTTATTTATTAGGGATTATTTTAACAAAAAGATATTGCAATCTAAAGAACTGCAAAAATAATTATATGGCATGGTCGATATGATAACTCTTGTAAATATGAATAAAACTGATTAAGTAGAAAGATTTTTACAATCGAAGAATTCTTAAAAAGTTTTTTGTGCTGGAAACAAATACAAGGAAAGTTTAAAAAGAAAATAATCAGAAAAAGGAAGAAATTGAGTGAAAATTCTGGACGTAATTCATTGAAATATTATAATAAAGATTATGAAAAATAGAGCATGAAAGTAATTATTTTAACCAAAGCAATGTTGCAAATCACATGTTTAAAAATTAACAAAATTTATCAACTTTGTTCAATTTTAATTTTTAAAAGGTATAAAAATACGTGAATTTGTCTTTGTTTAATTACATTCAGAATCAGACATAAATCTTTTAAAATTCCATTAAGGAATTCTATCCAGGATATAAATCCTTTTAAACTGCAAGAAGCACTTTGTAAATGGATATTAAAAGTGAAACAGATTTTCACCTCTATAATGTTTCAGTATCAGTAAATGCTTTAATTATCACATAAAAAACAAAATTTTATCGATCATGTATATACTCTTCTAAAAAATTATAATACGCATTTCGTCTTAAAAAATAGCAATTAGGTCACTTACATAATTATTTTGAAGATTGCATTAACAGTTTATTTGCACAAAGTTAACAATTACACAAAATAGCAATAAAAATCGTCTGCGAATTTCACAATCATAAAAAGAGATAAAAGTGTAACATCAAAATTTATATTCTTAAATATTGTGTCAAGAGTTGATTGTAATGTTTAAAATATATCAATCTACTTTATTCTGTACCAAAAATAATTTTTGAAAAACTTTATTAACAAAGATTACATTTTGCGATAATTCGAAAAGAAAATTTTCATTTTAAACACTGATCGAATTATTTTTATGGTTGTCTTATATGAGGTCCAAATTTATTTTTCGAAAGCTTGAGAATAAATTGATTAAAGTTATGTATTTTTTAAGGTTTGATTTTATAATTGTGGGTGCTGGAGTAGCAGGCCCTATTCTAGCCAGAAGACTCAGTGATCATAATCCTTGGAGAGTATTATTAGTAGAAGCAGGTCCGGAAGAACCTTCTCTGACTGCAGTACCGGGATTAGCTTTCAATACGATAAACACTTCCCTTGATTGGCAATACACCACAGAACCTACGCAACCTTATCCAACTGCTTGTTTGGGTAATTCAAAGTAAAATATTAAAAAAAAATATTTATATGCAGTAAGAAAAATGCACAATTTAAAATGATTTAATCTCAAAATTAGCTTTTCGATTTAGAAACATTTGAAAAAAATTTTAAATAAATATGTAAATTTATACACCAATTTGAAAATTAATATGAATTTTTTAATTTGAATAGGCGCATTTGAAAAATAAGATTTTGAAGCAATATAAATTGAAAGCATTCAAGATTGAAAAAAACGGAGAATTTATTATTCTTGTCGCCTATTTAAGAATAAAATATTCTTGTATTAAAGATATTATATTCTTTAAATGAATAAACAAATTCTTAAATTAAGAAGCAGATTCTTAAACCATGAGAAAATATTCTTAATTTAAGAATATGCTTCTTACAGGCTTCACAGTGACAATGAAGAATATTTTAGGTGAAATAGGGGACTAAATATACAAAAACAGGGAACTTTTAGGGTACTTTAAAAGATTATAAATAAAGATAAATAAATTATATACAGTAGAGCCTCGATTATTTTATTTGGGTAGGACAAAATTACAAAGTTGTAGGATAAAAAAAAATATAATTACAGAATTTTCAAATTAATAAAAAAAAAAGGGAATATAACTACACATTGTGGAAAGTAATTTAAAAGTGATAAATAATAATTCAAAATTATAGAAAATGAATGCAGAACTTTAGAAATAATTGAAAATTAAAGATAATAATTTAAATATAAATGATGAGAATAATTAAAAATTGAGGAAAATAATAATTGACAAATAGTAAATAATTGACAATTGAAGAACATAATTGAGAAATGAGAAAAATAGTATGAAAGAGTACAGAATATATACAAACTAAGAGAATATAATTTAAAAAAAAAGAAAAAGAATAATTTTGTAAATTAAAAAATAATCGAAAATTTAGGAAAATAATTAAAAAATTATGATCATAATTTAATATTGGAAAAAAGCAATGAAAAGATTATATGTACAACTAATAAAAATTAAAAGAAAGCATTCAACTTTGAGAGAAACAATTGAAGATTGAATAAATCAATTAAAAAATAATTTAAAAAATTAAAAATTGTTTGTATAATTGCAAAATTATTTAAACAACTAAAAATTGAAGACAATAATTAAAAATAGAGAAAATTATTGAAAATTGAAAAAATCAATTTAAAAATGATGAGAATAATTGAAAAAAAAATTCAAAATTGATGAAAAAAATCGAGAATTGAGAAAAATAATTGAAAATTTAGAAAACGAATTAAAAAATGATGAAGGTAATTTAAAATCAAAGAAATCAATGCAAATGTTATAAAACAAATTAAACATTGAAAAAAAAAAATTGAAATTTAACATTATTAATTAAAATTAAGTATAAATCAAATTGAAAATAATTTTAAAAATTAAAGAAAAAAGATTGCAAAATTATAAAAATAATTGAAAGACAGTAATTGAAAATTAAGAAAATATTTAAGAATTGAAGAAAACAATAGAAAATTGAGAAGAATAATTGAAAAAAAATTACAGAATATACATTAAATTAAAAGAAATTATTGAAAAATGGCAAAAATAATGATAAATTAAAAAAAAAATTGAAATTTGAGATAAATAATTGAAAATTTAGGAAATTAATTACAAAATACGGAAAGTAATCGTAAATTTGAAAAAATTATGTAATTGAAAAATTTTAAAATTCACCAAAAATATTTTTTCAATTAATTGAAATTTGAAATAAATAATTAAAGGTTTAGTAAATCAGTTAAAAAATAAATTAATCATTTATAATTTGGAGAAAAAAATTGAAAAATTGAAGAAACCAATTTAAAAATTATGGAAATGATTGAAAAATAATACATATAGGTAACTGAAATTTGAGATAAATAAATTAAAAATGTAGAAAGTGTATGAAAAAATACTTTTCAAAATTAAAAATTGGAGAAAATGATTTCAATATTATAGTAATAAATGAAAATTAAAGAAAATAAATCAAATTTATGATAAATAAGTGATAAAATTATAAAACATTTTTAAAATTTATTAAAATACCTGAAAAATGATAAACACAATGAAAAAATAATGAAAAAAGTTAGAATGTAAAAAAAATAATTGCTGGTTTTGGAAATTAATTAAAAAATAATGAAAATATTTGATAAGAAAAAAATAATTGAAATTAAATAAAATAATTGAAATTTGATGAAAATAATTGACAGTTTATGAAATTAGTCAAATAATAATACAAATAAGTATGAATAGTAGGAAAAATTTAAGAATTGATAAACATAATTGTAAATTGTAGAAAGGAATAATTGGAATCTGAGACGAAGGACTGAAAATTTCAGGAAATCTATTGAAATATAATTTAATAAATTAAAAATTGGAGAAAATAATTTAAAAATGACAGAAATAATTAAAGATTGAAAAATAATAAAAATTTAAAGAATTTTGAAAATAATTGAAAAATTCTAGATACCTTGACTTTAAATATATTTTCGTGAAGAATAGGGAATTTTAGGTTAAAATTTTCTAAATAAGGAACTTTTAGGGACCAGTTGCAAAATAGGGGACATTTAGGGGAAATAGGGGTCCAACTGTGAAGCCTGTTCTTATTTTAAGAATATTCTTTTTATTTTAAGAATATTATTTTCTTAATAGAGGAATACTTTATTCTTAAAAAAGCGCCAAGAATAATTCTCAAATAAAGAATACCGTTTTTTCCGTGTGGAAGTGTTAAAATTGTCACATATTTGAATCTGGAAATTTAGTAATTTCAAAGCGTCTAAAATTAAACATCATTAAAATTTCGATATTTTGCGATTAGAATTTGTATTAATTAAAACTATGAAACATTTTTTGAATGTATTCAATTTTAAAAGAGTTATTACATGAAAATAATTTAAATTTTAGTTTTAAATAAGATATTTTTTATTTAAAAATGCGTAAAATAAATCAAAGCATTGTTTCAAAGTAAGTTAAAAATTGTTTAAAATTTGTTTTGGTAAAACTGACTAGAAGTGGTTTGAAGCAATGTATAGACGGATTAAAAATGTTTGAAATTGTTTAGAAATTCTGTTTCAAACTCTTCCAAATAGATTTAAAATGTTTTCCAGTTCGTATAAAACTGTCCATGTAAAACTATTTAGAACTTGTACAAAATTCTTGAGAACAGGTTCAAACTGTTAAAAACTACATGGAACTGTTTAGATTGCTTAGAAGTACTTAAATTAATAAAAAAAAATTGTTTAAAATTACATATTAGAAATTGAAGCTATTTAAAATTGTTTAGAACTTTATGAAAACTTTCTAGACAATTAAAATTTAAACAATATTAAATTGTTTAACCCTTTGCGGCATAGTGGTAACCCAGATTACCACCTTCATTTTTAAGATTTCTGTGAATATCTTCAGTATGCCTTATCCTATCAAAATAGTAAATTATTTTTTATATTTTTCAGTACATTTACGATTTTAAACTTTGGTTTTGAAGAAAAATGGCATTTTTAATTTACGAGATAAAAATTCATAAAGGTCGAAATTTTCGCATTCTTTAATTTTGATGTTTTTTAGTTCCTTGGATCAAAAAGTCACTATTTGTACAGAGAAAATTATTTTCTTTGTTTTCAAAAAATGTGTGCAGCAAAGGGTTAAAACGAATTTAAAACTGGTTTAAAACTATAATTTCAAAACAATTTAAAATTACTTATAGGATTTATTATATTGTAAGTTTAGCACTTAACTATATAACTATTTAGAACTTGTTTAAAATGTTTAGAGAATTATTTAAAACTCTTTTAGTTTGAACTAAAAACTGTTTCAAACTATTAAAAACAGTTTAGAAGTGTTTCTTAAACTATTTAGAATGACTTAAAACTGCTTAGAATTTGATTAGAATACTTTCGAACGAGTTTAAAACTGCTTAAAACTTTTTAAAAAATAAAAAGTGTTTAAAGAGATTTACAATTTTTTCAAATTGTATATAATTATTTTCAAACTATTTAGTATAATAAATTGTTTAGAAAACTAAACTAAGTTCTAAACTGTTTAGAACATGATTAGAATACTTTTTTTTATTTTATAACTAATTAGAACTTTTAAAAAAATCTTTAAAATAAATTAAATATTTTTGAAACATGTTAAAAACGTGTTGAGAATTGTTTGAATCTCTACATAATTATTTTGAAACTGATAAAAACTGTTTAGGTAGAACTTATTTAAAACTATAGAATGCTTAGAATTGTGTAAAATTGTTTTAAAATGATTTAAGCTCTAAATTTCCAAAACTGTTTAAATTAGTTAAACTCTAAAATTGTAAATCTGATTAAAACTATTTAAAGCTATTTAGAATTTGCTGAAAACTGTACAGAATTGTTTTAGAACTTTTTATAGAACAACTCACAAATGTTAAGAACTCGATTGAAATTTTTTCAAACTGCTTTTAAATTGTTTCGAAATATATATAATTATTTGAAATTGTTTAGAACTATTTAAAATTCTTTAAAACTATTTAAAACTGATTAGAACTAGTTGAAAGATATTTAGAACGGATTCAAGATTAATTGAAACTATTTCAAAACTGTCTGAAACTATTTAGAACCACTTAAAACCGCATGAATATTCCCTAAAACACCTTTAGCCTAAATCCCATTCAGCCTAAAACCATATAGCCTAAAATTCACTCAGCCTAAAACACATTTAACCTAAAATGCACTCAGTCTAATTCCCATTTAACCCTTAGCTGCACAGTGGTCAGTCCCACTGACCACCTATTTTTTTGAGTTTTTCGTAGATTATTAAAGATTATTGGAATACAGTCACTATTTTACATTTATAGACTTAATTTTGAGGTTCCTCAATAAATTTCCGATTCCAAACTATGGTTTTCAAATAAAATATGTTTTTTAGTTTCCAAGAAAAAAATTTGAAAATAGCAAATTTTTTTCGATTCTCTAATTTTCATATTTTTATCTTCTTTTGATTGTACCTATTTTAATTGAAAAAAATTATTTTTCTACTTTTAAAAAATGTATGCATGTAAGGGTTAATCTAAATCCCATTAAACTTAAATTCCACTTAACCTAAATTCCATTTAACCTAAAATGCATTCAGCCTAAAACCCATTTAACCTAAAAGCTAAAATGCACTCAGTCTAAGTGCCATTTAACCTACAATGCATTCAGCCCAAATCCCATTCAACCTAAAACTCATTCAACCTAAATCCCATTAAACCTAAAATGTATTCAGCCTAAAATTTATTTACCCTAAATATCAATAAACCTAAATTCCATTAAACCTAAAATGCATTAAGCCAAAATCCCATACAACCTAAAATCATAGAGGATCATAGAGATTTAACCTAAATTTAATTCAGCCTAAATACTCTATAACCTAAACTGCATTTAGCGTAAATCTTATTCAACCTTAAACGCAATCCATTCAGCCTAAATCTCATTTAACCTAAAATTCATTCAGCCTAAATCCCATTTAACTTAAAACTTATTTAACCTAAAACTCATTTAACCTAAATCCCATTTAACCTAAAATGCACTCAGCCTAAAACACATGTAACATAAAATGCATTCAGCCTAAATCCCATTTAACCTAAAATGCATTCAGCCTAAATCCTATTTAACCTTAATTTCCTTTAACCTAAAATGCATTTAACCTAAAACCCATTTAACCTAAAATGCATATAGCCTAAATTTCATTTAACATTAATCCCATTTAACCTAAAATGCATTCAGCCTAAATTCAATTTAACCTAAAGTGCATTCAGTCTAAACCCCACTTAACCTAAATCCCATTCAGCCTAAAACCATATAGCCTAAATCCCATTTAACCTAAAATGCAAACAGCCTAAATCCCATTTAACCTAAATCCAATTTAACCTAAAAAGCATTCAGCCTGAATTCCATTTAATCTATAGGGCATTCTCTGGAAAAAAAGCCACCCAAAAAAATTTTTTTTCGTTAATGATTTTATGTCATAATATACATAAAAACAAATATAAAAAGTAGGGTGTTAGGTCAGTGTAATGCGTGGTTGCCATATTATCAGGGGTTAAATTTTAAGGTAGCATAATTTTCATCTGACAATAACTTTTTTCCTAATCATTGAATTTGAAAATCTTATGTCCAGAAATTTTCCTTATTTAATAAGCTTTTTACCTCTTAAATGGCATTTTGGGACAGCAAGGTGTATACGAGCTACAATTGAATTTTCACTTGAAACAACTAACTAATTTGTAACTTATGATCTCGGGCGACTTATAATAATTCCTGCATTGTTTGAAACTATTTCAGAATTATTTTAAAATGATTTCTAACCATTTTTGCGATTGTTAAAAAACATTAGATGCGAATTAGTGGGTTGTTTCAAGTGGAAATTCAATTGTAGCTCGTATACACCTTGCTGTCCCAAAATGCCATTTAAGAGGTAAAAAGCTTATTAAATAAGGAATATTTCTGGACAATGATAGAAAAAATCCTAGGGGGGCATAGGTGTTAAACATTGCATTAAAAAATCATTTTTTAATTTTTCTGGTCAAAACTAAATTTTTTAAAATTGTTAGTTATATAATTTAAAAGTTTGGAAAATTCTACATAAAAAACATCCATAAGATTTTCAAATTCAATGATTAGGAAAAAAGTTATTGTCAGATGAAAATTACGCTACCTTAAAATTTAACCCACGATAATGTAGCAACCACGCATTACACTGACCTAACACCCTACTTTTTATATTTGTTTTTATGTATATTATGACATAAAATCATTAACGAAAAAAATTTTTTTTGGGTGGCTTTTTTCCTGAGAATGCCTCCTATATTCTATTTAACTTAAAATGCATTCTGCCTAAATCTAGTTGAACATAAAATGCATATAGCCTAGAATCATTTTTCCTAAATTTTATTGAACCTAATTTATAATGTAAAATTTAGGTTCAAAAGTATTTAAGACAAATGGTTTTAGGCTGAAAGCATTTTAGGTTCAATTGAATTTAAGCTAAATGCATTTTAGGGTGCATGGAATTCAGGTTAAATGGGATTAAGGCTGAATGCATTTCAGGTTAAATGAAATTTAGATTAAATGAGATTTAGGTTAAATGAATGTTAGGCTGAATGCATTTTAGGTTAAATGGGATTAAGGCTGAATGCATTGTAGGTTAAATGGGATTTAGGCTGTTTACATTTTAGGTTAAATGGGATTTAGGCTAAATGGGTTTTAGGGAATATTCATACGCCTCTTAAAACCTTTTTGAGGCGGCCATTCATTGTAACTTTTAGTTTCTTAAGGGGGCCAATCATTGTACCGATTACCCTAAGCATTCTGAGCTCAATTTCATGAGTTTCAAATTTTCTTCTTCTTCTTCTTCTTCTTCTTCTTCTTCTTCAAATTTGTGGCCAGAGTGTGGCGAATTCAAATCACAAAATCACTGGCATAGGCAAAATTTATCCGTAACTTTTCACATAAAACATTGAATATTTTCTTACGAAACTTGATAGAAATACTTAGAGTATCATTAAGAAAGTCTCTCTGGCCCAAGTTTGTTTTCTTTAAAGTTAATATCTTAAAAGCTTTGCTATTCATCAAACATTTTTTAAAACTAATCTTGGACCGAAATTCAAACAAATTCCGGTCAGAGAGACTTTCCTAATGACATTGTAGGTAATTGTATCAAGTTTCGTGCCAAAATATTTAATATTTTAAGAGAAAAGTTACGGACAAATTTCGCCTATACCAGTGACGTAATAACACACCACATGCCCTTAACAAGAATCATAAATAACCAAATCTTTCTTCTCAACAGAAACTAATGGTAGATGCACTTGGCCCAGAGGAAAAATGGTATCAGGAACAGGCGGAATGAACGGAATGATGTATGTTCGAGGACATCCTGAAATCTACAATAAATGGGCCCGTGCCGGAAATCCTGGCTGGTCCTATGAAGAGATAGAGCACTACTTTGAACGAGCGGAAAATCCCGTGAATCCCCAATTAGTCCAGGAGCAAATTTTCAAAAAAACCCAAACAGACGGTCCCATAAATATCGATCTTTTTTCCCACAAACCAGAATTTTCCGAGGAATTGCTCAAGGCTGCCAGGGAATTGGGCTACAAAACTGGAGGACTCAGAGAATACAATCAGACTGGTTTTATGGTTGCTCCAATGATGACTTCAGATGGTCTGAGAGGAACAACATCTAGGTTTTATCTGAGACCAGTCGCCGATAGATTTAATCTTCGTGTTCTGACGAATGCCCATGTGAGCAAAATTTTGGTCAGTAAATGGGATATGCGAGTCAATGGTATCGAATTAATCGACAAAACTGGCAAAAAGTGGATAATGAGAGCAGATAAGGAGATTATTTTGACAGCTGGTGCCATCGGTTCTCCACAATTGTTGATGTTGTCTGGAATTGGACCAAAAGAGGATTTAAAAAAGTTCGGTATAACCGTTTATAAGGATCTGCCAGTTGGGAAAATTTTAGTTAATCATGTCTCTGTAGGTATACCTATGAGTATAAAGGATGATCATTATGAGACAATGACAATTGATGCTGTTAATCAGTTTATTAAGGACAGAACTGGACCATTGTCAAGCACTGGTCTCACTCAAGTCACGGCATTTTTGGAGAGTTCTTATGCTGATCCTGGAATTTCAGATTTGCAGGTAAATAATAGATTTTTTTTTTTTTAAGTTTCCAACAAGGTGTGGCTGTTATTTTAGATACTAGACCTTCCTTCACATCACTTTCTGCATTTCTAAGTATGACACGTTTAAAAAAGATTTTAATAATATTATTATTTTTCTTTCTCCATGTTACTGAAAGTTTTATTTATATCCAATAATCAGTTTTTTAATTAACTCATTTAGCAATAGACTATTAAACAATTTTACAAAAAGCTTGTATTGTATCTCAAGCTACCTGCTATCCCAGTATACCTACCATTCTTATCTCTCTATCTTAAGGTACTTAAAATTTTTGTCTCTCTATGCCGTAACGGACGAACATCGTAACAGCTAAAAGCGTAACAGGCCTATAGCTTGCTGATTTCTTATATAGGAACAACCACATCACGTACAATTTTAGATAACAACCACATCAAGAACAATATTTAGAAGTTTGTAAGAAACTATACTAGGCTGGTTCCATTTCAAATCATACAGGTCGAATATGTTCAAAATTCAAAATCATATTTAACATGATTTTTATTGTTTTTTAAGGCAAATAATGAGATACGTATTTTTTTGTTTTGAGAAAAAAATTTTTTTCGCAGAGTTACGAGCATTTGAAAGTTTTAGGACAAAGAGTGATTTTTGAACGCAAACGCTAACAAAATTTTTTAAAATCACTCTAGTTTTTTCAAAAAATTATATTTTTTAATTTTGTTTTCAGATTTTACTTATGTTTTAGGTGCTCTTTCTTATCAATTTTGAAAATTTTAAAAATTTTGAAAATTAACAAAATGGCGGCCGTTTTTTGAAAAATCAAAAAATTTAAATTTCTCAAACACGTAATTTTTTTTTTCAGTTTTTTTGTAGTTAGTAGATAACAAAAATAATGTTTTCCAATAGGTTTAATGTGCGCTAAAACACTGTGAAAGGCGCAAGAATTTTTTTTGTAAAAATTATAAAAGTAATTATTTTGAGTAATACAGCGCCATATATTAGTCATATAATTATTCTATTTCTTGATTTTACTTATGTTTTATGTGCTCTTTCTTAGCAATTATAAAAATTTTGAAAATTTTGAAAATTAACAAAATGGCGGCCGTTTTTTGAAAAATCAAAAAACTCAAATTTCTCAAAAACGTAATTTTTTATATTTTTGAAATTTTTTTTGTAGTTACTAGATAACAAAAAAATTTTTTCCAATAGGTTTAATGTACGCTAAAACACTGTGGAAGGCGCAGCAATTTTTTTTGTGAAAATTATAAAAGGCATTACTTTTGCTAAACCAGCGCCATAAATTATTCCATTTTTTTTTATTTTAGTAATGTTTGACTAATGTTTGACATGCTTTTTCTTTACAAATTAAGAAATTTCAAAAATTTTTAAAATGTTCATTTTTCAAAAATAAAAATGCTTAATTTTCTCAAAAACAATATTTTTTATTTCTTTAAAATTTGTTTTCATTTACTAGATAGAAAAAGGAATTAAAAATTATATTTCTCTAAATAAAAAATAGTTGTTTAAAAAGCAAATAAAGAATATTCAAGGTGATTTTTCCAACTGAAAGATATCTTTGCATTAGCCAAAATAATGACTTTTTGTATTTTCAACAAAAAAAAAAAAATTCTTGAGTCTTTCACAGTGTTTAGCGCACATTAAACCTATTGGAAAATTTTTTTTTGTTATCTAGTAACTACAAAAAAAATTTCAAAAATATAAAAAATTACGTTTTTGAGAAATTTGAGTTTTTTTAATTTTCAAAAAATGGCCGCCATTTTGTTAATTTTCAAAATTTAAAAAATTTTTAAAATTGCTAAGAAAGAGCACATAAAACATAAGTAAAATTAAGAAATAGAATAATTATTTGACTAATATATGGCGCTGTATTAGTCAAAATAATGACTTTTATAATTTTTACAAAAAAAATTCTTGCACCTTTCACAGTGTTTTAGCGCACATTAAACCTATTGGAAAACATTATTTTTGTTATCTACACTGAGAAAAATCTGTTGCGATTATTGCTTGAAATCATTTTTGCATTTTTTCCATAATTCTATTGATGCTATATTTCTAACAGCACGTATAGTTATTGCTCGGACTTAGCCTGAAAACTAGGCGGAGCGGCCTAATAATTAGGTGGATTCTTGCAATTTTTGTATAGTTAGTGTCTATGCTATATTCATAATATTTACTCATGCGATAATCGCAACAGATTTTTCTCAGTGTACTAACTACAAAAAAAATTGAAAAAAAAAAAATTACGTTTTTGAGAAATTTGAGTTTTTTGATTTTTCAAAAAACGGCCGCCATTTTGTTAATTTTCAAAATTTTTAAAATTTTCAAAATTGATAAGAAAGAGCACCTAAAACATAAGTAAAATCAGAAAACAAAATTAAAAAATATAATTTTTTGAAAAAACTAGAGTGATTTTAAAAAATTTTGTTAGCGTTTTCGTTCAAAAATCACTCTTTTTCCTAAAACTTTCAAATGCTCGTAACTCTGCGAAAAAAAATTTTTTCTCAAAACAAAAAAATACGTATCTCATTATTTGCCCTAAAAAACAATAAAAATCATGTGAAACATGATTTTGAATTTTGAACATATTCGACCTGTATGATTTGAAATGGAACCAGCCACTAAAAGCTCAAAGAGGCCAAAAACAATTGAAAATTCTCTTACGGATTAATGATTACCTTTTAATATTATGTTTTTAAACTTCTTATCCAAGTTCGGTGCAGTTTTATAGTTATAATTTATCCAAATAAGAATTACACCTCTAAAGGATGTATGACAATAAGAATAGATGATTGAAAATTAAAATACACATCTTTCAGGTGTTTTTCGATGGATTTAGTTCCGGTTGCCCGGAAACGGGTCACAAATTCGAGTGCCCTGATGGTAGAATTGGTAGATGTCCAAATAGAAGAGAAATAGTCGCTCGACCAACAGTCATCATCACCAAAAGTCGAGGACATCTTCAACTTCGATCTGATAATCCTCTAGATTATCCTCTTATTCATCCAAATTATTTTACTGATGAAACAGATTTAAAAATCCTAATCGAAGGCATCAGAAAAGTCACTAATCTAATTAATACAAAAACTATGGAAAAGTGGGGTTTAAGATTAGAAAAGGAACCAACTAAACATTGTCATAGGTAAGGAAAATTTTCAATTTTTAAACTGAAGAGAATATTAAAAATGTTGCGAGGATTGTATTCAAACTTTTTAATGTTTTCAATTTTTAATTCATTCTAATTCCGTTGCGTCTAATATTCCATGTTTTGGAAATTGAATTCGATCAATCTTAAGGGCTTTAAAAATAGATTCGGCAGCAATTTACTAATGTGTGTAAATTAGATGCATTCAATATTAAAACATTACGAAATTGGTAGAAGTGTAATTTTCAAGGCTTTCAAATCTAATCGTGTTCAAATTTCAAGAACTTAGAAAATTAAATTGGTCAAATTTAATTTTTGGAGCCTCTAAATTTGGTTGCATTCAAATTTCAAAGGTTCCAAATTGGTGTTATTTAATTTTAAAGACTTCCGATTTTGGTGTCATTTAAATTTAAAATGTTTCAAAATTGGTTGAATTTAATTCTGAAGACTTCCAAATATGGTTGTGTTCAAATTTCAAAGTTTCCAAATTTGGTTGGATTTGGTTTTCAAGCCTTTAAAAATTTGTTTGGTTTCAAATGTTAAAAAATATATTTCACTTAATTTTTTGGGTCCTTAAGTTGGGTTACGTTTAAAAACCAAAGGTTCCAAAATTGGTCAAATTTAAGTTTTTGAGTGTCCTAATTTGGTTGCGTTCATATGTCAAATGCTCCAAACTCGATTACATTTAATTTTTAAGGTTTCCAAAATTTGGTTTCGGTCAAATTTTAAAAGTTCCAAATTGGTTTCATTTTATTTTAAAGGCCTCCGATTTCAGTACCATTCAAATTTAAAATATTTCAAAATTAGTTGAATTTAATTCTGAAGACTTCCAAATTTGGTTATGTTCAAATTTCAAAAGCTCCAAAATTGGTTGAATTTACTAATTGGTTAAATGTAATTATCCTACTTAAAAATTCATTGCATTTATTATTCTAATTGTAAGTTATATTTCAATTTAATTTAATTATTTTCCGAAATATAATAGTTTGGACATTTTTTTAGATACCACTTTAACACGGATGCTTACTGGGAATGCATAATTCGCGTAAAAACTGGTCCAGAGAATCATCAAGCTGGAACTTGCAAAATGGGACCTATAAGTGATCCAGAATCAGTTGTCGATTCTGAACTTCGAGTTCATGGAATTGCCAATCTTCGAGTAGCAGACGCTTCTATATTTCCAATTTTACCAAATGCTAATCCTATAGCGCCTATTGTCATGGTGGCAGAAAAAGCCGCCGATTTAATTCGAAATACATGGCTGAAAGCTGGCAGACGAAGAAAATGAAAACGCTACTATCACATATTGTATATCTTTTGTATCTATATTTCTGTATTATTTATATGTATATTAGCAACAAAACTTATCCAAATGTTTTTGTCAAAAAATTTGTTTCCAAACTAACGCTAAGATAAAAATTTTTTCTTAAAATTTTAAGATAAGGATTTTTTAATAAAAAAAGTCTACTTATAAAAGAAATAAACCTTATTCTGCGAATTCTTTAACTATACCATTAGTCCTGAAAATGAATAAAACAATGCATGAAACATTTTCGAAATAAAATTTTGTAATGTAGTTGTTTAAAAGATTTTAACAAGAGTTTTCAAACGTATTTCAATCCTTTATGTAGTTTTTTTCTTGAATATAAATGATTAAAATCTATTTCTAACAGAAAATTCAATGTCATACAACAATAGATCATCTTTATTAGCATTTCAAAAAGAACTTTTTTGACTCTGCCTTTGAAGATGCCTAAGGGTCAAAGGAATCTATCGAGTAAATGAAATTTAAATATTTTTAAAAGTATATTTGAGACCAATAATAGATTGATTGGTTATTTTCGAATAAATACTCATTATATAACCTACAAATTAAATTTTTTTGAATAAACAATATAAAATTTCAGTATACGGAAACGTTAATTTAATTTAAATAACATTTAAATTACGCAAATGTTTCTTAAAAAGTACTCAATCCATTATTTCCGACATATAATCCTTGAAATGATTAATTGAAATACAGTTAAGATACAATTCTTTTTATTTGAAAAAAATTCTTTAGCTCATTGTAGAATTGTAGTCTTTGGTAAAGGTTTGAAATTAATATAATTATGTAATTGTAAATCCATCCCAGGATAGATATATTATAGAATAAAATATTATTCAAATACGAGATTGGAGGCCTTGATCAAAAGGAGACAAAAAATGTTTTCAGATAGCAAGAGGGGGTTCAGACAATAATGTCTTTGGAAGTCATTCTCTGTTGGACTGCGTTTCAAATAGAATCGAGTTCATGAAGTTATACAATCTATTAGGGTCTTAAAACTGAAATACGATACCAGGTAACTGTTATTTTTATAAATATTAAAGAAAAAACCAATGTGATAAATTCAAATTGCATATTTGATAAATTAAAAATACACTGCAAAAACATGGTGTCTTAAATTGGACAAAAATGTCTTAAATTGAGATATTTTTGGTGTCTAAGACACGAAAAATGTCTTAATTTAAGACATTTTTGTCCAATTTAAGACACCATGTTTTTGCAGTGCACTCTCTAAATCTGAATTAGTGAAAAAAGTTCTCCACAAATTCAAATTAGTAAAAATTTCTACGAATGTTTAGTTATTTTTTACTACAGATTTTGTAAAAATCAAAAAATTTATGAATTAAAATAGTAAAATGTTACTAAAAAATAGTGGAAATTTTAATAATTTGAATTAGTGGATGAGTTTTCACTATTTTAGATTTAGAGAGTATTCGAGGTACTTTCAATTTAAAAAGTTATAAACATTTGTAGAAAATCAAATTGGATGTTTAATAACTTCTTTTTAATAAATATATGAAATTGCTAAGCTCAACGTTATTTATTTTCATTTAAAAATCTTGATAAATAACTCTTATAACAAAAATGCAAAAAAAATTAATAATAAATATAGTATTATTTAATAAATTATATACAAAATATAATTTATAACCTATATAAAAATTGGTTTTTTTAAACCACTTTATTTTCAGTTTTCTTCTTCACATAATTTTCAACTTTTTATAATATTGGTTTTAAAAGTTGTTAAATATGTTATTTAAAATATTGCGTATGAAGCTTATTTTTATCTTAAAGTATATTTATAAGAATATGTTTAATAAAAAAAAATTAAGTAAAAATCGCTAATGTTTTTTACAAAAAGAGGTTGCAGTAATGCAGGTTAAAATTCAAGTTCAAGTTAACAAAAATGAACGATCAGTACTTCTGAATATTAATAATAATTACCAAAAAAAAATTTGAATTTATCAACAGATTGTATTGAAACATTAAAATCTAAAGATATTATGTTACTATTTAAAAGATAATTATTAATTTACCGGTGTCATCAAATTTGAAAAATATATTAGCGTTACGCAATAATTATATTAAAAATAAAAAATGACCCAGTTAAATAAGTAATTTTTATAATTAGATTGCTGGTATAAGTTTAAATATTCATATTTAAATTTATATATGTAGGTACAGTTTACAAGTAAAGATCACAAGGAGTTACAAATAAAATAAAAAGCAAATTTCTTATACTTTATTTTCTTCTTTCAAAGAAAATCTTGATGAATTAAAAATTTATGGAAAATAGGCATCAAAGAATAATGATAAAAAATAACAATAAAAACTATGTATAATTTAAAATAAAAAGAAATGCACAATGAAAAATAAAATACACAACAAAAAATATTCCGATTGACTAAATAACATTTCAATCAATAAAATAATATTGTTATATAATAATTCAAAGAAAAAGAAGAAAATTACTAAAAGATTTTAAGGTATTAAATAAATTTAAGTTTTAAAATCACACTATAATTAAAAAAGTAAACAATTTTATGGGAGATAAGAAAAAATGGTATAAAATCTACAAAAAGGTAAGCAAATTTTAAAGAAAACAAAAATTTGTAGAAAAAATTGAATTCTCTCCTTATTCCCATCAATGAGAATTTTTTTTTTAAATCATGACATAATATATTAAAAATGCTAAAATTAAAAAAAATGACAACGTAAGAATAAATAAAATAACATAAAACAACAAAACTAAAACCAAAATCGCATAAATATAAAAAACCATTAAATGATTAAATAAGGTAATTAAACATTAACAGATAAACTGGAATATTTTTTAAAAATTATAAAAATACACAAGAAATTCAACAGAACCACGTGATTTTACAAAAATATAAAAATTAAGAAATTGAAAAAAATTAGGAAAAGAAAGATAACCGTAAAAGGAAAGAAAAGAAAAATCTGTTAAAAAATTTGAGAAAATTTTTTTTATTTATATTTGATTTGACTATTAAAATAACTTTTCTTTAAATCTCGGTCTTGTTTGTTTATATTTTTCCTTTTATTGCCTGAGAATAATTAATACATAATTGACTTTTAATAATATTATTATTATCAACGCGACGCAACGTTGTAATTATTTGAAAGGTTTGTATACTTTGAATCTTTAGTTTGACTGTATATTTCAGAGAACGATGTATTGTGTTAATTATTCTTAACTTTTTTGTCTCAAAATTTGTGTTTTTTTATTGGTAAATATGTATGTTTTTTCACATTGTAATTGAATACTGATTTAAATTTAGTAGGATTGAAAAAAATTGTATAATCAATATAAGTTTAAGTTTCTAATAAGGCAATAAACGGGACTATTGAAAATGTTCATTTAAACTAGTTTAAATATTTTTCAAAAAATTGAAAATTTGTGCTACATTTGTATTAAATTGCGCCGCAAAAGCTTTTTCAAAGAAATTGTTATTTGAACCAAAAAGAATAAAAAAGTGAAAAAAAAAGTGAAAAGAGTGAAAAAGTTGAGTTTTCTTTTATACATATTTTTTTGCATTTTAAAAATTCAGTACGTTTAAACTTTCTGACTTGAAAAAAAGTTAAAATTCCAAAGGGAATTGTGAAAAATAAGATTAAAAGAGGGTATTATTTTTTATGAACAATTTTTGGGAATTTTATGCTACAAGATTTCTGTTCAGCAGAATTTTGTAATTTTTTATAGTACTTAAAATTTATTACGATATGAAAATATTTGTAAAATTTCAAAAGGGTTATTTATTTTGAGAAACAAGAGTTGAAGAGAAAAACCTTTTGGGGAAATAGTTTTCTAGACGAGAACTATTTAGTACAATTTTTCAATGTTTCATGTTAATTATATGTTTTGTTTTGGCAACATATGTATAAGGTGTTAATTTTCCTCTCTTACAATTTAGGATCTATATAATTATTATGATATGATAAAAAAACCATTTTTTTGTTCATTTTCGAAATTTTGTATTTTCAAAAAAAGACGTTTTTCAAAAACCATACGATTGATTGTATAAAGAATCTTTTAAAACACATTTCAAAATATTGCCTACAATTAAAGTATATTATCAAAAGATTAAAAACATTTTTTTCATCATTTTCAAAATAATTTATTTTTTGGAAAATTAAATTTGTTTAAAATCTATACGCTAGATTTGTAGAGCATCTCTCTAAATCTGAATTAGTTGTTTTCTCTTAATGAATTAGCGACAAGTGAGCTACTATTAAATAGTAAGAATTTTACAAATTTTTTATTACTCTCTAAATCTGAATTAGTTAAAAATAACTAATTTAAAAGCAAAAACTCAGTTACTAATTCAAATAGTTATATTTCTACTAATCATTTAGTAAAAAATAACTAATTATTAGTCAAATTCATTTTTAGGTTATGTCAAAATAACTAATATTTTAGTAAAATTCTGTTTAGTAATTCAATTAGTCGAATTTTAATTATTTTTTAGTTATGTTTTTACTAACAATTAGTCATTTTTTTTACTAAAAATTAGTTATTTCTAACTAATTGTTGAAATAAAAACTCAGGCACGATTTTACTAATTATTAGTTATTTTTAACTAATTCAGATTTAGAGAGTACTAGAGAACTACTAATTTTTAGTAGAAAACTACTAATTAAAGCAGTGCAATCCACTATTTCTATTAGTAGCATTCTACTATTTCAATTAGTAGTTTTCTACTAAAACTTAGTAGTTATCTACTAAAAAATTAGTAAAATTTTTACTATTTAATAGTAGCTCACTTTTCGCTAATTCATTAGTAGAAAACCACTAATTCAGATTTAGAGAGATCATTTAGAAAGTGTGGAGAAAATGATATAATGATATTAAGATTTTCAACTTCATCATTTTTTTTTAATTGTATAAAAATTATTATTAAGAATACAATACCTAAGTGAAATTTAGCACATCTTTTTTTTCGATAAATTGTTATTTCTAGACGGAGTAATATTTTTTTGTGTCAAATATAATAATGTTTTCAAAAACTTTTAGCGGCATAATAAGATACCCAATAATTTTTTTTTAAAGATGTTCTTAAACCTTAAACAAAATTATACACTGACAATGAGAAAGAATTCTAGTAAAAATTTCTGTGCTGTTTACTATAAAAGCGTCATAATTAACAGTCACCTACATTTTAACGTGCTGTCCTACAATTTTTACTGCATTCGCTAGTAAAAATTGTAGAAAATCTGGTAAAAATTCTAAGACAGTACGCTAAAAATCCTAAGACAGCACGGTAAAATTTAGGTTTCTGTCAGTTATGACGCTTTTATAGTGAGCAGCACAGGAATTTTTATCAAATTTTTTTCTCAGTGTATATCGTTTATTCAAAATAGAGACACTTATGATTTCTATGCTGCCGTCCTTTTTAAAAAAGGCACTATCTCCATTTTTTATGAAAAATGAGATATTTATACCGTTGGATTCGTAATTAGTGATGCATGTCGAGCAAACGATCTGATCGTCTGCTGTTTGCTCGATTATGATTGAATTGAACAAATTACTTTTTATTTATCTTTTAATAATTAGCATAATTTTTGAAAATATCTTTAAGTAAGAATCATTTATTTTTGTTGACATTTTTTATCTGTCGCGTGGGTAATTTCATTGACTTTCGTCTAAGGGATGTTGCTGCCATAAGTGTTTCAAAAATAAATTTTTTTTTATAAGTCATTATTAAACTCCATAGAATTCATTTCTAATAAAGATTTTGAAAACATTTTCTTTTTCACCCAAACAGCAACGGATGTTGCTGAAACATCCGGTTTATATATAAATAATAAATTATTATATATTATATATAAATAATAAATAAAATTTCGCTAAAAAAGAATGTCAATATTTATATTTTAAAGATTTGTGTGTGGTAATTTATTTTTTATATAAAGCATAATTATAATAAGAAAAATGGATTTAAGATTGATCTATAAAGACTGTCAATTTTTGTGATATTTAGAAGCATATTTTTTATAAAATTATTTAATAAAAAATTTGGATACTTACGAGGTTTGAAATTAATACATTAACTTTTCTTATTCAGAACAATAACTTAAAAAAAAATTTTTGTTTATTAAAAAATTAAATTTCAAATTCATGAAAAATGACATCTTTCAACACATCGTATCTTTCTTCTATAAGCTTTTAAAAGATTCAAATTTAACACATATTTAAGTTTGTACAAAAAAAAATTCTATATCCAAATTTTACGAGGTTATTTTGCTTAATTTGTAAAATTTTTAAGTTTGCAATTAATCATAAAAGAGGTTACTTTTTAAAATTTCGGTATGTCAGTATATATCAACAAACAGAAATGATTCTTACTTAACGATATTCTCAAAAGTTATGCTCATTATTAAAAGGTAAATAAAAAGTAATTTGTTCAATTGAATCATAATCGAGCAAACAGCAGACAATCAGATGTGAAGTCGATCAGATCGTTTGCTCGACATGCATCACTATTCGTAATGAGAAAACAAATTTAGATGTCTTATTAGTAATTAACATTTTTAATTAGATGAGAAGATAATTAGGCGTTAATTAGACTATTTACAGAGATTTTAGAGAAATACTTTTTAAAAGGTCACTATCTACAAAAGAAGGCGTACTATCTACAAGATTTTCAGGATTCTAGAGTCAGTTGACCCCCCAAATCCTGATTCAAAGGCACTATGTACATAGGGCAGTCTGGAAAGTGTCCTTAAAAGTCGAAGAAGCCCTGCACTATGTACATAGTAACGCTTTTCATCAGTATTTTCACGTCACTTTTAATGCAAAAGTGTACTATCTACAATTTTAAATGTAAAATAAATTAATTTTTATTTAATTGTATCGATAAATGAGTTTAATTTAAATACATTTAAATAAATATTTCTTAAATTAATTCTTTTTAGAAACTTAGAATTATAGTTAAGGAATAATTATTTATAATAGTAATAAAAATAAATGAACAAAACAGTTTTATAAAAAAAAAAAAGTAACTAAAATATAATTTAACATAAGGTTTAAATTATAGTTATTGAATAATATTTTATAATAATAAGAATAATATGAAAATAAATCAATAAAATTAATAAATAATTAATTAAAATTTAAAACAATTCAAAACTTGAAATGAACAAATAAATTACTAAAAATTAAATAAAAATAATAAACTCATTGTATTTACTTTATTGTTCTACATTATTATGTTTATTATTATTATCCTATATAACATTATAGTAATTAATAATTTTATATTGAAAATAATTTTACAATCTTTATTTACAAAGTCGCATTTTTTATTTTTAAGTAATAAAAATAGAATAATATTATACTTCATTGATTTATTAATTCTTTATTTAGTTTTAAAATGTATTTAGGATATATTTTTATAAAATTTATTTTTCAAAATTTCTTTGTTTTGAAATAAAATTATTTTAAGCATAAAACATTTATTCAAAAATATTTTATTTTAAAAAACATTTTAAATTAACGCGCATATTTTTTAACCAATGACCGCAGAAATACTTGGAGTATGCGCACTTGTGTTTGTACCTCAGTGCATGCGTCAACAAAAGAAATTAATTTTTTAAAAAGTTTTTATTTTTTAAAGGTCACGAACTTTTTTCTAATAGATAATAAGGAAGTTAAAAATTGCTCAATTGATGCTTATTCGAATTGTCTACAAAGTAAAGGTGAAGTAAATTTTGAATAAATTTATATTATCATAAAAAACAAAACTATAAGACTATTGATTAAAAATATAACAAAAATTTAGAATTATGTCAAAAAATAATGTGAAAATAATGTGTTCATGAGTATGTGGCCTTTTTCGTCATTATTATTATTATTATTATTATTATTATTAAGGGAGCGTTCACATATGACGTCACGCTATAGAGGGGAGGGGGGAGTCTTGAACAAACGTGACAAAACGTGACTTGGGGGAAGGGGGGGTCGTCCTAAACGTGACGTCACGAAATTTTTTTTTTTATGTTTAATATGAAGTATTTAATACTTAAAGTTCGAGGTATATGATTTGAAACAGTCCTTAATGTATTTGTTGTGCAAAAAATAAGAAAATTTTTTAATCACAGTGTATAATCTATTTATTAACCAAATATCAATAATAAACCGAAATGACTGCAAATTTAGAATAATAAAACCAATCGAAAATGATTATTATTGAATTTTTTGTTATTAACGTTGAAAATGAAATTATCATAAAAATAGGGGGGGGGGGGGCAAGAAACGTGACGTCCTTTTAGGGGTACGTGTTTACTTTCACGTGACAGAGCGTGACAGGAGGGGGGAAGGGGTCAAAAAGTTGAAAAAAAATGCGTGACGTCATTTGTGAACGCTCCCTAATAAATTAAATCAATAAATAAGAACAATTTTAAATTTTAGAATCTTTAAAAATCCCGTGCTAAGCGAGAATCGAGTCGTGGCAGAATGGATCTGCCATAAAACATTTTACATTTCGAATTATAACTCATTAACGAATTAGCCTTTTTTTATTTTCTACAGTCTATCTTAAAGCTGAATTTCTAATGCATATTATTATGTTTTGGACAATTTTTTATAAACATTTTGTTTTATTTTTTCAGTAGTTAAACTAAATAGTTGAAAATGAGAAAATTGGATAATTTTTTTTGTCTTTCTCACATCACAACTAGGGACCAAGCAAACGATATAACTTCAAACATAAGTCATTTTACGTGAAATTTAATAAGCTGTACAACAGTTTTTTAAATTATGCTGTAGCTTATTTTGTTGATGAAAAATCATCAAATAAGTGATAGTATGTTTTGAATCGAGTCGCGCGAAAGAGTCGAGAAAGCAGTGTAGATAGTGACGTTTTAAATCCGGAAGACAGGTCGAGAACTCGATTTCGGCCGTACTATCTACCACATAGTGCACTTTTCATGTATTCTTCCCAATTTTAAGATAAAAAATGTGTACTATCTACAGTTTCGCATATAATTAATTAAAATTTTCAATTTTTTTTTGCACCAATGAAAAGAGCGTGTCCGATTTAGTCAAGAACCATCAGTTTATTTACAAAATTTATATTTTATTGAGAGATCCAGATGCAAACGCGTTTCCTTCAATATCTCGGTTTGAGTTGAAATGTAGATAGTGCCTTTTTTAAAAAGGACGGCAGTATGTCCTTTCTCCTATATCTAAGACATACAAATAAATTTCTTCAATTTTCCACAACTAATTTTTCCACATACATAACACATACATAACATACAGACTGTTTATAGTTATAGTTATGTGATAATGTGAAATGGGATTTGCAATAATAATCCAGAGTTTCAATGAGAGAGCGATTGCTATTGTTTGTTTACATTATTGGACGAATTTTGACATTTAGACTTATTGTTGTCTTATGAGAAGAGACATTTAATAAATGATTATTTTCCAAATATCTTAATGGAACATTGTCAATCCTGAAAAGGAAACCTTACCGGTTTCGAAACGTCGAGCTGTTTTTATGAAATTTTAGAATAATAAAAAAATTTTGTCTGAAGCTATCGTTTGTGCTGTTTGAAATTAAATAATGCTTTTTTCTGATTAAAGAAACAACAATGGAGGTCTGTTTAACTCAAAGCTGCGCATTAGCAGCCAGTGGAGCACCAACAGGATTAATTTTTACACAACTGTTGAGAACTCTGTTGGCATCGCAATGTGCTTTGAATTTTGATGACATGTATCCACCAGACCGAACTTCCGAAGTTCTTGCCGAAAATCTAGAATTTGACTTTATAATCGTGGGTGGTGGAACGGCAGGTTCCGTTGTTGCTAGTAGACTCTCGGAAAATAATAATTGGAAAATTCTTCTAATAGAAGAAGGACAAAATCCATCGATAAACAGTAGAATTCCTGCACTCTTGTTGTCGCTACAACAATCGGAAGAGGACTATAAATACACATTGGAACCAAGTGATAATTACTGTCTAGGAATGAAGGGCAAATCGTGTTTGTGGTCAAAGGGCAAATCACTCGGAGGAAGTTCAGTGATAAATGCAATGATACACATTCATGGTAATGATCGAGACTACAATCAATGGTCAAAAATGGGAAATGACGGTTGGAGCTATGAGGAGGTCCTGCCCTACTTCCGGAAATCGGAAAGTTACGATCCCGAATTTGCAGCTCGATTAGGCAGCAAATATTTCGGAACGAATGGTCCTTTACCTATTCGAAAGTACAATTACTCGAGTACTTCTTTTCCTGATCTCATAATCCAGGTAATCATTGTCTGTTTACATACATTAAATCTAATCGTTATACTTATTTTACGCTTTTATTCTGTTACCTTTGCTTTATTAAATGTAAATCCAAATAAAAAAAATTCACATAAAGTAAAAGTTTGTGTAATACTTTGCATAACTTGTATAAATGATGATATAACTATTGTAAATGCATAATTTGATTTTCATAGGCAGCTCATGAAATAGGAATACCAATCGTAGAATCATTCAATGGAAAAGATTATATTGGCTATGGAAAAGCTGATGGAACTTTGGACAATGGAATGCGAGTGAATGCAGCAGAGGCTTTTCTTGCTCCGGCCAAAGATAGGAAAAATCTGTATGTTGTCAAATCAGCGAGAGGCGAGCAGATTATAATGTCAGGAAACAAGGCAACTGGTGTTCGTGTAAGACTGAATGACGATCGAATCATTGAAGTAAAAGCATCGAAGGAAGTGATTCTATCAGCTGGATCCATAGCTACACCTCAAATACTCATGTTGTCTGGAATTGGTCCGAAAAATCATCTCGAGGAAATGGACATTCCAAATTTGGTAGATTTGGCAGTGGGTCAAAATTTGCAAGATCACGCATTGATTAGCGGCGTTCAGCTGGTTTTTGAGAATAAAAATGCTGAATCTTGGAAAATAAGTAGCTTGCTGGACTCTGCTTATGAATATCTGATGTACAGAAAAGGTGCGTTTTTAAAAATGTTTTTTAGTGCATAGTTAAAATTCCCCTGCGCTAATATCAATACATAATTCGGAGCTGATAAAAATCATAACTTTTTTTAAAAAGATTAAAAGAATCTGATCTTTTCTAAATATATAAAATCAGTATATAAAATTTTCAAATGTTTATTTGTAAGTGGTTTATTTCTTAAACTGAGAACATTTAAAAGGATATAAAGAAACATAAAACATCTAATCAAAAGCAAACAAATTATGTCGAATAAATAAGAAAATTTCAAAAAAATATCTTCAAATTCATATGATGGCAAAATTAAGAACATTAGGTAAAAGCAACGAAAAAATAAGAAATTATAAAAAAAAAAGAAAACCTAAAAACGTAACAAGATAAGAAAGTGTATAAGAAAAAGAATAAGAACATTCTTTTAAATAAAAAAATTCACGTATATTATTAAAGAAATAAAGAAAAATGTTAAAAAATACAAGAATAAAACAGTAACATAAAAAAAAATTCATTAAGTTGTATTTTTAAAAAGGAAAAAATTTTTGTTTAAGAACGATTTTTTTTAATAAAAAAAGGTAATAAGAAAAAAGGTCATTGGGTATTTTCAAAAATCCATGTGTTTAAATTTAGGTATTTATAAGCTTAATAAACCATCCAAATTTTATCGAAATCCGTTAAAGCGTTCTCGGAATATCCTATAAATATCTGGACATCTGTTAAAAAAAATGAAAATTTACGCTTTTCATATGAAAATGAGTCGGTTTAGACTATTTTTGGAAAGTTGAAAATCTTAACGATCACAAAGCTTCCTTTATGAGGAAGCAAAAAAATGTAAAAAGTAATATCAATAAAATAAAAAATGTATGCAAAGATAAATAAAAAGTGTACAAAAGAAATTTAAAAATCTTTCAGAAATGAAAAAGTTTAGGAAAATTTAAGCCAAAAATATTTTTATAATATTACACTTAAAACAAGTCCAACAATAAATTTAGAAAAATAAAGAAAATTTAAAAATGTTATGAAAGAATAAGTAAGCTTGAAAAAAATAGACAAGATATGAAAACAAATTGAAAAAATTTACAAAAAAATGAGAGTATTTATTTGTAAAAATATGGAAATAATTAAGAAAATCAAGGAAATAAAAAATTTACAGAATGTATTATAGTAACACAAAATTGTGTAAAATAGTGTTAAATGACTTGCATAAAAAAAATAAAATTAAAGAAAATCCTAAATTAAAAAGACACATACAAAAATTATATGCCTATCAGAAATAAAAGAAGAAAAAGTCTTTAATCTTGCAAGAATTAAAAAAAGGATTATTGTGAATACGGAAAGTAATTAATATTATTTAAATACTGTGCATTAATTAATATGCATTTAAATTTGAATTAATTGAAATTTAAAAGTTGGAATAAATTGAAATATAAGATAATTGACGTATGGTACTTATTTAAATATAAACACTCTAAAAACAAGTGTCTTATTTTGTCCTCACTTTTAAGACATTTTGGGGTGTCTTAATTTTAAACCATTGAGATAGTGTCTTAAAAATGCCTGTAAGACGCTTTCTAAACGTCTTATGTCTTAAAATTAGACACTTGTAAGACACCTGTTTTTACAGTGAAGATATAAAAATTTAACACTATTTTTTGCTATCTTCATATCAAATGTTTGGAGATCGTAGGTTATTTTGATCACCTGTATTAGCACAATTTTTTAAATTTTATAAAGAATAAAATATTAAAATTGATATCCATTGACATAACCTCAAACTAAAAAATGACTGTTTCCATCGAATAAAACAATTATTAAAATTAATTTCATCAAATTTTGAAGATCCAGTTGTTCATTTCCCAGAAAAAATAAACTTTAGCTCAAACTTTGTTGTCAAATAATAATTATTTAACATTTTATGTTAAATCTTTAAATCCATAAAACGGTATTCTTCTTTTAAGAATTATTCGTGGCGCCTATTAAAGAATAAAATATTGAAAAAAATTTTAAGAAAATATTCTTAATCTAAGAGAATATATTTTCAATGTAAGATAATATTCTTAATTGAAGAAAATATTCTTAATCTGAGAAATATTTTACTGAAATAGGCGCCAAGAATATTTCTTAAAAAGAGAATATCGTTTTTTTCAGTGAATTTTCATCCAATTATGACAAAAAATATCTCATTTTTCTCATTGAAATACTGTCTACAATTTTGTTTGTTTAAATAAAAAAAAAAATTTGTTTTATTTGTTGTGTTTTGTCAAATAATATTTTGTTCAGCGGCGTAACTGCGAGAGCAAGGGCCCTAAGGCAAAAAAGAAAATGGGGCCCCAATTATAAATAATCATTTACAATTTCAATTAATTAATTCATTCTGTCCACACCTGAAATTTGCCACTAAATTTATTTTTTCTTTTCAAATTTTAAATCATACTTCACCTTTTTAAAATGTTTTTAAATTTTTAATTTATAGCAATTTTAATTTATTCAAATGTCAGTTAATATGAACTTGCATTGATTATAAAAGTTTAATTAATACATATTTCAAAAATATTAAATTTGAAGTGATTTAAAAATTTCGTCCATTTTTAATAATTCTTTTCTATTTTGATTTCAATTACTTAAAATACAATTTTGTACTATTTTTTTCATTTTTCGACTTTTTTCTAAAATTCATAATTATATTAACTAGCGAAGCAATTTTAATTATGTTTGCCTTGTCCTTAAATCAATTTAATTATTTATTCCTAAATTTTATATTATTCATCGTAAATTTAAATAATTTTTTTTTAATTTACCATTATTTTTGCCATTTTGCAATTATTATTTTTAATTTTTAATAATTTTCATAATGCCTTAATTAATTTCTTGAACTTTCAAATATATATCTCAATTTTCAATTATTTTTAAATTAAATTATTTTTAAATTATTTTTAAATTATAGTTTGAAAAAATTTCAATTATTTATTTGAAATTTTAATAATCTTTTTCATCAATTTTCGACTAATTCTGCGAATTTTAAATTATTCTGTGTAATTTTTTATCATTTTTCAGTTATTTTTCTCGAATGTTAATTATTATTCTCAATTTCTAAAATTTTTAAGTATTTTTCTCAAATTTCAATTACTTTTTTTTATTTAAAAAAAAATTCTACAATTTTTTTAATTATTTCACTCAAATGTGATTTATTTTTTACAATTTATCATTGTTTGTATCATATTTCAATTAGTTTCTTCAAGTTTCAAATTGTAAAATCATTTTTCAATTATTTGCCAAAATTTATATTCTTCAATTTTTGAATTTTTGTAATTTCTTTTATAATTTCTAAAGTTTTAAACTATTTATCTCAGATTTCAATTATTTCATTCAATTTTCAATTATTTATATGATGTTTTTATTATTTTCTTCAATTTTTAATTACTTTCGTTCTTTTTCGTAATTTCCAAATAGTTTTTAATTATTTCTGTTTAATTACAAATTATTCTCTTCATTTTTAAATTATGTTTATCATTTCAATCATTTTCTCAAATTGTAATTATTTTTTAAATTTTATATTTTTTATCTCAATTTTCAACCATTTTCTTTTTTTTTTGTATTTTCATTTATTTTCCTTAATTTTTTATTATTTAATTTTTTTAATTTGTTCTTAAGATTTTCAAGTAATTTTCTGAAATTTAAATTATTTTCTTTACTTTTAAAACATTTCTATGGTTTTTTTGAATTACTTTTCCCAATTTTTAATTGATTTCTTTTTTTTCAATTAATTTGCAAAATTTGTAATTATTTTGTTTAATTTCAATTATTCTTTGCAATTTTTTTTAAATCTAAAACTTTATAAATTTTGTTCTAAAAAAAAGGTTTATTACACAGTAAAAAATTTTGTGTTAAATTTAACATTTTTCACATGTCCCAGACGGTCCACTCAAAACTTATGTGTTAATTCAACACAAAAAAATATGTTGAATTTTGTACACAAATTTTAACCTCTTATTTTACGCATTATAATAATTTAAAGCGTGTATATTTTATGCAATTACTATTGTATTTTATCTTTTGCAAGTTAAAATGAATTTTCAATAAGGAATTTATGCTTTTGCAACAAAAAAATGAACATAAATTACAGAGTTACTACTAAAAAATTTGAGGTTATGTTCAAGAATCAAATGCCATTTGAAGAATGTGTAAAATCAACACACGAAAAATGTTAAATTTTAACACAAAAAATTTAACAAGGACCCCTGAGCTTAAAGGCACTGCCCCACTTTGCCCCTTAATAGTTACGCCACTAATTTTGTTTAAAAGCTATTAAACAAATAAAATTTGTTATTTACGTATTTTTATAACAGAATATTATTTAACAAAATCTAACAAATAAAATTGTAGAGAATGTTTCAACGCGAAAAATGTGGTTTTATTTGTCAAAATTGGATAAAAATTGCAATTGTTCATTAAATTAAAAGAAAAGACATAAAATGTTAAAGAATTATTGTTTCATAACAAATTTTAGCTCAAATTAATTTTTTCTCAAAAATGTACAACTGGATCTGTCCAGTTGACACACAATCTAAGAAAAAAATTAGTTTTTTAAAACAAAACATTTGCTCAAATTTTCAAAAAATTGCAGGCGAATTTGCTTCAATTGGAGGAGTTGACCTTCTGGCCTTTTTGAACGTCGATGACCCTTCCTCAAAATATCCAAACATCGAGTTTCATCACATCAGTTTCCCGAAAGGACAACTCTTGCAAGTGGAAACAATGGCCAATGCTTTTGGATTTTCCGACGAAATAAAAGCCCAATTATTGCAAGCAGTACTGACAAAAGACCTGTTCTTTTTCTTAATGGCTCCAGTTAATCCAAAAAGTGTCGGAGAAATAAAATTGAGAAGTAAGAATCCTAGAGATATGGTAAAAATAACTGCAAATTACTACGATCATCCGGACGATATGAAAGTATTGATGAATGGGTTAAAAGTTGTTCAATCCTTGATGAATACAGAGACATTGAAAAATTCTGGAGCCAAATTAAATTATCTTGATCTTTCCGGATGTGAGAACATGGAGCTTGGCTCGGATGAATATTGGGAATGTAATTTTCGACATACGTCGAATACTATTTATCATGCTGTAGGTACTGCAAAAATGGGACCTAGTAGTGATCCAAAGGCTGTTGTAGATCCTCGACTTAGAGTTCATGGAATCGAAAGACTTCGAGTTATTGATGCCTCGATTATGCCAAAAATCACTAGCGGAAATACAAACTCTCCTACTCTAATGATTGCTGAGAAAGGATCTGATATGATTAAGGAAGATTGGCTTCAAAGGGATGAATTGTAAAAAAAAAGAAAAGTTTTCTTAATCGATTGTTTGAGAATGTATTAAATCAGTGATATTTTTACCGTTACTTAAGGTAGATTAAGTATTTTCAAGTTGTTAATAATAAACTTCAATAAGTTAATTTTCAAGCATTTTAAACATAACGTGTTTAATTAATCTCATTAAAAATAAGTTTTTGACATTTTTTATGCTTTTGCACGAATTTTTGCTTCGAACACAAGACATGTGGATTTTTTTTGCACAGACTGTAATTAAACAAAATTTTTTTAATGAAAGTGATAATGGGTTAAATAAGTAATTTTAAGTACGTCGAACAATTATGATTTAAGAATTAGTTTTATGACTTTGCTTGATGCTTCTATATATTTTTAACTCAAAACTGTTAAAAACAAGTAAACAAAATAATTACTTTTCAAAGATTGTATATGGTTATTTTATGCTTTGTCTTGTGATAAAAACTCACTAATAGTTTTTAAGACAAAATACGATATTTTCAATAAGGTTTTCTTAAAGTAGGGAAAGTTTAGGGATACTTTGTAAAATACACTGAAAAAACGGGATTCTTGTTCTAAGAATATTTTCTTGACTCCTATTTAAAAATAAAATATTCTTAAAATAAGAAGAATATTCTTAAGTAGGCGCCAAAAATAATTCTTAAAAGAAAGAAAAATCCCGCTTTTTTCAGTCTAAAAAAAAAAGATAATTTTACGGAAGTGGTGTTCGGGTTGTGAAGCCTATTATTAATTAAATATTTAAGAATTAAAAAATATAAAAATAGAATTTAAAGAAGGTAATAAAAGAAATTTAACATCTAAAAAGAAATTGATATCACAAATACTCAAAGGTTCAAGAATTTATTCGTATTATAGTGAAAGGCATTCTTTCTAGACGAATTATCCAAAGTAATAACTAAATCAGCGACAAGAATAATCTGAAAAAGTTTAAGAATTGAAAATGCAGAAATCAAGTAAATGGAAAGTAGAGCAAGAAGGACCGTAAAAACGTTAAGTAATTTGCTGCTATTTTAATTCGACACATTTACTTTCTTACAAAAATTTATAATGAAAAGAACTATTTGTATAAAAATTCATTAATTGTGACTTAATGTCATAAATATAATTTACGTACCTTTCTTCGAAAACTCGATTTTGGAAATTAAAAAACAAGCTCTGTTCGTCTAATTGTTTCGTTCTTACCTGTAACACAAATAATAAAAATTTAGTTTTGTATCTCTAAAGCTTAATATTTTAGATGTTTAAACATTTTTAAATTGACATTATATATTTTCCTAAAATCCAATAAACAGGTTCACTGAAAAAACGGTATTCTTTATAAGAGAATTAATCCTGGGGCCTATTTAAGAAAAAATATTCTTTTATTAGGCGTCAAGAATAATACCCAAATGAAGAATGCCGTTTTTTAATATTTTTATTTTTCTAAAATAGTTTTTAATCTGTCAATTCACAATTTCGAACTAGTTGCGAACAGTTTTAAAACAGTTTTAGTTTTAAATAGTTTTGGGCAGTCATTAAAAAAATTATATTCTTCTTTTATAAATTATTCTTGGTTGCAAAATTTTTAAAGTATATTATACTTCAAATAAGTAAATTTTTTAATAAAATCTTCATTCTTAAAGAAATCGGAAAATATTAATCTAAGAATGTGCTTCTTATTTTAAGAATATCTTATTCTTAAATACTGGCCAAGAATAATTCATAAAAGAAGAATACCGTTTTTCAGTGGTTTTAAACCGTTTGAAAAATTTCTTAATAGTTATAAACAGTATTAAGTAGTTATAATTAATTTTTAAAAGTAATCTAACTTATTTTGAATTATTTTGTATATAATTTTAGTATTTAATTTACAACCTTTTATAAACTTCTAAGCAGACTAAGTCGTGCGAATTTATAAAACCTAAATTGTCCAAACTCAAATGTTTCTTGTTCATTTGTTTGACTTTTAAAACAAATGCATTGTTTAGAAAAGGTCTCTAACAATCAGTTTTAAGAGATCAAGTGGCAAAACGCCGATTCGTGATACAGAGGCAAACTTTAGCTCTCTAAGTCTTTTTTATCAGCCTCCCCAATCTGCAAGGTACATTCGCGTGCCAACCGCCTCTATTGAACCATTCGGATCGGAAAGTGTCTCACTGTTACAGTCAACAAATCAACTACTTCAAAACGTTTCTCATTTGTCTCTAAACTCTCATTCTATTACAAACAAAGCTAAACTATGGAAATAAATTATGCCCGTTCAAGTCAATTTTACATTTTTATAAACGAATTAATCAAACAAAATCAAAATTAATTAACTGGATTTCAAAATTACATTTGTCACCATTCTTACAGAAAAGAGTTATGATGTAAGAATTTTACCAAGCAAGTTCATGACAAACTTTACGAAAAATATTTTTAGTGTAAAAATTGAAAATGTGATTTGATTTTCCAGAAGGATATAAAGTGCCAAGTGATAGTGTATAATTTTTAACTTTGTTTTTGGAATTTACAAATTAACAAAAAGTTAATCAATGAAGTACATTCAATGGGATTTTGAATTTACTAAATAAATAATAAAATTAATCATGTCCTGGGTACCAGGAAACTTGGCGCAATTCTGCACTGTTCATTCAACAGTAACAGCATGTCAGCCAGCAACGTATTTATTTCTGTCATTTATTGCACGACTTCTTGGTTATTCTCAAGACTCAAATTACGGAGGACACAGTATAAAATCAAAAAGTTTCTCGATAGAATCTCAAATTAGAAATCCATTTGTTTATAACAATTTGCAGAGTAATCCTCAACAGTTTGAATATCATTTCACAGAATCCTACCCGGTGGATCGCATTGGATCATATCACATTAATAGTGCGCCTTATTACATTCTTCCCGGCATTTACACTAAAGTACAGAACAAAAAAAATTACAACCCTGTAAGAAGTACAATTCAGAAATCTATAAATCCAAATATTTTCCCAGTCTATGGTTCAAAATACGTAGATTTTACACCAGCTCCACAGAGAAACGTTTACTACAGATCAAGTCATTCACGACCCAATAACTATTTTACACAATTTTATTTACCAAAAACAGCTACAAGGATAATTTATTCAAAAGGGCGTGCACCTAGGACAAAACCAAAGAAAGACAATTTTTTCAATCTTTTTCACGAGAAAACATCACCTTATCAATATTATAATTTGTATCCTGATGATTTTGAATTTTCCGAGACATTCCCAAAAGAGGGAAATTCGGATTTTGGAAAAAGTGAGGAAATTAATGAACAAGGATTCGAGATCAGGAATGAAGACGATATTTTTGGAAGAAATGAAGATACCTTTTGGGGTAGAAATGAAAATAATTTTTGGGGAGGAAATCAGGGTAATATTTGGGGAAAAACTGAAAGTAATTTTAGAGAAAGAGATAAAAAAAATTTTAGGGGAAGAAATAAAGCAAAAATAGAAAAACTGCAACCACAGGAATTAACTCGTGCGGAAAATAATTTTTGGTCTCGAAGTAATGATCAAGAGGAGGAAGTCGCAGCTCAAGCTACTTTTCCGCAACCAACAGGATTTACTCCCAAAGAATATGATTTTATTATAGTCGGTGCAGGATCTGCTGGATGTGTTGTGGCTAATCGATTGTCGGAGGTCCCACATTGGAGGGTAAATTGACATTTCTATTACTTAAGTAGATAAAGTTATTTTAAATATTTTTTAGAAAAATAAATTTGTAATTTTATGCGATATATTTATAATTTGCAACATTTATAATTTTTATCATTTTAACTGCGTATTTAAAATTAATAATATTTATATAATTTTTGACTAATTTTAGAATATATAAAATTTAAAAAATAAAATTTTCAAAAATAAGTCTACATAAATGGAGAGAAAAAACAGTAATTAAAAAATCTTATATCTTTGGGGTCGTTCATATATTTGACAATTTTTAATCACTTTTTGATCCCCCCTGCCCCCCTCTAAATTTCCAAGTGTACTTTTTTTTAGAAATAATATGATTTTCTATGTTATGAGAAATTATAACTATAAAGAAGGATTCTTATCTCAAAATGGTAAATAAGTTAATATTTAATACTTATTAGAAATATTTTATTGAAATCCGTTGAAGCTTTCTCGAAATAACTTGGCGACAAAAAAACGTCACTACACACAGACACATTTCTGGACATTGGCTTAAGAATGGAAGATTTTTGTATTTCAGATGAAAATGAGTCAATTTAGACTATTTTTGGAAAATCGAAAATCTTAACGATCACAAAGCTTCCTCTAAGAGGAAGCAAAATCTATAAAATTAATTAAAAAATAAAAGTTGGAGAAAATGATTAAAACAGATAATAATAATGAAAAACTAAAAAAAATAATTACACTTTGAGAAAAATAAGTGATGAAAGTATAAAATATATTTAAAATTAAGAAACATAATTAAAAAATGATGAAGGCAATTGAAAATTGAAGTAAATAAGTAAAATTTGAGATAAATATTTAGAAAATTTAGAAAATAAATTGAAAAACAATTAAAATCTTTAAAATTTGGAGAAAATGATTGTAAAATAATGAAAATAATTGAAAAAAGAAAATAATGATAAATTAAATTAAAGATAAATAATTTAAAATTGAATTAAATAATTACAATTTTGAAGAAAATAATTGATAATACTTCCCATATGAGGAAGCAAAACAAAAAGTTTAATCGAAATTAAAGAAAATAATTAGAAAATGGTAAAAACAATGAAAAATAGAAAGAAAGTAATTGATCACGGTGCGCTTGAAAAAAATTAAACCAAAAGTCAAAACACTTAAAATTTTCTTGTGAATTTCGAAAGAGTTATGTTTATAGATTAAGAAAATCGAAGAACCAAAATATTTCATCGAGAGCTTTTTGAGAAAAGCGGTACTGATTTTTTTTTTATAATTTCACTGTGTAACAGTTAAAAATTATTTTGAATCAGACCTAGCCTAAATTGATGGTCATTAAAAACTAAAGCAAAAATGTGTATTTTTCCCCCCTTCCCCCAAAATTTCATTTTAGAGCTAAAAAACTGTTTTTCTGCAGTTTTTATATAACATATACTGTTACTTTGTCAATTTAGGTTCGATTCAATTTTTTTTGTTTTAATTTAAAGCTGAAAAACAAGGGTTTCTATACCTATAATAGAGGTTTTATGTTTCAAGTAAAATTTACGTTAGAAAAAGTGTAAAAAATTTTAAAAATTGTCAATTTTTTTGAATTTTTTCAACTTTGTCAATGATTTACGGACCAATTTTATTTAGAACATTTTTTTCTGTGCTAAAATATTTAATGTGTATTTATTCTGCGTCGAATGAGCTTTTTTCAATTAAATTGGTGAAAAACTGTCTGAGTATTTGCATTTTTTATCTTTACTTTCGCAGTATTTTATTTAAGTTAAAAACAGTACTCTTTTTTGCCTTCTTTTATTCTTGCAAGTGGTACTTATCATTTTCTAACAACTTTTATATACTTATTTTAGTAAATTTTAGTAAAATTTTGAAAATTAAGAATGTCACCGATATTTTTGAATATTCATTTTCCCGAAAAATATTATTATTATAAAAATTTTGTAAAAGGGTTTATTTACCCGTATACTTTATTAATAAAATAAAATAAAATAAAAATAAAAACAAAAATGCAAATACTCAGACAGTTTTTCACCAATTTAATTCAAAAATGCTTATTCGACGCAGAATAAATACACTTTAAATATTTCAGCACAGAAAAAAATGTTCTAAATAAAATTGGTCCGTAAATCATTGACAAAGTTGAAAAAATTCAAAAAAATTGACAATTTTTAAAATTTTTTACACTTTTTCTAACGTAAATTTTACTTGAAACATAAAACCTCTATTATAGGTATAGAAACCCTTGTTTTTCAGCTTTAAATTAAAACAAAAAAAATTAAATCGAACCTAAATTGACAAAGTAACAGTATATTTTATATGAAAACTGCAGAAAAACAGTTTTTTTAGCTTTAAAATGAAATTTTGGGAGTAGGGGAGAAAAATACACATTTTTGCTTTAGTTTTTTAAGACTATCAATTTAGACTAGGTTCGATTCAAAATTATTTTTAACTGTTACACAGTGCAATTATAAAAAAAAATTCAGTTCCGCTTTTCTCAAAAAGCTCTCGATTAAATGTTTTGGTTCTTCGATTTTCTCAATCTATAAACATAACACTTTTGAAATTCACAAGAAAATTTTAAGTGTTTTGACTTTTAGTTTAATTTTTTTCAAGCGCACCGTGTGATATTTAAATAATTATTTGAAATTAGTGATAAACAATTGGAAATTTAGAAAATTAATAAAAAAATTATTAATGAGAAAACAATTGGAAAATAATAAAAATATTTAAAAATTCCATAAAATAATTAAGATTTCTGGTAAATAATTAAAATTTGAAGCAAATAATTGACATTTAAGAATAAAAAGTGATAATACTTTCTATATGAGAAAGCGAAATCAAAAAATTTAATTAAAATTGAAGAAAATAATTGAAGAATGGTAAAAACAATTAAGCATTGAAGTAACTAATTGATATTTAAAGAATTCATTGAAATTTGAGATAAATAATTGAAAATTTAGAAAATTCACTAAAAAATAATTCAAAATTTGAGAAAACAATGTCAAAATAATGAAAATATTTCAAAATTGAAAGAAATAATTAAAATTTGAGGTAAATAATTGAAAATTTAAGAAAATAATTGAAATGTGAGAGAAATAATTGAAAAACTAGGAAATTAATAAAAAATTGAAAAAGCATAATAGAAATTGTAAGAGAAATAGTTGAAAAATTATAAAAGCAATTAAAAATTGTAGAAAATAATTGGAATTTGAAGAATTAATTAAAAGTGGGGTAAAATAGTAGGTAGAATAATAATAATAATAATAATAGTTAAAAATACAAGAAAATAATTAAAATTTGAGATACTAAATATTTAGAAAATGTAGAAAATTAATTGAAAAACAACTAAAATCTTTAAAAATTGGAGCAATTGATTGTAAAAGAATGAAAATAATTGAAAACTGAAAATAATTATAAATTAAATTTAAGATAAATAATTTAAAATTGAAGTAAATAGTTACAATTTTGAAAAAAATAATTGATAATACTTCCCATATGAGAAAGCAAAATCAAAAAGTGTAATCGAAATTAAAGAACATAATTGGAAAATGGTAAAAACAATGAAAAATATAAAGAAAGTAATTAATACTTAAAGAATTATTTGAAATTAGTGATAAACAATTGGAAATTTATTGAATTAATAAAACAATAAATAAAAATTGGAAAATAATAAAAATATTTGAAAATTGAATAAAATAGTTGAGATTTCAGGTAAATAATTGAAATTTAAAAAAAATAAGCGATAATACTTTCTATATAAGAAAGCAAAATCAAAAAATTTAATTAAAATTAAAGAAAAAAATTGAAAAATGGTAAAAACAATTAAGCATTGAAACAACTAATTGATATTTAAAGAATTAATTTAAATTTCAGATAAAGAATTGGAAATTTAGAAAATTCGCTAAAAAATAATTTAAAATTTGAGAAAACAATTGCAAAATAATAAAAATATTTAAAAATTGAAATAAATAATTAAAATCTGAGGTAAATAATTGAAAATTGAAGAAAAAAATTGAAATCATGAAAAAAAATGATAAAATTACAAAATAAATTTGAAATTGACGACAATAATTGAAATGTGAGCAAAATAATTGAAAATTTAGGAAATTAATAAAAAATTGAAAAAGCATAATAGAAATTGTAAGAAAAATAGTTGAAAAATTGTAAAAGCAATTAAAAATTGTAGAAAATAATTGCAGTTTAAAGAATTAATAAAAAGTGGGGTAAAATAGTAGGTAGAATAATAATAATAATAGTTGAAAATAGGAAAAAATAATTAAAATTTGTAAAAGTAATAATTAAAATATTCTTAAATTAATTGAAAAATAGTAGACAATTTTTGTAAATTAGTTAAAAAATAATTAAAATATTAAAAAATTGGAAAAAATAATTTTTAAATGTTAAAAGTAATTGAAAGTCTAAAAAATAATTGAAATTTCAGAAAAATGTTTTTATAAAATTATTGCAAAATATATTTAAAATAGAAGAAAATAAAATAAAAATAAGTAAATAGCAAAATATAATTGAAATTTGTGATAAAGAGTTGAAAATTCAAGAAAATAATAGAAAAATAATTTTAAAAATTATTTATATTATATAAAAAACTTTCGAATGTCGCCGAATGAAAGTCTGAGGTCCGTTTAGACTCATCAGGTTAGGACTTTTTCCTAACCTCGAAAAACAAATCTGATTTTGAGTGTAAAACAAACTTTTTTGAATATTGACTGGCTTACTTCAATCTTGGAATCCTGAGGTGTTTGGAATCGACGATTAGGAATTTGAAGTGAGATTTTCTAAAACTAAAATGTCGGACTCAATATGGCGGTCGAATTTTCGAAATTTATTGAAATTATAGAAAATTATTCCAAACTCTAAATGAGGATCCAATATTGCGGTGAAAATTAAAAAGATTTTTGGATCTTTATTTTAAAAATCTTGCTTTAGATTTGCAATCGGTAACCCCAAAAACCTCTAGATACCGAGTTTCATAAGAACTTAATAATTTTCGAAAATTCGACCGCTATTTTGAATTTTGACAATCTGACTTCAGATTCGTAATTTTTAAATTTAATTTGGCATAATTTTAATATCTATGCATTTAGATTTAAATACACAAAAGTTATAAATCAATAGTAATAATAAACATAACCTCAAAATACTGATTCATCATTTATTTTGTTCATCTCAAAAATTAATTTTAAATTTATTATTTAAATATAAATTAATTAAACTGCGATATTTTTTATTCGACTCTCGAATTGTTTGGCTTATTGATAATTCTTTATTATTATTATTATTACTTAATGGGTTATGCTACCCGTAATAAATAAATAAATAAATATAAAAATAAAATTATTTGTTAATAAAGTTAGTCGCTGATTCAAATAGTAACAATTTTACTAGTCATTTTAGTTAAAAATAACGAAATATTATAGTTAAATTCATTTTTAAGTTATGTCAAAATGGAAAAAATAAAATTTACAAAAATTTGCCTACCTAAATTATTTATTTAAATACTGACAGATTTACTTCAATCTCAGAATACTGAGGTGTTTAAAATCGCCGATTAGGAATTAGAAGTGAGATTTTCAAAATCTAAAATGTCGGATAATTGAGATGTTAATTATAAATCTGAAGTCAAATTTTCTAAAGTCTAAATAAGAATCCAATATAATTGTAAAATATGACTATTTATCCAGTTATTTTTTATTGGCAATTAGTCATTATTAGATTTTTAGTAATTTTTTAATAGTATCACTTTATTGAACCTAATATTACATTTTATAAATTAACGTTAAAATTTTATTTTAAAATCCCCTTCAGTGTATTGTAGTAATGACTTAATGGCAACTAGCAAATTTTTAAAACTCTTTAATAGCTTTTAAAAACTCTATTAAAAAAATGTCAAAATTCTTAGTGTTGAATACACATACACTATGAGTCAAGAAATACGCGATCGTTAAATTTCGCAATTTCGCAGTTTTTGAAACGAAATATTTGCGCAAAAGAGCAGAAATTGTTTTATGTAATTCTTCTAAAACTATGTCATTTTCACTAATTCTTGCAAGTTATTGACGAATGACTAAACTATCACATCTAGGTTTATTATCCGTAATTACAATGTCAGAGAGAAAGACTACAAACAATTGAAAATTTTTTCACTTAAATTTAATTATACCCGACACTTTGGTTTAAATACCTGAAAATAAAAATTATCCATCATTTATTTTTGTTTTAAAAAAAATCCAAATTAGAATAAATATATGAATATTAACAGTTTTACAATAGCATTACAAATATTTATTACCTTTTTTCTTTTATAGGCTGCCAATAATAACGGAAATGTTTAGAGTCTATTATTACCTACTTTTTCTTCCAAATAAATATTACTGTATTATTTAAATAATTATGTTATAAAGTTTCTTATAAGAATATAATTTAAAACTGCAATAACGAGCCTTCTTATAAATTAATATTTCTGTTGAGATACACATTTCGCTCGTTTCGTGATTATAGTTTCCAAGATTAAGTAATTGTTTATGACATAATTTATTAACTTATGTGCTAACAATATTGATAATTTTACAATTGTGCAAATTGATATTCTGATTTTTATTAATGACAAATAACATTCGAAAGTTTTGTAATAATCAGTGTTGGCAACAAATTAACAATTTAACGAAAAGTACCGGAAACAAATTGACAACAATTTTAGTAAATATGGTTCTAGAATAAAAAATTCCACAAAAATTTGTTAATTGCCATGAATAAAATAACATAAATCTTGAAAATAATTTGCACCGTGAATTCGTATTCAACAGGATCTTTAAAACAGTAGAGCAAACATCTTACAACAATTACCTAACTGTTTTTATGGTCATTTAAGAGATGAATAAAATTTGCTCTGGAGAAGGTAAAGAAAGTGGAACGGAGATAATGTTGACTTTTTCTCAGTGATTTTCAGACAGTTCTGACAACGCAATATATAAATATGAAATGTAAATATCCAATGATTTAAGCGCATTGAGATTGTTTTCAAATCGTGAATTTGCCTGTTCAATGTATTGCAGTAATGCACGAATACGTGACATTGCCGCAATCTTTAAACAGTATGAAAATCGCCCGAGCATTGGAATGTTTTTTCTTTAATAGTAAAAGTTTAACTCATGTTAAGAAACCACAAGCAGTACCAAAGATAATCAACAACACATTAAAAAAAAGAGAAAAAAAAAATTCACGCGGCTCTATTGATATATAATGGTACACACATGGGCTCTAAAAACTCAATGCGTATTCAAATTACTGCCTCGCCTTTGCCATTTCTACCCTCGTTTAACATTCTATTAGTCATTTAAATCTGAAGGCCAAAAGCTGAACCTTCAACATAAAGATCAGTTACCCTATAATAGATCTTTAAATATTAATTGTAGATTTTATATTTAAATGGAAAACAGGTGCTTTATATTTTATGGCTTGAATTTCTCTTTAAATTGTTTAAAACTGTTAATTATTTTTCTATGACTGTTAACAAAATTAAAGATCTATTAAACATTCAATGAAAAGCTTTTAAACAATTTAATATTATTTTTGATTCTAATAACAAAAATTTATAGGGACTAAAAAATTTCTGAAATTGATAATGTTAAGAAAATTTTAGTACACCAGTAAAAAATAAAGGATATTTTAAATTGCATTATTTTCTTTCTTATATTTATTTAAATAGTTAAAAAAAAACACCATTTTCTGAAGAAAAAGTTATTAACCTAAAAAACAGCGGGCAACTTTCGATTTTTTGGAAAAGAGAAAATTGTAAACCAGAATCTAGATAAATTTATTAGTACGTTTGTTAAATATTGAACAATCAAATAAATTCGAAACTTTATGTGGGTAAAAGATTTAAGAAGTAGTTACGTAAAAAGTTACTAAGAAATGTGTTCAAAGATTATATATATAATATTGTTTTATAAAAGAAAAGAAAGCTTTGATTTTTCCAGAAAATAAACGAAAAATAGTATTTAGTGGTAAACAATAATAATAACAGTGGTAAATTATTATGTACAACTAAATGGTAAATAGTGGTAAAAACTTTTATTATGTATTGTTGAAAGAAATAATAGATTTTTTTTACTTGAATTGAATTCATTAATTTTAAAATAACATTACTGTGACTTTTGACAAAAAATAAATAAATAAACAGAACACTATTAACCAGATTATTATTAGGATTTACAAGAAAACCACAAGGTGACAATGAATGAAAGTTAATGAAGCTGAAATAGCACAAAGTAAATTGAAATCATAGTGTATTGATCAAGCTATGTTAAAAAAAGTGCAACTAATCAAGAATAACTAAATAGCTTACGAAAAAATTTTAATGAACGCTGGAAAGTATGCATTCTTCATATTCATTACATTCGAGTTAATTAAAAATATTTATAGCTTCTTATCCAAATAATTAAAAAAAAAAAAATTGAAAATTATTACAAAATTGTTATCCATAATATATTTTTTAAATTTTTATAACCAAAAATATATTTAATTCAATTTATATTTTTAATAAAGATATTCAATCGAATCAATATTTTTTAAAATAAAAATACATATTTAATTTATGCATTAATCCATTAATAAATAAATAAGTTACAGAAAAAGGCATACTAGAAGTTAAAAAGATAAATAACTTTAGAAAAAAGAGGACAAAAATATATTTACACTAAATTGCCTTAAATGAAATATAATTAATCTTGTCAAAATTATATTTTTAATTTGATAGAAAAATAACTACATTTGTACCAAGAATAAAATATTTGTATCAATGGATTTATACACTGTAAAAATTGCTGGGACAATATGTCTCAAAATGAGACACTTTGAGACGCATATGTCTCAGAGTGAGACACAATATGTGTCTTGTGTCCCCATATTTGAGACATTTGTTTGCATTTGTTTTTGCAGTGTACTTGTTTTAAGCATATATTATATTCTAGATCCAATGATATAAGGATAATTCCTACTCGACCAAATGCATTTTAGTACAAGCACAAAAAAATTTTTTTCTCAGTTTGATTGATGAAAAAACTAGTAGGAATTATAAATAGTAAAAACTTTATTAATATTTTATTAAATGTTTTTAGGTTCTACTGTTAGAAGCAGGCATTGAAGAGCCAAAAGTAGCGGATGTACCTGCATTTGCTGGTTTACTTCAAGGAAGTAATATTGATTGGATGTATCGCACCCAGCCAGAAGAAAAATCTTGTCGATCGAGAATAAATCAAGGTTGCAATTGGGCCCGAGGAAAAGTAGGTTTATATTATTACTGATAAAGACCAGTTGAAAACTGTTTCAAACATATTTAAAAACTACTTAAAAACTTTTTTGAAATTATTTTAAGGCTCTTTAGAACTATCTAACGATATTTAGAACTTGTCAAGAACATTTAAAAACTAGCATAAAACAGTTTATAACTTGTTTTAACACCTTAGTAACTATATCATAAAACTCTTAAAATATGTTTATATCTTATTTAAATACTCTAATAATTATTATAAAACACTAAAAAGCTGGTATAAAACTTGTAAGAAAAACTTAAACACAACTTGTTTAGAACTTTTTTTTAGAAATGTTTCAAATCTGCTTAAAACATTTTGGAATAATGATAAAAACTGATTAACACAAGTCTAAAAATGTTAAGGATTTATAACAAGTTGAAAACTTCTTGAAACAAATACAAAAACATTATAGAACTTGTTAAAAACTGTTTGGAACAAATTTAAAACTGTTTGAAACAAGTTTTAAACAAAATTGCATAGAACTAGTTTAAAACTAGGCAAAAACTGTTTCGAACTAGTACAAAACTGTTAAGAACTAGTTGAAAACAGTTTAGAACTGGTTTTAAAAAAGTGCCAAACTGTTTGAAACTAATTGAAAACTGCAAGGAACACATACAAAATGGTATGGAATCAATTAATGTTTGAAACAAATTTAAAACTGTTTAGAAGTAGTTCCAAACTAATATTTGGAAATACACTGAAAACTTTTATGTATTAAAATAATCTGCAGCGCGATTGTTTAAGACCAATTTCAGATTATTTTAATTCAATTTGGTATAAAAAAAAAGAGCGTTGCAGCTTAATTCAACCCAAGACAATTTTCTGTGTAGTCAAAAACAGTTTAGAACAAGTACCTATAGTTGTAACTATAGTTGAAAACGGTATAAAATAAACACAAAAATGTATAGAACTAATTTAGAACTAGGCAAAAACTGTTTCGAACTAGTCCAAAACTGTGTAGAACTGCTTTAAAAAAGTTTTAAAAAAATCCAAAAATGTTTGAAACTAGTTGAGAACTGTACGGAACAAGTTTTAAACTGTTTAGAAGTAGTTCTAAACTATTGAGAACTAGTCAAAAACAGTTTCTAACTAGTTCAAAGATGTTAAGAACTGGTTTAAAAAAGTTTATAAAAAGTGCCAACCGGTTTGAAACTAGTTGAAAACTGTACGGAATACATACAAAATGTTATGGTATTAATTAATGTTTGAAACAAATTTTAAACTTTTTAGAAGTAGTTCCAAACTATTTAGAGCTAGTTAAAAACAGTTTAGAACAAGTACTGTTTGTAATTATAGTTAAAAACGGTATGAAATAAAAACAAAATTGAAAAGAACTACTTTATAACTAGGCAAAAACTATCTTGAACTAGTTCAAAACTATTTAGAACTGGTTCAAAATAGTTTATAAAAAGTGCCGAACTGTTGCAAACTAGTTGCAAACTGTATGGAATACGTACAAAATGGTATGGAATTAATTAATGTTTAGAACAAGTTTTAAACTGTTTAAAAGTATAGTAAAACCCACATATATATTGGATTTGAAGATCAAAAAAAAAAATAATTGAAATTGAAGAAAATAATAAAACATTGAGGAAATAAATTGAAAATTTAAGAATTAAATTAAAATTTGAAAAAATAATTGATAATTGGAACAAAAATTACAAAATAACAAAACTAATTGACAATTGAAAACAAAATTAAAAAAATAGCTAGGTTAATATATAACCTAATAAAATAATTTAAAAAATCAAAGAATTTTTATACAATTTTAAGATAATAATTTAAAACTGAAAAAAAATTGTAGGAAATAGTTACTAATAATTGAAGGAAACATGTGAAAAAAGACAGAAATAATTGTTAATTGAAAACCAAATTCCAAAAATTACTACTTAATAACCGAAAAAAAAGTAATTGAAACAGGCGAGAATTAATGAATATAGAAGAAAACAATTGAAAACTGAAGAATGGAAAAAAAATTAAAGAATGGAATTAAACATTAAAAAAAATATTTGAACAATAATTGAAAAAAGGCGATAATATTTTAATATTAAAGAAAATAATTTTGAAAACTAAAAAGTGGAGTTAAAATTGAAGAAAATAACCAAAAATTGAAGAGAATACTTTTAGAATTGAATAATTGAAGTGAAATTTTAAATAAATTTTCTTGAGTGAAAAAAATAGTTAAAAAAATCCGAGAATTATTGAGTATTTAGGAATTAATTGAAAATCGATAAGAATAATTGAAAATTAAAGAAAACATTTGAGAATTCAAGAAAATAATTAAAAATTAAAGAAATAAATTGCAAATTAAAGAATTCAATAGAAATTTCAAAAAAATAATTGATAATTAAAAGAAAAATGACAATACGACGAAAATAATTAAATATTAAAAAACATTATTAACTATTAAAAAAAATAAGTAACAAATGAAAAAATAATTTGAAAAATGGTAAGAATAATCGTCAGTCAAACAAAAAAATTGTTTAAATTGATTTATAATGATAAAATTAAAAGAGAATAATACATTTTCATTAAAAACTGATAAAAATTATGGAAAAAATTGTAGAAAATAAATAAAAATTTAAGAATTGTATTGAAATTTCAAGAAAATAATTGATACCTAATTGAGAAAATGCAAGAATTGTTGAATATTAAATAAAATAATTGAAAAACGAACAATGTAATTCAAAATTGAAGAAAATAATTGTAAATTGAAAAAATAAATAAATTGTAGATTAAAGAATGAAATTGGAACTTTAAGAAAATAGTTGATAATTGAAAGAAAAAATACAAAATGACTGAAATAATTATATACTTATTAAAAAAAAAATAATTAAGAAATGAGAAATGAGAAAAATAATCTCTCTAAATCTGAATTAGTAGTTTTCTACTATGAATTTGTCAAATTCATGGCTCATTTTTCTCTAATTCATATAGTAGAAAATTACTAATAATTCTTAGTAGAAAACTACTAATTCTTAGTAAAAAACCACGAATTCTTAGTATAGAAAACTACTAATTGGAATAGTGAAACTTCACTTTTAAAAAAAGTAGATTTTTTTACAAATTTAGTTAGTAGTTTTCTAATTACAAAATTAGTAGTTTTTTACTAAGAATTAGTAAAATTCTTACTATTTTAATAGTAGCTCACTTTTCGCTAATTCATTAGTAGAAAACTACTAATTCAGATTTAGAGATGTAACTATAGTTGAAAACGGTATGAAATAAAAACAAAATTGCATAGAGCTAGTTTGGAACTAGACAAAAACTATTTTGAACTAGTTCAAAACTGTTTAGAACTGGTTTAAAATAGTTTTAAAAAAGTCCCAAACTGTTTGAAAGTAGTTAAAAACTGTACGAAAAAAATTTAAAACTGTTTGGAACAAGTTTTAAATGTATAAAAAATTAATTAATGTTTGAAACAAATTTAAAACTTTTTAGAGGTACTTCCAAACCATTTAGAAGTAGTCAAAAACAGTTTAGAGCAAGTACTATTTGTAACTATAGTTAAAAACGGTATGAAATAAAAACAAAATTGAAAAGAACTAGTTCAGAACTAGGCAAAAACTGTTTTGAACTAGTTCTAGACTGCTTAGAACTGGTTTAAAAAAGTTTATAAAAAGTGCCAAACTGTTTAAAACTAGTTGAAAACTGTACAGAATACATACAAAATGGCATGGAATTAATTAATGTTTGGAACAAATTTAAAACTGTTTAGAAGTACTTTCAAACTATTTAGAACTTGTCAAAAACAGTTTAGAACAAGTACTGTTTGTTAGAACTAGTACAAAACAGTTTTGAAAAATTAAAAAACTGTTTTGAACTAGTTTGTGACAATTTAAAAAATGTTTAAAACTATTTGAAAATCGTATGGAACAAATTCGAAACTGCGTGGAGCTAGTTTAAAACTAGTCTTAAACTGTTTGTTTGTTGACTGTATATAAATTTTAAAATTTCAGGTGATGGGAGGATCAAGTACATTAAATTACATGATATACATTCGTGGCAATCCTGAAGACTATGACAAATGGGCCAGTTTAGGAAATCCGGGCTGGAGTTTTAAAGATGTACTGCACTACTTTAAAAAATCAGAAGACAACGAAGACGAGGAAGTAAGTAAACTTTTTGAAATCATTAACACTCTATAAAAAAATTTTCTTTCTTGTCCCATTTTTGTTTCCAAGTCGCAAAAATGGATCAAAATAAGACACTTGCGAAAGAAAAGGTTGATTAAAATTATACAAATAATATCAAATTCTTACAGATTGTTGAAAAAAATCCCCACTACCACGGAACAGGAGGTTACCAAACTGTGGAATGGTTTCCGTACACAGATCCAAACAATTTAGTTCTGCTGAAAGCTTGGGAGGAGATTGGTTACAAGAACATTGACGCAAACGCGGAGGAACAAGTTGGAGTGATGAAATTGCAAAGTACATCCATTCATGGTCTGCGTCAAAGTACGAATGGTGCGTTCATCAGACCCATTAGACATAAGAGGCCCAATCTCTTTATCGAGACTCAAGCTCACGTGACGAGGATCATCATCGATCCGAAAACAAAAGAAGCTACAGGTGTTGAGTACTCGGACACAGTCACTGGATTTACCAAAGTCGCGATTGCTACCAAAGAAGTGATTCTTTCAGCTGGTAGTCTCAACTCGCCGAAAATTTTAAAGCTCTCGGGTGTAGGACCAGCTGAAGAATTGAAAAAGCACGGAATCAAGATCATTTACGACTCGCCGGTAGGATACAATTTGCAGGATCACGTAACAATGGATGGATTAGTGATTGACATAGCTAATAAATCAATGACCAGTCTTGACCAAATGAAGAATGATGTTTATCAATTTTTGGACACCCATGATGGTCCATTGTCTTCAACAGCTCCTGCACAAGTTGGTGCTTTTGTCCAAACAAAGTACGAAATTAGTTTCAAGGCACCTGACATCCAGTACACTTTCGATGGAAACAATATTCATGATTTTTTGTCTAATGAGATGGCGGCTGAATTGAAAGCTGTACCCTTGGTGTATTATGATTCAATCAATATCAAACCTATTCTACTTTATCCAAGAAGCAGGGGATTTATCACATTGAATAATACAGATCCAGTTTGGGGCGCTCCTCTTATTTATCCTCGACATTACACGGAAATGCCCGATTTGGAGATTATGATTGAAGGTATTAGAATAGGTCAACGATTATTTGAGACGAATGTTTTTTTGAAACATGGTTGGCGAATGATTGATGTACCACTGAAACCTTGTCAGCATCATGTTTTTAATAGTGATGACTATTGGGCTTGCATTTTAATGGAATATACAGCTACGATATTCCATCCAACCAGTACCTGTAAAATGGGACCTAAAGAAGACCCGGAGGCTGTTGTTGATCCTCGTTTAAGAGTTTATGGCGTCAGCAAACTTCGAGTTGTTGATGCCTCTATTATGCCAATTATTGTTCGCGGAAACACAAACGCGCCGACGATTATGATTGCTGAGAAAGCTAGTGATATGATTAAGGAAGATTGGCATGGAAGCTGATTGTAAATTTAGTTTTATTTAATGAGATATGTGCAGAAAAAGGGATTATTTGATTTTGTTAATAATTTTGAAACCTATTTACAAGTTTAATAAATCAAGTTTTAATGTTTTATTAGTTTTTTTTATGTTAAAAACCACATTCTGGTTTGAGGTTATGTCAAGGGGTTAAGCATCGTTAAAAAAAGAAATAAATTCTTTTATAACTATGCAGTTAATTTAAGTGTTTTAAACAGTTACAGAAGAGGATTGTCAATTATTGTCAATGCTAAAAAAACAATTTTAATATGAAAAATTATTTTCAAAATGAATCTTAAAGCAATCGAAACTGTATATTATTTCAGATATAATTAGAATTTTTATGAAATATTGAAAATTACACTTTTCTGCAAATATCCAAATGAAATATATATTAACCAAAATCACTTGTCTTAGATTTTCTTCCTTTGAGAATTTTATAAAATTTCAAGAAATCAGCGGAAACAATTTTATATAATAATTGCTCTCTTTATCGACACAAACGCTGACACTGAAAAAAAGGTTTGTTTGGCTGAACAAAAATTTTGTTGGCTCAACCAAATTCTTTTGTTGATATACACTCAACAAAATTATTTTGTTGTGCCAACAAAATTCTTTTGTTAATTATTTAGGGTAATTTCAACAAAAAAATTTGGTAGTCCCAACAAAACTTTTTAGAGCTTAACAAATATTTTGATGGCTATTATAATAAAGAAAAAAAAAGTTAAACACAGATTGTGCAAATGGAAATTCCAATATTGTTTTGATTTGTTAAATAAATGAATGTTTTTAATTAAAAAATATTTAATATTTTTTGTATCTTACTGTGAAATAATGTGTAGTTATAATAATACACGTAAATATTTCTAGGCATGAAATTTATTTAAAAACATGTGTTTATTTTTAATTTTTAAAACAATAATTGAAAGTAGTTTCATACTATTAAAAATGGAATTATTCCTTAATTATTTTTTATGTTAAATAAAGTATTTTCCACAAAAAAAAAAACAGAATATAAAGTAGATAGTTTTATAGGTTAGGTTTAGATTCTTGAAAACAACATATTGTGCTTAAACGTTTATTAACCTGACACGTAAGAATCGAAATATAAATTTACTCTTTTAAAAAACCATAATATTTATTCACTTATATGACTAATTATCGACTTATGTATCATTCAGAATTACATTCTGTCAATTTTGTCACTAAACATAAAATCATAAATAAGTCCCTTTTTATTATCTTTATAAAGTATATTTTATAGTTATATTTTTTTAATTTCAAAAGTTAACTTTGTAGACATTTGATTTAGTTATCACCCATTATATAATATTCTTTTTTTTTGTTTTAAAAAACAAAAAATTCCAATTTATATCGATGTCTTTATGAAAACCAGACGAGAACATGCGTCAAACAGGATCGTATAGAATGCGCATGCGCCATCACATATTTGGTAATGCCAACAAAAGATTTTAATAAACTCAAACAAAATTTTTATTAAATACTACAAAATTATTTTATAATTTAAACTGTTTTTTGGTAATTCTAACTCTGAAATTTGACAAAGCCAACAAAAAATCATTAACAAAACTATTTTGTTATGATTACATTGCTATTTTTTCAGTGGATAATGTTTTAAAAATATTTTCAAAGTTTGATATAATTTAAAAGTGCTAGTACTGACATTTGTTGAAAATTATATAATATAGAAAAAGCAATTTTAAAATCCTGTACAGTATTATCCCACAGTCTATGAAGAATATTATAGGTTGTACAATCTAGATTATATACTCGTTATAATCCATTTTTCTCCGCCCAATTTTCCATAATTAATATAAAAACGAAATAAAAGAAAGTAAGGTAAAGTGATCCAGAAAAAAAATTTGAAGCAAAAAATTTTGTTAAATGATAGTTTTGAAAGATAAAAATCATCACTAAGGAAACCATTAAAAATAAAAAAAAGCTAGTTATTTCAAGCATTCATTCATGAAAAGATAGAATTAAGGTAGTATTATACTTTGTAAATTGTCAAAGATGACTTTAAAAAACAATTTTTTTCTCGGTGATAATTTGTTTTAAAGCAATGAAAGTTTTTGCATCATATTTTTGACATTTTTGTCTGTCAAAAATTAAAAAATTAAAATTTGTTACTGTTTCTGTTTCATCACTAGAGGGCGCCAAAGTCAAGATAAAAAAAACAAACTATAAATCGGCGGACAAGCTACAGCCTCACAGAAACATCCGATCTGAAAAATTCAAATGTGGTTTTAAAGCTGATACATGTGGTTAGGCATCCCCCCTAACCCCGATAAAATATATTAAAAAATAAAAAAATGGCGTTAATTAAAAAAAATCACAAAAGATGAGTATTTTTTTGTCATTTATGAGTTGTTAAAAAACAAAAAAAAAAATGAAGTAGACAATCGGATTTAGAGGGGATGCCTAAAGGATTGCATAACGAAGAAATTGATCTAAAGTTTTTCAAAATCGATTAAAAAGAACTCGAGTTATGCTGTCCGCCAGTTTAAAAAACATGGTTCTGAGAAAAACGCGTTTAAAGTTTTGTGTGTAATGAGCCGATGTGCATATGTATAACTTTTACATGCGTATAACTTTTTTATTTCTTCGAATTTCAATCTGCAATTTGGGAATTATATTCTTGAGGTAATGTAGACCACAAAAATAAAATAAAAAAAAGTCGATTTTTTGATCGATGCAAAGTATAATACTACCTTAATTTATTTTATGAAGTTTCAAATATTGACTGATCCAAATAATGTATGCACAAAAGTGAAATAAAACATTTTTTATTACTTTTTAAAAAGTAAGTAATTGGTTAATATTGTATAATAATAAATTTCTTTTAATAATGAATTATGGAATACAAATTTTTCAAAAAATTGGATAATAAACTCAATTTGTTTCAAGTTTTTTTTCAAAACTTTACAATGATTACTATTTCTTTTAAGATAATAATTTGTTGTAATTTAAACAAAATAGCGACAAAGAAGTAAATTTTATCAATTAATTTGTAAACTGTAATATATAATATTATTGTATATTGAAAAAAATAGGAAACGCGCACAACTGTAGAGAAAATAAGAACGAAACTTCGACATTTCTTTCTTTTGTGTTAGAATATTAATTCAAAACTTATTTTTAATGTACGAATAATAGTTTATAGGAAAATAAATTGCACAATTTGTATATTTTTACTGTATTGTTTTATAACTGATGTTTCAATGCTGCTATAACAAAAGAAAAACAATAGAAAGCTTTCAAGAGGGAATTTTTACTCTGACAATTCAAAAACAAAACAAAATTAAAGCTTTCTTTGTGAATTTAAAAAAAGTGTTTTTTTTATACGGAAAAAATATTTATATAAGATTCTACTTATCGGTAAAATTTCACTAATAAATGTTCTCCGTGCAATAGATCAATAAATTTTTTATATATTTTTGAATGCATTCGAACTTTTTTTTATTACCCCTACAACATAAACGATACAATTTATTTACTCTTAAAATATCTTATTATTATCCTTAAATAATTTTTTCATATTCTTATAATATTAAAAGTTTTATATTTCAAAAAATAAAAACAAATTTATTGTCTTTCTTTTCACGTAAAAAATGCCAGAGTCAGATGTAGAAAAATTATATACTTTTTTAAAAAAAAATTTCCAAGCATTATTACGTTTTACAAACTTTTTTTAAAAACCTTGTTCGATTTTGATCACATACTTAAACGCCTTGAGATACAAATAAAAAGTAAAGCTTTGACAAAACTGTTGTTTCCTTATTTAAATTTAAAAGCAGGTCGTATTGTTAAATATATTTAAATATATTCCGAAGAAATCGTCCAGACAGTGTCACATATGCCGAAGGGGTTTGTGATGTAATTTTTGCGATAGCTAACTGAAAGCTATAAAAATTCGTTTCTCTTCAAGAAGCACGTCTATAAAATGTTTTTTTTTTGCCAAAAAAAGACACATATTACGTCAAAATTCTCGAAATTGCACTTTTATCTAAGAGATAAATTTGAATTAATATTTTTTTACTTCAAAGATTTGATCATAATTGGAAGTTCCCATTCAAGAAATTAGATAGGTTAATAAATACACAGAACATAAATGTCTTTACGAATATTTAAGTGCCTAAAAAATAGAGAAAATGTACATTAATGGTAATAATTTTAAAAAATTAGTTTACAATGGTCTTTTATAAAATAATCAGTTTTTAAACTTTCAAGTACAAATTCCATCTGGTTTATATTTATATAAAGACTCCTTTAAGAATGCAACTTGTCATACAATCATGTATTGCACGGTTGCTTTCCTCAGAGTAAAATTAATAGACTATCCACTTTTTTTACACTAAATGATTTACTTAATTACATCCTGTGAATGATAAATGATTTATTTATAATTAATGATTATTAATTTACATTAATACACTTTTTGAAAAGATTAATTTTTTTAAATCTGTAATATTAGAGAACAACTATTAAGTAATTTATTACAATTTCATCGACGAAAAGATTAATGATTATCGTAATAAAATTCTTAAGAGACTTTTATCGCCGTAAGTGTAACTTTAATGATTATTATTATTAGTGGAAAAGTACAAAATTTATAAAAGATTAAAAACTATTGCTACAGATTACAGAGTTTTTTGAAAATAGAGATCTCTTTTTCTTTGAATTTAAACTGAAAAATTAGCTTCCTAAAGAATCGTGAAAAAAAGAAATAAAAGGAACAATTGAAGACTACAATATTTAATTTATATTCTTCTAATTAAATAATAAAAAATAAACCTCCCGCAGGTTCTATAGATTCTATAGATTTTTGTTTGTTGTTTATCAAAACCCGATGATTTATTACTAAACAATAATTTAGGAAAATTTCATAATTTGCATAAATTAAAAAATGTTTGTATCCAACTCATTAAAAATGATCCGCTCATTAAGACATTATCCTAATTTTAGGTTAAAGACTAATACAATCACTTCATAATTATAAGATCACTGCAAAAACAGGTGTCTTAAATTGTTCAAAAATGTCTTAAATTAAGACATTTTTCGTGTCTTAGACACCAAAAGTATCTTAATTTAAGACATTTTTGTCCAATTTAAGACACCATGTTTTTGCAGTGATAACATAGAAAACTTAAGTACCAACAATTTCAAATTTAAATTATATTTCATAGATATTCATATTATTCTAAAAAACCAACGGTTATGTTTAAAATTATCCAAAATCATATTATACAAATCATTATAATTTTTTAAGTCTGTGATTATTTATACACTATTATTTTTACTTTTTTAATAAAAAACATTTCACGTACTATTCTTTTAAATTCGTTATTTTCTTCATGTAGGTATAACTTTAATATTATAAAAATTAAATTCATGGGTAAAACACACTGCAAAAACATGGTGTCTTAAATTGGCCAAAAATGTCTTAAATTAAGATACTTTTGGTGTCTAAGACACGAAAAATTTCTTATTTTAAGACATTTTTGAACAATTTAAGACACCTGTTTTTGCAGTGCAATGATTAATTTTTTGTTCTACTTTATGTTGAGAGATAACATTATGATACTTAGAATTTAAATTAATATTTTTTGTACGTTCATCATATCTTTTAAATAAGGCAGTATCATTTTTACAGAAAATTTACCATTAACATTGTTATATTGTACAAACATTGGTAAATGTTATTTTGTACAACATCTAAAATTAAAGGTTATAATATTAATCACTTAAATTAATAAATTAAATAAATAATAAACACTTCAATGAATTTATAAAAATCAAATATTTATTAATTAGAATGTAAACATCTTTTAATTTTAGAAGTTCTACAAAATAACATTTATCTATGTTTGAACAATGTAAAAATCTTCACGAAAAGTTTTGTATCAAAACGATACTGACTCTTTTGAATAAAAATCTTTAAAACTGTTCAATGTAAGTTGTTGGACAACTCATACAAGGTAATTTATAAATAACATTGGTTTGTTCTTTGTAATCAATCGGATCTTTACCCAATTTTATCATATTATAAAAAGTGGCATAGGATCTAAAAACAGTATTAACATTATAGTGTTTTAGTAATCTTTTATTTGACCAATAATAATTTTCTAAAAACGGTATAAATATAATAGGATTGTCAAAAATTGCATTTTTGGTTGTCAAGATTAAATCTTTATTGTTGTTGTTATCCTTTAAAAATTCTAACCTACTTTTTACATGTTTCACAATCAGCCAACTTGGATGTCCGTTTAAGACTAAATCATAAATAATTGTTTTAATATTCTATGAAAAGATACTAATATGAAAAGATACGTCTAAAAGTTTAAAAATACTATCTACTATTTTAGCTCGTGTGTAAATTTCAATCTAGGATGAAAAACATTAATCATCTCTAATAATTAACCTAAATCCACTTTCTTGAAAATAACAAAAGCGTCATCTACATATCTAAAATAAAATTTCACATTAATATTTGAATTTTTTAGAACCACTGATTCTAAATCAATTTGCCAAAGTTCGAGAAATTGGAGAATCCATAGGTGTGCCAAAAATTCGTTTAAAATATTTATTATTAAATAATTCCAATTTTTCTGGAACATTAGTAAATAAAGAAACCACATCCAAAGACACCATTATCTCATCACCACCAATGTTCAAAGTTTTCTATGGTCCTGAGGAGACCTACATATGTGACGCTCCGCGAGAGAAGGGACCTATCGCCGAAAAAATCAATTTTCATTTTTTTATGCTAAAAGACAATTTTTGAGTTGTTCTTTCAGTTCCATGTTTCAAAAATTCTTTTTTGTAATTACACTTTTTGTTATAATGCTTCAAACCTAGACATACTAAGTATATCGCATTTTTTGATTTTTCTTTGAACGACCGTCCCGTGAAATAAACAATTAATTAGTTTGATTTTTTCATGGCAATTGATAGTTTTTGAGTTGCTTTTTGAGTTCCAAAAATCAAAATTTGATTCCTGCAATTAGTTTTCTTGTTATGAAGCTTTAAACATGGGCATGTTAAGCGTCTCGATTTTTCTTCCTCCTCTTTGCCCGTCCATTCTTTAAAGTTTGCTTTCTCAGCGATAGGTCCCTTCTCTCGCGGAGCGTCACATATATGTATGGCGTTTTGTTATTTTTATGGAGCCAGTATCATTTTGACACATGACTTAATTTTAGATTGTTATATTGTACAGAATGGAAATGTTATTTTGTACAACTGCTAAATGTTATTTTGTACAGTTTTGAAAAATGAATTTGTTATTTTGTACAATTTTTTAAAAAAGCAATAAAACATTGGAAGTACAATATTTTAGCTTTTTTAAAGAATTGTACAAAATAACAAATTCATTTTTCAAAATTGTACAAAATATCATTTAGCAGTTGTACAAAATAACATTTCCATTCTGTACAATATAACAATCTAAAATTAAGTCATGTGTCAAAATGATACTGGCTCTTTTTATGGATGAAATGAAGTTAAACAGTTCAGGTCAGTTTATCCAAAAACTAATGATAAAAACTAATCAATTTTTCAGAGCACTGGATAAAAATACCATCTATTTACAAAAGCACTATTTAATCATCTAACCAATCCTCTTTGATCATATCACTAGCTTTTTCAGCAACCATCATCGTTGGTGCCATTAAGTTTCCTCTAGGAATGACCGGCATAATGGAAGCATCCACAACTCTCAACCGTTTAACTCCATAAACTCTCAGTCTTGGATCGACAATGGCTTCCTCATCATCATCAGGTCCCATCTTGCAAGTTCCTACCCCATGAGCACCAGCCCCCGTATGAGATCTCAACATACACGTCCAATAATCATCGCTATTGAATTCCAAATTCTGACAAGGTGCCTGTGGAACAGTGTACAGTTTATAATTGTTATCTTCAAACTCCTCAGTCTCAAATAATTTCAGTCCCTTTCGAACTCCTTCTATCATCCTAGCAACATCTCTATCATGTGTTAAATATCCCGGATATATCAGTGGCGCTCCCCACACAGGATCAGTTTCATTAAGTTTAATGTACCCTCTACTTTTAGGTGCAAGAAGAATAGGATAAAAGTTTAAAGCATCATAGTATGCCGTAACCGGACCAACAGTTTTATCACCAATATTCATTCCAGTGAAACACAATTGAATATCCGGTTTTTCATCGCTATCTTCATATTCCGTTTGAGTAAACGCAACAACTGTCGCAACACCTTCTGCAGACAGTGGACCTTTTCGTGACTTTAGGTAAAAATCAAGGTCCATCTTTTTCTGACTGAAAGTAGTCTGTGTGGCTGTTTTATTGTCTATCAAAATATAAACTCCTGTAAATTGTAGATGATCTTGTAGATTCGCTCCCACTGAAGCATTGCGAATTAATCTGATTTTATGCTTTTCAAGTTCTTCAGAAGGTCCTATTCCAGAAACCATTAGCAGTTGAGGCGACTTGATAGTTCCAGCGGAAACAATTATCTCTCTTTTAGCCATTGCCACACTCTTTGTATTGTTATTAGAGGTCAAAGTATATTCAACACCAGTGGCTTTTTTAGTTATCGGATCAATTACGACTCTTGTCACGTAAGCTTCTGTCTCAATAAACAAATTAGGCCTGTTTCTTCTAATTGGTCTGATGAATGCTTTATTGGTACTTTGTCGTTGACCTTCATATGATGTTGTTTGTAGGATCATCGATCCTAATTGGGACTCTCCATTTACATCCACTGATTGATGACCCACACTTCTTAATGCTTTATGTATTATTTTCAAATTCTTGTCAACATATGGAAATCGTTGGACGGATTGGTATCCACTTGTTCCATGATAATCGGAGTCATCAAAGATCTATTAAGGATATGTTATTATTATCAATAAAGATTCAAATATAATATTAAATGTTAGATACAATAATTTAAGTTCATTAAATTCGAAAGAGCAGCAGCAAAAAGTACATGATAATGGTCATTATCAAGATGGGAACCAGTACTGGTTATTTGGTACACAATTGGATTTAAAAATAGGTCCAGCAAACAGGATACTGGATATTGGTGTACTGGGTACCATCTAAATAATAACAATTGTCATCTAGATGGTAATGATTATCATCATCTAGATGATAACAATTATTACCGTTAGCCAACGCAACCATAACAGTTTCATTCTTTTTTTCGCATTGAATATTTATCTTCGCTTATAAACATTTTCTCCTAACACTATTATCCCAGATTATAAAAGTCATTATATAAAAAATTAAACTTTAAAGAACTGATGTAGATCTTACCTCTTCATCTCGATTTTTTTCAGATTTTTTAAAATAGCGCAAAATATCATCATAACTCCAATCTGTGTTGCCCAAATCATGCCAATTATCATAATCTTTACGATTACCTCGTACGTATAGCATACCATTTATAGAACTTGTTCCACCCATCACCTAAACGTATTTATTATTATTTGTACATTTTGTATAATATAATATTTATTCTAACAAAAAATTTTGATTTTAAATTGCTAATATTTTAAATTTTGTTGCAATCAATTTCAATTATATTTCTTATTTCTGCAAACAATTTTATATTATTTTATAATATGCTTAATTATTTACTTTTCCACTAGGCAAATGACACCCATTGGTTGCTAAACAAGCACTTTTCTCAGGTTGAGTCTTGAAATTCCAATCTATATTCGTTTTTTGAAGTAGAGGCATAAAAGAAGGTATGCTTGTTACATTCGGTTCCTCTATACCAGCTTCTAGCAGAAGCACCTAAGATGTCAAAAAAAAGACTTGGATAAAGCAACTTACATTAAATACTTTCTTGATTCATCTTCACTGAATTTTAAAAATTTAAATGGTGAAAATAATTTTTACATACATTCCAGTCTTTGATTTCTGTTAATCGATTGGCAAGTATACATCCAGCAGTGCCACCTCCAACAATAATGAAATCGTATTCTTTAGGTTTTGAATTTGAATTTACAGGATTTTTACTATTTTTCGTGGAGCTGAATAAACTATAAACTAGTTGTAGGAAAAGTAATGTATTTGGTTGACAAATCGAGGCACTACTTCCACTGGTACACAACTGTGTCAAATTATTAGGCACCCAGGACATTTTTATTTCTAAAACACAAAATTCGAACAAAATTGGCTTAATTTTATGAGAAAAACGATTTGAAAAATTGTAAAATTATTTATGTGCAAAATTCTACAAAATACAATAAAAATTTTTATTATCTTACCACTATTTCTATACTGTTTATTTTTAAGTACTATACTTTCAAAAACGCACAGATCACTATAAACGAAATTGTACCGAACTTTTTGCAGAGTATATCGAGAGTAACAAACTCTCAACTATATATACTTAAAATATTTTCCTGTTCTTGTAGTAAAAAGTAAAATTTTATCTCTTTCGTTGTTTATGCGTAAATAGAATGGAAAAGTAAACTATTTGCGTGTCAAAGATTCTTTCCTGATTATATGTGCGAAAGATTGTTGCTTCGAGAACGCATACTTCCTTATTTATTGTATTTTCATTAATATAAGACTTGGTTAGTCTTATTAGTAATATATTTCATTTATAAGGAGGAAAATTCATTAAGGAAAAAATAAAAGCCTTTTTCCTTAAGAAAGTGTGATATAACAACCATTGTGTCAACCCATTGACATAATTATTTAATATATTGTGTTTTTTCTTTAAAGTCGGTAAACAATTGTCACTTTCATCCAAAATAATATTTATTTAATAATATTTTTATTTTATGTAAAAAACATTTTCTAGTTTTCGATAATATCAATGTATTGATCACCCTTAAGACCAGTGGCGTAAATATTAAGGGCCAAAGTGGGGCAGTGAACCAGGGCCCTTAAGCTCAGGGGGCCCTAAGTCAACCCTAATAAACCTTTTTTTTTAATAACAAAATTTATAAAGTTTCAAAATTAAAAAAACTTGCAAAGATAATTGCAAATTTTGCAAATTGATTGAAAAAAAATCAATAAGAAATTGGGGAAAGTAATTTAAAAAATCATAGAAATGTTTTAAAAATAAAGAAAATAATTTAAATTTGAGAAAATCACTTAAAAATCTTAAGAATACATTAAAAAAAATTGAATAATGAAAAATTAAGGAAAATAAATGAAAATACAAAAAAAAAATGGTTGAAAATTGAGATAAAAAATATAAAATTGAAAAATTACATAATATATTTAAAATGAAGGAAAGTTAAAGAAAATTCCAGAAAAATACTTAAAACTTTCAGAGGTTCATTGAAAAAAAAAAATAAAATTAAAAATTAGAGAAAATAAATGAAACAAGATAAACATAATTTAAAATTGAAGAAAATAGTTTTTAATTAAATAGAAATAACTAAAAAAAAATTTGGAAATTACGAAAAAGAACGAAAGTACCTAATTGAAAATTGAAGAAAATAATATAAAACATCATATAAATAATTAAAAACTGAATGAAATAATTGCAATGCCAGATAACTAGTTAAAATTTTTTGAAATTATAAAAGAAATGAAAAAAATTCAAAAATTGAAAAATATAAATTTTGGCAAATAATTGAAAAATGATTTTACAATTTGAAACTTGAAGAAGCTAATTGAAATATGAAACAAACAATGATAAGTTGTAAACAAAAATCATATTTGAGTGAAATAATTGAAAAAATATCAGCATTTTTGTTTAAATAAAAAAAATAAATGAAATTTGAGAAAAATACATGATGATTTTAGAAATGAATTAAAAATACGAGAATAAATAAAAATTGTAAAAAAGAATTGAGAAAAACTAAAAATAAATGAAATTTACGATAATTAAAAAAAATTTGAAAATTATAAAAACAAATGAAAATAATTATAAATTGAAGAAAATAATTGAAATTTTAGAAAAATACTTTAAAATTTTAGAAAATGAGAATAATAATTAACATTTGAGAAAAATAACTAAAAAATTATAAAAATAACACAAAATTGAAAAAAATAACTGAAATATGCTGCAAAAAATTTAAGATTGAGAAAAATAATTGAAATATGATGAATATGATTTAAATATGAAAAATTGAAAAAAGTAAATAAAATTTGAGAGAAATACACTGCAAAAACATGGTGTCTTAAATTGGGCAAAAATGTCGTAAATTAAGATACTTTTGATGTCTAAGACACGAAAAGTGTCTTGATTTAAGACATTTTTCAACAATTCAAGACACCTGTTTTTGCAGTGCAATTGAAAAAAGCATAGAATATATGTTTAAAAAAAGAAAATAATTACAAAATTACTTAAAAATGTTAATTCAAGAGAATAATTTAAAATTCGCAGAAAAAAGCGAAAATTGATGAAAAGGATTATTGAAATTTCAAATAAATAATTGAAAATTTTGGAAATTATGCAAAAATAATGAAAATAATTCAAAATCGGAAAAAATAATATGGAATTTCAGAATTTGATTTTAAGAGAAAGAAAATAATTGAAATATCGTTTAAAAAGTTTCCAATTGAAGACAATAAACTAAATTTGAGTTAATAACCCAAAATTTAGTATATTAATTAAAAAATAATACAAATATTAAATTCGGAGAAAATAATTGCAGAATAATGAAAAGAAATTAAAATTGAACAAAATAATTGAAAATTAAGATATGTGACTTGGACAGTGAAAAGGGGGCTTACGTGTCAAAAAATCGTTTTTCATTTTTTTGCAGATTCTGATAGATTTTTTGACGCTCTTTCACGTGGTGTAAACCAAAAAAAAATTTTTTTTTGACACGTAAGTTCCCTTTTCACTGTCCAGGTCACATATATATTTAAAAGTTCAATAAATTAACTCAGAAATTGTGAAAACAAATAAAAATAATTGGACATTGAAGAAAATAATTGAAATTTTAGAAAAATACTTAAAAATCTGAGAAAATAATTTTACAAAATGAGAATAATAATTAACAATCGAGGAAAGTAACCAAAAAATTATAAAATTAATTCAAAATTGAAAAAAATGATTGAAATATGCTGAAACTATTTTAAGGTTGAGAAAAAAAATTGAAATATGATGAAAATAATTTAAATATGAAAAATTGAAGACGGTAAATAAAAGTAATCGAAAATTAATGAAAATAATTGAAATTTCAGAGAAATAATCGAAATTTTTTAGAATTATGACAAAATAATAAAAATAATTGAATAATCGTTTAAAACATGGAGAATTGATAACAATAATCTAAATTTGAGTTAATAACTGAAAATGTATTAAATTAACTGAAAAATAATGAAAATATTAAAAAATGGAGGAAATAATTGCAAAATAATGAAAAGAAATGGAAATTAAACAAAATAATTGAAAATTGAGATATATATTTGAAAGTTCAGGTAATTAATTCAGAAATTATTAAAATAATTAAAAATTGAAAATATTAATTGCAAAATGACAAAAATGATGGTAAATTAAAAAAATTTATTTAAATTTAAAATGAATAATATAAAATTTAGGAATAAATAATTAAATTAATTTAATGACAAAGCAAAATAATTAAAATTGAAAAATTGCAAAGCTAGTTAAAATAATTATGAATTGTAGAAAATAGTTGATAAATGATAAAAATAGTACAAAATTGTATTTTAAGTAATTGATATCATAATAGAAAGGAATTATTAAAAATTGACGAAATTTTTAAATCACTTCAAATTTAATATTTTTGAAACGTGTATTAATTGAACTTTTAATCAATGCAAGTTCACATTAATTACCATTTAAAGAAATTAAAATTGCTCTAAATTTAAAATTTAAGAACATTTTAGAAAGGTAAAATATGATTTAAAATTTAAAAAAAAAATTTAGTGACAAATTTCAGGTGTGTGGACAGAATGAAGCAATGAATGAATTAAACTTGTAAATCATTATTTATAATTGGGGCCCCATTTTCTTTTTTGTCCCAGGGCCCTTGCTCTCGCAGTTGCGCCACTGCTTAAGACTTTAAATTTCTAAATTTATCTTCACTTTAAACTATGTAAAATATTCCAAAATTTTGGGGAACGGTAGTACAAACTGTATAAATTACATGATAGATTATATTTGACAAAATTAATATTATATTATGTATTTAAGTACAATATAATGGTGATTTAAAATATGGTTATGAGATTAGTAAAGTTGATAAAATAAGCAAACTAAGTGCCCTCTTTATGCCAACTAGTTATACAACTATAGTTTAAATCACGAAGTATTAAGTTGGAGAGATTAAATAATCCAACTAGGTAAACAAAATAAAAAGCGAGTTGTAAAAAACATTTGGCTTACTTTCAAAATCTGAAATAGTAGAATTTTGACAAATTTAATTAGTAGTTTAGTATCTGACTACATAAATTAGTAGTTTATTGTACTATAACTAATTAAAATAGTAATTATTTCAAATTGACGAATTCAATTAGTAAGAAAATAATTATAAATTTCAGTTTTATGGTATATAAAATGATATTCTAACTTTATATTTGTAAATAAACAATATAACTTTTACAGCAGTTTAATATAAATATACTTTCAAAAGTCAAATTATGAAAAATTATCAACAAAAGATAGAAAAAGTGGACTTAACTTGAAATTATAATTTTCATCAATCGATCGCTTTATTAAAATTCTACAGTGTCCCAAAATTGGAATTTACTGTTTAAAATCTTCCACGATCGAATGGCGCTATTTATTTTGCATAATTTTAAGTTTTTGTTCTATTTGTTTATAACAAATGGTTTAAACAAATTATTTTTTAAACAATTTAAACGTCAAAATTCATCATTTTATTTACAGTTTTCTTTCCTGTATCTATTTTGTTTATATTCATACTTCCCTGAGCATGGGTTGAGATAAATACTGACAATGAGTCATTGTTATTGTTTATTAATTATTTGTAACAAATGGAGTATAAAAATTGAAAATATCACACATGTTTATTTAGTAACTTTTCGCATCCAATCGAATTGCGCTATTTATTTTTCATAATTTTCAGTTTTTTTTTATTCGTTTATAACATTTTGTTTATAAAATTTTAAATCATCCAATCTCTAATCAATCCAAAATTAAAAGCATTAATTAATTGAAGTAAATGTCGACGATTCACTAATTACAAATTAAATTTTAATTTATATGAACTTGAAATATTTTTTTTTATTTTTCACTCTAAAGGACAGGAAGGCCTTTAGAAGAGGCGTTGTTGACTTCGCTCCGACGAGGGAATCCGCGATCGGTAAGTTCTGTTTTTAATTAATACGACCTACTGGAAAGTCTGTTATTAATTCCTAAAATATTTTTTTATTTCAGAAACTAAAAATTTGTCTGTCGGATGTTTATTCGAACAAATGGAAATTCGACGTTTTAAGGATTCTATCAAATATGAATTCAGGTAAATCAAAATTCGGACAAATGGAAATTCGGACAGATGAAAATTTGGCCTAATAGACATTCTGTCAGTTAAAAATTGGTCTAATTAACATTCTGTTAAATGATAATTCTGCTAAATTAACATTAGTTGAAATTATCGTTATTTTAAATAAATAGTTGGTTAAGTACACAGTTAAAAATTTTGTGTATTTGTGTAGAAAACAGTCCTTGTTAAATTTTTTGTGTTAAAATGTAACATTTTTCGTGTGTTGATTTTACACATTCTTCAAATGTCATTTGATTCTTGAACATAACCTCAAATTTTTTAGTAGTAACTCTGTAATTTATGTTTATTTTTTTGTTGCAAAAGCATAAATTCCTTATTGAAAATTCATTTTAACTTGCAAAAGATAAAATACAATAGTAATTGCATAAAATATACACGCTTTAAATTATTATAATGCGTAAAATAAGAGGTTAAAATTTGTGTACAAATAGCAATGTGCCGTTTCCGAAATTTATAATTTTTGAAACTTTCAGTTGAAAGTTTCAATGAAAAATTTCAAATTAATTGAAACTTATGAAACTTTAGCCATAACGTCTAAATTTTTAAAGTTAATAGTTTAAAAATGATTTAGTTACGTTTCGAATTAGTCTTTTTAACTGTAAAAATCAAATTTCAATGCAAATAATTTTTTAAAATGATTTTATTTCACGAAATAGAGGTTGGGACCTTCTGCGCAAACTCAGTACTCTTACTATGGCGCTAAAATTTAAATTTGCATAATATTGGTTAATAATTATTCAAGTTAATTCTAATATTTCTAAGTAAGTGCATGATTAAACAATTCTAAATGTTTTAATTTTAATGTTTTATTTCTAAAAAAAATTTATTTCCTTAATTTTAATTGTTATAACATTATTTTTCATTTATTTTTAATTAATAAACTAAGATCTTCTTTAAATTAAATATAATATAATATAATAAATATAAATATAAAATATAACTTGATATTAATATTTGGCGAAGGCAAATTGCTTTATTTTGAAAAATTATATTTTTAATTTTTGTTTTCAAAAAGGTTAATTTTGGGAATAAAACAGTAAACAAAGCAATTTCACATTGTTCATTCAAATTAAACATTATAAATTTAAAAATATTACCAAAATTTTCAGAAGTAGAAATATTTCGAATTATATTATTTTCTTAAAATAAAGTATTTTAGTAAAATTTAAATTATTTAAATTAAGGATCAGTTAATTAATCAGCTAAATAAAGAAAACCATAAATTGTTTATTTTTCAAAAAAATAATTGCATTCAAACAATAAATAATAATAATAATTTGCAGGTTCATTCCCGGATTTTTTAAATTATTTTTTCACTCATAAAAATTGTTTTAAAATTTAAATTCAATTTCTCAATTGTAAGACTATTTCTTTTAATTCTCCACTATTTCCTTCAAATTTCAATTCCATTTTTTAATTATTTTCTTTATTATTAAAAATTTATTGCCTTTTTTCAATTATTTTTCCGAGTACCAATAAATTTTTTTGATTTTATTTTCTACTACATTCAATAATTATTGTGCTTTTTCAATTTTTAGTTTTATTCTTAAAATTTCAATTCCTTTTTGCAATTTTTTATTATTTTCTTAATTTTTCAATTTTTTTTTCCTCTTTTTTAAATTATTTTTTTCAATTTTCAATCTAGTTGTTCAATGGAGCCAGTATCATTTTGACACATGACTTAATTTAAAATTGTTATATTGTACAGAATGGAAATGTTATTTTGTATAACTGCTAAATGTTATTTTGTACAATTTTGAAAAATGAATTTGTTATTTTGTACAATTTTTTAAAGAAGCTAAAAACCTTTGGGATCACAATTAAATCCAGTTTTTAAATACTTGTACAAAATACAAATTCATTTTTCAAAATAGTACAAAATAACATTTAGCAATTGTACAAAATAACATTCTCATTCTGTACAATATAACAATCTTAAATTAAGTCATGTGTCAAAATGATACTGGCTCGTTCAATGTTCAATTACTTCCAACAATTATTCCTATAATTTTCATATTTTTCAAATTATTTTGTTTAAATTTAATATTAATTGTTTATTTTTTAAAATTATATTTTTTTAATTGTGAATTAATTTACTTTCCAACTAATTCTTACAATTATTATTTATTATGTATTTTTTGCTCAGTTTTGTATTAATCTAGCCATTGTTGGAATTTTATTCTGAATTTGAATTTTTTTTCTTTCGTTTATAATTTGTTTTCAATTATTATAATTATTTTTTCAAGTTTCAATTCAATTCTTAAATTTTCAATTTATTTCTTGAAGTTTTTATTATTTTCTTCGTTTTTCAATTATTTTCTTTAATTTCAATTATTTAGGATTTTCAAAACAGTTTTTCAATTTGCAATTATTTCCAACAATTATTTCTATAATTTTCTTTTTTTTTGTTTAATTTTTTTGTTTAACTTTAATATTTTTTGTTTAATTTTTTAAATTATTCTTTTTAAATTGTGTGATTATCTCGACATTTTTCGAGTTTTGTTTTCAATTTTAAATTAGTTTCGTTTTTTTCAGTTTTTATCTTAAATTTTGTAATTGTTGTTCTAATTTTCATTATTTGATTTGCAAAAATTTTTAGTTAAATTTAATCTTAAATTGTTTAAATTTCTTTTACATTTCTTTAAAAAAAGGAGAAAAACTTTTTTCATAAAAAAGTGCCTCAAAAAATAGTGAAGAATAAATTTTTCTAGAAGAATTGTATTCATTAAATTTTTATAATAAATATTTTTGTGCAAATTAAGGGCCAGTATCATTTTGACACATGACTTAATTTTTGATTGTTATATTGTACAGAATGGAAATGTTATTTTGTACAACTGCTAAATGATATTTTGTACAATTTTGAAAAATGAATTTGTTATTTTGTACAATTCTTTAAAAAAGCTGAAATATTGTACTTCCAATGTTTTATTGCTTTTTTAAAAAATTGTAGAAAATAACAAATTCATTTTTCAAAACTGTACAAAATAACATTTAGCAGTTGTACAAAATAACATTTCCATTCTGTACAATATAACAATCTAAAATTAAGTCATGTGTCAAAATGATACTGGCTCCAAATTAAAATGGAAATATCTCGCACAAAAGAGTAATTTTTTTAATTTTTACAATTTTTATGTTCTCACTTTTAAGATAAAATCTTCTGGAAAAATTGTCTACTTTAATTTTAATAATTTACAAATTTGATAAATTGAGCCAGTATCATTTTGACACATGACTTAATTTTAGATTGTTATATTGTACAGAATGGAAATGTTATTTTGTACAACTGCTAAATGTTATTTTGTACAGTTTTGAAAAATGAATTTGTTATTTTGTACAATTTTTTAAAAAAGCAATAAAACATTGGAAGTACAATATTTTAGCTTTTTTAAAGAATTGTACAAAATAACAAATTCATTTTTCAAAATTGTACAAAATATCATTTAGCAGTTGTACAAAATAACATTTCCATTCTGTACAATATAACAATCTAAAATTAAGTCATGTGTCAAAATGATACTGGCTCGATAAATTTCATGAAAAGTTTCATCGATCATAAGTTTCATGATTTGAAACTTTCAAAACGAAATTTTCAAAATGAAACTTTCAACGGCACATTGCTATGTACAAAATTCAACATATTTTTTTGTGTTGAATTAACACATAAGTTTTGAGTGGACCGTTTGGGACATGTGAAAAATGTTAAATTTAACACAAAATTTTTTACTGTGTAGAAATTCGTTGGAAAGAAATTTATGTCAAATATGAGTTCGATGACTTGGGAATTCTACTTAGTGGAATTTCGGATTAATTCACATTCGATTGAAAACAACATCTATAAAAAAAAACATTCGACTTTATAAAATTGCTGTTTAATGAAAGTCTGTCAATTGAAAGTTTGAACTAATCGTAAGTAGAACATATAGTTATATATGCATCTCTGAACTTCCGATAAATTAAAGTTCATATGAATTGTAATTTTGGATAACCCAACTTTAATTTTAAAAAAATATAAAAAAGTTTTTTTTTCAAGATTTGTTTCAAGCATTATGAAAATCGGGTCTAAATTAAAATTTGGTTAATTAAAATACATATCTATTGTAACTGCTATTAACCGACATTTGACTCAACTAAAATTTTGATCAACTGAAAATTTAATAAATCAGATTTGGATTAATTGAATCCGAATTATTTGAATTAAGTATTGATGGGAATTAGGGTCGATTGAAATTACTTTCAATTAGAGTACATTTTTACCTAATTTAAAAATTTCAGCACATTTTAGTTAATATTAGACATTTTGCAAACAGTAACCAACTTTGACCTATGCAGAAAAAAGGATTTATGTTTTCTAATGAAACTTTTCGTAACGATCAAAGCAACCCTTCACGACCTGATAAATATGCAACTCTGACATGGGTTTTTCTGAGATTTGGAGAGGTGGTAGATATACGACTTATACGTTCAACGTAATGTTCTGAGGCTCAGTCTTTCGCTTTCTCCAGTTGCAGGAGCTACATAATAGTTTAATAGTGTTTGTCACGTGACAATTTTCAAAATTAGGACCTAAAGACTGGCAAGTCAATTTAGCATTTAAATTACAGTGTACTCAAAAACTGAGGATAATCTCATTTGAATCCTTTATTTTAAATATTTACAAATTACAATTTCGGATTATAGTATAATAAAGATTTTTCTCTCATCTAAAATCTAATTACTTTAAATAATTTTTTATTTCGTGCTATTTTCACCCAAACTTAAATCAAGAACTTTCAGTGAACGTCTTGAAAATTTTAATTCATTTTTCATCAAGTTTAATTTTTAAATTCCTATTTATTTTATTAATTCAAAAAAGATTCTCGTTAATGATCGTAAAAAAGTGTTTCATTAAAAATATAGCAAAAGAAGGAAAAAATTATAAAATTTTAATTCATCATTTGTCAATTTACCGGTTAAGTTCAACGCTCACGATACAATGCAAGTCAAACTTTCGTAAAATGATCAAAGGACAGAAATTAAATTTGCTTTTTTAATTCCATAAATCCTAATACAATTTTAACAAAATGTGTACAATGATGCAATTATAAAATCCTAAATTATAAAAAATTTATAACTAATATAAACCCTAAACAATCAACAAGTTCAATTTACAAATTGATAACTATTTCAGCAATTACATTCTTCTGAAACGTATTGCTACGAAGAAAAAATTTTTTGAAGCGAGAAATAACCTTAAGTGCGTTTAATAACCATTGCTCACGTGTGCTTACGAAAGAGGCATAATTTCTGATTGTGTCTAGATAAAATATAATTGGAAACTATTTCTCATTGAAATTAGGAAAAATTTAGAAAATACAAAGACGGTTTTCTCATTTTGTTATTCAAATCGTTGACATTTAGAATGCTCTACACGATGAAGAACCCACTTTAAGCATAATTATTGTCTGGAATGCTTTCACATTACACAAAATGACATTTCCTGTTCCTTAGCCGTGGACAATAAATGATTATTACATCAGATTTAGAAAAAAAAAATAGAGTAATAACCCTATGATTGTACTAGACAGAAGTCTACCAACTCAAAAAATAATGTGTTTAATAACTTTAATTTCTCTTGCACATGTGCACTTTCCCTGGTTTAATAAAAGAAGTGTTATTTAGAAATTTCCTTCTCCGCGGAAATGAGCAATGTGACTTTAAAAAATTTCTTTTAAAGTGAGTCAGTTACATGATTCCAAAAGATTATTTTACAATTAACATAACAAATTTACAAATAAATAATACAATAAATGATCTGAGGGAAAATGAATTTTTTTTACTGATTTCAAATGACAAAGAAAGAAAATTTATATCAGAGAAAGCGGAAATTTAAAGATGATGAGTACACTCTAAAAACAAGTGTCTTATTTTGTCCTCACTTTTAAGACATTTTAGGGTGTCTTAATTTTTAACCATTGAGATAGTGTCTTAAAACTACCTGTAAGACGCTTTCTAAACGTCTTATGTCTTAAAATAAGACACTTGTAAGACACCTGTTTTTACAGTGTAGAGATAATAAAAATATAAATAAAATAAAAAATGTGAAATAAAAGAGAATCAACTTTTTAAAGTAGACGATATCCTGAAACGCAATTTACAATAAAACTTGAAAAATAACTATAAAGTGTATATTTTGTTGTTGATAAATTTATAGTTAAAATTACATGAAAAAGAGAAATCTCGATGAAGATTGAGAATTTCATTAAGGACTAATTAACATGTATCTAAAAGTAACAAATACGATCGATGGTAAAAACAAATAACTCTTGTTTCAATGTTTGTATTTACACAATAGAGAAAAGTGATTCAGGCAATTTGGTAACATGAGAAATTGAAAATCAGAGTAATTGAGAACTTTATAAAGTAAATATTTCAATTTGTGTCCATGTACCAATTTGTGGTCAGTTGCGTGTAAATTTACGAAATAAAAGGATCAGAAATAAAGTAACAAATATCGGCCCGTGTTTACCCCAAATAATATCTAATATAAAAATGCACATTTCTCAAATTCTTGAAAAATAATATAAGTTTAATTAAAATTTAATTAAAAGCTGTAATTGATGATGATAATTTTAATCGTTAAATGATTACGTTACACGAAAAACAAAATCATTGACGCAGATTATTACAGCATGAATTTTACATCATCGTATAGATCTTGTTTCACCATCAAAATTTCTCTGTGTGGTTGCAGGTTTCCTACAAAGTCACGAACGACATTATTATGGAGAGATTTTTAAAACAACAATTTCTTTTCACTTATTCTTGAAAAAACATTAAGATGATGAAGAAAATTGTCCTTGCATTCTAACCTAAACATCTTCATTGTAAGTAAGCATTGCATTTATTTTTATTATCATTTAAGTTTACTAATTTGGATAAAACCAATTTACTAAATTCTAAATTATATTTCCAGATGAGGTACAAGGAGAGAAATTTAACTAAATCCATCTGACGAAGAAAAATAAATACTTTTATTGATAAATGTGACAAAAATGGCTCTGTTGGGAGTAACAGGTGCTTTGAAAGCAACAGCAATAGTATTTGGAGTAGTAAAGCCAATATTCATCTCAATCTTACTAGCCTCTCTAACATTTTATAATTATGACTTGATTGATCCCGAAAATCATCCAAAAGTTACGAAAAATCTTCGAAAAGAATATGATTTTATAGTTGTTGGTGCTGGTTCCGCCGGAAGTATTGTTGCCAATCGACTAACAGAAAATCCAAGTTGGAATGTACTTTTATTGGAAGCCGGTGGTCATGAAACTGAAATCACAGATGTTCCAATATTGTCTCTTTATTTGCATAAAAGTAAAGTGGATTGGAAATATCGAACTCAGCCTCAAGATTCAGCTTGTCAGGCAATGGTTGATCATAGGTGTTGCTGGACCAGAGGAAAAGTAAGTTGCATTATCGCTTAACCCAATTGCTACATAATTTATCGTCAAACGATAACATTCGATTAATTAGAAAACCCAACTGTCATAAAACTATTTTCTGTTTAGACTTTAATTGAGTTAGAAAAAATCCCAACAGAAACAATTTTTATTAAATTTGTTTTTCAGAAAAACCTTTTTCAAGTAAGCGTCTTTATTATATGTTTGAACACAAAGAATGTAAAATTCACACTTGAAGTATACGTGCGTGCATTCACATTTTCACAAAGTTGAGTAAATTAAAGGATTGATTATAAAATCCGTTATTTCAATGTGCACGATATACTTTTTAAAACCGAGTTTCTCTTGATATATTTCTAAAATGAACTTTTCAACTTTCCATTTTATCAAAAAAAAAGAATAATATAATATAATAATAATATAAATATTTCAATTTATTGCAGAAACAAATAATTTAATTTTCAAAAAATATTTTATCAAATTCATATGATAGCAAAATTGAAAGAATTAGGTAAAAGCAACGAAAAAATAATAAATATAAAAAAAAAACGTAAAAAGATAAGAAAAAACTCTCTTAATCTGAATTAGTTAAAAATAGCTAATTATCAGTAAAATATGACTAATTGTTAGTAAAAACATAACCAAAAAAATAGTTACAATTTGACTAATTGAATTAGTAAACAGAATTTTGCTAAACTATTAGTAGTAATTTAATTATTTGAATTAGTGACTGAGTTTTTGAATTCAAATAAGTTATTTTTTAATAATTCAGTTTTAGAGAGCAGTCTATTAAAAAAATGAGAGAAAATGTTTAAAACAAAAAAGTCATGGACATTATTTAAGAAATAAAGATAAACTAAAAAAAATCACAAGAATGAAACAATCCTATAAAAAAAATTTTTTTTTCTTTCCAAAAAATTTAACTATTTACGAACATTTTTGAGATTAGAGAAATAAATAAGAAGATAATTAAAAATACGTTAAAATATTATTACTAAATAGATAAAATTTTTAAAAGTAGATAATTATTTTACAAATTAAAGAAAAAAACTTAATATAATTTTGGAAAATTTTTAAAAGTTGAAAGAAAAAAAATTCTATGAAATAAAAGAACGATGTTAAAATAATGAAGAATATTTATGGTACAAAATTAAATTTACATAATACCTATAAAATAAAAGAATAAAATCTTCAAAAAAGTAGAAAGTTAAGAAATTAAAAATTTTTTATTTTGATTTTTAAAATAAAAAACTTATATTTTAATGTAAAATTTTTCATTAGTAGTGTGAACAATTTTATTTTTTAAAAAATAAATTTTATCCCAAATTTATAAATGTCAAATTTGTTTTTAATTTTGATCAAATTGCAATCTTTAATTACTCATTTTGTGAAAAATATAAGAATAAAAAAAGGCACGATATACTTTTTAAAACCGAGTTTCTCTTGATATATTTCTAAAATGATGTAGTGAAAATAATTGTTTTTCAATTTATTGCAGAAACAAATAGTAAAATTTTCAACTTTCTATTTTATTCAAGACTGATCAAAATTTTCAAAATCCGATTTTAATCAAATTTCTTTGATTTAAATGAAAAATTGATTTTTTTTTTGAATATATAAAAGTTTCATATGTTCATTTATAAGTAGTTTATTCTGTAAACTGAGAATATTTCATAAGAAATAGTAAAAAATAAAACATTTAATCAAAATCAAACAAATTAATTCGAAAAAATGAGAAAATTTCAAAAAATATTTCATCAAATTCATATGATAGCAAAATTGAAAAAATTAGATAAAAGCAACGAAAAATAATAAATAATAAAGAAAAAAAAACGTAAGAAGATTAGAAAACATCAGTCTATTAAAAAAATGGGTGAAAATTTTTTTAAATAAAATAAGTCATGAACATTATTTAAGAAATAAAGAAAAACTAAAAAAAAAACACAAGAATGAAACAATCCTATAAATATATATATTTTTTTCTTTCCAAAAAATTTTACTATTTACGAACATTTTTGAGATTAGAGAAATAAGTATGAAGATAATTATATTAGTAATATTATTACTAAATAGATATAATTTTTAAAAGTAGATAATTATTTTACAAATTAAAGAAAACAAATGAATATAATTATGGAAAATTTTTAAAAGTTAAAAGAAAAAAAATTCTATGAAATAAAAGAACGAAGTTAAAATAATGGAGAATATTTAATACAAGATTAATTTCACATAATTAATATAAAATAAAGAATAAAAGTCTTCAAAAAAGTAGACAATTAAAAATTTTTAAAATGTAGACAAAAGCATCGAATAAATGTTTTCAAAAATTCGCAATTAGGTACAAGATAAAAACTAAACAGTTTAAAAGAAGAATAAAAGTTTCTAAGAAATAAAAAAATGATAACAAAAATTAAAGAATTGATTAACGAGAAATGGTACAGACAGTCTGAAAAAAAGTTAGTCATTATTTTGATTTTTGAAATAGAAAACTCATATTTTAATGTAATATTTTTCTTTAGAAGTGTGAACAATTTTATTTTTTACAAAATAAATTTTATCCCAAATTTCTAAATGTCAAGTTTTTTTTCATTTTCAAAAAATTGCAATTTTTAATTACTCATTTTGTAAAAATATAATTATTCACACTTCCAATGAAAAATATTACATGGAAATATGAGTTTTCTATTTTAAAAATCAAAATAATGCAATTGGACTAATTTTTTCCGATTATGTATACCATTCCTTTTTAAAATGAAAAGAAAGACTAAAAAATTGTGAAACAACAGTAAGAGAATTAAATGAATAGGAAGAAAATAGAGAAATGTTCTTTTTTTAATCTAACAAACTGTAAAAACCTGTAAAAAATGCAAAAAATAACAAAATTTGGTAAGAATCTACTAAAAAATTCGAATTAATAAAAATGAAATAAAAGAATGCAGATAAAGATAAATAAAAAGTCCCCAAAAGAAATTTAAAAATTTAAGAAATAAAAAAGTTTACGAAAATTAAATCAAAAATATTTTTATAATATTACACATAAAACAAATCCAACAATAAATTTGGAAAAATAAAGAAAATCTAAAAATTTTATGAAAGAATAAGTTTGCAAAAAATAGACAAATTGTAAAAACAAATTGAATAAATTTACAAAAAAATAAGCGTATTTATTTTTAAAAATATTTATTTATTTATTCATCAAAAGTGAAAAATAAAAAATCCATCAAATATAAAAATAATTAATAAATTAAGAACATTACATAAACGTCCAGATTCAGTGGGAAATTTTTTCTGTTTGCAAAAGTTTAACAATGTTAAGGTTCAGAGGTTCATTTAACTCAAGTCGCAACAGGTCAAAGAGTCATTATTTTCATAATAGTGGATAATACCATAAGTCGTATATAATGTCGTATATAATGTCGTGATAAATTGTCTTCGTGAATATAATTTTACCACACTTAAAACTAAGGTCATACAGTGCACATTACAATGGTTTGATAATAATTACATGAGCCAAGTTTTATGAATATTTTGTAAAACTATTTTCACCTTTTGAAACTGACTAACGTATTTTTCATACTCTAATATATTTTTAATATTCTGACGCGTTTTTTTATATTGAAATATTTTAATACATTTTAATAAGTAATACAAATTTTTAATAATCTTAAAATATTTTTGAAAACATGTTCAACATAATGGAACGTGCTCACTCAACATCCAGAATAATCTAAAAAGATATAAAAACATTTGTAAAAAAGCGCAAAAAATATAATTTTAAAAATTAATTTCCAGAAGTGAATAATGGCTCGTTCTATTTTCAATATATATATAATATGAAAAACCTGGAAGAATGGTTGATTTCCAAAAGTGAAACTTTATATCGATTCGAGGAGAAAGCACAAAGCAATTTCTGAGAATAATACGTGACCTTATGAAATTTATTTAAAATGGACGTTTTTTGAAGAAAGTCGCTGTGCATTATTTTTTAAAACATTGTTATTACCTACCTTTTATAGCGACATTAAGATTACAATTTAGAAGCCAAATTATAGCTGTCACCTAAAGAGCAAATCTAAACTTTTAAGGAAATGTCAACTGAGTCACTATAACCCTTGCCAGAACAATTTAGAAAGATTTAGATTTGAAATTCACATAATCGTGTATAATAATTTATGACTACATTATGTAATATAACTTCAAAGACGTGTCAAGTTGCAGTGCAGGTAATTCGGGAACCTGTGCAATTTAACTGGTTTCAATTACAGAGTAAAAGGTTCCGAATCCTTGACCTAATTATTATTTTAAATTCGTAAATTTCTTTGAAATTCGTATTTCTAAAAGTGGAACGTGAAAAAATGTATAACGAAAATGTTATATATAATAAAGAACAAAAAAAAGAAAAAGAAAAATAAATTTCGATAAATTGAAAGAATTTTTAATCGATGCGGATTTAGAAGAATTAAAAGTTGCGGATAAATTAAAATTTTCGATCGATTTTTGAGTTCATCTGAAATTCGAATGAATTGAAAATTTTAACATTTAAAATTTGGATAAAGGTAATTTAGAAAATATTGCAATTTTATTAATTGTTTTAACAAATAAAACTGAGGTTGTTGAAAGTTTGAAACTTGATAAAGTAAAATTTAATGATTTAAATTTGAATAAATTAAAGTTTAAATAAAGGTAAAATAACAATTTTGATCTAATAAAATTTGAATACTTTCAAATTCAAATAAATTAAAATGTAAACATTAGTTTTAAATTTTAAGAAATAGAACTTTGGATTGATTCAAACTCAAATCGAATAACATTTTGATAATTGGAAATTTGAAACGATTAATAATTGGATACATTAAAATCTGGATTTCTTTAAAGTTTGGATCAATTTGAACATTGAATTGGAATTTAATTAAAACCAGAATGAATTGAATTTAGATCATTTAAAATCTTGACGAATTAAAGTTTTGATAGGATTGAAACTTTAATCGATTGAATTATAATTCAATTGAAATTAAAATCAAATAAAATTTGAATAAATTGAAACTCGGATAAATTGACATTTAGATGAACTAAATATTTGGATAAATTAAAATTGAAACACAGAAATTCCAATCAATTAAAATTAAAACATACTTAAAGTTTGATAAATGGAACTTCGGATTGATTTAAACTCAAATCGATTAGGATAACTGAAAATTTAAACCGATTAATATATATAGATCAATGAAAATCTGAATCAATTGAAGTTTCGTTCAATTCAATTTCAGTTTAACTAAAGTTAGAATGGATTAGAATTTAGATATTTTAAAACTAAAATGAATAAAATTTACAATCAATTTACCAATATAACTTAAGATTGATTGAAATTTTGAAATCGTAAATTAAAATTTTAAAATTAAAAAGTGTATAGATTGAAATTCGATTGAGTTGAAATTTAAAGAGTATAAAATTGGAATGAGTAAAATTTGAATAAATTGAAATTACAGATCAAATTTAGATAAATAATAATTTAAATAGTTCAGAGTATTTAATTTATTATTTATCTAAATTATTGATTATTAAATCAATCCTAATTGCTAAAAAATGAAAAATTTGCTACAAAAATAAACCAAAGCTGGTACCATATTACTAATTGCATTTTTTTGATACACTTGAGAAATAAGTATGCATTAGGTGTTCAGAAAAGTTCAAGTTCAGGAGTTATGTAATCATACACTTGACTGAGAAAAAGTTTGGTTGTATAATGAATTTTGTGTTGATCTGTATCAGGTTATTGGTGGTTCAAGTGTATTGAACACGATGCTGTATATACGAGGAAATCGTCGAGATTTTGATCAATGGGAAAGTTTCGGAAATCCTGGCTGGGGATATGAAGATATACTTTACTACTTCAAAAAATCAGAAGACCAAAGAAATCCTTACTTAGCACGAGATAAACGATATCACGGCACTGGCAAGTAACAATATGATTAATTAATACTTTAGAACAAAAAATCAACTATGTTATTACATAAAAAATTCTTAAATTTTGAAACAATCTTTTACTTCTTTTTTTTTAAAAGAGGAAAGGGTGATTTTTAAATAATTATGTAAACACTATTTAAATAATTCCTGTTTATATAAATGTTATTTTATGTAAGTTACTTTAACTCTAGATTTCAAAAGAGTCCGCTGGTTTCGAAAGAGTGGAAATTTCATTGATTTAATTTAAGGGAGAATTCAAACAATCCCAAAAACAAATAGTTTGAAAGTAACAGCTTCATACTCAGTTGCTAAAAAGTAAGCATATATAATATTTACAAGCTTTATCTAGAAACACCGGATTCGAAAAGTCAATTAACAACAGTTAAAGTGTTAAGCATTTTAAATTGAAAATGAAAGTGAACAGCTTGATATTCAAAAATCTAACGTGTTTGTTGAACTAATTCTGTCAGTGAAGTAATCGTCTCCAAATTTATACAATGAATCCCATCTAACTATTAATATTCTTTTCAAGTTCACGATCCTAATCTACTGAAGTAGCATGTCAACTTTTATTTGTCACGTACAAACAAATTCAAATCGCCTCTAAGTAGAGAAAGTATAAAAGAAAACTATTCCACCGTGAAAATTGACAATGAGATCAATTTAAAGAAATTGACAACTTTTATGCAATCTTCACTGGAATACTAAGTTTTTGTGTGTAAATTTACAAATGATGTTGTAATTCACAGCTAACAATAAAAAATTAAAAATTTGCATAAATTATACAATTATTTGGCAATTTACTCAGTCTTTATGTAATTTACAAATTTTACTGCAATCGTTATTTTTTCATTTAAATACACATATATACCCATTATAAGAGAACAAGCTATTTGGCAATATATTTAAAAATCAGCCAATCAAATCTTTTTGATATCCTGTTGCATTTAAGTTACGCAACGAAAGTTTAGTCCCGTTTGACTCGACATCTTCGATTTCCAGGTAAAAAAGGAGTCAGAAACAAAGACGAATTAAGCGTTGATAGAAAGTATAGGAATCACGTATCTACATATAGGTAACCTTACATCATTGGCACGCTCATTAGTGCAAATCAATTTTTATGATGGATTAAGTTGCATTCAGAAGGTGATGAATCAAAACTTCACCATACATAAATTCCATATGCTTTTAATATTGGGGTAATCCCTGAAAAGCAAAAGTTGCAATATAATCAATTGGTAATCACTGAATCGTTAAGCAATATCAGCACAAGAAACTACACATTCACCGCATTGGGTCAAATTCTTAACTCGAAAATTCACATGCCGAGAGAGACCGGTTTCTATTTCTTGATAGTGGTATTTATAGCAGTGTCTAAAAGTTGTTGTAATTTTTTAAATTAAATCTTAAGTGGGAAGCTTAGTTCTTAATTAACACACAACAAAAGTCATCAGTCTGAATAAGAGAATTGTGCAACGAGTGCGGAAAACGCAATTCTTTAGAGTTATAATTTCAAGTTCTGTACCACAAGTGTTGCACATTGATATTAAAAAAGAAATAGTGTGTTAGTATAAATATGTCATTCTTGAAAACAACATATAAAATCAAATCACGAGTGATGTACACAATTTAAATTATGCTTAATTAGGTTTTCATACTTCGGTTTAATTACTTTCTATGTTAGAAAGCTCTAGTACGGTCACATTGTCTTATGCCTTTTGTACATGTGTGCAAGTCTTTAAGTGTATAGAACACATGTGTAAGTACTTCCGGTTTTAGATATCATCTATTTATATAATCATACACACAAAATCGAACCATTTATTACCCATGGCTCTTCAATTTTCCATTTCACTAATTAAAATTTGTTATGGAAACTTGAGAATAGCGAATACAGTTGTTTGTAACAAACATAAAACCAAATTACCCATACTGACTGTTAAATTACTCATAGTGATGTCTTAATAGCTTAATAGCTTATACGGATGTACAACCAACCATTAACAGTAACAGCCCATTTTTTTGTGTTTCAATTCTTAGATATAATTGGAATGATTCATTATCTGCAATTGCAAAATGTGCATATAATCAGAATACGAATTGAATCGTATTAAACGATTATCTACTCTACTTTGCCTTTAATAGCTTATATAAAAGACTTTTAGTAATTTCAGGTCATTTCACCCAGATATCCTACAACTTTCACAGTCTGATCTTTTTTCATTTCAGGAGGTTACCTCACAGTACAAGATGCTCCGTATAATACTCCGTTGGGCGCTGCGTTTTTGCAGGCGGGCGAAGAAATGGGTTACAATATCGTCGATGTGAATGGAGAGCAACAGACCGGATTCGCCTTCTACCAATTCACCATGAGACGTGCAACTCGTTGTAGCGCAGCGAAAGCGTTCATTCGACCTATCCGATTAAGGCCCAATTTCCACCTTGCTCTTTGGACTCATGTAACCAAAGTTCTTATAGAACCGAGAACAAAAAGAGCCTATGGAGTCGAGTTCATTAGAGATGGTAGGAAGCAAGTGGTTTATGCAAAGAAAGAGGTCATTTTATCAGCTGGAGCCATCAATTCGCCTCAATTGTTAATGCTGTCTGGAGTTGGGCCAAAGGCTCATCTTCAGGAAATGGGCATTCAGGTTATTAAGGTAGGAAAATCGTGACAATTTAACTATCAATGAGACTGGTTATACCGTCTTATGATAAGTTTTATGATACCTTATGATACGCTACACTGAAAAAAAATAATGTGTTCAGATTATATATTTGACTATGATTGATAGGTTATTTAGAAGTTTGATAACTATACGTATGAATTTCCCATAATACATCGGGGCGCATAATGGCGATTTATCCTAACCTTAAATAAAGGCGCATGAGTATTCCCTAAAACCCATTTTGCCTAAAATTCATTTAACCTAAAGTACTTTTAGTCTAAAAGTCATTTAACCTAAAAACGCATTCAACCTAAAATGCATTTAGCCTAAAACGCATATAGTCTAAAACGCATTCAGCCTAAAATGCATATAGCCTAAAAGTCATCTAACCTGAAGTGAATTTATTCTAAAAGGCATTCAGCCTAAAAGTCATTTGGCCTAGAACCAATTGGCCTAAATCCCATTGAACCTAATTTATAATGTAAAATTTAGGCCAAATGGTATTATGCCAGATGCAATTTAGGTTTAATGCATCTTAGGCTAAATACACTTTAGGTTAAATGACTTTTGGGCTAAATAACTTTAAATGGGTTTTAGGCTGCATGCATTAGTCCCATTAGGTTAAATGGGTTTTAGGCTTTATGTATTTAAGGTTGAATGAGTTTTAGGCTGAATGCGTTTTAGGTTAATTGACTTTTAGGCTACATGACTTTTAGACTGAACGCATTTTTGGTTAAACGCATTTTAGGCTATATGCATTTTAGATTGAATGAGTTTTAGGCTGAATGGGATTTAGTCTAGATGGGTTTTAGAAAATATTCATGCACCTTTCTGAAAATCACAAATAATGGGCAAACTAGATTACATTTCATTTAATATTTCCACAAAAGATTTTTTTTTTGACAATAAACAAAGTTGCCCAATAAATATCAAATACCAATTAGTTATCATAATCGAGACGTAAGCTCATTTGTACACACACAATTTGATACCATATCATATAGCCATTATAATTTAAATCCTTTAGATGAAAATGCGTATGAGAATAAAGAGAGAGACATAAAATGAAAATTAAAACATATAATCAGACTTATCAATTCCGATGTTGATGTATTAGAAAGTACGAACAGTAGCGAGGTAGCGTATCTTAAGGTAGACGGTGTAAACAGCCTCTATTGTATATTAAATTATATATAAAGTTTTCAATGTTTGTTATAAGCTAGATTTTAATTAAAAAGTATATATATATATATAAATCTTCAGGACTCGCCAGGAGTGGGCCAAAACGTGCAGGACCACATCGCAGTGGGGGGACTCGCATTCCTGATAGACTATCCAATCAGCATAGTGATGAATAGACTGGTAAATGTGAATTCGGCTCTTCGTTATGCGATAACAGAAGATGGACCTTTGACCTCTAGCGTGGGCTTGGAAGCAGTAGGCTTTATATCTACCAAGTATGCGAATCAGAGTGATGATTGGCCGGACATAGAATTCATGTTGACATCTTCATCTACCAATTCTGATGGAGGGACTCATGTCAAGCATGCACACGGTCTTTCTGTTGACTTTTATAATGAGGTATTCAGCGAAATTAACAACCACGATGTGTTTGGTGTGTTTCCTATGATGCTCAGGCCAAAATCAAAAGGGGTTATTAAATTAAGATCGAAAAATCCTCTAGACTATCCGCTGATGTACCACAATTATTTGACACATCCTGATGACGTGAATGTTTTGCGAGAAGGTTTAAAGGCTGCTATAGCTCTTGGAGAAACCGCAACCATGAAACAATTTGGTGCAAGATTTCACAAGAAGCCGTTACCAAACTGCAAGCACCTACCATTATATACTGATGAGTACTGGAATTGTGCTATTCGACAATACACTATGACAATTTATCATATGAGTTGTTCAGCAAAAATGGGACCACCTACTGATCCAATGGCAGTTGTGGACCCACAACTTAGAGTTTATGGGACGCAGGGATTAAGAGTTATAGATGCATCTGTGATGCCAACTATTACCAGTGGTAATATTAACGCTCCGGTAATGATGATTGCAGAAAAGGGGTCAGATATGATAAAACTTTATTGGACAGGCAGAGCTAAAAGAAGTACTTTTGCTAATTACACTTCAAGTGCTGGATGATAAAATGATGAATTCAAACTGACTAAAGGTTTTATTGCAAAGGTTTGCATGCCTCGAGCTACAATCAAAGTGCCATTAGTTTGTGACCATGCCAAATAGTGGTGGGTAGCCTTAGATGTGATATGTTGCAGATACCAATACTCTAAACCGATTGTTTCCACTGACAAACACAAAAAAAGTCCTTTTAAGTTAGTAAAAGAAACTTTCATAAATTGCAGTGATACAAAACCGACAACAGATACTACAATCAAAATCAAGTAAGTATTATTTTGACACAAAACTTATCATGAAGGTTGTTATATAGTACAAACATAGATAAATGTTATTTTGTATAACTGCTAAAATTAAAAGATATTTCAGTTCTAATTAATGAATATTTGATTTTTATGACTTAATTGAAGTGTTTACTGTTCATTACATTTATTATTTCAATTGATTAATGTTAAAACCTTTAGTTTTAGCTGTTTTACAAAATAACGTTTACCAATGATCATACAATATAACAATCTTCATGACAAGATTTGTGTGAAAATCATACTCACTCAAAATCATAAACATGACCAGTTGCTCAACCCAGTAATAATTTTTATGTAAATAATTTATAAATAGTTTGATTATTTGAATCAATTATTTATTTTTATGTAGGAATAGTAATAGTAAATTACATTTTTTTTACAAAATAACCAAATATCACTCTAAAGGAACGTTAATTTATTAAAATGAGCGCGTTTGTGAGGGCCCGTATCATTTTGACACAAATTTTTTCGGGCAACTTGTTATATTGTACTCCCGAAATTGAATGTTATATTTTACTCCTTCTTAAATCAAAGATTTTTAATTCTTATTTATTAAATAATTGATTTTAATACATTAAATTAATATTAAAAGACTTAATTAATCCAGTAAGTTTAATTATTGAATAATTAAAACTTAAAAATCTTTAATTTTAGTAGGAGTAAAATATAACATTCATCTTCGGGAGTACAATATAACAAGTTGGACGAAAAAATTTGTGTCAAAATGATACGGGCCCGTTTGTGATTGACTTAAATCTTGGGTTTTGATCCTTTGTTAATAAATAATATAGGAAAAGCTTTAATGAAACGAATGTAACTTAAAGGGAGAAAATTAGAATAAATAGCAGTATTATTGTTATAAATATACCTCATTTGAAAAGATACTTAACAGCGAATAGTTACACTGGAAAAAAATCTTCGAGTTCAAAATAAAGCTCGAAACATTTTTTTTCATATTTGAATACTCACACGGGGAAAATATGTATATGAAATTTTACAAAACAGTCAGACAATTCGGGGACATAGTGACATTTAGTAATCTTTAATTTTTAAGTATGTATAAAATATTTGACTTTCTGTTAAAAATCAACAAAAAATAAAGTAATTAACGTAAGTTTTGTATAAAATATTTTATTTTCTATTAAAAAGTAATAAAAAGTGAAGTAACTTTTCATAAAACGTTCTGCTTTTGTTCCGCTTTTACATGACTTTCCATTAATAATTAAATGAATGTCGCTGTGTCCCCGAATCACCGAACTTTGCTGTAAAATTTCACATACAAATTTTCTCCGTGCAGGTATAGGAAAAATTTTGTAATTGCAATGCAAGAAATTACCATTTTCATTATAACTTTATTTTTAGAGAATATCTCTGTATAAAGTGTATAAAATTTGAATTTAGAATATTACAAATTGAACGTAGTTTTTTTTAATGTTTGATGTAAAATGTTAAAAAAAAGATGCGACACAAAAAATAAAGATGTATGTATGATGTAATGTTTAAACAAAGCTGTAGTTATGTAAATTGAAATTATTTTAATAATACAACCAATAAAAAATTATCCGTTTAATAAATCATGTACTTATTTTATACCTTAGAACAGGCATAAAAATATGAAATAATATGCAAATTACAAATAAACTTAAGACAACTTTTCCAAAAACGGACACTTCCGAGAGGAGAAATTTATACTGTCGTCTAAACATTTTTGTAATCTTGACGTCTTGTTAACTCTTTATGCAGATAATTGAGCATCACGCTTGATTCGAAAAACATTTGCAAATATTTACTTCATGACGATATAAAAGTAATTATTACTTGCTTGAGAGAAGAAAGTGAAATTCACTCGTCATCTGATGTGTATTTAACTTTAACCGGACAACTGCAAAGAATCACAAAATCATGCGTAACAGACGATTGCATTTTGAAATATATATTTGCATTCACTTCTTCGAATGAAGACAATTATAACGAAATTCGCATAAAACAAAATGTCCAAGATGTTGAAAACGCCATTTGGTTTTTTTGAAACAACAAAAGTTGAGCCAAATTGTCCTGAATTTGTTCTCAATTGTGCAGTAAAACTTTTTAAAAAAATCTAAATTTGACCTCAAAAATTAAAAAAAAAATTTTGACCCACAAACGCCATTTTGTTAAAATCTGTGCTGGGTACTTTCAATCCTCAAATTGTACCACAAAACAAATTTAAAAGATTTAATTTTATTTTTTTAATTCACTTTTCAAAATAAAATATTGAGAAATGCCATTTCTAAATTTCAAAAAGCAGAATATTGTGACAACTTGAACTAGCAACATAAAAAATTGCACCATATTACAATTTTTAAAAAAATTCGAAATTCAAAGAAAACTTGAAAAAATTTAGAAATTTTTTGGGTCGGAAATTTCCAAAAGTCATAAATTTGAAAAAACAAAAGTTGTGCTGATTTGTGTTAGCCTAGCACAACTGAAAAGTCTTGTTTTTTTATAAAAGCAATATTTGTCGCAAAAAAGTCAAATTTGTGCTAGGCTAGCACAAATTAGCACAACTTTTGTTTTTTCGAAATTTTGACTTTTGAAAATTTGTAACCCAAAAAATTCCTATTTCACTAAGTTTGACTTTATATTGCGACATGTACTTGATTTTACAAAAAATTGTCATAAACTATTCAATTGTGCTAGAATAGCAAAAATCATCAATTTTGTTTTTTTTTCGGAATTTTAACTTTTGAAAATTGTTGACCCAAAAAAATTTCTAATCTTTTTCCAAAGTTTCTTTGAATTTCGAATTTTTTTAAAAATTGTTTTACGGCACAATTTTGTATATTGCTAGCTCAAGAGTTGTCGCGATATTTTGTTTTCTGAAATTTAAAAACGGCATTTCTAAATTTTATTTAAAAAGTGAATTTTGAAAAAATTTTTGAATTTTTTAAATTTGTTTTGCGGCACAATTTGTTTGAGGGTTGAAAGTACCCAGCACAAATTTCATTTTGTGGTTTAAAAAAAATGTCGTTTCTGGATCTAATTTTTTTTTTAATTTTAGTGTCAAATTTTGATTTGTTGATAAAAAGTTTTACTGCATAATTGAGCTTAAATCTAGCACAATATAGCACAACTTTTGTTTTTTCAGAAAACCAAAATGGCGTTTTCAACATCTTGGAAATTAAAACAAGATTATCGCAAAAGTAATTATTTATTTCTATCGTTTCGATTTCAAGATTTCAAAAATTATGCGGTTTATTAGTCTATAATTTTTTAAAATTTGGTTTCCATTTCTGAATTTAAAAAAAATTAATTCTACTTCACAGTGACTAGTTTTGAAATTTCAACGCACAATTTTTTAAAACAAGTTAGTGAGGTTACAGAAGCCTTATAAACTAAGTAGAACACTGATTGAAGCTTTCCTCTTCGATAACTCAGTATGATTCTTTTGAGTGTAGAAGAACGGTAGACTAGCGAAAATTGACTAAGGTTTTTTTTTTTGATTTTGTAAAAATGTAAAAATTGCCTTCAATGAAAATTGTTTGAAGTTACAATGGAATCATTTAAATTTTCAAAACAGAGATTAACAGTTGAAAATCCTAGGATAATTTCTATTTAATGATAATTCAGAACTAATTGATCAAAATGAACAAAGAAGCGTCTGGTAAGGATAATTCAGGCGGTGCAAGTAATGCAGACGAAGATAAACTTTATGAAGATCGTGGTGCAAAAAAGACAATTGTTCGATTGATGACAGTTGGAGCTTACATGTTTTCAGTAAGTTCTGTTGCCCTTGCTCTCAGTGGTTATTACATATTTCTTTGGCATCCGCCAAATTCTCGATTAATTCACGCCCATGCCGCTCATTTGAGAGCAGATTCTGAAATGGATTTTATGGTGGCCGATTCTCTAACCGTTATTCAAGTCGATAAGTCCAATGAATCGAGAAATTTGTTCAATGACGTGGAGACCAACAATAGGTATAAATATAATTCAAATTCTATTCAAGATGCCGCAGAAGATCACAGATTTATTCAAGAAGATAAAGAATTGACAAGAGATGATGCAACTTATGAAAACATCCAGCAGTTTCAGAGAAATAACAGTGTCAACAAACCGGTATATACTTTTTCTAAATCAAAAATTGAAATGATTGGGAATGGAAACCGAATCCTAAAATTTTCAACGGAAATATTAATTTTAATAGAAAATTTTAAGTGATGAAAGTATAAAATTGAAAATGGGATAAAAATGGGAATTATTCTAAATTCGATTGAGAACGAAAATTGAACCTATTTATAATAGTAAAAACACAAATAAAAATTAAATATGAAATTATTTACCAAAATCAAAATGATTCTGGATTCCATTCCTATATAATAAGTAAAATAATAAAAGTAAATATTCATTGATGATGGGAAAAATGAAATTTATAATGTACAGGAAAGAAAAATTCCGGTTAGATATAACTAAAATACTGTAACTTTTTAAAAAATTTGGGAAATATATAATTCATTTGAAATTTTCGTAGGATTTTCCCAGAATTTTCATTAAAGTTTCCTTAAATTTTCCGAAAATAAAAATTGCAGATGTAATTTCCATAAAATTTCCTAAAAATATTTTAGATTTCTAATGAAATTACTTTAAAATTTTGTATTAAGATTTCCGGGAAATAGTATTATCGAAAATATTTTGGCAAATTTCACGAAATTTCTTGAAATTTCCAGGAAATAGTCATTCCAGATGGGATTTCTGTAAAATATTCACAAAAGTTTAGTCAAATGGAACGTTTATACAATTTCCAGAAAATGGAATTTTCGACTGAAACTTAAGTAGAATTACCATGGAATTTCAATGAACTTTATTTCTAAATTTTCCAGGAAGTAGAAAATTCAAAAATGGGTTTTTAGTCAAGTTATCGTGAAATTTTTTGGAAATAGAAACTCCGGCTGGTTTTTACGCAATGTTGTAAAATATCAGGAACGAGAATTTTTGTAAAGCTTACAGAATTAAAATCTTCAGCCGTTATTTTTGTGAAATTAACAAAATACAGAAATTTTATATAAAACTCTCGTAAAATTAAAAACAAATGAAAATATCTAGAGAAGAAGAACCTATGTAATTTTCGTAAAATTTCTGTATACAAAAATGTCTAAATTGAATTACTGAAAAATTTCCATGAACCTTTCCTAAAATTTTCTGGAAATAGAAATGACAGTTTAAATTTTTGTGGAATATCTTTTTTTATTTACAGATGATCAAAAATCCAACTAGAATTTTCCTTTTCATAGAATTTTCATAGAATTTTCATAGAATCAAAGAAAATTATATTAAACATGGAATTTTCGTAGAATTATTTTGGAGTTTTCGCAGTATATTCAAAAAATAGAAACTCTGGCTAATATTTTCGTGGATTTTCCATGGAACTTTTGTACAATTTTCGGGAATTTAAATAATCTAACCGGAATTTTATTCTTGTAGAATATTGCGAATTCCCTTTTATTATATTAATAATAAATTTTTTTTTATAAAGAAAAAACTAATTCTATTCTTTTGTTTTTTGCTTCTTAAATTACAGATTGTTAATTTAAACAACTCTAATGAAAAAACGAATCATAAACAAACAGACAATGCTTCTGTGCCAAAAAATGAGAAGAATGCAATCGAAATGACCAATTTTTCTGCAAATAACACAAAAATTAACGAAATTGAAGTAAAACCTGATGATTCAGTTTCTGAACAAAGATTGAGCAAAGATGGTTCTAAAAGTAACAAAAAAGTTAATTATTTAAGTTCTGAAGATGTCAAGATTTTTAAAAAGTTTTTTAAGATTTTGTAACATGGAATATGTATTTTTTTCGAGTGTAGAAAAATCTTTGATAGGCTGTGCATAATAAACATCATTGTAAAAAGAAACTTGGTGTATTGATATTGTTAATATTAATAAACTAATAATAAATTTCATAATTATTAATAATGATGATTATATTAATATAGTTTAGTAGCTAAAATATGGAAACATTAAATTTAATTTATTCATTAGTTTCATTATTAATAAATAATAATAAAATGAATTGAAATAAAACAGTTCTATTTAAAAAATAATTAAATATGTTCAGTATAAATAAATTATAAATAAAATATTTAGATATTTTAAGTACAGGTAGAGAGCGCAACCTGTAGACGAAGAAACGAATCTTTCAACGAAACTAACTTCTGCGTTGATAAAGAAATTTTCTGAATGAAAAAAATGTATTTAATTATTATCAACTGAAAAATATTTAAATTAACAATTTAATTATTTGAGATTACTAAATTCAAATACCTTCTTAAATGTGAAATGTTTTAAATAACATGAAATAAAAACATTTTTTTATTTTAAAACCTATATAGTATTTGTTTTCAGAAGTTATTATTTATCGCAGCTTTATTTATATGTACCAATAACAGGTATATTTTTAAAAATACAGATAAAACTCTCAAATTTAAAAAAATGACTTTTTACAGAATTTTGTTTCCAAATAATTTTTTAAGAGTCTTTTTGATTTTCAATGGTTTTGTTTACTAAAAGATGAGCATCTAGTATCCACTTTCATCTTTCATTCGCAAAAAAATAAAAACCGCAAAAATTTCAATGTTTTTTCATGACTTAATCTTTTAAGATAATCAGCAGCGTAAATTTACGGCATTTATGCAAGGCCAAGGTTTATGGAATCTTGTTAATGTTAAATGAGACGATTTAAACATTCAGACATAAAAACCTTTACGGTAGAGCCTGAATGGCACGTAGACCGAGAAGAGAGAAAGTGCTTCGGATAGTATCGCATTGGCTACTCTCATGAAAGCCAAGAGAAAGATGGCAATATATAATTTAAAAAATAATGTTATACTTTAGCATATGGCAGTTGAATAAAAAACATTCTTTTTACTTTTTCAGTTTATGAAACAAAGACTTAAACAAAGACTAAAGTCTTTGTATTTTGATAAATCCACACCCATTTCACCCAAGCTGAATTTGACCAATTTTCTCTTAAATACAGAAATTCTATTCACATTGTCCAACACGTCTTATAAATAACCTCTTTTAAAACCATGAAGAAATTACACTTTACATAATTCAGTTTACAATCTACGTGACAAAAGTCATGAACCGGTTTAAAAATGTAAATAATCCTTTCGCAATTTCAATCGTATAATTTTATGAATGAAAAAATTTCTCAAATTTCTCTACTTTATTTCTATTATGAATTCTGTTTGGCACGAAATGATAGGCAGTGAAATTTTTCACGATACAAATTATTTGAGGATGTCATACTAATCGAGTGAAATAAAACTTTCACGACGAATAAGTTTATTCGAAATCGAAAACACGTAACTATGCAAAATAATGTGGAAATTGTGTTTTTTTTCTACTTTTCCTATACATTCTTTTTATTTAAAGAAAATACATAAATTTTGGTACATTAAAAAAATTCACAAAAATTATTAGTAAAAATGATTTATTAACAAAGATATTAAAAATTATAACTTGATGTTTAATTGTAAAAGTTAGTTTAAACATTATTAAAATAATTATTCGCTAAAACTTTATTTAAAAAGTCAGAGCCGATAAAATTTGCCTAAATTTTAATTTCCGAAATATTTAATTTATCGAAAAACATCAAAACGGAAATGCCATTTTTCAGAAATTTTCCTTGTCCGAATTTTCAATGAAGAGAAATTTAATTTATCGGAAATTTAATTCAACGGGAATCTTATTTGTCTGGAATTTTAATAGAAATATTTATATCAGACATTTTATTTAAGAGAAATTTAGTTTATCCAAATTTTTATCGTAAATATTGTTCGTCAGAAACTTCATATAACAAATAGAATTTTTTAAAAACGCGCGATTTCTGACAAACGAAATTTTGGCTTAATGAAAATTGGGAAGAAAGAGATAACTGAGGAGCACTTTTTCAAAAGTTGATAAATCCATTTTCCAAAAAAGTAGAGATAAACACAATTTTAATATATAACCTGGAAAAATTGATTCGTTACTGTCAACATTATAATTTTTTTTTCCTAGTTAAAATTAAAAAACACTTTAAATTCCCTAATTATGATAAACTTTAATTAACTACAAATCGCCTTAAATCCAAAAAATATTCTTATATCAATAATTTCGTGTAGTTTTTCTACTTTATTATTAATTCTAGGAATTAGGTGCAAAAATGCATTTCTTTAATTTTCTCGAAATAACAAAATGTGGATTTATCATCTATCGAAAAAGTGATCCTCATTCTCTAAAATTGAATTAGTTAAAAATAACTAATTTGAAAACAAAAGCTCAGTCAATAATTGGAATACTTATATTTCTACTAATTTTTTAGTACAAAAAACTGATTATTAAATAAATTCATTTTTAGGTTATGTCAAAATAACGAATATTTTAACCCTCGGAGCACACACCTATTTTTTCAAACACGAAGCCCAATCTGGGTATGTAAGACCCTGTTCATTTTTTTAAAGCTTCATCATTTTAAACTACTCATCCGATTAGCCTATAAAAAAGATTTAAATATTCTTTAAACATTGTAAAACAATTTTCTATAATTTACATGACTTATTAAAGCTACAGTGAAACCCACATACATCGGACCCTCATTAATTGGATTCCCGCTTACATCGGAAAAACTTTCTGGTCCCTTATGGATTTTTCGATGTTTTCTATGTTAAAATACCCGCTTATATAGGAAACTCGCTCACATCGGATTAATTTTAAAGTCCCTTAAGCTAAATATTTTTTATAAAATTCAGATAAAGTTTATAATCATCAGTTTTAGACAATTCATTCAATAAATATAAATAAAGTGTTTAAACAAGTAAAAAATAAATGAGAAAATGCAAGTATGTATATCATTGAGTTTATTGATAAGATTTTAAGATTAGATTAGAATTTTATAATTTATAAGTAACTTTTTATATGAATAAAATATCATTTATTAGTTAAAATAAATTTTGAGAGTAAATATCAAACAACTTTATAAAAAACAAACATTAAAATGTTTAAAAAAACCTCAGGATGGCCACTTGACTGGGAAAACGAAAATACCGGGTATTAAAAAATTGACCGAGAAAACCGAAAAAAAATAATAATAATAATCTGCAAATTCTTTCATTCCTTCATTCAATTTTTGTCCGTTCACACATGAAATTTAACACATAGATATTTTTTGTTTTAAATTAGATACTTTTTAAAAATTGCATTTAAATTGAATAAAATTTAAATTTATAAATATCAGTTCCAATAATTTTAATTTCATTAATAAATAAATCTATAATTTTTTCTATAATTTTCAACAGTTTTTAATATAGGATTATTCTTTTTTAAAATTTTATAATTATTCTTAAATTTTTTAAAATTATTTTGTTCTGTTGTCGATTATTCTTGCCAGTTTTCGAATTTTTCTTTCGATTGTCAATTATTTTCCTCATTTCTCAATTATTTTCTTTAATATATAATTATTTCAGTCATTTTGTAATTTTTCTTTCAATTATCAACTATTTTCTTAAAGTTACAATTTCATTCTTTAATCTACAATTTATTTATTTATTTTTTAATTATTTTCTTCAATTCCCAATTATTTTCTTCATTTTTTAAAGAAATTTTTAAAGTATTGAATTTTTTAATTTCCAACTTATGTCTTCAATTTTTAATTATTATATTCAATTCTCAAACGTTTTCTTAAATTTTCAATTATTTTTATCGTTTTTCAATTAATTCCTCAATATTCAATAGTTCTCGAATTTTTTCAATATTTTTTTCACTCAAGAAAATTTATTGAAATTTCAGTTTAATTATTCAATTCTAAAAGTATTCTCTTCAATTCTCGATTATTTTCTACACATTTAAACTACATTTTTCAATTATTTTTGAATTATTTTCTTTAATGTTTAATTCCATTCTTTAATTTTTTTCCATTCTTCAGTTTTCAATTGTTTTCTTCCATATATATTAATTCTTGCCTTTTTCAATTACTTTTTTTCAGTTATTAAGTAGATTCTTTAAAAATCAATTCCATTCTTTAATTTTCAATTCTTTTTTTCAATTTAAATTATTTTTATCGATTTTTAATTCAGTTGGTAAATGGGCAATTATTATATTATTCCTATAATTTTCTTAATTTTTCTATTTCCAATTATTTTCTTTAAATTTATAATTTCTATTTTTTTTTTTCAGTTGTCTATTAATCTAGTCATTTTTTGAATTTTGTTTTCAATTAACAATTATTTTCGTCTTTTTTGACATGTTTTCTTTAATTTTTAATTATTCTCGTCATTTTTCAACTGTTTTCTTCAATTATTATTAATTATTTCCTACAATTTTTTTCAATTTTCAATTATTATCTAAAAACTCTATAAAAATTCTTTGATTTTTTAAATTATTTTGTTAAATTGTAAATTAATCTAGCTATTTTTTTAATTTTGATTTTAATTGTCAATTAGTTTTGTTATTTTGTAAATTTTTTTTCCAATTATCAATAATTTTTTTAAAATTTAATTTAATTCTTAAATTTTCAATTTATTTTCTCAATGTTTTATTATTTTCTTGAATTTCAATTATTTTTTCCGATTTTCAATCCAGTTGTTCAATTTCCAATTATGTCCAACAGTTATTCCTGTAATTTTTAAACTATTTTGTTCAAATTTAAGTAATACAGTGAAAATTTGTTGGTTATAGTGTTTTCCCGGATGTATCTGATTCCCGCCTATATCTATTATTTTTGCCGGTCACTTCAAATCCGATATATGTATGTTTTAGTGTATTAAAATATAGAAAAAAATTCATTTTTTACTAAATTGTAATTATTATAATTTTAAATACTTTTTGCTAATATTTTAGTTTTAAACACTCGAAAGGTGATACAATGAATAAAAAATTAGTCCCATATTGTATCTTTTCAAAATCGTATTTTGTTGTAAGCTTTTCGATTAGCCACGAATTTACTTATAATTCGTTATTTTTAACTAATTAAGATTTAGAGAGCAACTATACCTTTATAAAACTGAAGTTATAGCTTTAAATTACCTTGAAATTATTGAAAAATTAATAATTATTAACAGATTTTTTAAACTTGTAATATGTAGAATTATTAAATTACTAAAATACTAAATACTAAAATTTTAAAAATGAATAAAAATACATAAAATAAAATTAACAGATGATTTAATTGCGAATGCAGGAGTATCAAGTGTATAACCTAGATTTATCAAGTCATGAATGTTGGTCATTCATTAATTAAGAAATGGGTACTGTTTTGAATTTTTTGAGCATTTTAAAGCGCTGAGTGGTAGAAACTAAAAAATATTTCAATATTGACTTATCGACAGTCATATGTGAGTTTAAAGCGACGAATATCCTTAAAATGTAGACACGTGTATCTAATATGAAGACAGCAATGAAAAGTATCAGAGGGGGACGACTGGTTTTCACTCTTTTGCCTTCACCATACAGCGCACACGCCACAAACTCTCCGGAATCAGCCGGCATTGCTCTTAAAAAGAAATTGTTGCTAACATCTTGCAGTTATTTAAAGTGACAGTTTAATTTTTTAACACAGTCAAATGTCCAGTTGAATCGCAAGGAATTTTTCAGGACAGTCGTAAAACTATGCGTTCAAGTGAGAAAGTGTTTGCGAGTTTTTTAAGACCACCGGATACGTGACATTTAACGGTATGTTCCTTTTGAATATATAGAAATAATTTCACGAAGAATCCGAGACTTTTGAGACTATTTGTTCAATAATAATTGAAATAAGTAATTTGTATGTTTCACCATTTTATTTTCACTCTTTTTTTAAAATAATTTTTACCATAAAGTTTACAGTAGTTTTAAAAAATAAAGAAAGTAAGGAAAGTAGTATTAGACTTTGAATTTAAAGAACCGTTTTTCATGCAGAATTGCGAGTCAGATGTTTACACAGTGCAATTTCACTTCCAACCGATATAGATGAGAATAGCAGCAATTGAAATTTAGTGTTATTTATTTGTAGGAACGATTAATGTGATTAGTGATGAAGCACAAATCGAATAAAAAGTTTTATTGAAATTCAATTAAATCTCATTATCTGAAAAAAGTTTAAATGGGCCATTGAAATTTGATGATTATTGAATTAGATGATATTACTATTTATTTAATAAATATATATAAAAAAATTCATGAATTTTTTCAGTGTAAAATAAATATTTTTCAAAATATTGTCCCAACTAAAATACAGAACTGAATATGAAATTTAATAAACTTTAACCAAACATTGATAAATATATTTTAGTTTTTAAAGTAAATCAATAATTTTTACTTAAACAAAACTAGTTTCTTTTCATATAAACAATTAATAAATTCCTTTAAGAAATTATACTTAATTAAGCTTCTTTTAATGTTAAACAATATTTAATTTTTAGGTTAATTAATTCTCGTTTTTGAAAAAGGAAATATTGATAACTGTTTGATGAATATCTCAAGGAGAAACAAAAATGCCGATTGGCTTGTCAGCTTTAGCCGGAACTGCATCTTTTCTAGGGTGGAGTTTAATTCCACTTTTTGCAATTGGTATGACTGTCTTTCGGTATCAAAATGTAGACCCAGAAACTCATCCAATCAACGCTCAAGAGGTAATAAAATAAACATTTTTAAATAAATTTCGATTATTTTCTAAAATAAGATTTGCCTAATTCTTGAGTTTTTTAAAACTGATATTTAGTTTTTTTATTTCAATAATCATTTATTTTCCATTAATTGCTAAAATAAAAAGTTACACTGAGAGAAATGGATAATCAAACTTACTATCCTGGATATTAAAAAATAATTATTTTAATATGTGAATATTAAGTTTGAATATCTAAATACTATGTTTTAATATATGGATGTTAAATTTTAATATCCATAATTTCCATTTTTCTCAGTGTAGCCAAGATTTTACTGATATTCTTCCTCTTATTTTAAATGTGACTTTCTATTTATTTAGAAGAATGAATAGACGTTATAAAGTATGTTTATAACCTTTACCCAAATTTAACAAACTGACTTTGGTCCAAAAAAAAAACCTACAAAGATTTAAAAACGATTCGTCATTAGATAAATAAGATTAAAATCAAACAAATAAATATTACTTTAAAAAAACCTATTGCAAATGGACTAACTAAATAATTACGTTTAAGTTACTTTGTTCAGAATTTAAAGAGCTTTAATATTTTAATAGAAAAAGAATATTTATTAATATACATATTTTAGAAAATTAAAATGTTTTTAGTGTAGGGGAGAGTGGCCATCAATGTACCGGGTTTTTTTCAAGGTCATAGTACTTATTCAATTTTACCAATTTTAAGCACTTCTTTGCATCAATGTAAAACTACAACACTTCTCTATTTATTGCACACATATTATACACGATTTATTTTGATTAAATAATAAAATTTAGGATTTTTCTAAACTTACAAGCTATTTTCATTTTTAACATCCTGGGTACACAATGAACCACCTCTATAAAAACACTAAAAATGTTCAACAATAATAATATTGCAATTTTCACGTTGTAACAAAACTTATTTTCTATCAAATACTATAAACAATTATTACTTAACACTTTTTAATTGATAATGTATAACATAAATATACCTCAAATTTAAGTTAACTAGCTAAAATGGCATCTTAGTTCTGCTATGTTGAGAAAAGTACTGATAACAATTGTTGTAACATGCTGTACGCATGCCTAGTTTTATAATCAGGCATACCACTCCAGAAATCGAAAATACACTGAAATTCAAGGTGGTTCATTCTTCCCCGGTACATTGAATCAACATGACATTTGCAACAAAAATGGTTTTTTATAACTTAATCCAATATTTCAAAATCTTTATCTCATTAGAATATTGTAGTTAAGGCCCAAAACAAAATAAATCGTAAGTACATTTATTTTTAAATTGCCTTATTTCAATTAAAAAACGGGTTTGTATTTTAGGTAAATTTTTTCTTTAGCGCATCAAAAACAGTTTTTTTCAGTTTTCTCTGTAAAGAATAAATCCACACGTCTCAAATTTATGGACGTAGTGTGTTTACGCAAACTTCATTTATATTTAAAATTAGGAGAATTTTTATTTAATTGTTTCTGAGAAAATTGAAATGGTTCATTGAAAAAACTGGTACATTGATGGCCACTCTCCCCTATAAGAAAAAGAGGTAATCAGAAAAGCTGGAGGTTCTTAAAAATTATATCAAATATTGGATTACGAATTGAATAAATTTAAGTTGTTCTTGGATAGCATTTTGGATCTAAATAACGATGAAATTAAAAAACAGTAATTGAAAATGATCAAAATATATTTAATAAACAAAACTCTCATTATGAAAAAAACTATGAAGCAGTGATAACTTTAAAAAACGGTTGTATTCTAAAGTTACTAGTTTGACACAAATTTGAAATCATTTTAAGGTACATTAACCTCTAAAGAGCCGGAATTCTTCATCAAAAAATTTTAACGATCATATTTGCATATCTGGAACATACTTCATTTAACCTAAACAAGTTTTTTCCTGGCCATTGTACTGTCCACCCTCTGAAGGTTAAAAGAAGAAAGTGGTATAACAAGGTTATACATATTATGTCACTTATTTTTCCAAGAAACTAGAAAGTTAAATTAATCTCTAATTAATCGGAATTTTTAGTCGTCAAAGAAATTTATTCGCTGATATTGAAACACAAGAAATTATAAAATCATATTCTATGTATTTCAAGATTTAACTTCTCGTTTACGAGCATTTCTGTGCCTTTATATAATTAAATTATGTTCATAATTATAAGAGTTTCTAAACAAAAACACGAAATGATTGAAATTTCCTGAATATATAATATTTATATTTTCACAGCTCTTGCCAATGTATGACTTTATAGTAATCGGAGGTGGAAGTGCCGGTGCAGTAGTAGCTTCAAGATTATCGGAAGTAACAAATTGGAATATATTGCTGCTAGAAGCTGGAGGAGATGAAAACGAGATATCCGATGTTCCAGCTTTGGCGGGTTATACACAATTGTCAGAATTTGATTGGAAATACAAAACATCACCACCGAGAACATCGCCTTATTGTCTTGCCATGATTGGAGACAGATGTAATTGGCCACGGGGAAAAGTTTTAGGTGGAAGCAGTGTTTTAAATGCAATGGTTTACGTCCGAGGAAATAGGTAATAGTGAAAAATATATATTTTAAACAAAGATTTGAGTGCAGTCTTACTCTCTACATTTCTTGGAGTGAGTTTTCACTCCAAGAAGAGTAAAAATTGAGCAACTACAATCAGAGAGAGAAACCCACTTTAAAGGATTAAAATTTCACTTTAATTCGAGTGGAAATTCATCTTCTGCAAGAAGTGAATTCTTACTCCAATATTGGAGTGAATTTTCACTCGAACTTGAGTTAAATTTCAATCTATAAAAATAACATCTCACTCTTTTAGTATCTTTATAACTCTGACTGAAATAACTCAATTTTCACTCTTCGTGAAATAAACACTCACTCCATGAAGTTTAGAGAGTACACACCAATGAAAAAATTCAAGAAATCTTTCAAATGTTAGAAAACAATTGATACCTATATCTGATAGACACAATTTATACTCTCTAAATATGAATTTTTACTTTTATAGAGTGAATTTTTACTCTAATTCGAGATCGAGTGAAATTTCACTCTAAGCAAGAAGTGAACTCTTACTCTAATTTTGGAGTGAATTTCCACTTGAACTGGAGTGAAGTTCACTCTTTAAGAGTGAGATCTCACTCTTTTAGAGCGGCTTTATCACTCTGATTAGAGTAACTCAATTTTTACTCTTTGTGGAGTGAAAACATACACCATGAAATTTAGAGAGTACACAGTTACACACAGAAATCTTTTAAATTTTAGAAAAAAATTGATACCAATGTCTAATAGACGAAATTAATAATCTCTAAATCGGAATTTTCACTCCAATTCGAGTGAAAATTCACTCCAAGCAAGAAGTGAACTCTTACTCTAATTTTGGAGTGTATTTCCATTCAAACTGGAGTGAAATTTCACTCTGTAAGATATGATCTCACTCTTTTAAAGTGTCTTTATCACTCTGATTGGAGTCACTCAATTTTCACTCTCGTGGAGTAAAAACTCACTGCATGAAATTTAGAAAGTACACACCAATGAAAGAATTCAAGAAATCTTTTAAATGTTAGAAAAAAATTGATACCTATATCTGATAGACACAATTTATACTCTCTGAATATGAATTTTCACTCCAATTCCAGTGAAAATTCACTCCAAGCAAGAAGTGAATTCTTACTCTAATTTTAGAGTGAATATCCACTCGAACTGGAGTGAAATTCACTCTATAAAAGTGAGATCTTACTCTTTTAGAGTGCCTTTAACACTCTGATTGGAGTGACTCAATTTTCATTCCTCGTGGAGTGAAATCTCGCTCCATGAAATTTAGAGAGTACACACCAATGAAAAAAATTCAAGAAATCTTTTAAATGTTAAAAAAAAATTAATACCAATGTCTAACGGACGAAATTTATATTCGCTAAATCTAAATTAGTGAAGAAATATACTAACTCTAAATTTCTTGGAGTGAGGGATCCACTCCATAAAAAGTAAAAATTGAGTCACTCTAATTAGAGTGAGATCTCGCTCTTATAGAGTGAAATTTCACTCTAGATTGAGTGCAAATTCACTACAAAAGCAGAGTAAGACTTCACGTTTGGCTTGGAGTGAATTTACATTCGAATTTCGAATTGGAGTGCTTTCTCACTCTGATTGGAATTGATTAATTTTTACTCTTCGTGGAGTAAAAATTCAACTTCAATAAATTTAGAAGAATGATATGATAAAAACTCGTCCATAAAATGAATTAGTAAACATTTCTATTAATTAAAAAATTATGACACGGAAAGAAAATTCATTATAGAATTCAAACTTTAAAAATATTATATTATATTTGCTACAGAATATATTAAAGTTTAAAATTACTTATCAATGATTCGAATGGTATTTTTAAAGCTTAAAATTCCTTTGAGGCACTTTTTCCCTAAATTATGAAGCATTTTAATAAAATTTATAATTAGTTTTCTTTGCGTTTAATTGTAAGAAAAAAACTACAAATTGATACTCTAAACTACAAATTAACATTATTTAATTCTTACTATTGTAAATATGTAGTTTTTACAATCAATTTGCAGTTTTTTCTACTAAAAATTAGTAGTTTTTCACTAATTCTTAGTAGAAATTTTTACTAATTCATTTTGTGGAAGACCTTTCATCATTTCAATAGTAGTTTTTCACTAATTTAGATTTAGAGAGTACATTAGAAAACCAATAAAACGTAATATAATGTTTTGGATTAATATTAAAAGTAAAAGTATTTTGTTATAAAGAAAGTTTTTTTATAGCGAAAGAATTTTACGAATAATAAAAAAAGTGAATCTATTACTTGTTTTAAAATCAAGGAATAATAACTGAACCATAAAGATTTTCTGGGTCGTAAACCTCATCTTCGTCCAAGTTGGATAAATTGACACATTTTCTTTTATATAACCTTAGTTTTTTAAACAAAATAAATTATTATTTACAACCAAGAGTTAAATAGAATTGATTATCTGAATTAGTGAAGTTATTATATGGGGCATTCAACGTGACATTTTCATTCAAACAATTTTTTTGCTCGGAATAATTTTTTTCTGATTATATTATGAAAAATAAAGAAACACGTATTTGTTTATTTTCCTATTGATTGAAAATTACGGAATTTATGAATTTTCGAAATTTAACATTTTAACAATTTCAACATTTTCTAAAAGTGATGTTCTTTAACGTTTTAATTATAATATTTATTTAGTCTTTTTACATTTTTTAAAAATTTAACCTTCAATCACAAAACAAATGAAATACAATACAAAGAAAATTGTTAATTGAAGTTGCTTCATTTATAAAATTAAAATTTTAAACTTTTGTGCAACAAATAATAATTATAAATATCATTTAAACGTTAAATAACACCACTTCTAGACTAACAAGAAAAATTTATTTTTAAATAATAATTACTTTTAAAGGAAGAAATCGGAAATTAATATTTTGAGCAAAGTCACTTCTTAGGTTTGTATTTTATTTTTTATCTATTTTTGTTGTAAATACATTATTTTTTACTACATATTTAAAAAGTTTAAGATAAACTGTACAAAACTTATATAGGGTATTATTTCCAAATTTGTAATAGTAACGGAGAAAAACGCGTGTCAAAAGTACTTTGTTTCTGAAAATGTTAAATTTTAATAATTCACAACTTCTGTAATTTTTAATCAATTAAGAAAATAAAAAATACGTGTTTCCTTATTTTTCATATATAATCAGAAAAAAAGCATTACGAGCAAAAATTGTACAATTAGAATTGGTTTAATATTGGCTGATTTGAAATTTTTTAGATAATCTATTGAGATCAACATAATTTTTTTAAGAAAACTGTGAGACTTTATTTATAAAATTCATAGGATAGTAATTCTTAGTAAGAATTTCTTAAACTTTTTGTTCCTATAAAAAGAGTGTTTAGATGGTAAGATGTCTCTGTCAACTAAATTATAAACAATATTAATCTTTTGTTGTACAGGATGATTTGAAAAGTGATTGATAAGTCTGCCTGAAAAAATAGGTATTTGATTCCAGTTGCTTTTATTGATTTTTATTTTGAGAGTAATATAAAAAAATATTAATTTGTTTATCATTCTCAAGTTCGTAAGTAAATTGTAAATGTTTATAAAATGAGTTGAATATGTTAATGACCAGATCAACATGATCTTTATGTATACTTAAAATCACATATCTGTGATAAAAAAATGGAGAGCAATTATATTTTGTTTTTAGTATTTGTAAACAATCGCCTTCCAGATCATCCATAACAATATTGGCAAAAATTGGTGAAATGGGTGAACCCATGGGTATGCCATCAATCTATTGGTAATATTTACCATTGAACACAAAGAGCGTATTTTCAAAAATAAATTCTGAGCACTTCACAATATCAGCAAACGCAATTTCACAAATCATAATACAGTTTACTCTGAGTTCAAGACTCTGTATGACCAAGTTTAAAGAAACATTGATACAAATTTCCTAGATTCATTTTGGTCAATTGTTTTCCGAGGTATTATAGGTTTCAAAACAAAAAGTCACGCAAAGGTACATTGCACTTCTACGCATGTACGAGAAACACAATGAAACTATTTTGAAATGTTTACCGCAACATAATCTTTATAACATTACATTAAACGAGTTTAGTACGCAATTTAACGAGAGAACAATTGTTTTCAGACTGGACTACGACAACTGGGCGAGTCTCGGGAACACTGGATGGAGTTATGAGGAGGTGTTACCGTACTTCATTAAGTCAGAAGACAATAGAAATCCCTACCTCGCAAGAACCCCATATCACGGCACAGGTGGTTACTTAACAGTTCAAGAAGCGCCGTGGAGAAGTCCTCTCTCCATTGCTTTTCTTCAAGCGGGTATGGAACTGGGTTATGAGAATCGCGACATCAATGGCGCCAATCAAACTGGATTTATGTTGACTCAAGCGACCATGAGACGTGGCAACAGATGCTCCACGGCCAAGGCTTTTCTACGACCAGTTCGAAACAGGCAAAACCTTCACATAGCCATGAACGCTCAAGTTTTAAAACTAGACTTCAATTCCGACAATAGAGCAACTGGAGTTCAATTTTTGCGGAACGGTGTACAGCAAACAGTCAAAGTCCGAAGAGAAGTTATTCTCTCGGCAGGAGCCATCAATTCTCCGCAATTGCTCATGTTATCCGGAGTAGGTCCAAGAGAGCATTTGACAAAATTTGGGATACCAGTCCTTGCTGATCTTCGGGTCGGTGACAATCTTCAGGACCATGTTGGTCTGGGAGGTCTCACATTTCTTGTCAATGATCCGATAACCTTCACCAAACAGCGTTTCCAGAGCTTTCCTGTGGCACTGGAGTATATTTTGAACGAGAGGGGACCAATGACAACACCAGGAGTTGAAGGTTTAGCTTTTGTCAACTCCAAGTACGCTGACAAGTCTGGTGACTATCCGGATATTCAGTTCCACTTTGCACCAAGTTCGATCAATTCGGATGGTGGTGAACAGATCAGGAAAATCTTAGCCTTGAAGGATACTGTTTATAATACGATGTATAAACCTTTAGAAAATTCAGAGACGTGGACAATTTTGCCATTGCTCTTGAGGCCTAAAAGTTCAGGTTGGGTGAGACTGCGGAGCGGAAATCCTATGGTTTATCCTGACATCAATCCAAATTACTTCACGCATAAAGAGGACGTGGATGTGATTGTGGAAGGGATTCGCATTGCGATGGCGGTTTCTAATAGTTCGGCTTTTCAGAGGTTCGGCTCGAGGCCACTGAGAACGAAAATGCCAGGATGTCAGGCCTACACATTTGATACTTATGAATACTGGGAGTGCGCCATTCGACACTTTACTTTTACGATTTATCACCCCACAGGAACTTGTAAAATGGGACCAAGTAGCGATTCAACGGCAGTTGTTGATCCTAGATTACGGGTCTATGGTGTCAAAGGTGTGAGGGTCGTGGACGGATCCATCATGCCGATGATAATGAGCGGAAATCCCAATGCGCCTATTATCATGATCGGGGAGAAAGCCAGCGATATGATCAAGGAAGATTGGCGGGTTAAAAGCAGACACGTCGGTAGATGACAATAGAGAGATTTAGGTGGACTTTACAGTGAATGAAAGTAGTCGAGTTTTACGCAAGAGTCTTCTAATTATTTTACTTTTAATTAGGTGTAAATTCCTGTCCAAGGTAGAGAGAAAAGAATACAATAAGGAGAAATATCTTGCTCAGTCTGACATGTGCCTTCAATTCCTAGTCTAGAAGTTCTTTTTTTTTTATACCCACTTTACAAAGAATTAATTTGTGTGTTTGTATTTAATGTTATAAGTGTTGAGGGAATGGAATACCAAAGAAGCAGCTCATTATTTCAGGTAGTTTAGATTTATTGATTTGGTTTAATTATTGTTATCTCAAGCTTACAACAACATCAGATATTACTTTAATTTCAATTTAATATGGAACTGAAAATTAATGTGACAAAGTTTATAATCAGAATTTACTACAGAGTTGTTTGAATGAAAAATTTATTAAGTGTGTTATTTGAATTAAAATGTTAATAAAGAGTTTTTTGAATAAAGAGAGTTAATGATTATTTAAGTTAAGTGTCGTTTAACAAAGTTTTAATTATATCTTCATAATTCAGTATATGAATATGAAGTGTTATTACAGTCAACGCTTTAATTGAGTATTCTAAAGACTATTTTCCTGGAAATATGTGTCTAGTTTCAGGATTTAAAGAGGACCAATTTGAACTTCTTACACAATGATGAAACAGGAAATTTCAAATTTTATCTGGGAAAATTGTGAAATGTTATATAAAAGTTTACTTTTACGAATTTTTAGTGCTGAAGCTCACAACATTTTTTCTCGTTTACGAAAGACTAAGAAACAAATTTTTGTTTAAATAAACATTATTCTAGTAAGTTTTAAATAAGTACACATTTTAAAAGTTTTAAGGTAAATCGAAAATTTGTTTCGCAGTTTCATTTACGTAAACAAAAAAACGTTTATGCAAATTATGATCAATTTCGGTTTGAAAAATTTGTTTAAAAGTATTTTGATCAACAATTTTAGAAAAGAAAAACTTTAAACAAAAGAATTTTATTTTTTCCACTTTCATCATCACCGTTGAAAATTGTGTGTACTTGTATAACAATCGGTCCTTGTTACATTTTTTGTGTAAAAAATTAATATTTTCCGTGTGTTGATTTAATACGTCCTTTAACTGTCATCCGATTCTTGAACATAACCTCCAATTTCTTAGTAATATCACTGTAATTTACATTAAATTTTTTGTTGTAAAATGTAAATTTCATATTGAAAATTAATTTTAATAATCAAAAGGTAAAGTTCAATACTAATTGAATAAAATTTACTCCTTAACTCAACACGATTATATTTTATTTTTGTCAAGCAGACGATAAACAAAACAACACAAATCCATGTGTTAAAAATTAACACAAATTTTGAGTGGACCGTTTGGGAAGTGAATTTATCATAAAATCAAGAAAGCCATTATTACGTTGACATTTAAATATTCTTATGAATAATAATTTTTGTCTAAAAAAATTAAAAAGAATTAATTTACGTTTTTCTTTTCGTTAAGAAATTAAATTTTTTGTACCAAAACAATATAATTAATAATTACGAAACAAATCAATAAATATTTAGAGAAGTCTGATATATATATATATATAAATACATGACACAAATGTTAAAAACTAAAATATTAAGCTTTCTAATGATAAAATTAGATACAATTTTAATATAATGTTTTAGCAGATTTGAAAAGATCTATAACTTAAAAGTTTTTTTAATAAATGGAACATTAATCAAACAAATAAATCTTGCGAATTTTTATTTCATTTTAGAGTTTACAAATTTTTTAATAAATAAATTATTATCAAAATAAAATTATTTAAAAAATATTAAATTCGTAAAAATCAAATAAAATAATATGTGCTTTTTTTCTTTATCTACTATCTAAATCTGAATAAGTTAAAAATAACTAATTATTAGTAAAATCGTGACTGTCTTTAATTTGTTTCAGCAATTAGTAATGAAAAATAACTAATCATTGGTAAAACATGACAAATTATTAATAAAAATAAACTAAAAAAATAGTTAAAATTTTACTAATTGAATTAGTTAACAGAATTTTACTAGAATATTATTTATTTTGACATAGACTAAAAATAAATTTGACTAATAATTAGTTTTTTAAACGATTTATTAGTAGAAATATAACTATTGGAATTAGTGACTAAGTTTGGTTTTCTAAATGTATTATAAATTAAAACTTTATGGGCATGTGATAGATTATGACGTCACTGATATAGACAAAATTTTTCCCTAAAACTTTCTATTAAAATATTTAATATTTTGATGCCAAAATTTGTAGAATTACTTAAAATATCATCAGGAAGGTCTGTTTGATCCAAATTTATTTCAATTTTAATTTAAAATTAATTTTTTTAAATTTCCAAATATTAGCGAATTTGTAAAAAAAAATAATTTTTAGGTAAAATATCAAAGGAGATGTCTAATTTGAACAGTTTTGAAATGTTTTGACTTATTATTTTAATAATAATAATAATAATATTTCAAGGGAAACACATACCTATAATATAATTTCCTTCAACAAAAATAAATGGCTTTTTAACAGAAGATATTCCTTTAATTATTATTAATAATAATAATAATAATAATAATAATAATAATTTAGCTTTCCTCCCCAAAATTTGTTTCGTATAAAAAAAAGAGAAATAATAGTAATAGCTAATAGTATTACATAATAATATAACATTAAGAACTATTATAATAAAGTTGTAATAAAGTTATAATATAATATAGAATAATAGCTTTAATCTTATAAATCTAATGATAATCTGATAATGAAGATTATAACCATTCGAGAAGATTTCTCATAAATCAATTTTAGAAAATTAAATGAATGAATTTTTCAAGAAAAGAGAAATTAATCAAAACAATAATCAGTTTAATTACAGACATAAGTTCGTGAAATGACTGAAGATTCAGAAGAAAACCTTTTGTGGGAAAGATTCAACAATAATATGAATCAAACATGATTAAGACAAATTTAGAATCTGTTTTATTCTTTAATTAACACAATTAAAAATTAAATCAATGCATATATTAATGGACGTAATTTCTAATTCTCATAGGTCGCAGATTCGTCAAAAAAAAAAAATTCCCTAGAAACTATTCTGCCTTTCAATCAAGTGATACAATTTTAATGTAAAGTTTGTGATGAAGGTTTTCGAAAAGCAGAAAGTTAAACGCAGAAGAACACGAAGCCTGTGTCAGAAAGACTGTATAATTAGATTAAATTACACACGTGTTTTAATTTCCTTCACACGAAGGAATAAATGCTTTTCATAAACGTGTTCGGAAAGCACAATACGTGTGAGTTCAAAGGTATTGAGAGCTAAAGGGTATAATGTTATATTTTAGATGCGAAAATTACGTCTTGATCGCACAATTTATTTAAAATTAATAAAATTTTTATTGCAAGTGCCAAATTGTCAGTGCAAAATAAAAATTATAAAATATAAAATATCTTAATAAATAACCTACACGGAAAAAAATAATTTGTGGCATTCACAAATAAGTTTAGGTTTGCTACAAACAGTAACATTACTATGCATAAATACTTTATTGTTCCTACATTTTATTAAAGAAACTAAGTTCTGCATAACAAATTTACGTTTTTCAATTGAAAAATTAAAGTAAAACATAAAATTTGAGGAATGTTATTAAGCAGTTTGTAGCCGATTTGTAAATGCCACAAATTATTTTTTTCGGTGTACCATCAAGTGGGATAAATTCCCAATTCTCTAGTTTTTACTGAATAAAATTTTAATAATTAAAAACCACAAAAAATGATTTTAGACTTATAGTAGTCCAAAAAAATGTCCACAATGTAACTGGCTCACAAATTTCCTATATAAATTTTACTGAAGCATTACTAAAAGAACAACGTTTTTCATTGGACACTCCACTTATCAACATGTAAAAATTGTCAAAAATCATACATTTAAGCGGATAAAAAACTTTTATTATTTATTAACCATCTTCCTGGAGTTTTTTTTTAAATCATTAATTCTTTCACAGAACCATAAATAATTTTTTAATAAGGAACAGTTAAAATTCCGGGTTCAATTATAAGACGGAAGAGTTATAAGGCTACATTTACTTTTGTTTGCAGTTGCTGTTAACTAGGAAGGATTATGGCTTGATTTTCTTTTAACGATATAGCTAAAACACTTCGGTCAGATGGTCTTATAAAGACTATTATAAAGAACGACTAAAATGTGTATAATCATTCTCATTGTAATTTGCGGTTACCAAATTTAAATTAAATTTCATTGTTATGAAAATATTGATGTTTTTGGTACAATAATATTTGAAACTATATTTAGACGTTGTCTAGAGAAGCGTGTAATTAAGAAAGATGAAAGTAACGTGAAATTCAAAAGACAGGAAAGATTTCGAGAATAATGATTATCTCAAAACCACGTCAACCTTCATTGCACAATGTCCTATTTTACTCTTCCTCGTATGTTTATAAAGTCACGTAAATGGAATAAAATACTTCAGCGTAACATATTTACTTCTCTGATTTGCCGTGATCAGAAATTTTCAACGATTGTGAAATATTTTGTGTTTTTTATCACTATGGTGTTCTAAATAATACTAAACAAAAAAAGTTTAATAATAGAATCATTTGAATAAAAAGTCAAATTAAATATAATAAAGGAACACTGAAAAAAATATTTGAATACAAAACAAAAGTTTTGTTGGGTCAACCAAATGTTTTTGTTGATATATACGAGCAATGAAATAGTTTTGTCATTACAACAATATTCTTTTGTTGAATTTTTTGTAATTTCAACATAAAAATGTATATTCTTTAATATTACTATTATTTAGTATAAGTATTTTCTGCCAAATTAATATATACTATAAAAGTAATAATAATATACATAATTGTTTCTAGGTATTTTGAGAAATTTCAACAAATGAGATTTCTCACATAACCACTAAAATCAATTTTAAGATAGAAAAATTGTAATGAGTTATTTAAAAAAGAATTTTTTTTTTTATTTAAAACGATTTGTTTTTAATTAAAGGCTTAGGGGTCCTGGGGCCCCTAAGCTCAGGAAGCCCTAAGTCAACCCTAATAAACTTTTTTTTTAGAACAAAATTTATAAAGTTTTAGAATTAAAAAGAATTGCAAAAAATAATTGAAATTACACTGAGAAAACTGGATGTTCAAAATTAGATGTTTAAGAAAAGATAGTAACCCTTAATATCTAAATATTAAAGTTTAACATCTAAGATATTAAATTTTAACATGTGGATATTAAAGCTTAACATCTTGATGTTAACCTTGAACATTTAGATAGCTGTCCCTATGTTAAGGGGCACACCTAGTGTGAGTGACTGAAAAAAACATCGATTTTTTAGGAATTTTTTTCAGGGAAATTATTGCATCTAATTTTTTTTAAAGTTTTGTACATGTATATTTGTATAAATAGTGAACATTTTGTAATTTTTGCAAAGAAAAATATCTTTTTTTAAAAGAGTTATTCGCTATATCCAAAAAAAAACCAGTTTCCCCATTGCTGCAGTTATTGCGGCCTTCTGAGTGACTGAAATCAAAAAAACCAAAAAGATTATTAAACTAGAAGATATTTGCCGTACTATGAGGCTCCAGTTTTTTTTTTGGATGAAAAATAAAATTTTGGGATGCCAAAAACTATCGAATTTTTTAGTCGAAATTTATAGCTTTTTTTCAAAACTCCGCCATTTTTTTGAAATTCAATATTTTTTTCCATCCGAGGGTCATAGTACGGCAAATGTCTTCTAGTTTAATAATCTTTTTGGTTTTTTTGATTTCAGTCACTCAGAAGGCCGCAATAACTGCAGCAATGGAGAAACTGGTTTTTTTTGGATATAGCGAATAACTATTTAAAAAAAAGATATTTTTCTTTGCAAAAATTACAAAATGTTCACTATTTATACAAATATACATGTACAAAACTTTAAAAAAAATTAGATGCAATAATTCCCCTGAAAAAAATTCCTAAAAATCGACGTTTTTTTCAGTTACTCACACTAGGTGTGCTCCTTAAATGATAAATATGTTAAGGGTTAACATCCATTTTTCTCAGTGTAAAGTAAATAATTGCTAATTTTGCAAATTAATCGAAAAAAAAGAAATCAATTAAAAATTGGGGAAAGTAATTTAAAAAATCATAGAAATGTTTTAAAAACAAAGAAAATAATTTAAATTTGAAAAAATTACTTAAAAATCTGGAGAAAAAATTGAAACAAATTGAATAATAACAAATTAGGGAAAATAAATGAAAATACAAAAAAAATGGTTGAAAATCGAGGTAAAAAATAGAAAATTGAAAAAAATAATTAAAATTTGAGAAAAATATTGAAAAAATTACATAATATATTTTAAATGAAGGAAAGTTAAAGAAAATTTCAGAAAAATAATTAAAACTTTCAGAAGTTCATTGAAAAAAAAAGGAAAATAATTAAAAATTAGAGAAAATAAATGAAACAAGATAAACCTAATTTAAAACTGAAGAGAATAATTTTTAATTAAACAGAAATACTTAATTAAAAACTTTTTGGAAATTACGAAAAAGAACGAAAGTAATTGAAAATTGAAGAAAATAATATAAAACATCATATAAATAATTGAAAATTGAATGAAATAATTGAAATCTCAGATAAATAGTTTAAAAATTTGGAAATTATAAAAGAAATGAAAAAAATTCAAAAATTGAAGAATATAAATTTTGGAAAATAATTGAAAAAAATTTATGATATGAGAATAATTAAAAATAAATGTTTACGATAATTAAAAAAATTTTGAAAATTATAAAAATAAATGAAGATAATTAAAAATTGAAGAAAATAATTGAAATTTTAGAAAAGTACTTCAAAATTTTAGAAAATGAGAATAATAATTAACATTTGAGAAAAATAAATGAAAAATTATAAAATTGACAGAAAATTGAAAAAAATAATTGAAATATGCTGCAAATAATTTAAGATTGAAAAAATAATTGAAATATGATGAAAATGATTTAATTATGGAAGATTAAAACCACTAAATAAAATTTGAGAAAAATAATCGAAAACAGCATAGAATATGTTTAAAAAAAGAAAAAAATTACTAAATTATTTAAAAATTTTAATTAAAGAGAATAATTTAAACTTCGCAGAAATATAAGCGAAAATTGATGAAAAGGATTTTTGAAATTTTTGAAAATTATGTCAAAAGAATGAAAATAATTCAAAAGCAAAAAATAATATAAAATTGCAGAATTTGATTTTGAGCGAAAGAAAATAATTGAAATATCGTTTAAAAACTTGACAACTGAAGACAATAATCTAAATTTGAGTTAATAACTAAAAATTTAGTAAATTAATTAAAAAATAATGAAAATATTAAATTCGGAGAAAATAATTGCAAAATAATGAAAAAAAATGAAAATTGAACAAAATAATTGAAAATTGAGATATATATATATATATATTTGAAAGTTGAGGATAATTGGAAGATGGCGGAAATGTCGGACGTGTCAGATATTGTGCTGGAAGTTTTTTAAGTATCTTTGGTGAAAAGTGAACGCAACATTTGTGTTATCGAATTGATTAGACAGTGGAAAGTGTCCTTTAATTGGGAAAGTGTTATCTTGGGTTTATATAGGATTCGAAGTTATTAGAAGGGGTAAACTTTTTTACTTCAATCGACTTAGAATAGAAAATGACACCGAAAAAACAAAATGTAAACAACGTAAATAATGAGAACATTGGCTTAGAATCTACAAAAAAAAAAAGAAGAGGCAGGCCAAAGAAAATATCAATTGAAAACCTAGAAGGGCCCAAAAAATGTCTCCTAAAATTCCTAGAGCCACAATTGAAAAATCAGCTAAATATACCAATTGACACAATTCTTAGTATTGCAAAAAAATCAACAACAACAACGGAAAAGAGCCATCAGTGATAGTCGATAAAAAAGAAATAAGTAAAGAAAATAACGAGGAACTAAATATATTAGACGTAGAAAACAGTGTTATAATGAATAAAAGCAATAGTGAGAAACAATCAAATTGTGACGAAAAAATCGAAAGCGGTGAAAAGTCTATCGAAAAATTAGGAGATGAAAAAGTGACCGCAAAGCTGGCAGCAAATGGAAATGTCAATATGGAAAGGATCATGGAAGAAGTTTGTCGTTTATCAATATCGGTAGAATCACTTAAAGGTATGTTAGTTGAACAAGAGGCACGATGGGATGCTACCATTTCCATTTTGTCAGCAGCAAGAGATAGAGAAAAAGCATGGATAGAAGAAAAAGAACAATTGACTACGGTAATCTCCGATTTAAAATCAAAAATAGAGAGAGTGGAAAATCATAGGGCCAATTCGGAAAAACCTAATAAAATCCAGGGAATCGAAAAGAAATTTACAGAACATGCCAACTTGAAAGATAGATTTTTAGAACCCAGAGTGTCAGAAATATCTGGAAACTGTGATGACAAAGAGTCAAATGAAGAAATAAATAATGAAAAGGAAAGAAACACTTCGGAAAACACAGAAAATTATGTGGAGCCGATTAATCCGTCTGTGGGACAGCGATTATTCCAAAAACCCACGAAAATATCCAAAGAGGAAATCGAGAATGAAAGAAAGGAAAGAAGTTTGAAGAAGAACCAAATAATAGTTAAGGGACTTAATCAGACAGATAGAAACCTTGAACACAACATAAAATCAACTGTCAAGAGAACGATTGGTGTAGATATAAAGGTTAATAAAATAACTATCAGAGACAAGGAAATTTTAATAGATTTAGAGTCGTGGAAAAACAAAATGGAAATAATGAGAAGGAAATCTAAATTTAGAGGGTCCAACATTTGGATAACGGATAATTTAACGAACAGAGAAACTGAAATACAAGAATGGATTTATAATGAAGCTAGGGAAGCTAAAAGTCATGGAAAAGTTGTCAGAACAGGATATATGAAGTGGAAGATAGGAAGTGATTGGTTTTTCTGGAACGAGGAAGAAGGTGAGCCGAGTTGTAAGTTTTTTCGAGTCTGAATCGTCTAATAGTTTTCGCGGAATAACTTGGAACATTTCCGGTGTTAACAAAATTGAACGGGCATGGGGTTTTTTCAAGGATTTCGATTTAATTATACTACAAGAAACTTGGTTGGAGGAAAAGTCAAAAGAAAAAGTAGTGAAAGGTTTAAGTAAGGACTACGTCAGGATAACAAAACACGCGGTTAAAGTTCATAAAAAGGGAAGAGCAAAGGGAGGACAAATAGTAGGGATAAAGAAAAATTGGTTGAGTGACAAGTGGGAAACTGAGGAATGGGAATATGGAATTATAATATACAATGGAGAGTTAAAGTGTGAAACAAAAATGATAAAAATAATTACGATTTACAACAACGTGGGAATTTCAAAAATCAAAGGGAAGCTATGCGAAGAGATAGAAAAAGCAAATAAAGAAAATGTATGTCTTTTATTGTTAGGAGACTGGAACGCCAGAGTTGGGCGAATAACAGAGGAGAACCTAGAAACAAACAATGAGAGCGAAACAAGAAATCTTAGAAATTCAGAAGACGGGGTATTAAATTCAGAAGGTAGAAAACTACTAAATATCTGTGAAGAATACGGCCTAAAAATTCTCAATGGATGCACAAGAGGGGATAAAAGTGGAAAGTTTACCCATATTTGTGAAACAGGTGGATCAGTCCTAGATCTAATTATTTTAAAAGTTGATGAATGGGCCAATCCAATACAAGAAATTATAATCAAGCCGAGAATTGAATCGGACCATTTACCAGTCACTTTTAGACATATATACGACAGCAGGAAAACTACAAAACAGTTACCCTCAAGAAAAGAAAATGGACAAAAAACTGAAAAATTGGTGTGGATTACCGAAAAGGCAGAAGAGTATGAAGAAAAGATGGGCGAACTCTGGAATATCAACAAAAAAACAAATGGCCTTGAAGAAAGATGGGAGAAATTGATTTTTAATATCAAACAGGCTGCAAAGGAAGTGGGCATGGTCAGAGTAATCGATAAAAAAATTTCAAAACGAAAAAAGAAACCAGATTGGTTTGATGAAGAATGTAAAGACCTGAGAAAGAAAGTATGGAGAAGTCTGAAAGAATATCTGAAGTCCTAAAAAGAGGAAGACAGAGAACTGCTCCAGTTAGAAAAGAGAAAATTAAAAAATCTTTACAAAGAAAAGAAAAAGGCAAGCAGAGAAAGTCATTGGAGAGAAGTGGAAAGGAGTACGAAAGCAGGAGAATTTTGGAAAGCTATAAGAAAATCGAGACCTAGAAAAAACACAAACTCTATTGGAGATGGAATCAGCGCAGAAAATTGGAAATGTCACTTTCAAAAGCTACTGAGAAATAGAGAAGAATCCAAGGAAAACCAAAATCAATTGAGAGAAAACATCAACATAAACGAAGAGTCCGAAGAACATAATACATCAATTGAAGGAGAGCAGTCAGAAGAAGACGATGTGTTTAACAGAAAAATAGGATTCGATGAATTTTGTGCCACTCTAACAAAGATAAAAAGAGGGAAAGCGCCTGGCGAAGATGGGGTGCCAATTAAATTCATTTCAGGTTTACCAAAGGATTGGGCTGTCGAAATGCACGAAATCCTGAATGAATTGTGGGACAAGGGAGACATAATAAAAAGATGGGAAATAGCTAGAATCATCCGACTATTTAAAGGTGGTGACGAATTGGAAACAGGAAACTATAGAGGGATTTCTTTACTCGACGTAGGCTACAAAATACTTGCAGCTATAATAGATACAAGACTCAGAAAATGGTTAGAGGAGAAAAATAAAATCAATGAGAGCCAAGCAGGATTCCGGGAAAAAAGAAGCACGAGGGACCACATATTTGTATTAAATTCTTTAATTAACATTAAATTAAAAGACAAAAATGGAAAACTACATGCTGCTTTTGTCGACTTAAAAAAAGCTTTTGACACTGTCAATAGAAATCTTCTCTTCGAAAAACTCCGTAAAGTGGGAATCAATGGCAAAATGCTGAGAATGATTCGAAGAATTTATAGAAATACTTCGAACGAGATAGTAGTTAAAGGAGAAATATCGGAAAGGTTCAACACGGATCGCGGAGTCAGACAGGGTTGCCCTCTCAGCCCAACTCTTTTTAATATATTCTTGGACGATATAGACGACGAATTTAGTAGAAGAAATGAAGGCGGTACTGTTATAGGAAGGACCAAAATATTTGTACTGAAATTTGAGGATGATTTGGTTGTAATAGCAGATTTTGCCGATGGTTTGAGAGACATGCTAAAGTCGCTGGAAAGGTATGTTGACAAAAACAGTCTGGAGGCAAATGTCAACAAAACCAAAATTATCGTGTTCAAGAAGGGAGGAAGAAAGAAAGGGGGAGAGAAATGGTTCTTTAAGGGACAAACGCTGGAGGCCGTTAACAGCTGCAAATATCTTGGTTTTTGGTTCTCTTCGAATGGTTTCTTCAAAAAACACCTAAAAGCCTTAGCAGGTAAAGCTCAAAAATCCATCAATGCGGCATGGGGGATAATGAAAAGAGCTGGAATAAACACTCTGAGAAGACGGTTGTATTTGCTTGATGTGCTGGCAAAATCTGGGACTCTTTATGGTGTAGAAATCTGGGGCTCGAAAAAAAGGTGGGAGATCGAGAAAGTGCAGGGCAGATATGTAAAGATGATCATGGGTTTAGACAGGAATACACCAGACTACATCTGGAGATTGGAATCAGGAAGAAGGAGTGCAGAAATAGAAACCAGAAGAAGAGCAAGTAACTACCTATATCAAATTTTAGAAATGGACGAAGACAGATTGCCAAAAGCTTGTCTATGGGAAGAGATTAGAGGATGGATCAATGGCAACCCTTCGAATTGGATCGAGAATCTAGCAAAGTCGTTAGAAGAAGCAGGGGACGGAGAGACACTGAAGATGATATGGAAGGGAGCTGAACTAGAAGACATATCTGTGAGTTTGGGAAGAGGACTACTAAGAAAATTTGAACAAGATTGCCAAGCTGACTGGCAAAAGGTCGAGAAATCACAATATTTCAATGTATATAAACTCATTAAAGACAAAATAGAATGCGAGGACTATTGGAATGCAAACGGAGTCAAAGGATCTATGAAAGAACAGTGGGCAAGAATTATATGTGGGAATGTGGGGAAAGCGGGCAACAAAGGATATAAAGATGGCTGTCTCTGTAGATTATGTAGATTGAAAGAAGAAGATATTATCCATATAATGAAATGCCCAGTAGGAAGAAATTTAATCGACGAAGAAACGGTCCAGGCAGTGGATACATGGTTGGAGATGGAGAAGTGCAACGAATCGGAATATCTGCAATTGTTTGCTCAAAAATTAAAAGAAGAGCTGAACCAGGGAGTCTGCGATTATGTGAAAAGTTTTGTTAAGTTCGCCAAAAAAAAGATCAAGGATAGAACAATTTGATTGAATATTAATTTTTAAGTATTTAGAATTTCTCTTTTTCTTTTTAAAATTATTGTACAAACACAATTTGTGTATACTTGGAAGAAATAAATTATTATTATTATTATATATTTGAAAGTTCAGAAAATTAATTCAGAAATTATTAAAATAATTAAAAATTGAAAATAATAATTGCAAAATGACAAAAATAATGGTAAATTAAAAAAATGTATTTAAATTTACGATGAATAATATAAAATTTAGGAATAAATAATTAAATTGATTTAATGACAAGGCAAAAATAATTAAAATTGAATAATTGCTACGCTAGTTAAAATAATTATGAATAGCAGAAAATAGTTGAAAAATGATGAAAATAGTACAAAATTGTATTTTAAGTAATTAAAATCATAATAGAAAAGAATGATTAAAAATGGACGAAATTTTTACATCACTTCAAATTTAATAGTTTTAAAACGTGTATTAAATGAACTTTTAAGCAATGCAAGTTCACATTGACTGACACTTGAAGAAATTAAAATTGCTATAAATTTCAAATTTAAGAACATTTTAAAAAGGTGAAATATGATTTACAATTTTCCAAGAAAAAAATCTAGTATCAAATTTCAGGTGTGGACAGAATGAATGAATGAGTTAATTAATTAATTAAACTTGTAAATTATTATTTATAATTGGGGCCCTATTTTCCTTTTTGCCCCAGGGCCCTTGCTCTCGCAGTTACGCCACAATCTATCATAATCAGGGGATTTAAAGGTTTTGGTAATTTTTTTCTAGTAAAACAAATTAAATTTATAAATCGTCTTGGTTAAGTCCAGATATTTTTAAATTGAAAATTCTTTGTTAATAATTTTTTCTTTTATAATCAACAGTATGACATATCGATTTTGAGGTTAGGTTACAGACATTTCTTTAATTTTGATTTTTTATGAATAAATTTAATAATTGTTTTACAAATATAGCTTTTATACACAAAACTGAATCATTTTTAAGTAAAAAATGTTTATTTGCTTAAACTAGTAATTAAATTAGAATAAATTAACTTTTTATAAGAATCTGTTTTATGTCATTTGTTTAAAAAAATTTATTCAATACGATTTATTATTGAACTTTCAGTTTTAAAATATCCTTATTTACACATTTTCTTAATTTTATTATAAGATTTTTATGTAAACAGATAAAAAACACGCATAATATTTATTTATATTATTAGACGAGTGTTGATCAAAATCGCATGCACTATACATTTTGGTACTGACAACAAAACATTTTAATAAACTCAAATAAAATTAAAGATTTATTATAACAAAACTATTTTGTTATGATTACACTGTTAATTTTTTTAGTTTATACAAATAAATTACAAGCCGAAGAACTATTCGAAAAATGAGGAAATCATTCATTATAAAGAAAATACCGAGAATGCTAATTTGTGTTTGTTTAACTAGGTTTAAAATTAACGATACGACATTAATTAAAGTAGAGCAATTGTCCACTAAGTGGTAATTGATGAGTAGCTGTAATAGACAAGGAGAAAAATTAGAAAGTGATACGTTCAATTAATAGATTATTATCTCTGTCGTAAGGCAATTGCGTGTATTTGCGTGCACTACTTTACGTAACCACATGTGATGCAGTGAAATTGTGTGTCAATAACATTCGCAAATACAAAAGTCTTTCTCCAAGCGACAAGTTAATAAAACAACCAGTCACCGGAAGAAACAAAAATTTTATAACAAACTGCCATAAAGAATACTTTAATCTCAATCTAACATCTAAAGCTTTTAATTAAAATTGTTAGTAAATTATAAACATAACGTTTGCATTAATTAAATCCAGTAATCTATTCCAATTTGATGGAGATTAATATTTATAAAAAAGCTCTGGCTTGATTATCAAAGTCAGAACAAATTACAAATTCTAATTAGAGTTTCCTATCTGGAGTTTTTTTTTAGAAACAAAATTTTTAATTAAATAAACATTCGTATTTAAAATACAATAAAGTTTATCAAGGTTAAAATTAATTTTCTCTAAAATCACATATAAATAATAAAAAGTATCCCACTGCGATTTCCCAGTTGATTGCAAAGAGAAATCGCAAATGTTAACAGATAATATTTTCATACATAAGTCACGGATATATACTGGAAGTATGAATTTCAAAAATCAATTCTAGGCTAGGCTGTATAAGAATTTGACGCCTCTTGTAATAAAGCGTAGAAACTTCCCTGAAGGTAGAAATCCTTACACCGGAAACGTATCAAAATGATCTACTCCCATAGATCAGTTCCGAAGATTTCTAGTTTCCAGTATATAAATCAAATTTCTGAATAAATTTCATTATGATTCGAGTATTTATACTTAGAGTACGTCTCGTGAAAACAATATTTTATAATAGAATATCAAAAGGTATTTATTGATATCTAATTATATGTATCCTTTGTTTAATTATATTTATAAATTATCAATAAAGAAATTCTTTAATATGATTAAATAAAGAACATTTACTCTCTTTACAAATATAAGTATCAATAAAAAATATGCATTCTTTGTAATTAGATATAAATAAAGAACCATTCTTTATAATTAGCTATCAGCAAAGAATTCTTTATAATTAGCTATGTCATGATTGCAGGTTGAATTCAAAATAGAAATCTGACGGTACCAAGTGCAATTCGAATAGTTTGATGAAAGTATCGTCACAACATTAAACAACAAAGTGGAAGCCCTTTCGCTATTATATTTTCTCGTTCAGGCGCTATTGAGTAATAGCAGGAAATTCCTTTCAAGGTTCGTTCAAGCTGATAACGATGCGGTGTTTGACTCTCATTTTTCAATTTCAATCTTCATGCCCCAATTGTTTTAATTCTTAGAAAAAAAGAAGGATTTGAAAAAAGAAACTTTATCATTGTCTATAGTCTAGAACAATATTTCTATAATATTGTATACTCAGTGTTCAATATTTTGAAAAGCTTACAACAAAATACGATTTTGAAAAGATACAATATAGAACTAACTTTGTACTTATTGTATCACCTTTCGAGTGTACAAAACTAAAATATTAACAAAAAATATTTAAAATTACAAAAATTACAATTTAGTAAAAAATGAATTTTTTTTTAATTTTTGGAAAAAATATCTTTTTTAAGAATTTTTTTCTGTATTTTATTATAGAAACTTATTTTACAATATTTAAAGAATATTAAAATCTTTTTTTCAGGTTGATCGGATGAGTAGTTTAAAAATCGTGGAGCTTTGAAAACTGAACAGGGTCTCACAGACCCAGATTGTGCTTCGTGTTTGAAAAAATAAGTGTGTGCTCCGAGGGTTAAAATATTCGTTATATTGACATAACCTAAAAATGAATTTGACTAATAATTAGTTATTTTTTACTAAATGATTAGTAGAAATATAACTATTTGAATTAGGACTCAATTTTTGCTTTCAAATTAGTCATTTTTAACTAATTCAGATTTCAAGAGCAGAAAGTTGAGATTTTTTAGAATTTTAGCAGAATTTCTTTTTCCCGGAAATTTGACATAAGTGAAAATTGCGGATGAAAATTTCAAGATGCCCGTTGAATATTTATAATAAAAATTCTAGATTTCAAGTTTATAACTCGTGCGATAAAAATGTGGGTTCATTATACCAATTATTATGTTTTCTTATGTGTACAAATACCTTTATGTGTGTATATCTGTAAATTAATGATTTAATTTTCGTTAATTCAAATTTCAAGTGAGCATTAAAAAATAGTAAAATTACGGTAATTCTTCATCGTTTATGCAATAGCTTCTCATCGTATTATGAAGTTTTTAATGGCTCAAGAGACGGTTTTATTAATACACCGTAGAGTGATTAGATAATATTCTATACCTTCACGTACGCATGGCTATATATTTATTATGGGTCAATTCACAAATGTCACTTTATGGAAAAAAATTTGTTACCATCTTTAACTGCATAATAAATTTTACTCAATCGATTTTCTCCTCATTTTTAGAAAACTACATAATATGACACTATGTTATCAAATTTTCTTTTCTTAATAATAATTCAATTCAATATTCAAAATTTCTAAACACAATTTACAAAATTAAAAAGGTTCAGTTACTGAAAAAAAAAAGAATAAATATGGTGAATAAAGTCAAATAGTTATAAAATATAAATTAAATTAATAACAAACAAATTTTTACAAATATATGAGAATGGTTCTTAAAGAAAATAAAAAAACTTTTATCAAGACGTTTATAATCAATATAATTCAAAAATTAATATTATACTTTCTCCATTTTGAAATAAAAATAAGGTTTAATTCATTTCAATCTGTAATATATTTGAGTATATTAAATAACTTTATGGCTCAAATTGATTTCCAAGTATGTAATAATCATTATTCGGACAACGTTCATAATGATAAGTTTACATCATAACCGATAAAAAGGGAATTTCTTCGAAAATAAATACTATTGAATCAGAAAATTGTTTTTTACTAAGGAAAAAAATTATAATGTTATTTTTTGTACTCTGATCTTGCTTGCTAAACAGCCCAAAACACCAAAGGTGATTCAATTATGAAAGTGAAAAGTGTAGTTTTAATTAATTGATATTTGAATTTATCACTCGGTGATACTAATATATATAATATTACATAATATTATAATATGATGCAAGAATGTATATTGTATATCTTGATAAAAATGTAAAAAAAATTAACAATTTAATTTATTTAAGTGTCTTTTGTTCAAATATAAGGAACCTATTTACAAATATTTGTTGTTATTTATTATTAGTTAGCATTATTTGTTGGTTGTTATTAATTGCTATTTGTTTCTGATAATTAGTTGTTATTAATCTAATTAAAGAAACTGGTTTTGAATTTTTATAAAAGTGTGTTATACGATCAAGGAGAGAAACTATCGACAAGTGTAATAATCGTAAAAGAAACGGTCAAGTTTAAAAAATATAAATTTGTAATTTATTGGTTAATTAATATATAAAAATACTGTTATTACTCTGAACTACCTTGGCAACTATTTACAATATTATTATTATTATTCATATTCTATATCAAAGTTTCTTGTATATTTCTAATTAACAGAAAAAAATAATCTGTTTTAATTTACAATTTTTACAAGCAAAAGACTTTCTTTTTTTTAAACAATCAGTTTACAACCGATGAGAAACAAAACAATTGATGAAAAAACAAAACATTAACTTCAAAACTTTGAAACTGTTTTCATCGTTCTTTTATTTATTTAAAAGTAACTTATTTTATAAGAACAAAAATTTCAGGCAGGATCATCAGACAACCATTCGGAAAAAAATCAATCCAACTTCATATTTGCATATATTTTAGATGAAAAGAAACTTTCTAAAAATTAAAAATACTGTGGTGGAAGAGGAAATAATTTTTTTTTTTATTTTGATCAATGCATTAGAATAAAAATTACAATTTTCTGTTTATTGGGAACGTTTTAGATAATAAATAACCTAAAACTGGACAATCGTTATCAATAAACAGAAAATTGGAATTTTTAATAAAAAAAACTTTAAATTGATCAAAATATTAAAAATAAAATTGTTTTTCATTCCACCAAAATGTTTTAAAAATTTAGAAAGTTTTTTTTATTTAAAACATACGAAAATATAGAGGCAAAATGATTTCTTTTTCGATAGAAGAATTTATATAAATAAAATAATACATAGTTTTCTATAAAACTTTGAAATTAGCTAAATTATAACCTGAAAGGTCTGTCTGGTACAAGTTTGAAAGAATTTTGCCTCAAAAATTAGCAGATGATTTTCAAACATTTTCCAAACTTATATTTTTGTGAGGCAAAATCCTCACAAATTTGGATCATAAAAAAATATTTAGTGCTTTAAGAATATATAAAATCAAAGAAAAATTGAACTTCTACCAGTGACGTTATTCTTTATCATATGTTTTTAAATGTCATGTCCAAGATGATGGAACTAAAATATAGAATTCTACCTTATCGCCCATATTTAATTTGTTTACAGTACTCTCTAAATTTGAATTAGTCAAAAGTAAATAAATATTAGTAAAATTGTGGCTGAGCTTTTGTTTCAGCAATTAGTGAACAATTACTAATTATTAGTTAAAACAAGCCAAGAATTACGTTAATTTCATGAACATTTTGCTTCCACGGCAGCAAAAAGATTTACTTTCTCATGAAGGAAGCAAGAAGTTAATTTTTAAAAAATTGAAAAATTCAATTTTTTTAAAATTTTAAAATTGCGATTTATTCTTTAAAATTTGGATAAAATATAAACTTTACATAGGTCAATCGATTTGTTTTGAAGCAAGGTATAAAATTTTTTATATACTAAGTTAAATTTATTTTTTTAAAAGACACATTTTTCAAAAAATTAAAATTTAAAAAATTTTTTTTAATTATTATTTTTAAAAAATCTTGTGTCTGATTCCAGATTTTAATAGTAAAAATAAAAATACCATATTTTATTTAAATCCGTTGAAGTGTTCTCAAGTTATCGTGTTCAAAAGAAAAAAGTACACACACACACACACACACATACATACATACATACATATCCAGACATTTGATCGGAACTCATATAACACATTTCTAGATGAAAGAAAATTGATTTGAAGCATTTACAAAATTGTTAATAAAACAAATAAGTTTTATGGCACACTTATTTATATCTTTTTAAAATTATTTCCGAAATTTAAAATTGATATCTTCTTTGGTTTAGACTTAAGAACGTGGAAAAAATTATTAAAAATTTATCGATATTTTCGGTGCCGCAAGAACAATATTTCGGTACGTATTACAAAACGATTTGATTGACGCATACTAAAACAGGTTGTTTTTGTTAACAATATTACTTTGTTGTACTTATTTCGTTGCATCAAATATAATTTAATTGTGCACTATGAATGTATTCATATACGTAAATTAAAAATAAATATTTTTTTCGTGGATGAAGTAATTGAAAAGAAAAGCTTTGATACCCTCAATGATAGTCAGTTTGGTCACTACAACTTTATTTCTTTTACATTCAGTGTCAATGCAAGTAACATTGTCACGAATAGAAAAAAAATTATCAGCTTCTTTTAATTTAAACATTATTTCAATAAGAGTTAAATTGGAATAAAAGTATAACTCACGTCGTGTGTTGAGAATCAGTTTTGATTTCGTTTAGTGAAATTCATGCAGATCACTTACCTGAAACAAAAAATAGGAAAAATTAATATAAATTTCGGTTGAAGATAAACTGAATTCAAAAGTGTTGAGGTTAAATTACATTTTCAATTAAATTATAAATTTATTTCTTAAAATTTCTGTTCTCTTTTCACTGTAAAAAGAGAATCGTAATTTAAGTTGAGTCTTAAATTCAGCAAACGTTGCTATATAAATGTTTATGTTTTTAATTTTTTTTGGCACAGTTCAAAGCAAAACAAAAATCTGTAAATTCAGCAAAAGCTGTCTTAAAAATGTTGCGTCTTAAAAAAAGACATTTTTTCTGCCTTAATATAAGATTTTCTTTTCACAGTGCACTTATTTAATAATAAAATCTTCTTATATTAACGATATAATATTTTCAAAATAAGAAGAATCTTCTTAAAATGAGAATCACATTCTTACATTAAGAAGTATTTTCTTAAATTAAGAATATTTTCTTACGCCCTTAGAAATATGCTTCTGAATTTAAGAATGTGTTTCTTCAATGTAAAAAGATCTTAATTTAAGACAGAAAGTAAGTCTTGTTTTAAGACGCAACATTTTTAAGACAGTCTTTTGTTGGACTTTAAATACAATTTTTGTACCTTAATTTAAGAAGCAAAGAATGTAATTATCAGCGTGTAAATTTGCTCAGTTTAATAAGACAATTAATCTGTGAAATAAGCAGCTGTATGCTGAATTTAAGAAATGTATTAGAATTCAGCTGAACCAAGATCTTATTTTCACACAAATATCAGTTGATATTAAAAGAGCACCCTTATTTTCACAGCATCACTGTAAAAAGAACCATCTTAAAATGCATTGTAGTCACTTTTAAAACGTTTAAAGTATCGTATATTTCAGCTACCGTCTTAGAAAACTAATGCATTTTAAGATACTTTTGCTAAATTTTCGGAAACATCTTACAAGTGACTACAAATATGTCTTAAATTAAGATACCTACTTTTTGGAGTGAATAAGTCTCAGTTTAAATTAAGAACAGCTATTTTCAAGACCGATTTAATTTCAGACTTCTCTGAAATTAAGACTTACTTTTTACAGTGTTATTTTAAGAAAATTCTTCTCATTTTAGGATTATTATATCCTTAATATAAGAATATTTTATTCTTAAATATAGGAGAATAATTCTTAAAGTAAGAATACCGTTTTTCCAGTGTATCGATCAGATCGATCATTAAAAACACTGTTAAAAAAAGAAAATTATAAGACCATTTTTTCAGTTATTTTTCACTGATTCCTGAAACAAAAAGACAGCCAAATTTTAACCTGACAATCAGTGATTTTTAACTGATTCAAATTAAGCGAGACAATTAGCTGATTCAAAACCAGTTGTATTATTCTAAAATTTAATTACGAATGACATAATACTAAAACGCATAAACTTATGTTTTGCTTTACTATACCTTGATCCTGAAAATTGATAATATTGCACACCTTGTTAATGAATACTGACACACATAATAGGATATCTACTCTATTGACGGACATTTTATTTCTTTATATGCGCAATCGTTATAAAAAATTGAATCGAAAGTTCTAAAGCGAAAATTGAATTGGAAAAAAAGCATGAAAAATGTTATTAACAAGAAACCAATTACGTATAAAACCTCAATGTCCACTAATAACTTTTTTAATTTCATGAGAATACCTGCTAAAAGTTATCCAATAACTGTCCAATTAATACCTTTTGTTATTCTTGTCATAAAACGAAATCAGACAGATGTAAAATGTAGCAAAAAAATTCCGTAACCTCAACAGAAAATTTTTCTCATTAAGTAGGACAACCCATTCAAGGAACCGGATGAAACTTGATGTTTACTACTTTCCAACGGAGATTTGGCAAAAATTTGGTTTCATCACACCGCCGAAAAGCGACATTGGATACATGTATTCCCTTTTACATAAATGATTTCAGATTCCAAATTATTACCTAATATATATATATTGATGCCAAATCACCTATACCATGCTAGGTGGCACGTAAACGTTCCGGAAATGTGAATATACACCTAATCTATGTAAATTCCGATAAAATGGTCCTATGTAATCGGTACAGGGGGAAATGGTTGGGACCACGTTCGGCGACCATGGTTACCACATAGGCAGAAATGGTAGGTGTGTGCACAGGTAACAGGCAGGAAGAGAATATACTTTCACTGCCAAAGCACAACGAAGTCTTCGAGAAAGACGAGAAGAAACCGAGTCGGCTTAGGAGACAGACGTTTGGGGTATCAGAACAGTTTTGTACCATTCCTTCGACCGGTATAACCTGGCAATCAGTCCATTTTCACCCCTTTTGACAAACATGACAATAATGTTCGGATTTATCAAAATCACGTGAAGCTTCTCTAATTTATCATTTTTTCATGCACTTAAGAGAAAACAATTTAAGCATTCCTCAAAATCAATCTTAAACTGTAACTTTGAAATTTTGTACATCGTTTTTGTAATATAAACAAATTAAGTTTAATTATTATTGTTAGCAAAAATCATATAATTTGCCATTGTTCAATGATGATTATCAGCTTCTTTTTACAAATTATGTGATTAGTGTCATCGCTAGTTGGAAGTGTAGAATATTTTTATTTTTTATCTACCTGTGAGTGACACATTCCTAAAAGTCACAAAATTATTGTCCAAAGAAATGAAAGTGAGCATCAACTGCTGCTGAGGATTCTTCCAAGGACGTCAATTGACGGAAGTCGGTCAGGATCGTAAGCCCGTGGAACAGGCGGAAGAAGCACTTAAGCAATTATTTTACTCCGATAAAGCTTTGAAGAAGGTATTTTTAAAATTATTTTACACTTTGCTTTTATCATCTTTTTACCTAAAATTACTAAGAAGCTGTTACTAATTTATTTATTCAACATTGTTTAAAATATTTATTAAACTATACTATTATTATTATTTCATTACGTACCAATTTTTCTTGTCCATATAATGCTCCTAAAGTTCTGAACAAAATTTTTTTTCTTCGGGAATATCTTCAAGAATAACTTTTACAATACAAAATATAAATGAGGAATTCAATTCTTAAAATATGCAAATCAATTTTTTGAAAAGCAGAACATTAGTTTTGGTCAAATTTGAATTTGGAAAATATTAAAATAATAAACGTTCGTAACTTTAAGATCATCACTGCAAAAACATGGTGTCTTAAATTGACCAACAATGTCTTAAATTAAGATACTTTTGGTGTCTGAGACACGAAAAATGTCTTATTTTAAGACATTTTTGAACAATTTAAGACACCTGTTTTTGCAGTGATCCATACAACTAATTGCTTAGTTTTTGCATGTCATCGAAAAAAACAAATAAGGGAAACCTCCCAACACTAGATAGTAAAAATTTCCAACAAGTGTAATATTTTCAGGTTGAAGTAATTAATAGAATTAATTAATAATAAAACGAAGCTAATGTATTTAATTAATTAAAACAACCAGCAAAATCGGCCTAAAATTAAATATTTATTTATTATAAGTATTTTAATTGCCCGATAAGAATTTACTCAAAAATTAACTTCTGCCAACAGTGGATAATCGTTTCCTATTTGAAGAATATAAATTGTGGAACAGCTTTTTTCCCGTAAAACAATTTCTTGAAAAGTATTCTTCAAAATAAATATATATTTTTCAACATAAAAGTTGTTTATTCTTTAATATTTAAATGAAATAATAGAAATATGAGAAACCTTATCACTTTTGATGCACGCCTACACTGCAAAAACAGGTGTCTTAAATTGTTCAAAAATGTCTTAAATTAAGACATTTTTCGTGTTTTAGACACTAAAAGTATCTTAATTTAAGACATTTTTGTCCAATTTAAGACACCATGTTTTTACAGTGTAACCAAATTAAGGAACTAAGAGAGCGGGAATTTTGAAACAAAGAAAATAAAAATGAAATAAATTCTTTTAATCTATTGTTGTGTATCAACCTTACTTATTTATATAAATGTTTTCTAAAATTTTTTTTATTGATAATGAATTGATTCTAGTTGGTTGATATAGAAGTATTCAAACTAAATTAAAAAGGTTATGAAAACAAGAAAATGCTATCAAAACATAACCTCAACTTCTGACGGTTCTATAATGGATTATCTACTGTTGATTATATATTTTTGGAATTTACACTAATTGATAAAAAGTGCTTAAGTAATATTTAAGCACTTTTTAATATTATTTTAATAGTATTTTTCATAATAATTTATAAATAAAGAAAACATTTTTGAAGCATAAATTTTTATAATAACGCATTTACGAGCTCTGAAAACGTCCATTTTTCATGAAAATCATAAATATATTTTAGGTTATTTTTTTTTGAGTACTCAAAAACTACTTTTTAAATTTCTGTTCGATATTATTCATACTTTTTCAAAAAAACATTATTAAGTTACCTTATTTTATTCCAAAAATTGTATTTTAATAAACCGAATTAAAATTTTAAATCAATTTTTTAGAAAATTCAAATTATATACTGTTGGGTGGTCTCCCTTACGAAAATTTGATGGATGTAATTTTTGGAATCATTTTTACTCGTATTTAGAGTGGATTGAAGTATGATACTTATTGAAAAAAATTCATGCAGGTAAAAACTGTCTTTTTTCTATGTTAAAATCCTATTGGACTGCAGTATAGTTTTGTTTTCGGAGAAAAGTCAAAACAAATGTGTCACTTTTTTTTAATGAAACATTTCAATTTCCTGGAAAATGATTGAAAAAATATTAATAACTTAAATTTTCATGTGTGATCTTCATTTATATTTAAAGTTTAGAAGAGTTTTTTTTCATCATAATTATTCATAGAATTGAAATATCTCACTGAAAAAAGTATCTTATATTGTTGCCTCCCCCCCTCCCCTTAATAAACAAATAATAAATTTAAAAATGATTACAAACGATGAGTTGTATAATTTTAATATTAATTTTAAAGGTCGTTTATAATTACATATATAGTTAAATTTCTAAAAAAAAAAAATAATCAAGATTTTATTCAATTAAATCAGTGACTGGCTTCTTACTTTCAAATTACTATATGTTTGAAATAATCATTAATCGAATCTAATGCCAATAATAGCCAAAATGTATTAATTTTGAGCTAGAAGTCAATCACCAGATCAAGTTATTAAAAATTTAGTCCAATTCAGATTAAGGAAGAATCTAAATTTCATACAGCTTTCATTAATTAATTTACATAAATAAATAACTTAAATTACATAAAAATAAAAAACTAAGCAAACAATTCTTTGACTTTATAATCTGTCAGGAAAACAAGACTTTCTTCGATTTAAAGAAATTTTCTATCATTTGCAAAACCTTTACACCGATTATTCAATTCAAAATAATGCACACTGAGAAAAAACGGAATTGAATGCAAGTGTTATTATTCAATACTATATACCAATAGGATATGCAGTCTTTGATTGAAAAGCAATGCGGCAATGCCATAAAATCAAATACGCATTACATCAAACTAATATATGTTATTGGTATGGTATTGAATAACACGGTATACTTTATATTCAATATAGTATTTTTTTCTCTCTGTGTGATTTGTCGAGGAAGTAAAGAATTAATTTAAACGGAAAACAACAATATCAATGGTCAATATAAGACAAAACCTCAACTTTCTGAATACATAATGTAAAACATTTAGAAAGTAATGGTTTCCCTAAATTTGCATTAAAGGATTGACACCTTAAAATCGTTGTAATCAATCAGCTGTGAAGTAGCTTGGAACCATCAGTCAATCATTAATCACAAAACTGAGAACTAAATCAAAACCTACTTGAGACAAAAATAAGCGAAGAATAAAATAAATCTTAATATTTGTCAACATAGTCGTATTTGAATATTCATAAAATGTGTTTAACAAATAACAGTACAGCAGTTAAATAGTAGGTAACGTGCAGTGAAAATATGATAAGTCATGCTTGTTTAAAACTGCAAAAGAAGTAGACAAAACAATAAAATATTTTAGTTGTCAAGCATACTTTCTAGAAATGACTAAAAATAACATTAGATTTTTTAAATTTTCAATCAATATTTTCAAATATTTTTGACTTTTTCTCCTCGAAGGGTCAATTTTATTATTGACTTTAAGTGTTCCTCAAAATTAAAGTTTTAATATTTGCGTGCCTCAACTTAAAAATTGAATCAATTACAAAAAAATCTTAATAAATAAACAAAAATAGTCACAGTGTAAAAAACAGATCATTTTTATCTGAATTTACGATAATTTTTACCTGCATATAAATTTTTATTATTGAACCTCATAAACTTCAGACCACCTATCGAATGCTTACAAGAGCGATTGTAAAAAATCGCCAATATTAAATTTTCTATTATAATTTGACTGTAAGACTGAAATATAAATAAATAGTTTACTTAATTCTATTTTTTTTTTGCAAATTTGTCAACTATATAAAGTACATTTACAAGTATTTTACTTTAACCTTATAAACCATACTTTATTTCAAAAATGTCATTAATATACAATTTTATAAACATTAGCACACTTAAATCTACAAAACACAAATATAAACATAGTCGAGAGAAAAAAAAACAAAACGAAAGAAATAAAATTAGACGTTCTTCAAGACGCCCCCATAATAATGTGCATAAAACATTCATTAACTACATCCGCGAATACAAAAGACACTTTTTATTATTCCTTGACGAGAAAAAAAAACACAATTAAATAATTATTTTTTGTATCCAATCTTGAGCATAAATAAGCGTAAGACGAATGTTTTCAATTTTTTATTTTGTAAACTGAAACCGGTCGAATATGGAACAACACCTTTTCACTTCAAGTATTCAAGATGGTATGACACATGTCATTACGTAATTATCAAAATTTCGTACAGATTCTTCTATAATATCCAATACTTTCGTTTTCTTCATTGCAAGGTCGTTCTATCACATTGTACTCGTGTACTGAGCGTGTTCGTCAAAAATCGCTTCGAAAGTAGGAAGAAAGTACATAAAAAATCAGACCCTAAGTGGAAATGCATTTCCGGAGCAATAGCGTGCATAATAATACAATTAGTAATCAAATTTAGAGAAATTTACGAGTAAATGGATCAGTTTTAAGTTTCAATTGAAAAAGATAGTGGCATTTAAATAATGAATAGGTAAAGAAAAAATTATAAAGGTGATAAAAAACAAATTAATATTAAAAAAAATGATTAATAATTATTCTCTAACCATATAATTTAATGACAAATATGATCATAATTTTCTATTTAATATTCTCAAACCAAAAATATAGGGAACATGAAAATTTATCGTATTCTGTTTATTTTCTTTTAGTTACTTTAAACTTAAATTACCAAATCTGAGATATAATTTTCATTTTTGAATTATGTTTTCCATATATCACTACTTTTGTTTGTCCCAATTACCATTTGTCATTCATTTAATTTATTCGAATCTATGTTTGTCTCAAATCTTATTTATCTGAATTATCATTTAACATAACTTTTTTTTTACCTAAAGCGTAAATTGCTATAAAAGTTTCGATTAATTGTTATAAATAAGCTATATTTTTTATTTATCCGAACTAGTATCATTCATCATATGATTTTCGTTGATTTTAGTTTGTTCAAAAAAAATTTTTTTTTTACTATTTATCATATTGTCTTTGATAATCTATTGGATTCAGTAAAATCTATAACAATCGATGTTTTAAAGAAAGGTACAATAAATGGTAATTAGGATAAATAAAATCAAAGTCACTGTCACATAAAAAAAAAATTAAAGACGAATGAAAAGTAAAACAAACAGAAGTTATGACACCGATCGATTTGGATAAATGAACATGATGATGACAAATGTTAATTCAGGTAAATAAAAACTAATTAAATTATCTGTTCACTTTTTCAATATGAATTAGTAATTTCTACTAGTGAATTAGCCAGAAAACGGTTACTATATTTAATAGTAAAAGTTACACTATTTTTTAGTAGTAAACTTCTAATTTGAAAGTAAAATATCTACTGTTAAAATTTAATTTTAGTTTAAATTTAAAAATAACTTTCAAACCATTTAATTATATTTAAATGTTTTTAATTCAAAGAAATAACCTCGTATACATTTTTTTGCATTTAATTTTATTAAACTCAAAGAAAAAAAACGTTCAGCTAAATTCTCTTAAACATTTCGTTCTAGTTATTTTACCCGGAATTCTGATTATTTTATTTGGAATTCTAGTTATTTTTACGAGAATTCCGGTTATTTTAACCAGACATTGAACACAGTTCAGAAATAAATTAAACAGTATATGCGAAAGCTAATAAAATAGTTAACAAAAGTTCGTAATAAAATGATAATGTTAAAAACTCCATGCACGTAAAAAACAAATCTAATTGAATTAATTTATTTGATGTATATTTATTTTTCTTTATTTGTGCCATTTAATTGAGATCAACTTATAACAGTTTATAGTTGAACCAGTAAACATCTTAAACGATTTTTTCCACTAATGGAGATAGTTAGAAAGGGATCATTGAAGATCATATTAGAGAAATTCCAATGTATCGAATTAAGCGAGTTTTATGTTTCTTGAAACAAGATGTAAAGTAAACAATTCCTATAAGTAATCACGACATTTCTATAAAAAGTTTAAAAATAGTTTTCACTTAAACTTGCACTTCACGTTGCCATAAAGAATAGCCAGGTGCGTCACAAATAGTAGAAACGTGCAATTAACAAGTGTCTGCTGCAGAAAAACTAGATTCCGTCCGATCCTCACCAAAGTAATGAGGAAGTCGCGGAAGCAAAGAAAAAGCTTCCGCATTGCCTTCCGCGTGTGTTACATGAATTATGCGCTTGCGCAGAGCGTCCACACCAATAGTCACTGGAAACACTTTTCATCGACAGATTGTTCACAAAGAAAGTATTTCCCATTTATCGTAAGTCGTTAACTTGCAAGTATCATCAAATAAACTTCAGTTTCCTGAACAGAACAATCAAATTACAATAAAAGAAATGCCATCATGAATCTTTTGTAATTAGAAAATGTCCAACTTCTGGATATATATATATAGTTGAATAACGTTAAAAACAAAAGACATAAATTTCCTAACAAATGTTGTAATGATAATTTTTAGTCAAGGCACAAATATTTCACTTAACCCCTTCGCACACTGCAAAAACATGGTGTCTTAAATTGAAAAAAAAATGTCTTAAATAATAAATAATAAATAAATAATACTTAAATAATAATAAATAAATAATAGTTAAATAATACTTTTGGTGTCTAAGACACGAAAAATGTCTTAATTCAAGACATTTTTGAACAATTTAAAACACCTGTTTTTGCAAAATGAAGATTTTGTGACAAGAATGCATAGAATTTTTTTTTAAACAACGATATTACGGGATTGTATGTTTTTGGGTCGCTGATTCCGAATCTTTAGTAAAAATTTCAAAATTCAAAATGGCGGTATGGTATTTAAAGTTTGTAATTGGTGATATCAAAAACCTTCAAACTACACTGCAAAAACAGGTGTCTTAAATTGTTCAAAAATGTCTTCTGACATTAAGACATTTTTCGTGTCTTAGACACAAAAAGTATCTTAATTCAAGATATTTTTGTCCAATTTAAGACACCATGTTTTTGCAGTGTACCCTTCTTTTCAATAATTCTACTTTACAAGTGCTTTACAGTGGCGTAACTATTAAGGGGCAAAGTGGGGCAGTGCCCCGGGGCCCTTAAGCTCAGGGGGCCTAATAAACCTTTTTTTTAGAACAAAATTTATAAAGTTTTAGAATTAAAAAAATTGCAAAAAATAATTGAAATTCAACAAAATAATTGCAAATTTTGTAAATTAATTGAAAACAAAAGAAATCAATTAAAAATTGGGGAAAGTAATTTAAAGAATCATAGACATGTTTTAAAAATAAAGAAAATAATTTAAATTTGAGAAAATTACTTGAAAATCTTCAGAATAAATTGAAAAAAATTAAATAACAAAAAAATTAGGGAAAATAAATGAAAATACAAAAAAAAATGGTTGGAAATTGAGATAAAAAATATAAAACAGAAAAAAATAATTAAAATTTGAGAAATTTATTGAAAAAATTACATAATATATTTTAAATGAAGAAAAGTTAAAGAAAATTTCAGAAAAATATTTAAAACTTTCAGAAGTTCATTGAAAAAAAAAGAAAATAATTAAAAATTAGTAAAAATAAATGAAACAAGATAAACATAATTGAAAATTGAAGAAAATAATATAAAACATCATACAAATAATTGAAAATTGAATGAAATAATTGAAATTTCAGATAAATAGTATAAAATTGTAAAAATTATAAAAAAAAATTTAACAATTGAAGAATATAAATTTTGACAAATAATTGAAAAATGATTTTCAAATTTAAAACTTGAAAAAACTAATTTAAATATGATACAAACAATGATAAGTTGTAAAAAATAAATTACATTTGAGTGAAATAATTGAATATAATTTGAAAATTATAAAAACAAATAAAAATAATGAAAAATTGAAGAAAATAATTGAAATTTCAGAAAAATACTTAAAAATTTTAGTAAATGAGAATAATAATTAACATTCGAGAAAAAAAACTGAAAAATTATAAAATTAAGTAAATTATTTAAAAAATAATGAAAATATTAAATTCGGAAAAAATAATTGCAAAATAATGAAAAGAAATGAAAATTGAACAAAATCATTGAAAATTGAGATATACATATTTGAAAGTTCAGGAAATTAATTCAGAAATTATTAAAAAAATTAAAAATTGAAAATAATAATTGTAAAATGACAAAAATAATGGTAAATTAAAAAAATTACTTTAAATTTACGATGAATAATATAAAATTTAGGAATAAATAATTAAATTGATTTAATCACAGGGCAAAAATAATTAAAATGTCAAAATTGCTACGTTAGTTAAAATATTTATGAATTGTAGAAAATAGTTAAAAAATGATAAAAATAGTACAAAATTGTATTTTAAGGAATTGAAATTATAATAGAAAAAAATTAATAAAACTTGACGAAATTTTTAAATCACTGCAAATTTAATATTTTAGAAACATGTATTAATTGAACTTTTAATCAATGCAAGTTCACATTAACTGACATTTGAAGAAATTAAAATTGCTATAAATTTAAAATTTAAGAACATTTCAAAAAGGTGAAATATGATTTAAAATTTTAAAAGAAAAAAAAATCTAGTGACAAATTTCAGGTGTGGACAGAATGAATGAATTAATTAATTAAACTTGTAAATTATTATTTATAATGGTGGCCCCACATTCAGTTACGCCACTGGTGCTTTATAAAATAAGTTTATTCATCTCAAAAAAGTTATAAGGGTGATTTTCACCCATAAAGCAAAACTTAAGAAAAACAAGTGTCATACATTTTTCTAAGGATTATGTGTATAATAAACAACGACCTCAAAAACTACTGACTTAGGCGATTTTAGTCAGATTCTTTAAGTATTAAATTTTTGTATTAGACATTTGAAAGTCGTCATTTAAAATTTTTGAATTTTGAATACATATTTGGATTTAGCGACCCCTAAAACCTCTAAGTAAGCCAGATTAATGAAATTGAAAATTTTTGTCGACATTTTGAAGCCAACATTTTGAATTTTTAAATTTTCACTACAGATTCAGATCCAGCGACCCAAAAAAACCTCAAATAATAATCATTTTTAAATTGGTTTTTAAAGTCAATTACTTTTTTTACTAATAATAATTAGTTATTCTTCACTGATTGCTGAAGCAAAAAATCAATGAAGATTTTCCTGACAATCAGTTATTTTTAATTGTTTCATATTAAGCGACAAATATTTCAATGCATTAAAAAAACAAACGTGAGTTCTATTTATATTTAGGTTATATTAACTAACAAAAATGGTTAATTTACCCATGAAAGTGGTAAAGGTAACATTTATAGTTAATATAACCTTAAAAATGTATAATAATCCTTTTAACTAACATGGTTAATGTTACCATTTTTTCTGCGTGGCTGGCAGATTATTATTAATTAAATTAATAAAAGTTAAACTTATCTTTTTGTCTTTGTAATTTAACTGCTTATTTTATTTTTCTTCTTTTTCAATTGCAAAAGTAATTAACAAAGGCAATCAATTAAAAAATAAAAACTTTGTATAAAAACGCATTCAGAAATATGAAGATATCGTAGACTGTCATTAAAAAATAAGTTACATAAATATTTTAGAACTGTTATTAAGATGTTCTAAAAATCATTAAAGTATTCTAGAACCGTCATTAAAATAGTCTAGAACTATCAATAAAACATTTTAATTCTAAGATGAATGAAGTACCATCAAGGGTGCTAAAGTTTCTAATGACAATTTTTTTTTTTTTTTTTTTCATGAAGTTACTCTCTAAGTCTAAAATGGTTAAAATCTACTATTTTAATAGTGAAAACTCGATTACCATTTCAAATAGTAATTTTTTAGAGCCAGTATCATTTTGACACAAAACTATTTTTAAAGATTGTTTTATTGTACAGAATAGAATGTTATTTTGTACAATTTTGAAAAATAAATTTCTTATTTTGTACAATTTTTTAAAAAAGCTAAAAAACTTTGGGATTACAATTAAGTTGATTTTTTAAATAATTGTACAAAATAACAAATTTAACATTTAGCAGTTGTACAAAATAACATTTCCATTCTGTACAATATAACAATCTTCAAATTAAGTCATGTGTCAAAATGATACTGGCTCAATAATTTTTCTGAGTTTCACTTAGATTAGACTTACTAATTTCTTGACATGGATTTTTAATAAAAATGCCTCATATTTCACAGGTATTCTAAAAATATTTGCAATTTATCCAAAAAATTATGATATATATTACATTTCAAGAATCTGTATTTCCCCTGCAGGAGTAATTTAAACTTCTCGCCTACTTCCACTCGTAACACGAGAAAAATGGCACAGATATGACATTTCGTAGAACGTTCATGTATAGCAATCATAATAATTTGCGATAAATTAAGGTTATTAACTTAAAGGAGAAAGGCTTTCCACTTTCAGCCGAGTGTCGAAAAGATTATAAAATATCTAGCTCCCACGTCAATATTCGTATTACTAATCTCTATGTTTAGAAACCAATCGTTAAACATGCATCAGTTTTTTTATTTCTCACAAAAATGGTTGAAATATATGATTTCTTTGAATACCACCAGTGAATAATCAGTTGGATATGTACTTTACCGATAAATATATATAATTCAATAAATGATTTGATTGAAAAGTGAAAACGAAATATTATTAATGACACAGTTTTTCCATTAAACTTTCAACACACTGAGAAAAAACTAGGTGTGTTTGAATTAAGCATTCTTATTATGTCTAAATTTGAATCAAATAACTAAAAATTGACACATATTTTTTGGATTGAAAATTTTAATATAAATTTAGATCGAATACAAACTTTTTCCAGTATACAAAAAATTATTCCAAAAAATTGGAAATTAATTAAGTCCGTTCTCAATGAACACTGATTTGATATTAATTTAGACGTTGATTTATGGATCTTGATTTTGATAGTTGGAAAAGCATCACTAATTGTTAATAAATATTCACACAATCAAGGTCCAATTCCAATGATTGATAGTGCTGATAAATTAGTCTAATAGTATTGAGAATAATTAATGCTAATTAAAGGTCATAGAAAGAAAACAATGTAAAAATTAACATTTCATGCAAGCCGCAATAGGGAAACATTTTGTATTCAAACCTACGCACTAGGTAAATAAATTGATGCTACATATATACTTCCGACTTGCAAAAGCGTGCAATTAAGAATTACTTTCTTTTATAGCGTTGAGAATTCAAGCAATTGTCTTGATTTCTAGCTTTATCATCTTGAAGTATCTTCTGTGTATTTTTACATCTACTTGAAATTGTTCCAAGTCATTCGTCATATTTTCACGCACAATCAGAGAGACGTATTAGATGAAAATTCTTCCTGCTGTATACAAAAGATTTGCAAAGTGAGAAAATAATTGTTATACATGACTTTAGGAAAAATAAAAAAAACGTTTCATTTATCATACAGTCATTACCTATATTTCCGTCCAGCTGAACTCCAACTTCCGACTGTTATAAACTCGTAATTTAAAAACACTAAAATCATTTAAAAATCAAATAATTAGGAACAATGTGATTTTTGTTAAAAAAAAAACCTGCGGTTCACTTGACAAAATTTTTTTTAAAATGCACATATTCTGAAAAGTTTCAAATTTTTCGATTGTTTTAAAAACTTGCTTGCGAAATCATAATATATATTATAAAGTACATTTAAAAATATATGAAAAATAAAAATAGACCATGAATCTTTAATGGAACGGTTTACATTTTTATATAAGTTATAAAACTGGAAAATTTTTGCAGTGAAAGGAACGTTTTTCTGCAAAGTAGGAAATAAAAAATTTACATTTAATGAAACTATCTGGATATACAAGCATCGTAAACCAAACCAGTATGAATCAAACTGACATTGAACTTCCTGCCTTTTATGGAAATATACTTGCTCTAAATTTTCAAACTTAGCGCATAAGGAATGCAATAATTTTATATTGATAATAAATAAAAACAAATGAAAACAAAGTAACTTCCGGACTAAAAGTCACCGGCAGTTTCATTGTTTGCATTTAAATTTATTACTTGGGCATTAAATCTATATTAATAAAAACAGAATTTTGTCTGTACATTGCTCCGAATTCAAAATTTTTGTCATATGTTGTCATTTTTAACAATAAGGATTCCAAAAAAGCTAATAAAAAATTTTGTCTGTATGTCCTCAATATTTTGTTCCACTATCACTTAGAAACGGCTTGACCGATTGAAGTCAAACTTTGCAGATTTTTAGGTATTAGGCTAAGTTAAAATCTTAGCCTTTATTAGATTAAAAATATTAATATGAACGAAAAATATGACATTTTTTCGAAAAAATTTTAGCCTTATTAGATTAAAAAATATTAATATGAACGGAAGATATGACATTTTTTCGAAAAATGCGAAATTTAAAATCTTTCATTTTTTGACATATTTTTTTTAATCTATTTTTATATTTAGGTTTTTAAGATAGCTTAAATATATTTTAACCTTAAAATTAAAATTGGTTGAAAAAGTAAAATTAGATTTGTACATTTTTTACCAAAAGTCTATATTTATACATGGGAAAATATTCTTTTTGGGTGTGGAGTTTAATAAAAGATATCACGGGGAAAACGTTTGAGGTAATCTTTCCCATATTATATGCAGGACCTCGGATCAAAGTTACAATTGAGATATTGTGTTCAAAATTCTGATAGTTATTTTCAAAAATTAAGAACAATTTTCCCATATACGTGGTACTTGAGAGTCAAAAGTAGACTGAAAAAGACTACTCGCTTAAAGCTGTAAAATGTGCATTAAAGTTGAAAAGAGTTTGCCGAGAAATGTGCAGAAGTTTACCATGCTACGGGTAATCGGAGTTCGGGCTCAGCGTCAAGTCCAATGACTCTCCAGCATGGTAAACTCTCCTCAAAACTCGCAATTTATTCCTATCGCATGATAAATCAAACTTTCTCCCTCTTTTTCCATTTTTAATTTGCAGATGCGATCACATATTATTTGTCTGTTAATTCCACAAGAACTCTTTCTATTAAAAGGAAAAAGAATGATCTTTAAATTATTAATTTTAATACTTATATTAGAGGCTAGCCTAGCTTACGTTGAATAATATAACATGCAACTATGGCAAACAAAGTTTAAACGAAAACTTGTTAGATATTTCATATTTTACTGACTACTCTTTCAATTAGTTTATTTTTTAAATTCTTATAATATTTTGATTCTTTAATTGTGTATTTCTGTAAATAGTTTAATTCTTAATATTTATTTACATTTAATACTAAAATAATAAATTTTATAATAAATTAAACAATATTTGTATTTTACATTAATTAAAAAGAAAATTACCTAAAATATTTCAGATATGATGCTTTTCTTGGTTTTTTTATCATTGTAAAATTAAACTATCAAACATATATTTTACAACTTCTAAACTTCTATGTTTGTAAATTTTTTTAAATAAAAATTTCTTGTAATTTAAAGGCAGATTTTTTATATTTTAAAGTTTCTTTCTTGCTTTGAAAATTTTCAATTATGGTAATTTTTACTCTTTACTATTTTTAAATAGCTAAATGTCATTTTTTAAAATTATTATTTTTCTTACTTTTCATTTATTATACCTTTATAAGATCTACTTAATTCATTACTTTCAATTTTTAGTTGTAATAACTTTTATTTATTCAAATTCTTATTCAAAATAATATTTATTTTCGTAAATAACGTTTAACAAATTCTCTAAGTCTGAGTTAGTTAAAAGTAACTAGCTTGAAATCAAAAAGTTAGCTATTAATTCAAATAGCTATATTTCTACTAATCATTTAGTAAAAAATAAATAATTATTAGTTTAGTTTATTTTTAAGTTATATCAAAATAGATAATATTTTAGTAAAATTCTGATTATTATTAATAATTAATTATTTTTAACTAATTCAGATTAAAAGAACAGATAGGATTTTCTAGGTTATTAAACTTTTAATGCAGAAAATACAAATTTGTTTCTATAAAAATTATTATATTAAATAACATTTATATTAATACTCTCTAAAACTGAATCAGTGAAATTTTCACTGATTTGAAATCAGTGAACAACTTTTCGTTGCTGAATCAGTGAAATTCACTGAAGATCAGTCATTTTCACTGATTCAGCAAAGAGAAGTTGTTCACTGATTCCAAATCAGTGAAAATTTCACTGATTCAGTTTTAGAGAGTATTTTTATATATAATACATATAATATATTTTTAATAAATGAATATTTGGTTTTTTAAACATTGTAAGAATTAAAATTTTAATAAATAAGAATTTTCTGTCTAATTATTAAATTACTTTATTTAAAAATTATATAATACAGGAGTCTCGGAAATCGAAATTAACACAAGTGAAATTGATCTAAAGTGAATAAAAGATAAAGTCAAAGATTTTGTTAATTACACCTATTTTTAATATTTAGATAATTGTTAAATTTGTACACATTATAAAAAATATTTTTTAAAATATCTACAAGTTATTTTTATAACAAGACCTTTAAGATTTATTTAATTAATGAACTGCATAATTATAACTTTATACATTAAATAAAACTTTTTTTTAAATTAAAAAACTATTTGACATTAATATAATATTTTGGTCGTACTTTTTAGAATTTAAAATACAAAATAAGTTCTAAATTAACATTTTGAATTTGATTCACAGATTATTGCAAGACAAAAAAGAAAGATTTAATAGAAATTACCAAAATTTTGAAACTTGATTTATATAAAAAATTGATCAAGGAAGGAAGCAATAATTAACACATCATTGTTTTAAATTAAAATTATTCAGTCTAAAGATATAAGAATTAAAACCGTTTCTCATAAAGGGATACAATTCTACTCAGTTAGTATATAAGGAAAGTTTGAATCTCTAATTCCAAATGTATTCGAGCGTGTTCGGTGTGCGTGAATGTGTATTTAGATATTTGTATATTGCGGCGTAAGTTTAGTTTAGGTAAATCGCGTCTTGTATATAGTTGAAAAGAATATTAAATTAATCTTAAGGTTAAAACTATGATCGTGATTGTATCGTTAAATGTAATTATAATTAGCGAAATAAGTAATCTCTATAGGAAATAAATCTGTAATTAATATGAAGGAAATCTTTTTATTTTTTGGTTGAATAGAAAAGATCATCTAGTTGGCAAAACTTTACCATGCTGGTGAGCAGGAGCCTTGACAAGAACATTGTCGAGGCGCGCTGAGCTCAAGAATTCGAGCTCAGCGCCTTGTCATCCAGCATGGTAAAGTTTTCCCACGTGCTGTGTATAATACTACTCAACTTTCTGGCAATCAAGGAATCGCCCTCCGACCATCAAATTACCATGCTGGAGAGTGATGTGTATCCATATTTTTGTATAAAACATTTCTAATTCTTGAATAATTTCTATTATAAATTGAATGGTAAAGTTTTCTAAAAATCACTTTGATCCGAGGTGTATCATGCTAACATGGTAAACTTTATCTGAAACATTTTCTCCGTGTATTAGAATGTAAGTTTTTTTAAGAGAATTATGTTGCTGAGAAAATTTATTTTCAAATACTTTTTGCACGAAAATAATTTATGTCAGAAAATACTGTTTGTCAAAAAATACTTTCTATAATAAAATACTTTTTGTTAAAAACACTTTTTGTCAAAAAATATGCTAACAATAATAATAAGCACAATTTTATTAAATTATTTAGCGAAAATAGATATTTACTAAATAATAGTCAAGTAATCGATTTTAAATAAAATACATTTTTTAAAACCGAAAATGTAAATTCAAATTAAACACGAGAAAACTATTCATTTAAATTTCACTGATCCAATTAGAAGACTTTCCGGATTTATTTCTAAACTCCCTTTAATATAATGTAGGTAAATATGTTTTATGATTGAGATCGTCCATATTGGACAAAATACAGGAATGTTAAGAATTAATCTATATCACAAGCTTAGAAATTTCTAGATGTTTTCATAATGTCCAAGATATGACATATAAGACAACTTTACGGATGTATAATAAATTATATTTTGAAATAGAGCAGTTTAGAAGATAAAATTTTATTCCACAATTTATTTATTTATGTTAAAACTGTTATATTAAAAAAAAAAAAATTATTCCCGACCTCAATCTTTATTTTTACACTTTCAAATTAATTATTCAAAACGGTTTGATAATAAAATTAAATTGAGGCTGACATTTTGATTTACATTGAGAGAAAAAGATTTCTTTTACCACGAATAAAAATACGTTCGGACTGCACTGAGAGAAAAAATTTCTTTTATCGAGAACAAAAAATTGCATGGACTTTATGCTTGGATCAAGAATAATTCGACGCCTCCCTTTAATAAAATTAAGTTTCGAACGTCATTTCAATATAATTCTATGTCAAAACAAATGCAATATGAATTGAACTCGGAAATTTTTGTAAAATAATTTTTAATCAATCGTTGGTTTAAGATAAATATGATAATTATGATTCTAAAGGAATCATATTGAATAATAATTTCACTTTTCATTGTATTACACTGAAATTGACATAACATTATTTTGAACCGACGATTGATTAAGAATCACATTGCAAAATTTTTCGAGTTCATTTCATATTGAATTTGTTTTGACATAGAATTATATTGAATTGACGTTCGAAACAAAATTTTCTTGAAGGGAGGCGTCGAATTATTCTTTGACCAACAATATTATTCTTGGACCAATAACATTTATTCTTGGATCAAGAATAATTATCCTCAATCCAAGTGCACGTTTTGGATCAAAGAATACATATTTGGGTCAATAAAAAGTTATTTTTTGCTTAAGAATAATTAGATTATCATAGATTCAATAATGCATACTTGAATGAAAAATAAATTATTCTTGACCCAACAATAATTACTCTTCGTTCTTCTAAGGATAATTTATACTTGATGCAATACAGAAATAAAGAAACATTTTTTCGTAATGTAGCAATTAGTTTAATTTTATACGTATGATTTCTACTAAAGTTTGTTTAATTAAGATTATGTAAAATCAGTAAAAATAACATAAATGTACTCAAATTAATTCCAGGTATAATGACAAAAAAAATTAAACGGTACATAACTTTTTTACGCTAAAAATTCTACTGAAACTATCTACCATTGGAATTTCCTATACGGAATTCCGCAAAATTTCCACTAGAATAGATCTGTTTTTGTTTAAAATTTTACGAAAATTTTCCAAATTCAGTGCAGAAATTATTTGTCGAATTTTAGTGGAGCAGTTTCCGTAGAATAAATTAGTTCATGATACAAAAAAGTTTAGCATAATTTAAAGACCTTTTTCTTATATGTATAATAAATATAATAAATATAATAAATATTATAATGCAAGGTTGCAAGCTCATAATTACACTTTGAGAAAAATAAGTTATGAAAGTATAAAATATATTTCAAATTAAAAAACATAATTGAAAAATGATGAAGGCAATAGAAAATTGAAGTAAATAATTAAAATTTGAGATAAATATTTATATTATTTAATAATTAAAAAACAATTAAAATCTTTAAAATTTGGAGAAAATGATTGTAAAAAAATGAAAATAATTATAAATTAAATTTAAGATAAATAATTTAAAATTGAAGAAAATAATTACAATTTTGAAATAAATAATAAGTGATAAAACTTCCCATATGAGAAAGCAAAATCAAAAAGTTTAATCGAAATTAAAGAAAATAATTGGAAAATGGTAAAAACAATGAAAAACATAAAGAAAATAATTGATATGCTATTTAAAGAATTAATTGAAATTAGTGATAAACAATTGGAAATTTAGAAAATTAACACAAAAATAATTAAAAATTGGAGAAATTAATTGCAAAAGAATAAAAATATTTGAAAACTGAATCAAATAATTGAGATTTCAGGTAAATAATTTAAATTTAAAGAAAATAATTAAAATTTAAGAAAATAAGTGATAATACTTCCTATATGAGAAAGAAAAATAAAAAAATGTAATTAAAATTACAGAGAATAATTGAAATTTGAGACAAATAATTAGAAATTTGGATTAGATTAAAATCCAGTTTGGATTGGATAATTAGAAATTCACTAAAAAATAGTTAAAATCTATGGTAATGAATTGAAAATTGAAAAAAATAATTGAAAAAAAATTACAAATTAAATTTGAAGTTCAAGAAAGTAATTGGAATCTGAGAGAAATAATTGAAAATCTAGTAAATTAATAAAAAATTGAAAAAGTATAATAGAAATTGTAAGAAAAATAGTTGAAAAATAATAAAAGCAATTAAAAATAGAAAATATTTGCAATTTAAAGAATTAATTAAAAGTTAAAAGTGAGGTACAATAGTAGGTAGAATAATAATAATAGTTGAAAATAAAAGAAAATAATTAAAGTTTTAAAAAATAATAATTGAAAATTTCTTAAATTAATGGAAAAATACTAGGAAAGTTTGGTAAATTAGTTAAAAAGTAATTAAAATATTAAAAAATTGGAGAAAATAATTTTTAAATGGTATAAGTAATTGAAAGAGATAATTAAAATTTCAGAAAAATGTATATATAAAATTACAAAATATATTTAAAATATAAGAAAATAATTAAAAAATAATATGAAAAATTATACATTAATAAAAATTATTAAAATATGAAATAAATAGTGTAAATATTTAAAAATTGAAAAAAATCATTAAAATTTGAGGTAAATAATTGAAAACTGAAGAAAATAATTGAAATTTTGAAAAAAAAAGTGATAAAATACAAGATGAATTGGAAATTGAAGCAAATATGTTAAATATGAGAGAAATAATTGAAAAATGATAGAAAAATGATAATGACAATTGAAAAATGTAAAAAATATTTGAAATTTAATGAATCAATTAAAAATTGATAAAAATAAGCCATCCAAGTGTTATAGAAATTCGTTGAAGCGTTCTTGCGATATCCTGTCGAAAAAACCGTGTCCCGAAATTTGAAAGTCAGTTAAACAACATTTTAAGCGATAAAATTAAATTTTTCTTGGTCCACGTGGACATTTGTTTTGACCCCCTTCTCCCCCCCAGTGGACAATCGTGGACTTTAGACAAACCAACTTCTCCCCAAAACTGTCCACGTGGTATGTGACCACCCGTTTTCAAAATTGTCAAAAAACACCAATTTTTTTTCGGTTAAACGATTATTTTATTGTCAAAAAATAAATAAAGAAGTCAAAGACTTTGTGTAGACAATAAGTCCAGGATTAAACTAAAAACTTATTTATTTATTTTTTGACAATAAAATGATCGTTTGACCAAAGAAAAATTGATGTTTTTTTGACAATTTTAAAATTACCATCAAAAAAATTATTTTTGTAAAAAAAACTTTTGGATTTTCTACAAATCTAGGATAATTTTCCTTCTTGCTGACTACTTTTGAAAAATTAGGGCAAATTAATCAAATTGAATACGTGGTCATTTGTTAAGTTACTTTAATTATGCGGAACTACAAAGTAGGTACTTGTTTAATAATGAGAAACGTATAAGTAATGTTGATGTGGTCAGGGTACACACAAGGTCGTCATCTAGTCCAATTATTAATCGCGTGTAAATGATTGAGAAATGTATAACGTAACCGTGACTTTCGTGGAGGAAAAGAAGAAGTCTGGCTTTATAACTGCGAAACACTTTCTCCTTTCCCTGTTATGAGATCACTATCTTGTTCTTCTACTTCAAAATAGCAAGTCTATACGTACTTAAGTACTTCAGTCTGCAGTACAAAGTATTTTGTCCGGAAACGTTTATCTAAATACTTAATATGTATATAACTATACATGCATACTTATAAATTCTTCTTCGAGCATTTGTGATTACCGTTTTTATTTCAATTGTACATACTTATTATGAGTAGAGTTCTTTACTAACTAATATGTAACTAGTTCTGCTTGTCATAACTGTCAAGACGTTTGACTTATTTAAATTTATACAATTTATCTATCACGAAAAAAATAAATATAAAACATCATTAATAATGTATTATAATAATTAATGACAACCTATCAAGTTATATACTAATGTATAATCGAATAACGAATTATGTAATGTAACGCAAGTTCTTTAAATCTTTTTTTATTTTTTTTCCGTATCCAATATTAATATTTATTATTAGTATTAATAGAAACAGTAGCTGTTAAAAAAACGATTTACAAAGTACAATTTTTAAAAACAAACAAAAACCTTATGATTATTGGTGATTGGAAAAAAAATGAAAATCGTAACACGTATTAGAAAATAGACTCCCAATGAAGGCCTTTAAGCATGATTAATGGTCCCACAGAAAAAAAAAATGCTATCAACCACGGGGATGTAGCTCAGTGGTAGAGCGTTCGCTTTGCATGTGAAAGGCCCCGGGTTCGATCCCCGGCATCTCCAATTTTTTTGCTTTTAATTTTTTTCGAAAATAATTTTTTAAGCACACCTTCAACATTTACACTTTTTAAACTGACACAATTTGTTTATTTATTTGGCCGTTTCAATAATTTGGATGTTTTTATTATTTTCTTGATCTGATTTAAAACATAATTTTCTATATACAATTTAAAAAATTCATCAGTGTTGTTGCACAATTTTTTTCTTAAATTTTGAAAAAAGTTAAAGCAAGAACACAAATATTAAAAAGATTTAATGTTATATTTGATCGGTCTAAAAAATAATATAAATTAAATGAATCAATATTTTGAAAAGAATTTGCCCATAAATCACTAATTATAAAATTTAAAGTTTTCATATTTTTTCAAATTATATTGCTAAATATAAGAAAGAAACTGTGCAACAAAACATTGCGATTTTCACTATTTTTACAATAATTATATGTTTTGAAAATTAATAATAATAATAATAATAATAATAATAATAATAATGATTTATAATTGATTGATTCATGCCTTCTTGTTTAACTTTTGAGACAATTCTTTCAGGTACAAATTTTAAGGAAAGCAAATTATTATCATTATTATTATTGTTTACTATTATTAAAGATTACACAATACAAATGAATATAAATTATCTTATAAGAATAATGAAAAAAAAAATCGATACAAAAACATGACAAAATCAATTTTCGATTGTTCATTACTTCATTATACCAACGTAAATACATTTCAGGACCAGGAAATTAAACACTAATTGAGACTTTACGAGGAAGAACGAAGGCGCCAGTAGCAATTTGAACGAAAGCTAACTGTCACTAATATCAATACTACTATGAGATGTGATTGGTTGGGGTAAGTGACTGCAAACTCTTCTCTATAACATCGATTTCCTTTAAACTTTATGACACAAATAATGAAATAAAACTTAAAGAATTTGTAAATAAGTTTTTATAATTTAAATCGAAAAAGACTAATAAAATTTTATATATTTCACGCTTTCGTGGTTTTATATACACAATAAAAAAAATACAAATTCCTCAAGTTTTAGAAATGAAATTGTTTGTGACTCAAAAAAAAACAACACGTGTATGTTTTAATGGAAAATAATAATAATGATTGATGGAAAATGTTCCTTTCTGAGAGCAAGAAACAACTTATCTTTTTTTTTCTTTCTTTTTTCCATAATGTGATCTATTTTAAACAGTTTAATTTAATGTTATTTTATTACACAATAAGAGTCTGGAAGAAAGAAGAATGCGTTTGGATCGAGGTCTCTTCCTGTTTGTATAAAAGGAACGCATTTCTGTATCAAATTATGAGAATTATTGTCATCAATCTGTAAGCCACAAATAACTATCTTTTCATCTTATTTTATCAAACCAGTTAGATTTGAAGTAAAAGTAAAAAATATTCTAACCAGAGGAATAACAGTGTTATAAAACATTTTTTCAAGTACCCTGACCTGCTATATGCAATTGGAGAAAGCATAAAATATATATAAAGAAAGTATAAAATCCTTTTCATATTTTTTTACTGATAATTTTACATTAAAAACTTTCATCAACTTTTTTAAAGCAGATAAGATTAATAGTTTAGGGAAAAAATTATACCAAAGAAGACCTTCTTTCTTGTGTTGCACTTCGTTAATTTGACTTTAAAGTTTTATTCAGTATAATAATTGTTTTTTAAGGGTGTTTTGAGAGCGTCACGTGAAAAAGACTAATTAACTTTTTAGAATTTAATTATAAGTATGTCAAATTCTTAACCTAGTGAAAGAAGATAGTATAAAAATCGTAAAATGATAATTATTTTTAAATTGGAAACATGTGCACAGAGCAAATCAAATCCTTGTTAATCATTTACTATACTACTTTCCCAAACTCAATTGAATGTGGAAGAAGTTGGCAACGCCATGTTTTTTTTCAAAAAAAGAAAAAATTGTGCTAATTTTGTGCTGCAAAACATTTTTTGAAAAAATCGAAATTAAGGGTCGAAATTTGAAAACAAAATCCTGTGGCCCAAAAATGTCATTTTGTAATTTTTATAAAACAAAAATATCATTTTAAAAATTTGGGCCTCACAAAATAATTTCGTCTTAAAAACGGAAAATACAATACAACTGAATAGTATTTGTCAAACGCAAAAAAAATATAAAACTTTTCATCAATAACAATTATGTAGGTCATTAATCACTTTTTTTGGGACTTAAAACATTTTCTACATTTTCAAATTTTGAAAAATATCGTTATTTTGGGAATTATTCACTTTTTTGTGACTTAAGACATTTTGCAAATTTTCAAACTCTCTAAAAATTAAAATTTCGGAAAAAGAAATTTTATGTCAGGCAGTGTTCGACTAGCACAAAAAAAACTCTAATAAAACTATTAAAATATATAAATATTTTCGACTTTAGTCACTTTTTTGGGACTTAACACAATTTCCAGGTTTCGAAACTTTTAAAAATAGAAATTTAAAAAAAAATTCTTGATAGGCTTCGGATAGCACAAAAGTAAACTCTCATAAAACTATTTAAATTTATAACTTTAGTCATTTTTTTGGGACTTTACAAAATTTCCAGATTTCCAAACTTTAAAAAATATATATTTTGGTCTGGAAAATGTGTTAAATCCCAAAAAAATGACTGAAGTCCAAAATATTGATATATTTAAATAGTTTTATGAAAGCTTATTTTTGTCCTAGTCGAGTACTGCCTAGCACAAAATTTCAGACCCTGAAATTTTTATTTTTCAAAGTTTGAAAATGTGAGAAATTCGTTGTGTCCCAAAAAAGTATCTAATGCCCAAAATATTGATATATTTAAAGCAGGGCTGATAAAAATCATGAAGGTTTAAAAAAATTGGATTTGTTTGATTTAAATTGGATTTTTTAAATTTAAATCAAAAATTGATTTTCTATCAGTATAATCAGAATATAAAATCTACTAATGTTTATTTATAAGTAGTTTATTTAAACTAAGAACATTTAATAAGAAATAATGAAGAATAAAACATTTAATCAATTAATTATGTCGAATAAAAAAAGTAAATTATAAAAAAAAAGAACTTAAGAAGATAAGAAAACAGTCCATTAAAAAAAATGAGAACATTCTTTTAAATAAATAAAAAACAATGGACATTATTAAAGAAATATTCAGAAAAATTGAAAAGAAAACAACACAATAATGAAACAATGACATAAAAATATATAAAAAAGTAGAAACTCTTTTCAAAAAATTAAACTGTTTACCAACATTGTTTTTTAAATTCAAAAAATAAATAAAATAATTAAAAAAACGTTAAAGTATATTATAAAAGAAAACAAAATTTTAAAATTGAAAAACTAGAGAATTATTTTACAAATTGAATAAAAAAAAATGAATAAAATTTTAGAAAATTTATAAAAATTTTAAAAGAAAAGAAATTCTATGAGAAAGAAGAACGATATTAAAATGAGAATATTCAGTGCAAGATTAAATTTACATAATGTAAAATAAAAGAATAAAACTTTTCAAAAAAGTAGAAAATTGAGAAGTTTATAAACTGTACCTAGATAAAAGCATCGAATAAATGTTTTCAAAAATTAGTAATTATAAGATAAAAACTAAACAATTTAAAAGAAAGAGAAATATTTCTAATAAATGTAAAAATGATGACAAAAATTAAAGAATTAATTAAAACATAAGAAAGAACTAAACAAATGTTAAAAAATCAAGAAAAATAATTAAATATAAAGAAAATGAAAAAATGTTTTTTTTTCATTAATCTAACAAACTGTAAAAAATGTAAAAAGTAAAAAAAATAATAAAATTTGTTTAGAATCTACCAAAAAATTAAAATTAATGAAAATGAAATGAAAATTGTATATATAGAGACAAATAAGAAGTTTATAAAAGAAATTTAAAAATCCTTTAAAGATAAAAAAGTTAGTCAAATTAAACCAAAAATATTTTTATAATATTACACTTAAAACAAGTTAGTCCAACAATAAATTTAGAAAAATAAAAAAAAAATAATTTAATGAGCAATTTTCATAATTTTTTATTACATAATTTACATAAAAAGAAGAAAATTTTAAAAAATCCTAAAATAAAAACACACATACAAAAAAAAAAAAATATCAAAAGTAAAAGGAGAAAAAATCTTAAAATTTTGTAAAAATAAGATATTATAAGATAAAAATTAAACAGTTTCAAAAAAGAGAAGTCTCTTAGAAATATTGCAAGAATTAAAAAAAGGATTATTGTGCGAATATGGAAAATAATTAATATTATTTAATTATTTTGCATTAATTTGTATGAATCTGAACTTAAATTAATTACCTAATTTGCGATTTTTCCCATTCAGTATTAGACATCTGACGAATTTTAAAGTTTTTGTTATTTAAATTATGATTTTAATTCAAATGACACAATGATTTAAATCAAAGTGATTTAAATCAATAACAGCCCTGATTTAAAGAGTTTTATAACAGTTTATTTTTGTGCTAATCGAGTACTGCCTAGCACAAAATTTCTTTTGTCTCAATTTGGATTTTTGATAATTTGAAAAATTTTTGGAAGTCCCAAAAAAGTGATTAATGTTCTAATAAATTGTTATTGATGAAAAGTTATATAATAGTTTTTTTTTTTTATTAGTCTAGCACTACTGTTCAGTTATATTGTATTTTTTGTTTTCAATACGAAATAATTTTGTAGGACCCAAATTTTTAAACTGTTTTCTGGGACATGAATTATGGAGTTTTTTTAACGGCACAACTTTTTAAAAGATCCGATAAGTTTAGCACAATATTTTTCCTTGTAAAAAAAAAATATTGACTTTTGCAAAATAATTTTTTTGTTAATTTCTTCGAAATTCTTTAAAGCCTTTTTGTGGCACAATAGTCTATATATATTTAGAAGTGTCTAGAACAATTTTTGTTTTATAAATACAAATTGCATTTTTGAGCCTTTAACAATTTTTTTTTATATTTTGACCCTTAATTTTAAGTTTTTCAAAAAATGTTTTACGGCACAAATTGGCACAAAATTAGAGGTCATCCATAAAGAACGTTCCACTGTAAGGGGAAGGGAGGAGGATAAAAAAATGTAACCATTTGTTACAAGGGGGAGAGTATAGGGGCCGTTGAAAAAATACATAACGCTTTTATGTTTAACGCCCCTGTAAGCGTTACGTATTCTTTGAACCGCCCCATAATAGAAAAATTTCTAAAAATCAACATTATATAATATATATTTTAAAAAATTATTTGAATATTATTAGAAAATAAATTTTTACAATCGTGTTAATTACTAGTTATGATAAATATATATGATAAATAAAAACAATTTGATTCTACAAGAAAAAAAATCGATTTTTGAGGGGAATATACATAATTTTTTAACATTCCATTTAAGGGGGAGAGGGGTTGTCATTTGCAACCAAATGCAACATGGGGGTGGATGGGGGTCAAAAACCTCGAAAATTGATGGAACGTTCTTTATATATGGATGACCCTTTAGCACAATTTTTGTTTTGTTGAAAAAACAACATATGACGTTGACAATTTCTTCCACATCTCAATTGATAATACAACTAATACTGATGATTGATTGTTTCAGAAAATCAAAGCTCAGAGAACGGCACTCGGACCATTATTTTCATCAATTATAAGATGTGCAGATCAAGTAGTGGCCGAGGTCTCGAAAAAATAAGGTTGAGGCCGCCTGATTTACATCCTTGACAATCATCAAAAAAGAAGTGAGCAAAAAGTGAGAAATTTGGAGAATCAAATCAGCACAAAATTGAAAAATCATTGATGGGAATGAGACAAAGTTGGTACAAGGTCGGCAGAAATGGTTCTCAGTGCTATAGTTGTAACGTCAGCTTTGAAGGGGGCTCTTGGTCTTGTTGGTTCAAGCCTCTGGCTGGTACCACTTTTAATCGCTGGACTCTCCTACTACCACTATGACCAACTTGATCCTGAGAGTAAGCCAATCAACAGGTATCCTCTGGATTTGGAATACGACTTTATAGTTGTCGGTGGAGGATCAGCAGGTGCTGTGGTAGCCAGCAGATTATCAGAAATTCCTGAGTGGAAAGTTCTGCTACTTGAGGCTGGACCAGACGAAAATGAAATTACGGACGTGCCTTCGTTAGCTGCTTATTTGCAATTGACAAAATTGGATTGGAAGTACAAAACTGAACCGACAGAAAGGGCGTGTTTGGCTATGAAAAATAGAAGATGTAACTGGCCACGTGGTAAAGTTTTAGGAGGATCTAGTGTACTTAATTATATGCTCTATGTTAGAGGAAATAGGTACGATTATGATTACTGGGAATCTCTTGGAAATCCAGGTTGGGGCTTTGATCAAGCGCTTTATTATTTCAAAAAATCGGAAGATAATCGAAATCCATATTTGATGAACAATCCTTACCATGGTTCTGGGGGATTTTTGACTGTTCAGGAATCACCTTGGAGGACACCATTGGCAGTTGCTTTTGTACAGGCAGGAATGGAAATTGGATATGAAAATCGAGATATCAATGGAGAAATTCAAACTGGATTTATGCTAGCTCAAGGTATTTATTAGGATTTTGGTTTTATTTGCATATTTTGCAATTGATAAAATTAGTCAAATTTAATGTTGAACTAAAAGTCTATACACTACACTGAGAAAAAATTTTTGGAAAAAGTCCCTGTGCTGTTGACTATAAAAGAGTCATAATTGACAGTCTCCGAAATTTTACCATGCTGTCTTACAATTTTTATTGGATTCTCTAGTAAAAATTGTGGGAAATCCGGTAAAAATTGTAAGACAGCACGGTAAAATTTCGTAGACTGTCAATTATGACGCTTTCATAGTGAACAGCACAGGAATTTTCCCAAAAAATTTTTCTCAGTGTAGAATCTTGAAATTAAAACGAAAAATTGTGAAAAGTATACCTTATTGTATACACTGAGAAAAAGAATTGTTATGGTCGCAAACTGATTTGTTAATATGACGCCTGCAATATTTTTTTGATACTATAGCATAATAAATTGCTAAGACAGCAAATCATCATCTAAATTAGCAATGTCTAATTTGTTAAATTAACAGCTTATTAATTTGCTTTGCTGTTTTAGCAATCCATTTGCTGTCTTAGCAAATGTTTTTGATATAACAAAAAAAGTTGTAAGCGCTATTATATTAGCAAACTCTTTTTTCTCAGTGTATAAATGTATACAAACAAAAAGAAAAAATTAAGACATTTTAAGACTGCATTTTTAAAATGGAGATGTCGATAAACATGCAAAGTAATAGTTGTGAAGTTTGTTGATTTATTAAAATTTACCAATATGCAAAATTGTAAATTCAGCTCGATTAAGATAGTTTTTTTCACTTAAACATTTATATTAGCAGGGCTTTAAGACACATCTTAATGTCTTAAATTATAATTCTCTTTTTATAGTGTATCTTTTAATTTTTTTCACTGGCACGAAAAGATCATATTTTTGTCTGATCATATTGTTAGTTTATTTAGAATTGGCCCCAAAATTAATTTTTCAATTTTTTTGGAATTTTGTAAAATAAATTTTCGAGAAAAATCTAAACAAATTATAAAACCAGACAGACCTTAGAGATAACGTTTTAGATGTTGTCACAAAATTTCATAAAAAAATATTTAGTATTTTAAGAGTAAAACCACTCATAAATTTTGCTTTATAAGTACTTAGTCATTCTTCGTCATATATCTTTCAGAATGCATGTAAATAACTAGAAAATGTTTTAAGTTAATAAATAATTAAACCACTGAAAAAATTCATAAAAAAGATTTATTTCTAAAAAAAAAATAATAATAACAAAATAAAATACAAATTTGTAAAGTCCAAGTTGCATACAAATCAAACAATAAAATAAGTAGTAATTCTCAGACCATTATATTAAATATAATTCAATAATCTTAATTGTTCAAAGTTTCAAGAATCAGCACAATTTTCTTCAGCATAAATAGAAACAATAAGCCATAAGAGTATTAATTATTAATACTTTAATTATTTGTCAAAAAGAATGACCAAAATCAAAGTATAGCCAACAAAAATGAAATAGAAATGAAATTAGATAAATTGTCAGAAGGAAAAGTATAATATATACTGAAATGACGCAGGATGATTATTAAAATATACATTTATTATTTGTCCAAAATTAGTTGTTAATTATAGAATATTCAACTACAGAATATTTTTTCACCTTTTTTTAATATTTCTGTTGTTTTTCTCACTTCAGAAAACATGCTCTCGAACTAAATTCGTAAAAAATTGTAAACTTTTCTAAGGAATATTCTTTCTAAAAAATTTTGTTTCTGCTTTTTTATCTCTTTAAAGAATTCAGTAAAACATTATTTGACGTCGAAAGCAACAATAGGACAATTATTTGGTTTACTGTACTGGAAAAAAATGAAGATAAATATTTACAAAAGTATTTACAAAAATGTTCAATTGTGTATTTAAAAACGAGATACAATTTTGAATACCTACCAGGCAAAAAATTAATTTTAAAGAATTGTTTCTATAAATTGAATTAAATATAAAACAAATATAAAAAATATTTTTCAATAAAAAAGAAAAAATAATGTCACCAAATCTCAAAATTGAAAGAAAAGTAAATATTCAAGTTACATTTGCACTTGCACATACATGAAAACTAAACATCTTAGATCTTAAAGGCAAACATAATGATTTAAACATATAATGATGCTACCTACTAACATCCTGAAAAAATTATGTATGTTAAGATCAGAAATTTCATAAATCCAAAAGTACATTTATCAGAAATCCCTTTTGTCCAAAAGTGCATTTATCAGAAATTAAATTTTTCCGAAATTGCATTTATCAAAAATCTAATACATCAGAAATTTTAATTATCAAACATCTTATTACCAGAAATCTCATTTATCCAAAATTGCATTTATCAGAAATCTAATTTGTTAGAAGTTTCTATTATCAGAAATCTCATTCATCCAAAATTGCATTTATCAAAAATCTCGTTTGTCAAAAATTGCATTTATCAGATATCTTATTTATCAGAAAGACAAATTATCAGTAAGCTCTTTTATATGAAATTTCATTTATCAAAAATCTATATTGTCGGAATTGCATTCATCAGAAATATAATTTGTTAGATATTGCATTTCTTAGAAACCTCATTTATCAAAAAGTTCATTTGTCAGAAATCTTAATTTTTCAAAATTGCATTTATCAGAAATATAATTTGTCAGAAATTGATATCTAATTTGTCAGAAGTTTCTATTATCAGAAATCTCATTTATCCAAAATTGCATTTATCAAAAATTGCATTTATCAAAAATCTCATTTGTCCAAAACTGAATTTATCAGAAATTTAATTTTTCCGAAATTGCATTAATCAAAAATCTAATTTGTCAAAAATTGCATTTATCAGATATCTTAATAATCAGAAATACAAATTGTCAGAAAGCTCTTTTATATGAAATTTCATTTATCAAAAATTTAATTTGTCGGAAATTGATTTTGTTAAAAGTATAATTTTTGTTAGAAATTGCATTTATCAGAAATCTCATTTATCAAAAAGTGCATTTATCAGAAATCCATTTGTCCAAAAGTGCATTTATCAGAAATCCCATTTGTCCAAAATTGAATTTATCAAAAATATAATTTATCAGAAATTTAATTTTTCAGAAATCTAATTTGTCAGAATTTTCTATTATCAGAAATTTAATTTACCCAAAATTGCATTTATCAGAAATCTCATTTGTCAAAAATTGCATTTATTAGATATCTTATTTATCCGAAAGACAAAAATCTAATTTGTCCGAAATTGCATTTATCAGACATTGTATTTATCAGAAATCTCATTTATTCAAAAGTGCATTATCATAAATCTCATTTGTCCAAAATCGCATTTATTAGAAACTGTATTTATCCGGAATATTATTCTCCAGAACTTACAACTGTACGGAAGTGCATTTATAAGAAATCTCATTTTTCCAAAATAGGGATGAGAAAAGAAAAGTGTCGGGATCATGGAATTTTGGAAAATGAGATTTATTATAAATGCATTTTTGCACAGTTGTAAGTTCTGGAAAATAATATTTCGGATAAATAAAGTTTAAGATAAATGCGTTTTCAGACAAATGATATTTCTGATAAATGTACTTTTGGATAAATGAGATTTCTGATAAATGCAATTTCGGACAAATTAGATTTTTGGTAAATGAAATTTCGTATAAATGAGCTTTTCGACAACTTGGTCTTTCTGATGTTTAATAAGATTTCTGATAAATACAATTACGGACAAATAAGATTTCTGATAAATGCAATTTTGGATAAATGAGATTTCTGATAACAACAACTTCTAACAAATTAGGTTTCTGATAAATGCAATTTCGGGTATATAATTAGATTTCTGATAAATGAAATTTGGTATTCTTCAGAATTTCTAACAATTGGTCTTTCTGATAAATGCAATTTTGGTTTAGTGTGATTCCAAGTGAAGTTTACGTTTTTTTCAGGCAGGTTATTTAACGGCGGACAATGAAACTTTAGAATCATATTATATTTAATATGACTAATGTTTTACATAAATATTCAGATCAAAATATTAAATAGTTTACGAGAATTGAAATTACGAAAAAAATTTTGAAATAGCAATATCTTTCGTTCTATCAGTCGTATCAGGGTTTTCTTTTTTTTTTAAATGCTCAGAAAAATATAAGGAATATTTCTATGTTAAGGCAATGTTTTATAATTTTTATATTAAAAAAGTTATTAAATAAAAATTATATAACTTTTAAGCAGCAAAATAAACCTCAATGACCCAAATGCTAAAACGCACTTACCTGTGTTCTTTTCAAGATTCCAACAGAAATGAACTTCACAGTTGCGTTTCATGATGGTCGTTGGCATCACTGCGACTTCGTATAACCATGACTTCAATCGTGATTTGTTTACGTCAATATTGATTTGTTTACGAACAGAAATCTCCAATGTTTACATTTATAATTTATTAAAATTAAATATCAAGAAAGTAACTGTCAAGTTTATTTCTTTTGGAATCTTGAAAAGAACACAGGTAAGTTCGTTTTAGCATATAAGTCATTGAGTTTTATCTTGCTGCTTAAAAGATATATAATTTTTATTTAATAACATTTTTAATATAAAAATTATAAAATATTTTTAAATATTTTGACCTAAATATTTATGTAAAACATTAGTCCTATTCAATATAATAAGTTTCTAAAGTTTTTCATCCGTTAACCTGCCTAAAAATAACGTAAATTTCACTTGGAATCGCACGTTAATAAGATTTTTGATAATTGAAATTTCTGTCACATCAGATTGTTAATAAGTAGCCTTTTGATTACATAAAATTCGGTGAAAAATGGATATTCTGACAGTTGAATTTTGGAAAAAATGCAGGCTATCCCATGTTTCTGATTTCTAAAAACTAAAAACAAACTTTTGATTACAGGTACGATTCGTCGAGGTACAAGGTGCTCAACAGCGAAAGCCTTTATCCGTCCAGTCAGACTCCGAAGAAACTTGCACACGGCTATGAATGCTCACGTGACAAAGATCGTTATCGATCCACTGACAATGAGAGCAACGGGTGTGGAGTTTTATCGTGACGGAAGAAAGCAATTCATCGGCGCACGAAAGGAAGTGATCCTTTCTGCTGGTGCTGTGAACAGTCCGCAACTTTTGATGCTGTCTGGAGTAGGACCAAAGGAACACCTTCAAGAAATGGGAATTCCAGTGCTGCGTGACTTGAAAGTAGGAGATAATCTTCAAGATCACGTGGGAATGGGAGGTCTAACATTTTTGATAGACAAACCTGTTGCAATTGTTCAGAGTCGTTTTCAACCTGCACCAATGACAATGCAATATGTGGCAAATGGCAGAGGACCAATGACAACATTAGGAGGAGTTGAAGCATATGCTTTCATCAACACGAAATATGCAAATTCAAGTGGTACATATCCAGATGTTCAATTTCACATGGCTCCAGCGTCTATCAGTTCAGACGCTGGGGTACAAGTGAGAAAAGTTTTAGGCATAACTGACGAGGTCTACAACGCCGTCTTTAAACCAATTACAAATAAGGATGCTTGGACAATAATGCCTCTATTGTTGAGGCCCAGATCACGTGGTACAATTAGATTAAGCAGCTCCAATCCTTTCCAGAATCCGATAATTGATCCAAATTATTTTGACGATCCGTTTGACATCGAAACTTTAGTGGAGGGAGCAAAGATTGCAATGAGAGTCAGCGAGGCACAAGTTTTCAAGCAATTTGGTTCGAGAGTGCACAGAATCAAAATTCCTGGCTGCAAACATCTCAAGTTTGCAACAGAAGCTTATTGGGAGTGCCACATTAGACATATTTCTATGACTATTTATCATCCAGTTGGTACGGCAAAAATGGGACCACCTAATGATCCGGAAGCAGTTGTGGACCCGAGATTAAGAGTCTACGGTGTAAGTGGACTGCGAGTCATAGACGCATCTATCATGCCAACCATATGCAGCGGAAATACAAACGCTCCGGTTATCATGATTGGTGAGAAAGGCGCTGATCTTATCAAAAGTGACTGGCTGGGTATTACTGGCAGATAACGAATAATCCATTCAGTCAGTAGTCAATTTTTACAATAAATATTAATAGGAGCTTAATCATTGTAGCGGAAATTCAAACCGTAAATTAGTAGTTGTCAAAAAATTAATATTGTGCTAATCATTTTTCGGAAAATTGGAAATTGTGTGTTCTACACTTGTGTTCGAAAAAGTGAACCTTATTTTTGTAAAAGGTACATTGTTAATCTGTCTTCAAATCAATTTACAGAAAACTTTGACAAAATGTGTATATATGATTTTTAAAAATTGATTTTAATCAAATTGTGCTAGAAAATAGATTATCGACATAAAACAGTATACTAATCGAGCAGGAAAAAATGAGGACAATATTAATTTTTGAGAAACTGTTAATTTCCAGTTTCAACTCCTGACACATGCTTATAGTGGCAATTTTTGTATAAAGTGTTGTTGCATTTCGCGAAGGACTTTTTCTTCAAAGAATGATAGGTTATAGTTATCAGATGGATGAAAATTGGGACAATTAGGGTAAATTGTGAGATCCTACATAGAAAAATTCCACGGAAAGTATCATTCGAAATTACACGAAAATTACAGCTGGGATTTCCAAAAAAAAATTTCCGTGGTATTTTTCTACGAGAGTCAAGTTGTACAAATGTGTTAAAAGATATTAAAAATTTAGAAATTAATTCACATGCAAATTTTTTAAGTGAAAATTTCATGTTAGCGCAAAAAGAACTACTGACGATCTCGTTAAAAACGACAGTATCATACTTTTAAAAGTTTATCTTGAACTTTAAAAAAGTGCAATTTTCAAAATTTTTTTAAATTGTAATTAAGGACAAATTGTATCTGCACTAAGAGGTAAATTTACGATAAGAAATCGTCATGGAAATCCAAAAAAAAAGAAAATTGTCTTTTATTACAATTCCTATTGGTTTTGCTTAAGTTAATTAACTTGGAAATAAAAACTTGAAAGTTTTGTGTTTAATTTATAAAAAGATAATAACAAAAATACTTGTCCACTTAAAGACAAGAATTTTTTATTTTTGAATTATACTTTTTTAGTTCAAGCATTGAGATTCTGGACCTAACGATTATTGTGTTTTTTACTATTAAAATATAATAAAATAAATCTCTGTCTCTCAGGTATAAAATTATATCTGCGTGCCATAATGTCGTTTTGAAAATCGACATCAGTTTTTATATGTACATACATAGTAAGATATTTTTTGTTAAATAAAATTAAAATGGATTATGAATAATGTAGAAAAATTGGTTATTCTTTCAAACCCTTTCAAAATTCCATCACAAAGAAAAACGTCCGATTGAAATAATCGGAATTCCAGTTAGGGTTGTGTGCCTTAAGTTTAGTCAAAAAAATTTTAGTCGCATTACTCAAAATTAACGCAGAATTAAAATAAGTACTTATTACGGAGAAGTAAAGAAAAGATTGATTTACATCTTCTTGGTAAGGAAAATTTTTTTGTATTCTAAATAAAAATTGTTGGATAAAAGAACGGTCATCACATACTTTTAATTTTCTTTTAATTTTGCACATTTAAAAAAAGATTAAATAAAATTTTTTTCATTTAAATATTTAGAAATTAAAGTGCACGTGGAATATCATATCTTATTATTTACATTTACATAAACAGGCTTTAATAATATGTAAGAAATACAAACTTTATAACAATTGTAAATTGCAGTTTATAATATATTCCCACATTGCTTAGAAAAACAAACTAAATTTTAATGATTTTTTTCTTTATTTTTTTTTTTTAAATGCGGTTGTAGACAATTTTTATGTTGCACACAAACATTTTTATGTTTACAGAAAAAACAAAAGAATTAAATTGAGAGCTGGTAATTTTTCACTTATCTTTTTGAACATATATTTAGATTTTATATACAGATATAGTTTTAATCCCGAATTAGAGCAGTTCAATTTTTAAATTAGATAGTATTTACATAAATCTAACAATTTGTCATAAAAAATATTAATCTATGTTGAGATAATACCTGCTTAACATATCTTTTATTATTATATATGCAAACATATACTATTACAATGAAAAACAAGTTTTTGCAATAAAGTAGAAGCATAATAGATATAAATTGCAAATCAATACAATTATTACAAAACAAAGATTACAATGAAGAGAAGATGCACTGAAAAAAAATACTTCCAGTTGAAATTAATTTTGAATAATTTTTGAAAATATCAAAACAAGTATTAATTAGAAAGCTATTACTTGTGCTACGATTTTTTTTGAATAATAATTCAGTTTTATTTTTCTCACATTGTATAGAAAAATTATTTACTTATTTACGGAAACACACGTTAAAGGCCGAAAGGTCGTAAATCCAAAATCAACTAAAATCCTATTCTACTAAATAAATTAAAAATAATTCTTATTCTGAACTTTACATGTAAGGAAATCAATCATAAAAAAAGGGACTTTGAACTACATTCAGGTACTGTTCAGAAAATATTGTTGTACCTTATTAAATAAAAAAGTCTGTTAATCAATCTTTTGTCATTAAAATACATTAAAAGTGACCTTGAAATTGGTCATTTCAGATGAAATATATTACAGATTCTCAGCGAATATCAAAGTCTAAATATTCAATGCAGAACCTATTTAATCTTTGATTTGACTGGTTTTTGAATGTCAAAAACCACATTTCTAAGAATAATTTATGAACAACGATTCCCTAATCAGCAATCAAAGAAGCATCTATGACGTAATTCAAATTAAAATGATTAAATCAGATGCATCATCAAAATTTGCAAAAAAAGAAACGGTTTTAAAGATTTAAATAACGATTTGAAGTCTGGAACACAGGAGGAATGAACTTCTTAGGAAGTAAGCGATTTGTTATGAGAAAGAAAACGTCAATTAAAGATTTAAAAAAAGTTTTTGATTCTTGATAAAGATAAGAAGCGAATATTTTATATTAAGTGATTAATTTCTTTTTATTTAAAATAAAGACTAGTCTCGAAAACAAACCTTTATATATCATTAGTATTTTACAATTCAATTTTCAAAAAAAAAAAAAACTATAAATTGCGGCTGCTAAATGTAAGTCAAAAGAAATTAGAATAAAGTGAATGAACTAAAAATAGAAGTAAAGAGCTCTTTGAGATGGAAAAACGTATTTAAAATTATTTCAAAGTTCTATATTGATTTCAAAATTGTCTTCTGTGAAAACACAAAACAATGTTCTTTCTCGCCAAGTTTTATCTGTGACAAAGTCGCCATGTGTATCACGCACTTAACTATGACGTTACCATACGTGAAGAGAATGCAATTTTGTACTTTCTTGTATCTTCTTTTTTTAAACTTTTAAATGAATTACAATGTATTTAAGAAGTGAAATTGAAAATCAAATTCGAAAAAATGCTTGAAAAGCTTAATTTATTATCTTTACAATTTTTTAATCCTACCTATTTCAAATTTTAGGAAAAAACGATTTTATGAATTGAATAGAATACTTGCTAAATAATAAATAGGTTATAAGAAATTATTTTCTCTTTAGCTGAACTTCATACTATTATATTGAACTTCATTTTTAAATACTAAAATCGCAATTTTAGGGAAACAAAGGAGAAATAATGAAAATCGTTAATGAAGAAAAATATAATCCAAACAAAAATTTATGAAAAAAGAAAAACGCATAATGCAAACTTCTTTAAATTAGAGGAAGGTTTCGTGCATTAAGACAACAGTTAAAAATTTCACAAAAAAAGTCAAGTTTTCAGTAAAGATGTTTTAAATTTAAAAAATATATATAATATACAAAGTGTACTAATAATCTTATTGAAGATACAATTTTCAAATAACGCTTCAAATATGTTTTTTTTTTAATAAATATAAATATTTATTTATTAAAAATAAATATAAATTCAGAAAGACATTTTTTTAAAATTAATAACATATCTTGTCTTTAAAAAAAAATGCATAATAAAATGTAAACTTTTAACAAAATTGTGACTTAAACAAAATTTTAATCCGAGTATTCTTCCTAAATGTGAAATTTCTTTTAATTAACATGCATCCCTTAATACAACAATTTTTCTTGCATTAAATAAACATTTATTTGTCTTTACAACACAAAGAAACATGTTTTATGCTTATATTTGCATGGCAAAGTAGTGATTTCCTTGATACAATAAAAATATTCATATTTCTAAGGAACATTTATTTGAATGAAAGTTTTTAAATCACATACTTTTATAAATTGTTATACGATAAAAAATAAAAAGATGTAAAGTTTAAAATATATTGTAATTGATGATAAAAAAAATGTATTCGATTATAAAACATTTTTTTAAACAAACTATTTTAAAATTATAAAAACAAAGAAAATTGTTTTTGATTAAATTAATCTGCAACGCTCTTTTTTTATATACCAAATGGAATTTAAATAATCTGAAATTGTCTTAAAACAATCGCGCTGCAGATTATTTTAATATGTACATATAAAAATTTTCAGTGGAACGTTTTCTTTATTTTTTTAATCAACGAAAATAAGCTTAGAAATACGAAAGTAACTTTATTTTTTGTTCTTTTACAAAAAAAAAAAAAAAAAAACTAGGTCCAGGCAGACATTTCTAACGATATTTTATGGAATTTTACAAAGTTTTGTTAAAAATATACAAAACATTCATATTTTTATTAGAAAATTTACGGATAATTTTTGCCTACACCAATGACGTCATACTCTATCATATGCTCTTCAGCAAACAAGAATTTGTATTTTATTCTCTCATTAATGAGAAAAACTTTAAAAGCTTCAAGCTTTTGTTTTGTTTAGATTCTCTTAACCTAGAAATTGTCTAAAGGCTTGTTTTCTCAGTGTGTAAAGAACCTTAATTTTACTAAATTTTCTTTAATTCGTGAAACATTGCCAGTATGTGTTTTCAATATAAATATCTTTTTTGAAAAATCATTATAAAACTAAAAAATTTTAATTTCTAATCCAATAAAATAAATATTTAAAAATAATTTAAACAAGTTCAAAATTAAACAGTGAGTCTTCATATAGGTAGTAATAAATTTAGTTTCAAAAAATACATAAAATACATTTTTTTAAAAACTGAACTTGAAACTTTATGATAAAAAAATGAAATTTAAATGGTTTAACAAGTTGAAAATTGAGAATGACATTATAATTTTCGAAAACTGTAATCTTTATAGCACAGGTAAATACATTCTTCTTAATTAAAAAAAAACAATTTTTTTATCAGTACATTAAGTTGAATTTATGAAACTAAAAACTTAATAAATTAGATGAGAATTATGTCCATTACATGTACATTTTGCTTCCATGTAAGCAAAATAATTTGCATCCTCATAGAGAAAGCAATAGATTAAAAATAATACAAAAAAAATGTCAATTTTGTTAAAAATAAAAATAGTCATTAATTTGATCAATTTCTGGGGAAATATATTTTTTATGTAAACCAATTAGTTCGTTTCTAGAAAATTTTTCTAAAGGAACTATGGTCAAGAAATAAAAATTAGAGAATTTACTCATAAAAGGAAAAAAAAATTTAACGTCAAAGAAACAGAAAAATCATGAATCATTATGCAAATTTTTAGTAATATGGACTTTATATTAGTCAATTGATAGGTTTTGAGACAAGGAATATGATTTCTTTATTTATCAAGTTGTATTTTTAGTGTGAATTTTTTTTTTTTTTTGCAAAAAAAGATATTTTTTGGTGAAAAATGGTGCTTAAAAAAAATTGGTTGGGTATTTTCAAAAAACCCTGTGTCCAAATTTAGATATTTATATATCTAAATATATAAATAATAAATATATAAATATATAAATATCTTTTTAATTTCATTTCTTCTCATAGTTTGGTTTCTAAATATAGTATTTTATAGTTAAAGTCATTATACAAACGAATTTTGTTGAAAAAAAAAATTTCCATTAAGAACTTCAAGCTATTAAAATTTCCCCTTCCTGATTATTTCAAAAAAGAGAAGAATTAAAAGCCTTGAATAACATTATCTTAAAAATCGTACGGTAAATTAGTTAAATATTGTTGTAAAAGTTGTATTATGTTATAGTTCAAAATATATTAATTTTTTTTTTAAATTTGTAGAGCCGTTTTTTTAATTAATTAAAATATAGTCATTTTTCGCGTTTTGTTATTGTTTCCATGTAAAAGTCCCAACTTTATTAATTTATATCTTAAAAACAGAACGGTAAATTTCAATAAAATTGTAACCATACATGTAAAATAATGCAATTAAAATGACATTCAAATTTTATAAGAATCTGTAGAAAATCGATTTTTGGATAAACCTCCTTAACGTCTCGGAAAAAAAAGATACTTGTTTTTGCAGTGCAGATAACTAATTGTAAATTTTTTTATTTTAAAGAACACTTGTGTCTAATTTTAGATTTTAATAGAAAGAATAGCTGTATTAAATTTTATATAATTCATTAAACCGTTTATGAGTTAACGTGCTTACAAAAAAGCGTTACACGCACTACACACACACATATATACATACACATACACGTTCTTTTGAACAGAAACTCATATAACAAAATTCTATAGAGGAAATATTGTTTAAAGCACTTTATGAAATTATGTATTTGAAGTTCCGGACGAAGTTTTTTTAAGTTTAAAAAATATTTTTTAAATTAATTTTCCAGGGTTGCTTTTATCTCCAAGAAATACAAAATTAATAATATTTTATGCTTAAAACATATTTTTCAAGTATTTTAAAATAAATTGCGTCGTCGACAAAAGTTAAAAAATATTTTTTCAGAATGTCGACCAGATGTATTAAAAAATGTAAAAATTTAAATAAATAGAGAGCTTCCTTCTTGAGAAAGCAAATATGATTAGTCCTCAAAAATTTGATTAACAATTTTAAAGTAAGATATTTCATTTTTCTGAGCAACTACTGGGAAAAAAATTCATTAAAATCTAAATTTAAATGTAGTGCACCTAACATAATTTTATATCTAGATTTTTAACGATTTTTTTTTCAATCATTTTTGATTAGAAAAATGAAATGTCCCACTATTCTCTCTAAATCTGAATTAGTAGTTTTCTACTAATGAATTAGCGAAAAGTGGGCTACTAATAAATAGTAAGAGTTTCACTAATTTTTTAGTAGATACCTACTAAAATTTAGTAGAAAACTACTAATTGAAATAGTAGAAAACTACTCATTGTTCCTATACTTAAGAAATAGTGGATTTCAATATTTCAATTAGTAGTTTTCTACTAAAAATTAGTAGTTATCTACTAAAAAATTAGTGAAATTCTTACTGCTTAATAGTAGCTCACTTTTCGCTTATTCATTAGTAGAAAACCACTAATTCAGATTTAGAGAGATAGAACTGCCCTATTATATACTCCAGCATAATTGAATCGCAGAAAAAATTAAAAATATACGGTAAACTAAAAGAAGTAAATAAAAGTAAGTAAAGATAAGCTGCGAAATATAAGTAATACACTAAAAAACAAAAGGTGCATAGATAAAATACAAAAACTCTATAATCAAGATAAAATATTAAAAGTAACACAAAAAGTCCTAATTAATAGCTTTTTATTAAAAAATCAGTAAAAATTAGAGAAAAGAGTGTGCAAAATTCTTAAATCGACTTTTAATTAGATTCAATGTCACGATCTCACGTTCACACACGTTCAAGAAGAGTCTCAGTTATACGCAAGCAAGTCCACCGAATCCTATATAAACCAAGTGTTACTGGGTCTTCTTTGTTTGTACGCTTCTTGGACAGGAGAAGAACAGTAGAATGGCTCGTAGAACAACGTTCATTCTCAGTTTTCTATCAATAATAATTTTGGTGATTTGCCAACAAAAGTCTTACGAGACGAATTATCAAGATCTATTTGAAAATGACGGTCAAGTTCCTTTTCTCGAACATCTATTAAAATTGGGCGCAGGTGTGATACGATTTTTGACAGAAGGTCAGCAATACATGAATAGAGAATTGCCTGACATTTCACCTGACAAAAATGCTCAATTTGACTTTATTGTTGTTGGCGCGGGTAGTGCAGGAGCAACAGTAGCGTCTAGACTAAGTGAAATAAAGGACTTGAAAGTGTTACTCATAGAGGCAGGACGTAGTGAGAATTTATTAATGGACATTCCTATATTGGTAAATATGCTGCAATTCAGCGACGATATCAATTGGAAGTACAAAACCGAAAAATCGGAAAAGTATTGTCTAGGGATGCAAGATCATAGATGCAATTGGCCACGAGGTAAGGTAATGGGAGGAAGCAGTGTTTTAAATTACATGGTTGCAACGAGAGGAGATCCACGAGACTATGACAATTGGTCAAAATTAGGAAACACTGGTTGGTCTTATGACGAAGTGTTGCCGTATTTCAAAAAATTGGAGAAACTAAACATACCTAAATTGAAAAACGACAGTGAAATGCGTGGCACTAAAGGGCCATTGGATTTAGTTTATCCGCCATTTCATACACCTTTGGCAGAAGGTTTTCTGAAGGCTGGATTAGAGATGGGTTATCCTTTGATTGATTACAATGGAAAAGAAAGTGTTGGATTTTCCTATATTCAAGCAACGTTGCGAAACGGGGAAAGGATGAGTACTAACAGGGCGTATCTTCATTTGGCAAAGGTTAGAAAGAATCTGTTCGTGACGAAGAATAGTTTAGTGGAAAAAATTCTAATTGATCCAAAGACCAAGAAGGCTTTAGGGGTTCAGTTTAAGAAAGGTGGAGTGAGCAGAAAAGTTTATGCTAAAAAGGAAGTGGTACTTTGTGCCGGTGCCATAGGATCTCCTCAACTGCTAATGCTTTCTGGAGTAGGTCCAAAGGACCACCTTAAGGAAATGGGAGTGCGTGTTATCAAGAATGCGCCGGTAGGAGAGAATTTAATGGATCACATAGCCTATGGTGGATTGGTATTTTTAGTGGATGAGGCAATTTCTCTTTTACCGGACCAAGTATCTAATCCTGCACAGCCCTTTATTCAAGAGTATCTTAATGGGAGATATGGACCACTCACAGTGCCGGGATGTGTGGAGGCTTTGTCATTTATAGATGTTGATAAGCCAAGGGATGCAGAAAGTTTTCCCAATATCGAGCTTTTGTTTATTGGGGCATCTCTGATATCGGGGGGTGGTTTTTATCAAAATGTCGGAATATCTGAAAAGTATTGGAAAGAGGTTTTCAGTGAAATAAAGGGCAAAGGCTCGTGGACTATTTTCCCAATGCTAATGAGGCCAAAAAGCCGGGGAAAAATTCTATTAAATGACAATCAAGTTCAATCTAAACCTAGAATTATACCGAATTATATGGACGACCCTGAGGATGTAAGAATAATTGTAAAAGGAATAAGAGCTGCCATTGAGGTGAGCAAGACGAGTGCCATGAAAAAATTTGGAACAAAATTATACGATGCTCCTGTTATGGGCTGTGAGAAGTTTGTGTACGATTCAGATGCATACTGGGAGTGTGCAGTAAGGACCTTCACCTTCACTATTTATCATCACTCGGGTACGTGCAAGATGGGTCCTGAAGGTGACGCTACATCAGTTGTTAATCCGAGATTACAGGTATATTAAAAATAATAAATGTTATTTATAAGTTTATAAGGTTCGAGTAGATGATGAGTTTCTTTTAATATCAAGTTTAATTATAATTTCATAAGAAAATTACATAATGTAAGCTTCTTTTTACACCACTTTTTTTGTCTTGATGAAAAAAACTGTTTAAAAAGCGGCATTTAAATCAGGATTAAAAATCGTTAAAAGGATAACAATGTGAATCAAACAAATTAAAAATATGATATGCGAGGGATAAATATAAAATGTTGTAAATAATTTCATCCGTTTATAAAAAATAATTGTTTATTCACAATTAATCCTAAAATGTTACTATTTAAGCAATATTTTTTATTTATATTTTTGTGGTTTTCTGAACATTCGCTTGACACTGAATATGAGTTATTGCTTATAAATTACATGTACTTGGTGTAAGCATCGTGCAAGTGAATAAGATACGAGACAAATAAAAATTTAATTGAAAGGAAAGTTCAAAATTTTAAGGCACATAAATTATTGTGCAGAAAATATAATTGTATGCTGATCAACCTTGCGATAAATGTCCTTGACATAAAAAATTGCTTCTTGAATTTTTGGAAAATTCATCTTTAAAAAAAAACTATTATATTAATAACTGCACTGCAGTTATTATTGAAATGAAAAATTGCGCTCTATTGATAGAAACATTAAAAAATAAAGCCACTTTGGAAAATCTGCAGAACACGTATTCAAAATTATTGAATTTAAAAGTCCAAAAAGAAAATAATAACATAATTCTTTGACTTTCCTATTTGCATTATCATGTATCAATCAAGTATACGATAAAAATTTGAAGTTGATTCAAAAACCCTGTTAACTACAGTATAATCTCTTTGCTCTTGTGATTGAAGGTTGAACAACTTTTTTTTTACACTTATTACTTGCTCAACTTAATTATACTGTACTTTCTGATCCAAGAGTGTAAATTTTAATACAAGACAAAGAAATTAAAAATTTTTATTTTCAGGTTATTGGTATCAAAGGCCTGAGAGTAGTAGATGCTTCCATAATGCCAGAAATAATAACAGGACATACAAATATTCCAACAATAATGATTGCCGAAAAAGCAGCGGATATGATAAAAGAAGATTGGGGCTACTTAAATAATTGAGATTCTAAACTTTATAATAAAATATTAATGTAACAATTAATGCTTTATTATCATTTTTAATTTTTTAAGGGCATGTGATGTCTGGACAAATCTATTTGACTTTTGCTTTAAAATTGATTTCCTAACATTTACGAAAATCAGCGAATTAAAGAAAAAAGTTAATTTTGAGGCAAAATTTAAAGAAATTTGAATTTTGACTGACCTTTCTAATGATATTTTAAGTAATTCTACAAAGATTTGTGTAAAAAATAAATTATTATTTTTATAAAAAGTATACGGACAAATTTTGTCCATATTATTAGTGACGTCATACTCCATCACATGCCCTTAATCATAATTGCTCAAGTTATATTTTCGAAAAAGTGTTTCTGTATCTTTGATACATTTATGTTTATATGTATATTGAAAAGAAAATTATGAGACTGATGTTTGCTATTATAACTTTTAACTCAATAATTATAAATTTTTTAGAAATAAAATAAAATTGAATTTTTAAGTAATAGTTTACTGAGTGATTATTATCTATTTTTGAATTTGAATTGGTGAAAATGTAAACAAATGAAATTAAAAAATAATCAAAATTGTTTACTCTGCACAGAGAGAAATGGATATTAAAACTTACTATCCCGGATATTAAAAAAACTTAATTTTAATATCTGGATATTAAGTTTGAATATCTAAATACTAAGTTTTAATATCTAGATGTTAAATTTTATTATCCACAAATATCCATTTTTCTCAGTGTATTGCCACGAAGTTGCTTAAATAACTTTAAGGAGGAATTGAACACCTAATCAAGAAAAGGTTATGTTTGAAATAATTATTTTGCGTAAAAAAAAAAAAAAAATGTTACTGTCAAATTTCTTACCCAAACATGGTAAATTTAATTTAAAACGAAATGAACCATTAAAACTCATTATTTGTATAAAAATTAAATATTTTTGGCAGTCAGAAACGTTTTAAAGAAATGAGAGAAACAATAAATTTGTTTCTGAATGTCAAATTTTTTTTTTTTTATTCAATTATGAGTTTCAATGGTTCACTTTGTTTCAACTTAAATTTGCTACCTTTCATCTAAAAAAAAAACTACAGTAAAAGATCGTTTTCCTATTTCAAAATGGAAGAAAAATTACTTAAAACCTAACCATTTCACGAGTAGGTGTCAAAATTTCTTCTTAAATTTTATAAATTATAAAAATACCAATAAATATTTAGTTTTTAAGAAGGAAATTTTTTGCAATTTTAAATTAACTTAAATAAATAGAAAACTTTTAGTAAAACTTTTAAAAATTCATTTATTTAATAGCGTAAAACTTCAATTAAAAAAAGTCAATAAAAATTTAACCAGGGAATAACCAAAAGTCTATAAAATATTAGTTAGTATCCTGTCACTTTAGACAAGTTTGAACTTTCATTCGTGCTGAATTAAGAAGCATAAGTATATATTTTAAACACTATATTTTATAAAATTGCTTTTAGAATCATTAAATTTAAAGTTCCTTCTTTACTATATGAACTAAAGTTTTTTTAGCATATAAATAATTGAATTTAAAATTTCAATCTTATGTATACTCTCTAAATCTGAATTAGTTAAAAATAACTAATAATTAGTAAAATCGTGCCTGAGTTTTTATTTCAGCAATTAGTTAAAAATAACGAATTATTAGTGAAAAAATGACTAATTTTTAGTAAAAACGTGACAAAAAAAATAGTTAAAACTCGACTAATTGAATTAATAAACACAATTTTACTAAAATATTAGTTATTTTGACATAACCTAAAAATGAAATTGACTCATAATTAGTTATTTTTTACCAAATGATTAGTAGAAATATAACTATTTGAATTAGTGAGTGAGTTTTTGCTTTCAAATTAGTTATTTTTAACTAATTTAGATTTAGAGAGTATAGTTTTTCCTATTTTCCCATTAGAAATACATGGGAAAAGTGTACTATTTTCAAAAATTGCGAATAACTGTTCTTAATTTTATCGAAAAAGACTCAAAAGTTTAAAGACATCGATAAATGTTCAAAATTGAAGAGACTGTCAATTATTATTATTTTTGTGCAAACTGACCCTCTTTAGGGGTGCTTTAAAGAATCACCCCTAAACGTAAATTAATTAATTGCTTAATTTTATTAAAAATAAAAATATTATTTTCTTACGTCGCTTTTTTTTATTAATTTTTTTACTTAACAAAATATAACGCTCGTTACATTTTTAAATTAATTTTTAATTGTTTAAACAATTTATTTTTCTTATATTTTCAGATTTAAATAATCTTTTTAATTTGTGAATTAAAAAAATATATTGAAAATCAATTTGTGGTTATATTATGGTTTTTACAATTAACCACTTAAATAGGATTGACGTTAATGGAGGCAAAAAAAAATTTTGCCACTGTGTGTCATGACCTTTGTAGAGAAGTCTAAAAAACTATTTTTGCTCAATACGATATGAATCCTAATGGGTATTCTAAGGTTTTTGAAGTCGTTGAATTCAAAATCGAAATCAGAGAAAACACAATGTCAACTTCAAAATAATGTAAAAAAATTTTTTACTTTTAACTAGGTTCTTTTAATTTTCAGCGACCTTTGAACTATACTGTGAAAATGTTTTCATTGCAGTGAAAAACACCAGACTAGTGATCACAAATGTGGTCACTCATCTAAGTACTAACCGCACTAGACACTGCTTAACCTTCCTGATAGCAGATTCAAGCACTTTATCAATTGATCTATATATTATCGGCAATAAAAAAATTGTTTTTCGTATTTTTTGGCACAAAACTATATTTTCGATGCTACTTTAAACATTAAGTTTATTTTTTCAAATTTATTTCTTTTAAAATAAAATTATTTTTAGTATCACATTGAGAAAAATATCCTCGAGTGCTAAAAGTGCTGTGCTATTGGAATTTAAGGTTATTAGTTTACAGTAAAACCCTCATATATCGGATTCCAAGAGTCCGAGAAAATTTTCTGATATAAGCGCAATTTATTTTAACAAAATAATTCATTTTAGTAAACAGTAAATATGTAACTTAAATTTTTAAAAATTTAGGCTAACAAATGATTGTCCATTTTGTAACAATAGAAAATTAAAATTTACGAAAGTGCATTTTCCCAGCACAGCAAAATTTACCATACTTATGGTAAATTTTACGAGTCGCAGTTTTAGTACAAATTCAATAAGTGTAGTAAAGATTTTTTTTTATAAAAATGATCAATAGACTGATATATTCCAAGTTTGCTTGGTAATGCTGGACCTTCCGATAGGAAAAGTATCTCAGAGTAGATCCTGATTTCTCTCTTATGTTTCAATTTGTTCAAGGACTTCAGCTATATACTTTCGGGTCAATTAAAAATGAATAATGTTTGCACCCAAGGTGCATGACTCGTGATTAAATAGATTGTCGACAAATTCCTTCTGAAATTTCAAAATAAATGAGATACTTAATCATGAAAAAAAAATTAGAAAAAAAATCAGATAAACAGTCAGTGCGCAATGAGCATAGAAGAGGGGGTTTTAATTCTATTACTAACTAGAAAACCAGTTTTGCATTAATAGTGCAAAACTTCTTATCGTCGAAGATGTCGTGTTCTAATTTTCTTACGTCAATTAAAAACTACTAAGGCTACAATTATCATTTACAATTATTAAAAAAATTACTTATATACACTGTAAAAAATAATGGAAAATTTTCCATACAAAAGTAACGAATTTTTTCTATACTTGGTATGGAAATATGTTTTTCAGTACATCAGTATGGAAAAATTTCATGACATTATGGAAAATATTCATTCTTATAGTAAAATACCCAATTTGAGTATGGAAAAATTACCTTACGACAAAATTCCATACATGGGGATGGAAGAATTACAATACATTACAAAATATTTTCATACGTGTTTGGAAAAATTCCAATTTTTTTAAAACAGTAATAATGATAAATTATATGTAATTATAAGTGCATAATTTTTACAATAGTTAATAAAATAAAAAGCTAATGAAATAATTGGAAGAAAATATACCTATTATTACGTGCTAGATAGCGTAATTTTGTAAAATCATTTATTTCTTAAAAAACTTTAATCATATAAATTAAATAAATTCTATTTATTTAAATAAAAATCCCCCTCAATATATTATATGTAAATAATTTTTATAATTTACTTTTGTATTAAGTATTATTGAAATTAATTATTTAAATAATATTTTATTTTTAAATAATAATATTAAATTAAAATTAAAATTAATAAATAATAATTATTTGTTAATTTTGTTTACATATATTGCAATTATTATATTAGAATATTTATTTATAAAATATTTAGAAGTTAGGAGATTGGATTGTATAAACTGTGTATCAGTATATACAAAAGATAAATAAATTCTATTAATTTATTTTAGATAATTAATACGTTCCAGAATTATTATAATTTAAATAGCATGTAATCCAGGCCTGAACCTCCCAAAGTTATTTCTATCGACACTCAACTACCCGGCATAGCCGAGTGGTACTAATAGCGTGCGTTCACCGCGAGCGAATTCGTCTATAGGGCCGTGGGTTCGATCCCCCCTTGAGCGTGAGATATTTTAATTCATAGGTTAAGTGTTTATATGTATTAAAATTGTTAATTAGTCTTAGGTCTATAATAATTAAGTGTTTAAATGTACACTTAAGATTAAATTATAAAAATAACAATCTAAAAATATCAATTTAAATAATTATAGATTCTGCTTCTGTGGAAACAGACTTGACCATACAACGTATGGGATTTTTTTTCCATACAATCGTATGGAAAAATTGCAACAAAGTATGTTGATATAACTATACAACGTATGGTTTTTTTCCATACAATCGTATGGAAAAATAACAATAAAATATACTAATATAACCATACAATGTATGGTTTTTTTCCATACAACTGTATGGAAAAATTACAGTAATGTAAGGGTTAATTTACGTCCAGTACATGTATGGAAAATTTACCACAAAAATTTTTTACAGTGTAGTTAACTAAATTCGTGCCGAAATTATTCTCGAACAATGTCAATGGTATTAATTCTGATTCTGTCAATTTTCTTCTTCTCTTTACATGAACTTTACACCATCGAAAATAATCCTATAATTCAAAATTTACAAAGTATCAACAAATTTCTACAAGATGGCGAAGAGTTTGCATCAAAGGAGCTTAGAGATATTACACCAGAGTCAAATTCTGTATATGATTTTATTATCGTTGGTGCGGGAAGTGCAGGTGCAACAGTGGCGAACAGATTAAGTGAAATTGAAGATGTTACAATTTTGCTGATTGAAGCTGGAAGAAGTGAAAGTTTGGCAATGAATATACCTATTTTTCCTCATTTTCTCCAATTTAGCAATGACATCAATTGGAAATTTAAAACTGAGTCGTCTGACAAATACTGCTTGGGAATGACTGACCATAGATGTAACTGGCCTCGAGGAAAGGTGATGGGTGGTAGCAGTGTTTTAAATTATATGATTGCAACGAGGGGAAATCCCAATGACTATGATTCATGGTCAAAGATGGGAAATGAGGGTTGGAGTTATGAAGATGTTTTGCCTTATTTCAAAAAGCTCGAGAATATGCAAATACCAGAGCTGAGAAAGGATACAAATTTTCACAACACGAATGGACCTGTTGGCATTGACTATCCTCGATATAGAACACCAATGTCGAAAAGGTTTGTGGAAGCTGGAATAAAAATGGGATACAATGCGATCGACTATAACACCAATTACACAACCGGATTTTCATACATTCAAGGCACAACAAGCAATGGAGAGAGAGTGAGTACAAACAAAGCTTATCTACATCCAATTCGTGACAGAAAAAATTTGTTTCACACCAGAAATTCATTAGTTGAAAGAGTCTTAATTGACCTGCACTCAAAACAAGCGAATGGTGTCGAATTCACTAAAAACGGAAAGAGAATTACAGTTTATGCCAAAAAGGAAGTAATTGTCAGTGCGGGTGCTATCAACTCTCCGCAAGTATTAATGCTGTCTGGAATTGGTCCGAAAGATCACCTTGAGGAACTCGAGATAAATTTGATAAAAAATGCTCCGGTGGGAGAAAATCTAATGGACCATGCATCATATGGAGGTTTAATGTTTCTTATTAATCAGTCACATCCTTATATTTTACAAACACTTGTCAATCCATTACGTCCCTATATTGAGGAATATTTTAGTAAAAGAATTGGACCGTATACAAGTATTGGTGGCACCGAGGCTATTGCTTTTGTTGATGTAGATCGACCAGGAGACCCAACAAGTATACCAAATGTGGAATTTTGCTTTGCCGTCACAAATGTAGCATCTGCTTCTAATGCTTATCAACTGTTTGGATTAAGTCAAGAATTTTTTCAAGAAACATATGAAAGTATTGTATCACAATACACCTGGTCGGTATTTCCGTTTGTTTTGAGACCAAAAAGTAGGGGGAAGATTCTCTTAAAGAATACAAAAGCAGTAAGTAAGCCTAGAATCATTCCAAATTATTTTAGTGATCCTGAAGACATGAGAAAAATGATCAAAGCAATTAGGATGGTTCGTGATATTGGCAGATCGGAAGAAATGAGACAGTTTGGATCTAAATTGTACGACGTGCCATTGCATGGGTGTGAAAATTTTGAAAGTGACTCTGACCAATATTGGGAATGTGCTACTAGAACTTTTACTTTGACTTTTTATCATCCTGCGGGAACCTGCAAAATGGGACCAGAATCGGACCCCACGGCAGTTGTTAATTCCAGACTACAGGTATGATATGATTGATTTGATGAATTATTTTTTGAGAAGGGTTGGTTCTGATGAAGTGGGAAAAATGGAATTCATTGTTCAAAACATTTAACAATCTCTAATTTTATATCGGTTTTCATTAACTTTTTTTTATCGATTATCACTGTAAAAAGACAATCTTAATTTAAGATGTGTCTTAAATTCAGCAAGCCCTGCTTTATAAATGTTTATGTAAAAAATACTATCTAAAATGCTATTTAACAAAATCCAACAAATCAAATTGTTGAAAAGGTTTCAAAGTGCAAAATGAGCTTTATTTGTCAAAACTGAATGAAAATAAAAGACTTAACAAGATTTCTAGGAAAAACACAAAATCTTAAATAATTACAACTTGACAACGAATTTCGACTCAATCCAATTTTTTCTGAAAAATGAACAACGATATCTATCAAAATTTTGTAAAATCAGTTTTAAGAGTATTTTTATTTTGCGTGAAAAATTAATTATTTTATACGTATTTAAACTATTTTGAGGTTATGTCAATGGGGAGAACCTCCTTTAATAAATTTTTATTGTCAATTTATAACATTTGCAAAAAAATCATCAACAACTTTTACAAATAACGTTAAATACCATGTTTAATTAGATTATAATAAAATTGGTAAGAATTGCAATTTTTAAACCTTTAACCTTTAAATTCATATATTTTTCAACTAAAACAAAATAACTTTCGGATCTTTGTAAACTAAGGTATTTTTTGGATCCTTGATTACGAATCTAAATTTAGTTTTTAAAAATTCAAAACTGTTGTAGAATTTTAAAAAATTGTTTGATTTTAAAGCAACTTAAATTTTGGACTTTTTGGTGCGCTGATCACAAATCTAAGCACCGTTTTTAAAATTCAAAATTCTATATCTAAAATGGCTCAAAGTGGTGCAAATACAGAAAATGAGTTTCAAAAAGGTTTACAGCCCTTAATTCTTAACGGATTTGAACTTTTTTTTTTAATTTTACAGACAAATAAATTCTTAAGAGATCACTCGAGCTACTTTTTTCACTTTCTAAATTATTTTTTAATTTTTTTTTTAACAAAGTTGACAAATAATGTTATTAAATAAATAATTATAGATTCCTTTATTCCTATAACTTAAATGTACTAAAAATGTACTTATATTTCAAGTTAAGAACTCATAAAAGATGAAAAGATAAGTTATTGTAACATTTAATTGTTATAAACCATTATTACTAACAAATAAACAACATTTATTTACAAAATTTTAAGTAGCCCTTTTAAACAAAAATTGAATTGCCGAAACATGTAATATAAGGATATCTCTTAATAATGATAGATAATCAATAATTAATTGTTTAGAACAATTATTTGATTAAACAAATTTTGTTATTATTCATAAACATTTATTAAATGGAGCTACAGAGTTGCAACTTTTTCTCAAATTTGCAACTCGTCAAGACGAACATAACTAGTTCTTAACAACAAAATAACAAAAACAATTTTACCAATTGTTTAAAAAAATTATTATTGTTTATTTACAACTAATTATCAAATTGAGCTACAGTTGCAACTTTTTCTCAATTTTGCAACTCATCCAGCCGAATGTAACCAGTTACTAACAAGAAATAAACAATATAAATTTTACCAATTGTTTAAACAAATTATTATTGTTTATTTCCGACTGCTTATCAAATTGAGCTAGAGTTGCAACTTTCTCTCAATTTTGCAACTTACCAATCCAAATTTAATCCCTTTCTAACAAGAAAATAACAAAAACAAGTTTACCACACTGAGAGAAGTGTGAAACGAGTGCTGCACCGCCAGAGGGAGCTCTGGAGTCCTACTGGCTTTGGTGCTTGAGGTAACCTAAATTTGGGATGTCATACGCACCAAAAGGCGACGTCCCAACGCGCAGGCAACAGCGGCAAAAATTTTGGGACGTCAGAGCTCCCACAGTGGGGCGTCAGAAGTCCGATATGGGACTTCTGGTCTCCCAAGTCGCGAGTTTACTTGAGGACTATATTTAATATTGCAGAGGGCTCTCTTGGGACGTCTGACGTCCCACACTTCTCTCAGTGCAATTGTTTAAACAAATTATTATTGTTTGTTTACAACTATTTATCAAATTGAGCTACAGAGTTGCAACTTTCTCTCAATTTTGCAACTTATCAATCCAAATTTAATCACTCGCTAACAAGAAAATAACAAAAACAATTTTACTAATTGTTTAAACAAATTCTTATTGTTCATTTACAACAGTTTTTTAAAATTAAGCTACAGAGTTGCAACTGTTTCTCAATATAACCAGTTACTAACAAAAAATGAACAATATAAATTTTACCAATTGTTTAAACTAATTATTATTGTTCATTTACAACTTTTTCTTAAATTCGCAACTATTCAAGCTGATTGTTACAGATAATCAATATATTTAATTGATTGATAAGCTCAATTGGATAAATAGTTGTAAATAAACAATAATAATTTGTTTAACAATTGGTAAAATTGTTGTTGTGAGTTTGTTGTTAGTAACTGGTTATATTCGTCCTGACGAGTTGCAAACTTGAGAAAAAGTTGTAACTCTGCAGTTCAATTTGATAAATAGTTGTAAACAAACAATAATAATTTGTTTAAACATTTGTTAAAATTGTTGTTGTGAGTTTGTTGTTAGTAACTGGTTATATTCGTCTTGACGAGTTGCGAAATTGAGTAAAAGTTGCAACTCTTGTAGCTCAATTTAATAAATATTTATGATTAATAACAAAATTTGTTTAATCAAATAATTTTTATAAACAATTAATTATTGATTATCTATCATTTTTAGGGTTCCGTACCGTAAAACGGAACCCTATTAAAATCACTATGTGTGTCCGTTTTCGCACCCCTTCTAACTTCTAAACTATATGAGCTAAAGTCTTCTAATTTAGTCCACATATGTAATTTCACCTTGGATTTACGAAAATGATATGGAAAACGCGATTCCAGCTCATGAACATGCCGAAATCCAGCAAAAACCACTTTTTTGCCCTAAAATTGAAATAAATGACCATGTCCCCCCCCCCCCCTAATCTTCTAAACTATTTGACTTAAAATGCTGAAATTTGGTACACATATGTAGATTCACGTGTAGATTACAGGAAAATTATAGAGAACTCTCGTAAAGACTGTCTTCATAGTGTTTACTAGCCAAAAAGTACGAATTTTTGAAAAAAATTCGAAAAAATGACCATGTCCCCCCCCCTAATCTTCGAAACTACTTGACCTAGGATGCTGAAATTTGGTACACATATGTAGATTTACGTGTAGATTACAGGAAAATTATACAGAACTTTCGTAAAGACTGTCTTCATAGTGTTTACTAGCCAAAAAGTACGATTTTTTGAAAAAAATTCGAAAAAATGACCATGTCCCCCCCCCTAACCTTCCAAACTACTTGACCTAGGATGCTGAAATTTGGTACACCTATGTAGATTTACGTGTAGATTACAGGAAAATTATAGAGAACTCTCGTAAAGACGGTCTTCATAGTGTTTACTTGCCAAAAAGTACAATTTTTTGAAAAAAATTCAAAAAAATGACCATGTCCCCCCCCTAATCTTCTAAACTATTTGACTTAGGATGCTGAAATTTGGTACACATATGTAGATTTACGTGTAGATTACAGGAAAATTATAGAGAACTTTCGTAAAGACTGTCTTCATAGTCTTTACTAACCAAAAAAAACGATTTTTTGAAAAAAAAATCTTCCAAATCTTCCCCTAATCTTCCAAACTATTTGACCTAGGATGCTGAAATTTGATACACATATGTAGATTTACGTGTAGATCACAGGAAATCATAGAGAACTTTTGTAAAGGCGGTTTTCACAATGTTTACTAGCCAAAACCTACGATTTTTTTAAAGAAAATTCGAAAAAATGACCGAGCCCCCCCCCCCTTTTAAATCGTTTGTAGTATTTGACTTGGGATCCCGGGAACAAGGGTTTATATATAATCAGATATATTTCAGATATCATCAGATATATTGTAGATATAATCAGATATATTTCAGATCTAATGATATATGATTTGATCTATTCAGATATAATCAGATATAATCAGTTATTTAAACATATATCTGCTTATATATATTTAGATATAATCAGATCTAACTAGATATATTTAGATATAATCAGATCTGATATTATATCTGTTTATATCTAGATAGATATCGCCTGATGTGAGGTCATATCTAACTAGATATATTTTAACATAGTCAAATCTGATATTATACCTTTCTATATCTAATTAGATATTGTCAGATATGAAGTCAGATATAATCATTTTGTTAACAGATTTAATCATACATAATATCAGATCAAACTATATCTAATAAAAAAATAATTTATTTATAATATATATAAATAATATAGTTTGGACTTTTTCAAATTTCAAAAATTTTTATTTTTTTATTAGATATAGTTTGATCTGATATTATGTATGGTTAAATCTGTTAACAAAATGATTATATCTGACTTCATATCTGACAATATCTAATTAGATATAGAAAGGTATAATATCAGATTTGACTATGTTAAACTATATCTAGTTAGATATGACCTCACATCAGGCGATATCTATCTAGATATAAACAGATATAATATCAGATCTGATTATATCTAAATATATATAAGCAGATATATGTTTAAATAACTGATTATATCTGATTATATCTGAATAGATCAAATCATATATCATTAGATCTGAAATATATCTGATTATATCTACAATATATCTGATGATATCTGAAATATATCTGATTATATCTAAACCCTTTTTCCCGGGGATATAATCTACTTTTTATTTTATTAGTAATTTGCCGATTTCATTGAAATTAAATAAAAAATTCAATATAGTGCATTAAAATTTTGTTATTTGTTATAAGTTTTAAAATAATTTTAACTATATTAGTATATAAAGTTATAGAAAAATGACTTTGTTATTTGAAATATATATACAATTGCTATTGCATTTCAATCTCTATTTCATATAGTTAAAAAAATTATAGAGGTACGGAACCCTTCGACTTGGTACGAGTATAACTCGTACTTGCCCGATTTTTAAGAGTTATCTTACTATTACATATTTTGGCAGTTTACTTTTTGTTTAAACAAGGCTACTTACAATTTTGTAAATGAAGGTTGTTTATTTGTTAGTAATTATTGTTTATAACAATGACATGTTACAATAACTTATCTTTTCATCTTTTATGAGTTCTTAAACTAAAAATATAAGTACATTTTTAGTACATTTAAGTTATAGGTATAAAGAAATTTATAATTATTTATTAAAAAAAATTCTTTGTCCACTTTGTTAAACTAAAAATGAAAAAATAATTTAGAAAATGAAAAAAGTAGCTCCAAGGATCTATTAAGAATTTATTTATCATTCTAATATGATTTTATTATTATTACTAATTATTACTATTTTTTTGGTAGAAAACTACTAATTTTTAGTAGAAAACTACTATTTAAAATAGTGAAACTTTACTTTTAAAACAAGTAGATTTTTTTACTAATTTAATTAGTAGTTTTCTACTAAAAAATAGTAAAATTCTTACTAATTTAATGGTAGCTTACTTTTCGCTAATTCATTGGTAGAAAACCACTAATTCAGATTTAGAGAGCATTTTTAAAAAATTTTAAATGACGAATTTAATATGGAAGCCGAATATTAATAAAATATTTCACTTGTCGGATCCAATATGGCGGCCGAATTTAAAAAATTTGTTTCATTGTAATGAAATTTTATATCTTAGAGTTTTTAAGAATGCTAATTATGAATCTAAAGTCAGTTTGTGAAAATTCGAAATGTCGGAACGAATATTCGTCTAAAAGAAATAAAAATCACAAATTTCATTTGAATTTTTTCCTGATAATTTCTAAAACAAACACATTTGAAAATCGGTCAATAATTGAAGGCTGTGGGATGACAAAAACATATACTAATAAATAGAAATTCCATAATCATTTAAAATCAAAATTACATTAAAGGAAGATTTGTCAAATATAAGCAATTTAAATAAAAATATTCCATTTAATGCAAGTAAGGATAAATGAATATTACAATTGGGTGATTCTTCATAAAGTGGTAACTTTTGGCAACATTACATTTTTGAGTAAAAAATTTTTTTTCTTAAATATTTCTTATGTACAATTTATAAACAATTAGTTTAAAAAATAATTATACAAAAATTTGAGCTTAAATTAACACCCTTAGTCTTATATACAAAATTTCAAGTTTAAAATTTTAAAGGTTACAAACATTTCTTTAAAATGTTTAATTTTTTACCTTAAACGAATATGCTAAGGATGTTCAGTTATTTGGAGGTTTGTAGAATATCCACGGAAATTCTTGAAACACTTTATCGTAAATTAAAATAAATATAATTAAGTAAATAATTATACAAAAATAAATAAATGTTTTGGTTAAAAACTCAGGTTAATGATATTTTTATAGATTTGCCTACTTTATGTCCCTATTATTTGTATTTTATTTTAAATATAAACAATTCAATTATTTTTTACACTGAAAAAAATATGTTTGTCAAAATCAACTATTTGTCTATAGTTAAAGCCATTTTAGTTAAAATGACAAGGATTCCAAGTTAAGCTTGCAACCGAAGCGAAGTTAGTTCTAATATATCAAACTTGTTTGTTTGTAATTCTTAAAAACGGGGGAAAAAATTGTCAATCAGCAAAAATTTACAATTTTCTATAGTGCAAATGAGTTAAGTTGTATCACATAATCTTTAAAATAATACAAAAGTATACACTAAAATTTTAATAGTGTTTTTTGAAAATGTTAAATCAACATAACCTTCAAATATATGACGGCCACAACTAGGTCATTTACCGTAACCACTAATGTTTTAGAGATAGAAAATATTAATATTTCATAAAATAAAAGACTTTTTGAGTAATAAAATCAGTCGGTCCCACAATTTCTGATGTTCAATATAATATAATTTCTAATTTCTTAGACTGAAAATTATCCTTGTATTTTAACTAGGCTTCCCTAGTTGGCGCCTTAACTAACAAGGAAAAATGGTTGATCCCTTGTGTACGGGTGCAAGGGATTTTTTTCAGTGTATACGAACCGTAGTTTACATGTCATTGAAATACGCAGTAAATTAATAATAATTTTTGTAATTATAAAAGTAAAAATCCTATTTCTTCAAGTAAATTGGACTTAAATCAAATTTTTTACTTTAATAACATAAATAGTCCAGTGAAAATTGTTAAAATTGCTGAAAAGCAATGAACATGTAAACTCCTGTTCCAAATAACGAAAAGGTGGAGAAAGTATTTAAAAATGATTTTCTCAAAAGTTATTAATAAAAACTGTAAAACAATACACCAAAAACGAAGCATTTGAAATAAACTGCCGATTAGAACAGATAAAAATATTTTTATCTAAAAAAAAAAACGTATTAAATCTCACGAGTCCTATGTGGAGAACCTAAAAAAGTGCAGTTTTGTGTCATTTTTAACCATTTCGTATCTTTTGATGTTAAAAAAAGTTTCTTTTCAATCATGATATTAATAAACATGTTAACAAAGAATAACTGTACAAAGTACTAAATATATATTTATATAAGGTTTAAAATTATTAAGTGGGGAAGTAAAAGTAACCATTCAGTGAAGAATCACCTACACAGTTTTCTCAAAAGTATCAAATTGATGCAAAAAGTATCAAATTGATAGCACATAGCGTATCAAATTTGTTTTTGATACCAATAATGGAATCAAAACGTTGCAAAATGATACTTTCAAAAAACTGTGTATTTAAAAAAACAATTTTTTAATTGGAAACGCAGATACATTAAAATTACACAAAATTAAAATTATTAGAAATATTGACAAATAAAAATTAAGTGAAATAAATGTTTAAGTCAAAGAAAGTGTGATAAACAGTCCTTATCAATTAGGTCAGTTTTGAAAAAATTGTTGTATTAATTTATTGTTATTTATTGTAGGTAATCGGTATTAAAGGTTTGCGGGTTGTTGATGCTTCCATAATACCGGAACATATTACAGGACATACAAATATTCCCACAATAATGATTGCCGAGAAAGCAGCCGATATGATCAAAGAAGATTGGAATTATCCTACTATAAAAAATTGAAATACTTGAAAAAGGAAAAAGCTTTAAAAAACGATTGTAAAATTAAGTTAGAAAAAATAATGTAAGCTTCTGTAAGTAGTAAAATGATATATAAAAAATTAGAAATTACTCAAAGTTGTAGAATTTTCAATTTTTTTTTTCAAGTATTTAAAAAAGCAATTTTCATTTGTCATAAAGAGAAAACTATTACAAAGTGACACTTATTTTGCGGAAGAGTAAACTCCGCTAATAGGTCAACGATTCCAGAGAAACCAGTTATGTAAAAAGCTTATGACTTTTTGTTATAATCGTGATAATTTGTTCAAGAGCGCTTATTAATTGTTTTAATTTTAGTACTAAGTACTTCACTATTAACCTAAACTCTATTTTATACATCCATTAATTTAAAAAAAAGAGGTAAAAAAATCTTTAATTCTTGTAAGTGTGTAGATAAAAACGACAAAGTTTACTCATTTAACATAAAACTTGAAACTTGTAAATTAAAACGAGGTAGAGTTCTTATTTGCCTTGAAGAAAGTGCAAACAGAAATATATTAACTTTTTAGCAATTTGTGGAAATTTTAAATTTAAAAACGTTTTAATGTCAGTTGGTAACCAGGAGGCAAATAGCATTAAAGTGAAACCTTTCACCACTAGATGTCTCGTGAAGTCAGAATTATAGAAAGAATAAGTATTTTATGCGGGTTAAATAGATTTCTTTTAAATTTGAATTGATATATTATTCATCGAAACTAATTTAAACAAATAATCACAACTTATAAATTTTAAATTCTAGAATATTCCTTTAATGTGGTTTTTTATATAAAGTTAATGTTTTATCTGGTTTCGGCCAAATTTATTTAATTTTTGTAAAATAGATGTTTTTTTGTTTCTTATTTTTGGTCATAAATCAAAAAGATTTGATTTTTTGTTTAATTCACGTTTTATTAACGTTTCGGTTGCAATTTGCCAACCCTCACTGTAAAAACAGGTGTCTTACAAGTGTCTAATTTTAAGACATAAGACGTTTAGAAAGCGTCTTACAGGCATTTTTAAGACACTATCTCAATGGTTTAATATTAAGACACCCCAAAATGTCTTAAAAGTGAGGACAAAATAAGACACTTGTTTTTAGAGTGCTCTTCAGAATCTACAAAGAACATATTTATTATGTTTATAATGTGGTTTTTATTTTTCCAAATTTGCTTTTATCACAATTTTAAATTTATATAATTTTTATTTCACTATTTATTATTATTTATTCATTTTTATATCGTCTGAATGTTCATCAGACATAATTTTGACCCGTTTCAATTTTCAATAAATATATTTTTTTCTAAGCACATAATTTTATCTGATAAATAATTCGATTTTACTCTTTTTCTTTTAAATGAAATTTCTATTGAATAAGAAGTAAGCTTATATAAAAATTATAACTGATAAATAAGCAATCAGATAAAAAATCCATGGAATAAAAAATTATTTTAATGAAATTTACGTAAAATTACCATTATACTAAATAAAAATTCTTCAATAAAGAATTGGCTAAAAACATTATAGGCTAAATAACTATCAAATCACAAACAAATATTCGGGAATATAAAAATATTATATGACAATTTAAATTAGACGAAATCTAAATTACCCAATTTTATTGATGAAAAATAAATATTCATACTTAAATTATTTAATTAAAAAAAAACGTCATAAGTAAATAAAACACACTGAAAAAAAAGATAAAGTAACTTCTACTATTTAAAAGTAAAACCTAAACTGACCAAAATTTCTGCGCATATGTGGCAATTTTTACAATTTCCGAAGTAAGTTTTAATTATTTTACTAAAAGTTACTTTAGAAATAGTAAAATTTACTCCGGAAATAGTAAAAACTGCCTGACCTGCGCAGAAATTCCAGTCAGTTTAGGTTTTACTTTTAAATAGTAAAAGTTACTTAATATAAGAATTCCGTTTTCTCAGTGCAGTTACCACCTTTAAATGTTTTTGCTAAAAAACTTAAAATAGTTTTTTAAATAAAGTATTAACTAGAAAATATTTGCCAAAACTGACCTTACTTAAGAGGCAGATATTTGAGCTTTTCTCGTCGAAATAAGTGTAAATTGTGTACAGTACCTGAAAAAAAGAAGAAATTATTTAATACCATCAAACAGACTAAATGGAAAGTATTATGTATTATGTATTAAAATAATAAAGCTTTCTTTTTATCAATATTTAATATAAACTGTATTGTTCTTGAATAATGTCGAAATAAGATCTGAATAAAACTTTCTTTTTATATATTGACAACGTTTCATCAAATAAACGAAGTCATTGTCAGATTAAAATTGTATATGTATAGAAGTCAATTATGTTAATCTGTAATTTACCATCTTTCGTTTTTAAATTGAAAAAAAAATTTTTCAGTTACAATGTCGCTTTCAGAATTGCTTGACGGCAATGGCAGAATGGAATATGATTTAATGGAAGTTGCATTATTTATTTTTGAAATCTGCTCAAGCAGCATCTTCATCTCGATTATCAACTTTCATTTCTACATTTAATACCTTGCAAAATATTAATAAAATTTCAAGAGAAAGTTAAGGATTAAAGTAAAATAATGTTCTAGTAAAGCATTATCAATGCAGCAAAGAAGATATTTTAAATAATAATACTTTCTCTTATTAAACCAATAAAATCAATTTGAACGATATGTATTTTAACAACTTATTACAGAGTATGGTACGGCAAAAGCAATTGTCAATTTTTTGGAAAGAAAACAGTTTCAAATCGATTCTAGTATAGGAAAGTAACAGTAGACTATTTATCATGTGGTTTTTTTTATTTAATAAGAAGATTCTAAGAAATCATGTGAAATGAGAAAAATTAATTGTTAAACAAATCCACAAGAGGTGTACAATATAGATAATATATTATATTTTAAAAAAAATTATTGAATTTGGAATTTAATAAATTTGAAAAGCTTTGTTAGACCTAATGTGGAAATAACAACTGGAGTTTTTTTCCCGTAAATTTTAAAACAATTTCATAGAAACTCTACAAAAATGTCAAGATTGTTTTACAAAAATATTTCTTGACAATTTTATCAAAGTTTCACAAAAAGAATAGGAAACTTCTGACTAAAAATTCTATTTCTTGAAAATTACAATTTACTTCAAATTTTTATTTGTGTCAAATAACCTTTTTATTTGAAACAAATAAAAAATTTAGTAGGCTGTGAGACAAAGATATTTTTTTATTTGGCACAAATAACTTATCTTTGTGCCAAATATACCACTTCTCTGGATGTATAGTGGAATATTTTTGCCATTTAAATATGTAAATATTCAGTTATTCAAATTTAGAGAGTTCACAAAAATTTTACGAAAATTCAAGCTTTAATTTTTATTTGACAGAAATTGCTTGAAAGTTACAAGAAAGTTTTACACATTTTTCGTGAAATAACAATACTAGACGAAAATTCCAAAAAATTCCTCTCTAAATTTGAATTAGTGGTTTTCTACTAATGAATTAACGAAAAGTGAGCTACTATTAAAATAGTAAGAATTAGTAGAAAACTACTAATTTTTTTAGTAGAAAACTACTAATTAAATTAGTAAAAAAATCTACTTATTTTAAAAGTAAAGTTTCACTATTTCAATTAGTAGTTTTCTACTAAGAATTAGTAGTTTTTTACTAAGAATTAGTAGTTTTCTCCTATATGAATTAGAGAAAAATGAGCCATGAATTTGACTAATTCATAGTAGAAAACTACTAATTCTTAGTAGAAAACTACTAATTCAGATTTAGAGAGTCAACTTTTGTGAAAATTCACGAAAATTGCACGAAAACTTATGTTTTGTCTAAATTTCAATTAGTTAAAAACTATTAATTTCATAGTAAGAACACGGTTACTATTTCAAATAGTACTTTTTCTACTGACAAATTAGTAAAAAATAACTTCTTCATTACTTAAAATCATTTTTAGGTTACGTTACATAACTAAAAATTTAGTAGATTCCTATCAACTAAATATTTGAGTCATTTTTTAACTAATCATTAGTAAAATTTTACTATTGAATTGGTAGTTTTTTACTAATAATAATTAGTTATTTATTACTAACTAGAATAAAGAAAAAGACGTCCATGGTTTACTAACAATTGGTAAATTTCCATAAACTAAGATTTAGAGAGTATTCACTTAAATTATAGCAGGAATTTTTTTCTCGAATTTCTTACGAAATTTCCAGGTAGAATAATTCTTATTTAACTGAAATTTGACGAAAGTTTCATAAAAATACCAAACAAGTTCCAGTTTAATTTTTTTTCCTGGTAATTTTACGAAAGTATGTCTGAAAACTCTACAATGATGAAATTGTTAATTTATAGATATGTTCTTTTATCAGTCTGTAATCTTATAAAAAGTTGATTCTTAAAATCTATATTTCAATTTTAAAGATCTAATTATATCTTTTTTCAGGGATATGGTTTATGCTTAAATCTCATTTTAAATATCAAAGTTATAGATATTAATTTTTTTCCATGAGGAGATATTTTCAACAATAAAATTATCTATTATATCCTACTCTCGAAATCTGAATTACTTAAAAATAACTAATTTGAAAGCAAAAAGTTATCCACTAATTCAAATAGTTATTTTTCCACTAATAATTTAGTAAAATTCTGTTTACTAATTTAATTAGTCAAATTTGAACTATTTTTTAGTTATTTTTATTACCAATAATTTTACTAATAATTAGTTATTTTTGTCTAATTCATGTTTAGAGATTACTAATATTTTTTTACATACTTTCTTATTTCAATTATGTAGTAAAGTCCCCAACATTTTTTGATCTAGGAAAAAAAAAACAAGTTTCTACATTTTTTTTATTTCTAATATATTCACGTATTGATTATTTTTTTATGATATATTTTTACCGGGCTTTGGATACTGTAATTTAATGTAACTTCCCAAAAACATACTAAATATAAATGTTTAAAGAGTAAAATTATACTCTCTTAATCTGAATTAATTAAAAATAATATTAGTAAAATCGTAGCTGAATTTTTGTTTCAGCAATTAGTGAAAAATAACTAATTATTAGTAAAAAAAAAAAATAATAACTAAAAAATAATTCAAATTTGACTACTTGAATTAGTGAACAAAATTTTAAGCAGATATTAGTTATTTTGTCATAATATTATTTACATTATTTAATTGAAAAATTTGTAAAATTAAGAGAAAATTATATGAAATTAAATAAACTAGGTAAAAATTATGTCCATTTAATGGACATTTTGTTTTTGAGCAATAAATTAATAACATAAAAGATAATTGGAGAAGTTATTAAAAAAAAACAAAAAAATGAAGAAACATGGATTATTTTACGAATTTTTGATTAATTATAAACGTTATTTAGGTAAATCGATTCGTTTTGAAATATGGAATATGATTTTTGTATTTATTGAGTGGTATTTTTAGCATAGAAAAAAAACTTGTCAAAAAACTTTTTTTTTTCGATGAAAAAAACTGCTCAAAAAAATTTGATTGGGTACTTTCAAAAACCCCTGTGTCCAAATTGAGATATTCATGAGCTTAATAAGTCATCCAAATTTTATGGAAATCCGTTAAAGCATTCTCAAGATATCCTGGCTACAAAAAACGCTATACACACATACACACACACAGACACGTACACATATCTGGACATTTGCTTAGAAATGAAAATTTACGCTTTTTAGTTGAAAATGAGTCGATTTAGACTATTTTTGGAAAATCGAAAATCTTAAAGATCACAAAGCTTTGATTATGAGAAAGCAAAATATATTAAATTTACAATTAAAATTTGGAAAAAATATCTACAACTAAAATGAAATGGTCAGTAAACTAAATTAAATATACATATATTTTTTAAATCCAAATTTGATGATCGTATATCTGACCTAGAAAACCACTTTAAAAACGACCAAACACAGATTAAAAATGTATTAATAAAAGCATTAATATAAAGAAGATTTATTTTAACTTTGCTTTATCTCATGCAATCTACATGCCCCTTTATAAATAAGCATACAATTTTACTAGATAGCTAGTTTGTTAAAAAGTCTATAAATATTTCTACATTTTGGGGCGAAATCAGAAAATGGGGGAATGGGTAACAAAAGATTGGGTTATAGGTTTTTGTATACATATTACGTGAACATCTCGAGAAAGCGCATTTCTCTTGTGGATCTTGAACCAGACAGTGGCCCATTACAATTTGCCGTATTCACTAAGCCCCGTAAGTACAAAACAGAGACATAGATCTATTTATTTTAAGTTTTGTGTTAATCGTCAAGATCAATAATCAAGATTCAGTGCATCTCATTAAAAACATTATTTTGATCCATACAAATTATACCGTAATTTAAAATCAGTGCCAAAATTAGAACCACGTGCGCTGTGCTTAAGTGTCAACAACAACAAAAGACTTTCGCTTCGCCGGTAAAAGAACTTGTATCTGCATGATTTTTGAAAAAAGAATATTTATAAACATGATTTTTTGGAAAAAGTTTTTAACAAGGTTTTTGGAAAAAGAAGCAGATGAAATTATCAATTAACAAATATCGTTTAACTATACTGATAAAATATAACCAGAAGATTATGCAAAAAGAATTTTTTGCACAAGCAAAAAAAATTCATTATAAACTTTATTAAAATGCTTTATAATTTAGGGAAAAAGTGTCTGAAAGCGAAATTTTCATACAAGGAATTTTAAGCCTTAGAAAAACCATTGGAATCATTGCTAAGTAATTTTAAATTTTAACATAGTCTGTAGCAAATTTCATATAATTTTTTTAAAGTTTAAAATTATCAAACTGAAATTTTCTCTTTTTCATCCTTTTTCCCTAAATTGTAAAATTATTTTATGAAATTTTTAATTAATTTTCTTTCCGTGCAGAATTGTTATTAAAATACTATTTGGAAAATTGGGAACAATAAATCATAAATTTTGTTTGAAAGGAAATTCATGTATATTTAAATTTTAACAAATAATTTCAATTGTTTTTAAAAATTCCCAATTTTTAAAACTAAGATGCGAAACATTGGTTTAAATACATGCTAGAATAGCCATAAAAATTAAAAGCATAAAATTGTTTCATTATTCTCTTCCTTCGTGGTAAGTATTTTAATTACTTTTTTTAAATAAAATTATACAATAGAATAGTAATGAAATTCAAATAAAATAACATTAAATTTTTTTTAAAAAATGGTGTAGAAAATAATTGAATTATCAAATAAATTATAAATAAAATTATGTTTTTAATCTTAATTAAAACATGTATTCGAGCTTAATATTTTTGAAAGAAAACCATAAGAGATTTATAAGAAAAAAATTAAGAAAATAAGGGAAAAAATTAAGATATCTTTAATACTGAAAGGAAGAGATTTGTAAGATTTACAGAAAGATCAATATACAATTCCCTGATATAAAGTCGATAAGATCAAGAGAAAGATTACTTAGAGATTTTCATTCTTAGATTCAAGAAATTCCTCATTTTTGCACAACAAACTTTCTGCTTAGAGACGTTGATTACACAATTGCACAAGTTTTGGCGTTTGTTCAAATTCATGATTATTTAACACAACACGAACAATTTAAAGAGAAAATTTCGCATTAATTAATAGAATTTTTTTTTATCGACTGATTATGTTTAAACTCAAGCAAATATAATAACAATCAAATATTTTCGTTTTTTTATGTATCTTCATTAAATTTTATCTTTAGAAAATCTTTTCGTGACTAAACATAAACAAAGGTGTGAATAGAATAGAAAATGCCAAATGCAATTTACACACGACCTGGATCTATTTGTTTTTGCATAACTGGAATTTATGTAACTGCCAATAAATGGAAAATTTTATACATAACAAGTCGTTAGTCAAGTAAATTCTAAACTAACATTTAATTGCCAATAGAAAGGATAAAGGATCTCAAAAGAATTATTTTATAAATTAATTATGATTATAAATTGATGTCGTAAAATAAGCTTTAGGATTTAATCAAATTAGACTTCCGTTAATAATTAAAAGAATTTCAACGACTTTTTTTTGTAAACTAGTATTAATATAAATATTATTAAGATGATCTAAATTACGTTATTAATAATGTATTTTAATTTAAACAAGGTTTTTTTGAAAATTACTTTTATATAATGATGGTACAGGCTTTAAGGTTCAAGAGTTAATAATTTTAAATTAAACATAAATTCTCTTTTAAATTAACTTAAAGTAAGTAAAACTTGTATTGCATGTTCAATTTTCAATTTTTGTGATATTATGATTCAATGATGTATATACATTTTTTAAATAATTTAATTTAATAATAATAATAATAATAATACAATAAACAAAAAATAAAATATACATAATAATAAACAAATTGATTTAATTTAATCGACATAATTTCAATAAACAGAAATATTGAAAAAAGTTTTATGTAAATTTTCAAATATTTTATTTTAAATTTATAAAATTGTGGTAATGCTAAAAAAGAGAAATAAAATAAATTTTCAATTTTTGTAGAAAATTATTTATTCCAAACGTCAAAATGATTTTTAACTAATTCAGATTTAGAGATTAGAAATTATTACAGAAATATGTAAGAAATTTGATATACTGTATAAAGCCAAAATTATCATCATATAATATTTGCGTAATAATTAAACATAATTATCTAAATCTTCATAAACAATGTACAAAAACTCAAAAATTACATAATAGCACATGGCAATAATTAAAGTTTGCCCAACTTTTATTGAGCTAGTGGTTTGTGATAAAAAAAAACTAACCTTGTTAATGTGCACAGTTCACAAAACACATTCAAAATAAAGCAGTGGTTCATTTGTTCAGTATAAAAACAAAAAGAAATTATTTTATGTAAAATGCCTTTTTTAGCTGAATCAATAAAATGATAGTGATTACTTTGATATGTATCAGAAAACAAACGATAAAAGTCCATTATTTAATTATGAGTTTCAAACTCGGACGATGCATGGTTTGCTATATTAGGGTCAATAGGGGAGAAAAGGCTTTGTTGAAACTAAGAGAAGACCCTCGGGTGAACGCACACATGAAGTTTTATTAGGAAAATTGCATTGACGAAATTCAATAACCATTGGATAAATTATTAAACCCGTGCATAGTTAATAATTTATTTAAATCATTTCTTCCTAAATAAAAACACAGTTATGTTTTACTTTTTAAGCCTTGATTGAATTTATATTCTTTCAAGAAAACATTGTTAGGTTACCTTATATTCTATACCTAAAATCTTATTATAATATGCTGAATAAAAATTTAAAAAATTTTTTTTTTTTAGAAGATTCAAATTATCTACTGTTGGGTGGTCTCCTCTATTTTATTTTTAAACTCATCGCGTTCCAATTAAAAAAACAAGTTTTTTCTTTTTTAAGAAGGCTTGGTTCGAGAGCACTCAAATTACCATTAATAAGATGTTTATCTCTTTAATTTCAGAGAGATGCTTTCTCCGCTAAAACTTTCGATTACGATATTGTTGATTGGATCATTGGCGAAAAGTCAGAGTCTTTTTGACCTGTTCAACAACGGAAAGCAAATAACAAACAAGATTGTTTCTAATGTAACGGGCAAATATGACTTCATTGTGGTTGGGGCTGGATCTGGTGGGTCTGTAATAGCTAACAGACTCTCAGAAAACAAAAAGTGGAGAGTACTTTTATTGGAAGCTGGGAATCCAGAGGGCGTACTTAATCAAATACCGATTTTAGTTAGCTATTTCCAGTTGACGGATTACAATTGGGGATACAAAGTGGAACCGCAAAATAACGCTTGCTTGGGCATGAATAATAAGCAATGCCCATGGCCACGAGGAAAATCTCTTGGTGGTACAAGCACCTTGAATTATATGATCCACACTCGAGGAAACAAATTAGACTATGATTTATGGGCTCAAATGGGAAATGAGGGCTGGTCTTACAAAGAAGTATTGCCGTATTTTAAAAAAAGTGAAAGGTTCAAAGTGCCAGGTGAGATTATTTGAAATTTTATTTTATCTGAATGACAATGGTAATTACATGGAGAATAATTAATGTTTCTGTTATATTTAATTAGTTCAAATTTCAATGAATCAAAATTAGTTCAAATTTTAATTAATAAATTAACATTTTATTACAGCCAAATAACAAAATTTTAAAAAGTTTAAATAACCTTCCTTTGTTGTTAAGAAAGTAAAATTAAAAGAGGAGTATAACAAACAAAGCGAAAGATTTTAAATATAAAATGAAAATACCCAAAATCTTATTGTTTAAAAATTAATTCAAGAATTAGTTACATGCCAAGGTTTTTAAAAACAATTAAAATCCCTATAATAAATTTTTATGTGAAAAAAAGTTTTATTTATTTATTTTTTGATTAAACAAAAGAACCTCAGCTATCACCGCATTATCATAATATTTGTCCAGTAATTTTAGAAAAACAAAATCCTAATTGCTCAACTTTTATTTTATTTAGAAAAAAACTGAGGAACTTGTAATGACATGTTTCATTTTTAAAATTTCACTCATTGAGCAGATTACTATACTTATAATTTCTGCGATTGAAGAACAACTACATTTCTTAAAGTGAAAAAGTTGACTGTAGAATGTAGTAATTATTTTAGTATCTCTTAAATTTCACTAAGTTTTTCTGTATAATTACAGGTTCAGCCAGTCTCATAGGATTTCAAAGAAAATTATTCTCTAAATACATATTAACTCTCGCTACTTTTCTGTTTCGTGGATGTGAATACTAAATAAACGGCAATTTTTGTTTCTTTGTAAAAGTAAAGCTAAATTATTATTTTGCAAAATATAAAACTAGAAATTAAAAGTTCTTTAGAATAAAAAATTAACATAAATATTAAATGAAATGAGCGTTTAAAAATGAAAACATTTCTTTACAAGCATATGTCAGGAATAAAAATTTTCGAAATTGAATATTTTTCAATTATTTGGGAATAAGTTTAATCTATCTCACTGAATCTTCATTTTTCCGAATCTATATTCGCACGAATGCAATTGAATTGAGTTTTAAAATTGACTAATCACAAATTATCAAGAAAATTGTAATTATAGACAATTTTTCAATTCGCGCCAAAATCTTTCTGTCAAATGTTTGTTCGAAAACTTGCAGTTATTTACATGATAAAAATTACACAGGATGGCACATTTTCTCGATTTCCTCTTTCCAAATGAAAATTCGGCGTTTTAAGAATTCTATCGAACATCAATTTAAATAAATGTAAACTCGGACAAATGAAAATTCTATGAAATGGGTATTCGGCATTTAAAAACTCGACTTATTTAAATAATTTAGTTAAATGAAAATTCTACTACATTGAAATTCGGTTTAATTAGAATTCCCTAAAATAAAATCTTAGTTAAAACAAAATTCTGTATAATTAAAATTCTGTTAAATATGAATTTAGGGCAGGCGAATAGCTAAGCTTCTAGTTTGGTAGAGGAGTCACAAGAAGGAATTAAGTTATCTGCTTATAATATCGAAGATTTTTTAAGGAAGGGGGGCGAGTCATGATACCCTACAAACACCCGCATATGATAAGCATAATAGAATGTTAATTGCTCAGAGACCAAATTACAAAAATTTTCTATTGCAGGAAAAGTGTTTCTCAATTATGTTACCAACATAATAGACTGCTCAATGCTCAGAGACCAAATTACAAAAACTTTTCTAGCAGAATGCAACATGTTTGTTTCATATATTATGTTATCAATACATACAACAGAATACTAAGTTTTCAAAAACTAAATAACAAAAAATTCTATGCTCGAATGGGAGTTTCTTTAATTATGTTACCAATATAACAGAATTGTTATGTGCTTAAAGATCAAACTACAAAAATTTATATAGCAGAATGTAACTTTTGTCTACTATGTTATAAATATAAAAGAATGCTTCATGCTCAGAGACCAAATCACAAAAAATTTTATGGTAGAGGCGTAAGAATTTTAAGAAACTAAGTTAACTGTCTAAAAATTCAGAAAGATAAATTTAGTCTAAATGTAAATTCTATAAAATGAATTTCCGAACCTATTCATGCGACCCAATTATATTTAATTAGATTATAAAGTCATTCAAGTTACATATCTTGTTGCAAAAAACCGTCTTTACGTAAGTTAATTTATATTCAGGAAATTATAAGTAAATGAAAACAGTTAATTACACTGTATAACTTATTTATTTAATATAAAGTTTAGCAAGAAAACATGTCTAAATTTCTATTTTATCTTTCTCTAAATTCAAATTTTCTTAAGCAATTATTATTTATTTATTTTTATTTTTGTTTTCAAAAGTATTTATAAAAATATGTATTTAAATAGAAATACAAAATTTTGTTAAAAATGTTAAAAACATAAAATAAAAGGTTTATTTCCATATGAACAGAAATAGAAAAATGACATGTTTGCCACCGTGCCTCTTTAATTATGTAGAATGTAATTAATTATCGACCGTTTTTATGCCTTTTCTTTTATTTTTACTCGGCTTTTAAAACTCTCTCAATCTACATTAATCAAAATTTTGACAAATTGGAGATACTTCTGGTTTTCAAATAACTAGACCAATTATCATTCAACTTTTCAACAACAAGTATAATGAAATTAGAATCATGTTATAAACATTGTGCGTATTCAGAAATACTATAAAGAAAATTATATCATTGATTTTGTCCACCCTAAGTATCTCTGAAAAAAAAACTTTCTTACTCACTATGTATACATTTTTTTAATCAATAAAACCTAACAACATTAATTCAAACATAAAAGTAAATACTCATTCAAGTATAAATATTCGATTCATTCTTTTAGGCAATATAATAACGAATAAAATAAAATATAATAAAAAGTAACTTTAAAATAATATAACAATAAGAAAATATCGTAAAATAATAAACCTGTATATTTATCTACACAAAAATCATTCTAGGAATCGACAATTTAACATATCATGGAACTGATGGTTACTTATGTGTGGAGCATGTACCACATCATTCAGAATTAGCTACAACTTTTCTAAAAGCAGGAAAACAATTAGGATACAAGGTTAATGACCCGAATGGAGAGGATCAGATTGGATTTTCTTATATACAAGTAAACATGGATCATGGAGCAAGATGCAGTGCAGCCACAGCTTATTTGAGAGTAGACAGACCCAATTTGGAAATAATGCCAGGCACAAGAGTAACCAAGGTTCTAATCAATAAAAATAAACAAGCTTATGGAGTCGAATTTGTTAAGAACTCAAAAAAGCAAAGAGTAATCTGTACAAAAGAAGTTATTCTGTCTGCTGGCACAATAGATTCAGCCAAACTATTAATGCTCTCGGGTATAGGTCCAAAAGATCATTTACAAGAGCTAGGAATTCCACTCGTTCAGGATTCAAAAGTAGGATACAATATGTACGAACACATTGGATTTTTAGGACTTACTTTTATGGTTAATCAGAGTGTTACATTACTACAAAGTAAACTTTCCAGGTAAGTCTTATATTGCACTGAAACGTAATAGGGGAATGTCTTAATAACTGGGACATCTTTTGATAGAAGTACATAAAATTTGTTTGAAAAAGAGTTAAAAGATTTTTTTATATACTATGTTATGAAGGTGTTAGCTAACTACTACAAGTAGGCAAATCTTATTACAACTTCACTGGAAAAACTTATAGTCGATTTTTAAAAACGCTTTTTTAGCCTCAAAAAATTATGTATTAATGAGTGGGCCACTTGAAAAAAAACCTATGAAAATGGTAAAATACTAATGACAGAGTTTTTTAATCAGGCTAAAATATAATAATAATACACGAAAAGCAAAAAGAAACAACTTCATTGACTATAACAAATGCTATCGACAAATAAAGAATTATAAGCTCGGAGGACTCACTGATAACTTTTGTATGATAAATATTAATGTCCAAAATTAACGTAATGATAAAAACCACATAAAAAATTGATTGTTAACCATCCTTTTTTAATTTTTGAAAACTCCCCAAACAAACTTCTTCGATTGTTTCCAATCCCTTTATTTTTCTATCCGCTCACCTGCCTACATATATATGAGGGGTTGATAGTAAAAATGTGTTAAAATAGTGATTAGAGCAAAAGTGGATTATAAGCACTAGGAACAAAAACGGGCTTCATGTAAAAATAATTAACAGACCATCTTTTATAAATAAAGAAATTGTTTGGAACTTTTGACCCCTGTTTTGCTCGTAGTGCTTATAACCCACTTTTATTTCCATCATTACTATAACCCATTTTTATTATCAGCCCCACATATAAGCAAATATTTTCTTAAGAATGTTACTAGAAACTGTTTCATAGTAATATAAAACTGTCAAGAGCAACTTTTAACCATTTCGGTTGTAATATTATTAAGGTAGCCCACTCATTAAGACATTCTCCTAATTTTAAAAACAAATGCTTCACTGAAAAACTTTTTTGTTAATTTAACATATGATTTGGGTGAAAATTTCATTGCAGCAGAAAGTCAAACATATGTGTAAATTTAACATCAAAATAAAGAGACATTTAACAATGATCTAAGAGTTAATCTTAAGAATTCCATTCACCTGAAAATCACATGCAGCAAAAATCACAGATAGTTTTTTCTGTGTTGTCATTTGAAAATTTTAAAAAGTATGTTTCAATTTGTCCAGTTTCTAAAATAAAAGTCAGAAAATTCATAGAAACTTTTTTAAACTATAGGCCATCAAGTGTACTACAATACATCTTTGACCGAAAAGGACCAATATCAATTCCCGGAGGTGCTGAAGCTCTGGCCTTTATAAGAACAAAATATGCTCCAGATTTAAGACCCGACATAGAATTACTATTTGCATCAGGATCTTTGCACTCGGATGGTGGATCATTTTTAAGAAAAGGTCTTGGACTTTCGGATGAACTCTACAATACTGTCTACAAACCAATTGAAAACAAAGACGCCTGGTCCATTTGGCCAATTCTACAAAATCCCCGAAGTGTAGGACAGTTAAAACTCAAGTCCAAAAATCCATTCCAAGCGCCCATTCTTGAAACGAACTTTTTTACGCATCCAGCCGACGTTGAAATTATCCTCGAGGGCTTGAAGCATGCGATTAATATTTCAAAAACAGAGCCCTTTCAGCGCTACGGGACTCGAATTCACGACATCAAGATTCCTGGATGTGAGAGTTTTGAATTTGCGAGTGATGATTATTGGAGATGTGCCATCAAACATTTGCCATCAATGATGAATCATGAGCTAGGAACAGTGAAAATGGGACCGAAAAGTGATCCAAATGCGGTGGTAGATCCTCAACTGAGGGTGCATGGTATTGAGAGGCTAAGGGTAGTTGATGCTTCTGTTATGCCCTCAATGACCTCGGGGCACATAAACGCGGCAATTTTTATGGTAGGGGAGAAAGGTGCCGACATGATTAAACAAACATGGACGAGTAAGCAACCGGAAAAATATTACTACTAGCAGAGACCAGACAGTTATTTTTAGAAAAGTTATATAGACAACCATTGATTCGGAGAGAAAATGAAAAAATTTAATAGAGAACAAGTATGAAATGCAATTTAACCCATTTTTTCTTAAACTTCAGCATTTTTCTCGAAATTCTAGTTCAGCAATTTCCGTTTTACATGTTGGTCAGGTCTACCATGAAAATTTTTCCTGCTTTCGAGTTGAAACAAACCAATTTGATTGTTTGAACAAAAAAAAGTCCGTGAAATTTGAGCCCTTTCTGTTTAAAATTAGACTATCAAATGAAAGTTGCTTGAGAAAGAAAGAAACAAAAATAAAATATGGAGTACAAAATGTTTCAGCTTTTACATAAGCGTAAAGACAAAAATAAATTTAATAATTTCTACTTTAATATCCTATTGGTCGGTCTCCCCTATAATTATTCTTAGGTCAAGAGTAACTTATTATTGACTCAATTATGCATGCATTTTTAAATCAAAAATGTGTACTTGAATTAAAGTTAATTATGCTTGAACTAAGTATAATTTATTTTTGATCCAAGTATAATTACTCTTGATCTAAGCATATATAGACAAAGCCTATTTTCATTCTTGGTAGAAGACATTTTTTCTCTCAGTGCAGTTTCTTTTTAACAAAAATTTGCATTAAATTAACATCTATGTCAACATTTTATTTTCTTAAATATTTATTGTTTAATATTCGTCAATATTAAAACAATTTCATAAACAAATTATGATTTAGGAGTTTTGGATGAATAAAAAATATTTGTTTTTTAAATAATGAAAAAATAACGATAAAAAATTGTGAAAGGAGTTAAATATTTATAGGGGAAAATTCAATGAAATTTGAACCGATTGCTCATGGTTGCCAATTTTTTTATAGATGCTACTTCTAGCGGCTAGTTTTTGATTTTTTTGTTAAATCTTTAAATATTTAATGCTTTTAATACAAATTTCGAATCTAAATAACAAATAAATTAGCAGAAAATAAAACTTACACAAATGAAAGTTACTAAACTATTTTTAAAATAATTAATTAATAAAGTAGCGGCTAGAAATGTAGCAGCTACCTTCAGTTTCATAATTTTTTTCTATTATAATTTAGGGTCTATAATTTTGCTACATTATTCAAGAATTCTTAAAAACTTTTGTGGACCTTTTACATTTTCTCTTTTTCAAATTAAAATTTTTTAAAATACATATGGGATAAATTATAAAAAAAAATTTTTAATCTAAAAACATTGACGATGGAAAATTGTAAAAATTGTGAAAGTTAAATTTACTAAACTTTTTTTTCCGAATAAAAATTCTAAAGTGTACAAAATTTTTATTTTTAGAAACTTTTACAAATAATAATTTTAAATTGTATACATTATGTTAGAAAAAAATTGACATCCCTGATAAAAACGATTATTTTTGAACGATTAATAACTCCCAAATGGTAATTTGTTTATAAAAAAATTTACAAAATTTATAAATATTAGTCGATAATAAAATCTGGTCATAGATGTTAATTTAATTTTGGGTTCAGTCATTTGTGATAAAAAAAAAGCTACTAATCTGCTTTCGTGTTTTTCAAAAATTTGTAAAAGGCCAATTTTTTTGAAATGACATCTTGAATTTAGAAAAAATTATTTAATATTCTGTCTATGTAAAAGTTCACACATTGTAGACGATATATTTTGCCATTTTTTATTTTTCTAAAAATGTTCGACTTAGAAATCTAATTTTAAACAAAAAATAAGTAAATAAGACGCAAAATTCACATTTTTTAAACTTAAACAATTATGTGCCATTTTTGTTTAAAGTTAATTTTTTTTTTTTTTATTCAAGATTAAGAAAGAGGGGACTAAAAAAAATACCCTATATTCACATTTTTTAAACTTAAACAATCATGTGCCATTTTTGTTTAAAGTTAATTTTTTTTTATTCAAGATTAAGAAAGAGGGGACTAAAAAAAATACCCTATATTAATTTTTTTCAGATGACTAACATGTAAATCGATTACCTCCAATTTGAAGTGAAAAAAAACGATCATTCCGTGCGAAATGAGTCATATTAAATTATTTAAAGTCAGTATAAATTTCTATACAATAAAAATTTTTTAATGGTTATTTTCACTCACTTTTAAACAAATAACAATTTACAGTATTATCTTATTTATATTTAACATCATTTGACAAAATTATTGTTCAACAGACTTTTTATATTGACGAATTTTTATTTCTTTAAAAGAATTTTTATTCAGCCGAATTTTCACAATGCAGAATATCAGAAAAGTTGAATAAAAATTCCGTTAAGTGAAAATTTAAATTTAAATGACAATTCAATGAAATTAATTTTGATTTTTCTTTCAGTTTTAATTTGAATGTTTTAATAATGATACTGACTCAAGCTATAAAATTTTTGAATTAAATTTAATTTAAAATTAAAAAAGAATTACTAATTAAGGAGGTTTTATCGTAAATAGAATTAACATTCCATTTTATAATGATACAGTTACATTTTTGAGACCTCAAGGTACTTGTGAAAAAAGTTGTAAGCCTTTTTTTTTAAACGTTTTACATTGAGTCATATGGGAATTGAGTAGTTTGCCAAATATATTTGTATATATTTACATGTATTTTCAAAAATACCTTAAGGTCTCAAAAATTTAACTGCACATTATAAAACCATTATCTAACAGTGTACCAAATATGATTAAAATGGTAATGTTCATTCTTTTTACAATAGAACCTCATTAAGAAAATTTTTTCATTTTCTTTTCAAACAACTTTAGAGTTATTTTCAAACCTGATTTCAAAGACGTGCAGGAATGATGTTTACGACAGTTAAAATCATAACCTCTGGGTACTTCTAATTTTAAAATTTCATTCCCTGTATGTTTGGTACTTGAATTTCAAAAAGCTAAAAATAAGAAAATCTTATCCTCTTGAAGAAATAGAAAGTTTATTCATTGATTAGTACATTATTTCTCTATTTTTTTACACTAAGGGCGATCAATATAGATTTTAATCTGTAAATACGTAGTTATATAGTGCTTAAGTATAAAAATATTGTTAAGACTACAAATAATTTATTCGTTTTTTATACGACAAAAAAACCGTTTTATGATTTGTTTTATATTTTTGTAATAAAAATGCTTAAAAAATAATTAGTTGTGTTCATTAATTAACCGTTGAATAAGTATTTTTATAAAAAACTGCGATTAGAAAAAAGAACAGACATTTCAGAGAAAAAGAAGTTACCATCACAATATCAAAATAGTTTGGTGATTTTTTAAAGACTCGTTTTTATCATCTGATTAAATAGAAATTACTATTATCGATCGACTATTTCCTTGCCCAGACTTAATTGAACTTTCTTGGAAGATCAAGTGTTTAATTTTATGAAATGAGTCATTTTGTGACGTAAAAGAGTGCATTGAATCTGCAAAATAAAATAAAAAAGTCCCAATAAGTGTAAATAAATGTTATTTTTTAAAAGTACAAAATACAATTAAATATAACTTAAAATAGATTTTAGTTTTAATGTCAGTTAACTAATTATTTCAGTTCAAGTACTATATAGAAAATTAATTAATAATTAAATTAAATTAATTTACTATAAATTAAACATTATTGTAAAGTTAAATAAAAAATTGATTAAAATGAAAAACAATTAAAATACAAAATTATTAATTTGATATAACAGAGTGATAAATTAAGCAAATGATAATTTAACAAATAAAAAAATGCGAACAAAATTAAATAATAAAAACTAAAGTAAAATAAATAGAATAATATAAATAGTAGAAATAAATATGTTCGAAATAAAAATGATGTTTTTCTGACACTAAAGCTCTTACGCCATTAAAAAAAATTAGGTAACACATTAGATCAAAGGCATTTAAATGAGTGAGAAGTTTTTGACCTTGGGAATTCTCACTCTGGTATTTTTAATCATTTCCTGAAAAAATACAGCGTCAACCACTTGTTTTAATTTGAATGTATTGATTCAAAAAGTTAATTTACACTTGTACAATAAATATAGATTTATCAAGAAAACCTATCAATTCAATTTGGATAGTTCTTTAACCCACTTTCAAGAGTAGAAACTATTTACAATTTTTATCATTAAAACTCTTTTAAACATTACAGAACATGCAACTCTTCATTTTTTTATTTGTTTAATTCGTTAATCATCAATGAAGATTTTCGACAATTTTTTTATTTTATTTTAGAGCCTGTCGAAGGAAAATATATGATTGCTAGTACTAGTATGAAATTTACGCAATCAAGTTTCATTTATGAGTCACTGTAAACAATTCTTATCTGTTTAATCATGTTTAATGCATATAAAAATTTATAATTATTTAACATGTAAACACATTCTTTTTGGAAATGCTTAAACTATTTCTAATGAGCAATTCACAGAAAACTAAAAGTGAATGAATCATAGACAGATAAGTTTTTATCAGAAACGTCAACGACAGATCTTTTTGTTTTGTACAACTGTCAACATAACTTTAAAAACTATATTGTACCCGAAGTTCTATGAATATTTTGTAAATTTTTTAATACAAATTAACCGAAGATATTTTTTATTTAATTTGCAAACCAAATGCACCATGATGATTAATTAAATAATAATTAATATAAATGTTCAGTTACTAACAAAATATGATATTTAATTTATTTGTTTTTTTCAATCTATCGATTTTTCAATGAGCTTGAGAAAATCACTTCATTCATGTTATCATGAGAGAACTTTTAACAAATCGAACTCTTTTTATTACTAAAAAATAAAAAAGCTTTTGAAATAATCAATAAAAACATTAATGCTACAAAAAATTATTTTCAACCCCCGTGAATTTCTTTACAACCCTTAACCTCAAAAGGTTAGGTTAATGCTCCAAAATAACTATCCAAGAATTAAATAATAACAAAATAAAAGAATTGTCAATAATGTTAAAAGCCTAGAAATACTATGCATGAAAATCAAACTATCCACGTCAAACAAACTTTTCTATAAAACGTACTTTAAACTTGACATAATAGGTGACAGTAACCTCAAAATTGATTGATACTGAACGAGCTTTATAGCAAAAGAAATGGACTGAAATTTTCAGTGATGACAAAGTACTTGATTCATAATACAATGTAGATTTTCTGTGAAAAGTTTAATATAAAACTTTTGTTTACAATCTTACCTGATACAACAAGCGCTTCATTTGGCCCGCAAGTGTAGATATTTCCCATGTTTAAAACTCGAAAGATGTACAACAGAAAACAAGCCGGCACTTTATTGACACACCCGAAGTTTTTACAGAAGAGACAAATGTTTCGTGATTAAACACTGACACTATTAATTACTGTTTGTAAAAGGGATGCGGACACAAGACACTTCGTGCGTTCTGCTGACCCTCCTTTTCATCCACACGAAACAGTGTTACCAACAAAAAATTATATTTTAAAAATATAAAATAATGGTTTTTCTCATAAAAATGCACATTAAGAACAAAAACTTTGTTTAATTAAGTGACTTAATTAATTTAATACTGTGAGTGCACTGTTTTTATAAATTTTCTGCAAAACAAACTATTTAATTTCTTAAAAATTAATAAAAATGGAGTTGATTGAAAAACATTTTATATTTTCGAGAATCAGTGTCGTAATTAAACGACGATTCTTTTTTACTTTAATTAATTAGTATCACCAACACTTACGAATAGACTTTTTTCCAAGTATTTTAGAATAAATTTAAACACTCAAAATAAATGATAAAATTGAAATCGGCAATGGCTTTTTTTATATGAATTTTATGTAAAGTCTGTTCATAACAGGCGCCAATTACTATTTTAGTACCGCACTGCAAGGATGAGAAGTTCAGACTAAAGTATTTCAGGACTGAGAAGTTCTAAACGTAACTTCAGCAATTTGGGCTATGTTCACATCACAGTCTTTTTTATACGATTTTTAAGGGAGACATTAGAAGAGAGGTGAGTTTGTACATCAGTACATTTTTCCTCCCTGTATTGCGGCCATATTGAATTTGCCCTTTCCACACGTCAAACTGTACCATTCAAAAGTTAGTCAAATAGTGTGATGTATGTTTTTATTTTTATTTGTTAGTGATATAAATGGTAAAAAATTGTTTAAAAAAGTGATAATTATTTAAGAGATGATTTGTTTAATTACAAGTTTAATATTAATGAAGTGTTAGTTTAAATTTGTTTGTGGTTTAAATGATTGTGAGTGTAAATAAGAAAATTTGCAATTATGAAATTACAATTTATTTATTTGTTTCTTAATTACAAAAAGTAATTACTAAAAAATAATTGCATTATTTTAATTGAGTGAACTTTGGAAAGACGGATATAAGGCAATAAATTTATCTGAGGTGTGTTAACTTTAAAATTGTTAATTTTGATAATAAGGTTATGTTTGTTATTATGATTTTTCTATGAACAGTTTACAGTAAATAAATAAGAATTGTTATTATAATTATGATATTAATTTTTGCAACATTTTAATAATAAACGTATAAAGATAAGAATGTTTCAAGATTTTGTCTTTGTTGAAATAATATTATAGTTTCTAACTAAAAAGCTTTTGAAAATATTGTAAGAATTATACATGTTTAATAATTACAAAATTATTTAAGTGTTAAATATTTTATTTTTTGTAATTGTCTAAATTTGTATTTAAATTTTCTGTAGTTTAAATAATAAATAAAGTCTTTAAAATCGTAAACATTGCGATGCAGTTTTAGGTTATGTTAATATACGAATTATGATTTTTTTTCATAAAAAATTAAGAATAATAATTGTTGATATTACTATTCATAAGCATTTTATCAAATATATTTTTTAAAATAAAAATTATTTTCTCATGATTATGATGTTGCAAGAGTTTGATTTTTTTAAATGAAATATTAGTTGTTTTTCAATATTTTAAAATTTGTCATATGAAAGTAAGAAATTTAAGTTATTATAAATTTAATTATAAGATTAAACTTATTTATTTATTATAATAGTTGTATTTATGCTATGTTATTGTCTTGTGTTTACAGTTGTACCGCAGAAGTTGTAATATGTCAAATTATTAAATGACATATATATAGAGAGGGATACAACAGTAGGACCTTTAGAAAATTTTATTTTTTAAATTTATTCTGAAGAAATAGAAAAAACAAGGAATTAATTTGTCATTCTGTTTCAGCACTATTTAAGAAATCAATAAACAACATTTCACAAGTTATGCGAAAAATATTGAAACATCATGTAAGTTAAAATATCTACTTTGTTATTTATCTATTTTTTCTTTTTTTATCTTTATTATAATCGTTAATTCAAATGTACATTAACTTATATTTTAGTTTATAAGAACTGTAGACGATTTTAATTTTAATATAATTATTGTTACTTAATTACTTCCAAATTATATTTATTTATATTTTAATTGGATTATATTTTTAGTTTGTTTATATTTCAAAAAAAATTAAAATCGCTTTCCAAATTGAATAATCAAACTTATTTACAGTTTGATAAATTGAAATTTCAACTGTGAGTACTGGCTTTATAAGAAAATATATTTTTAATTTCTAATTAATTTTCACTGCTTACTAGGTCTATTTGTTTCAAATTCAATTATACACTCACGTATACTTGCATCGAAAATATAAAGGACATTGTTCACATGGTTGACTCAACGAATAAGGACTTTCAAATCATCCAGCTGCAGAATGGTGAAAATGTATATTTATCAAATTAAATTTTTTTGTTTAAACATAACTTAGCAAATATTATTACTTTTAAATAATTAATTACAAAATTAAATTAAAAAAGAAGAACACTTAAAGAATATATTAAAAATTTAATTGCTTTCCAGGTTTCGTCCAGAATGACGTCAAGTCCTAAGTCTTTAAGAACAAAAAGCAGAATAAGAAAAAGGACTTTTCCGATCTCAACATCCTTTATAAAACATCTATCCTTTGTTCATCTGAAAAGATGCACAATCTAAATAGCATACAGCTATTCGCCTGGAGACTGTAAATCGATGTGAGGTACATAGGAGGACATCCTTTAGCTATTAACGTCCATAAGAGTTAATAAATACCCTAAAAATCCTACAAAAGGGAAAAAAATGTAAAATAATCCTAAAAAATATTTTCAATTTCCACAAAAAATATAATCAACTTTTAAATTGATCATATTTACCTAGGAGGACATTCCCGACATATGCGAGTCTATTAAAATAAAAAAATGCTCTAACAAATCGACAAAAGGAAAAGAAATCTAAAATAATTCTAAATAATATTTTTAAAGTTCACAAAATATATAATAAAGTTTTAAATTTATCAGATTTATCTAGGAGAACATTTCATAAATATTCTAAACTTAAAAATTAATATATACTCTAAAAACTGGACAAAAGGAAAAAAATATCTAAAATAATCCTAAAAAATATTTTCAGTGTCCAAAAAAAATATAATCAAGTTTTAAGTTGATCAGATTCACCTAGTAGGACATTCCATAAATATTATAGACTTAACAATTTATCAATAATCTAAAAAATTGACAAAAGGGAAAGAAATCTAAAATAATCCTACAAAATATTTTCAATGTCCACAAAAAATATAATCAAATTTTAAGTTGATCAGATTCACCTAGTAGGACATTCCATAAATATTATAGACTTAACAATTTATGAATACTCTAAAAAATCGACAAAAGGGAAAGAAATCTTAAATAATCCTAAAAAATATTTTCAATGTCAACAAAAAATATAATCAAGCTTTATATCGATCAGATTTACCTAGGAGGAAATTCCATAAATATTCTAGACTTAAAACTTATTGAACACTCTAAAAAACCGACAAAAGGGAAAGAAATCTAAAATAATCCTACAGAATATTTTCAATGTCCGAAAAAAAAAATTCTAATTTTAAGTTGATCAGATTCACCTAGCAGAACGTTCCCTCCATGTAAGAGTCTTTTAAAATTAAAAAAAAAACTCTAACAAATCGACAGAAGGAAGAAAAGATTTTTAAATAATCCTACAAAATATTTTCAATGTCCACAAAAAATATAATAAAGTTTTAAATTGATCAGATTTACCTAATAGGACATTCCATAAATATTCTAAACTTAAAAATTAATATATACTCTAAAAACTGGACAAAAGGAAAAAAATATCTAAAATAATCCTAAAAAATATTTTCAGTGTCCAAAAAAAATATAATCAAGTTTTAAGTTGATCAGATTCACCTAGGAGGGCATTCCATAAATTTTATAGACTTCAAAATTTATCAATAATCTTAAAAATTGACAAAAGGGAAAGAAATCTAAAATAATCCTACAAAATATTTTCAATGTCAACAAAAAATATAATCAAGCTTTATATCGATCAGATTTACCTAGGAGGAAATTCCATAAATATTCTAGACTTAAAACTTATTGAACACTCTAAAAAACCGACAAAAGGAAAAAAAAAATAATCTTAAAAAATATTTTCAATGTCCACAAAAAATATAATCAAGTTGTAATTGATCAGATTTTCCTAGCAGAACGTTCCCTCCATGTAAGAGTCTATAAAAATTAAAAAAAAAATAACAAATCGACATAAGAAAGAAAAGATTATTAAATAATCCTAAAAAATATTTTCAATGTCCAAAAAAAATATAATCAAGCTTTATATCGATCAGATTTACCTAGGAGGAAATTTCATAAATATTTTAGACTTAAAAGTTATTGAACACTCTAAAAAACCGACAAAAGGAAAAAAAAAAAAATAATCTTAAAAAATATTTTCAATGTCCACAAAAAAATATATAATCAAGTTTTAAGTTGATCAGATTCACCTAGGAGGGCATTCCATAAATTTTATAGACTTCAAAATTTATGAATACTCTAAAAAATCGACAAAAGGGAAAGAAATCTAAAATAATCCTACAAAATATTTTCAATGTCACAAAAAAAAAATTCTAATTTTAAGTTGATCCGATTCACCTAGCAGAACGTTCCCTCCATGTAAGAGTCTATTATAATTAAAAAAAAACTATAACAAATCGACAGAAGGAAGAAAAGATTTTTAAATAATCGTAAAAAATATTTTCAATGTCCACAAAAAATATTGTCTAGTTCTAAATTGATCAGATTTACCTAGGAGGACAATCTCTACATATTCGAGTCTATTAAAATTTTCTAAAATGTCGACAGAAGGATTATTTGTCATTTTCTACAACTGCCATTATTTTGAGACATTGGACATTTTTTCTTATGTTACTATTAAGCAATCAAAATTAAAAACTATATTAATTTGGTTTTTGTAAAATCTATTGCACAGAAAACTCTAAAAAGATTTTTTCTTATATAAATCGACATTTTAACTTTTTTAATCTTTTATATTTTTGAATATAATAATAATGGAAAAAACTTCGATGTCAAGTTTTGAGTAGTTACTCACTCAAAATAAATACTTAAAAAAATAACGTTTGCGTTAATTGTGGTACACATAAATTTTTCATAGGCGTTACGTAATTTGTATATTTAGACCATTAAAATGAAGAAGTCAAATAAAATTCTCTAAAGGTATCAAGAGTTTTATATTTCAAATAAGAATTTCCCCATGAAATTGATATCGCTCACCCCAAGTCAAATGTACGCAACTGTTTTGGAACATTTGAAAGTCGCGTATCTTTTAAAAGCAGTAGGTTGGAAAGTACGTATGTTTAGTGGTGTTTTCAGAAACTATTCATGTTCTGAATGTACAAAAACTACACTGAGAAAAATGGCTTTTCATGGATATTGAAATTAAATATTCAGATAATAAAACTTAGTATCAAGATATTAATATCTAGATATTCAAAGTTAATATCTTAAGATATTAAAAATATTAATTTCAATGTCTACAATATTAAGTTTTAAAATACCCATTTTTCTCAGTATATTGACAAAAGCTACCAAATAGCGTTTACAGAATTTTTAAGCAATTTCTTATTTTCGAAATAAGACGATACCCCATTTTATCTCACTACCCCGTCTCAACCTACCTTCCCGAACCCTTATATACACACATACATATTTGTATATGGATGAACTTAATTCTTTCTTTATTTATTTGAACAGAAGGGCTGTTCCATTTCCAAGAAAGAGCTTTCGAACATTGTACAAAAACTCTGAACGATGGGACATGCTCAAGCAGGGATAAAAATGTTCTGGATGACATGAAAGATTTAAAGGAACACTGGAAAAACATGAAATTCCCATATGATTTAATGATGTTTATCAAATGTTATTCGAAACATCCGAGTGTGCAAAACTTCTTCGATAGAATTCAGTGTAATTGTTAAACGAACTGTTTCTAACTTCTTTATATCGCCTGAAATTAATAATTAAATTTGCGTATGGTAAATGGATAAAACCGTCAAAATTTACATTTATAGGAGAAATTAAGCATTAGTGATAAAAAATTGTGAAACTCTTTCTTCTTTTGGAAGAGAGATCTAAGTTACGATTATGAATAGATTTATGTTTTACAGAGAAATAATACTTCAGTTATAACGTTTCAAAGATTGGTGCACATTTTTTTTATAATTTGCGTAACTATTTTTCTGTTCATCAATAAGGTTTTACATAATGTTATAAAAAATTAGTCAAAGAAGTACATTGAAGTCAATTAAAAACCACATTTACACAACTAATACAAAAAATGCTCGTCAGCTATTTATTGTAGAAAATAATTTTGTAAAATATGGAAAAAGGCTTATTAAACAAAACTGCCTCACTAATGTTGATTGTATATCTTATCTAATTCGTATTATGTTTCATTATAATATTATGTTGCTTAAAATAAGAAAAAAAAATATTTTTTTTAATATTCCATTAATTCAACATGTACCATTTAGCCCTATTATGTAGCAGTTCAAAGAAGGAAATAAAATTATCACTTAACAATGTTTTAAGTCGTTTTAGTAAACAGCAACTGCGAAGAAATTAATATGTGTACGCCTGCATGGAAAAAGGATAACAGTACTGATCTTATTGTTTTTAGGAGAAACATGTTTGAAAAATTAATTTAAATTATTGATATTTTTTTATTCTTAATTAAGATGAAGTACATTCAGTCATGTGTTTATCAGAATTTTTTCATAATTAAACATACGTAAAAATGTGGTAGTTATATCTTAAGTAGCAAACCACTAAACAAATACCCCTAGTCAAACAACATTATTGTGATTATTACTTATTAGAAAAAATATTTTTCTCAAGTGTATATAACCCTCAATAAAAAAAATTGGAAAAAACTGTAAACGATATTATCCTTTTCCACAAAAAAAGTATAATCAAACTCTAAAACGATGGAACTTACATGTTTAGATCTCCCCTAGTTAATAAAGTTAATAACAAGTGGTAAAAACCAAAAAAATCACAAATAATAAAACCAATCGAAAATAATAAGAGCAATTTTTCCTAGTTCCCACATTGAAAAACGAGAGGATATCCGGTTAAGTAACTTCCATCAGTTTAAAACTTATTTATAATTCTGTTGTGCAAAATAGTAAGACTTTTCAGAATTATTTATGATTACTTTTATTGGGGATGACTTTTCAGGATATTTTCAAAAAATAATCATCTGGGATAAAAAGAATACACGTAAGTTCCATGGATTTACTAACTCATAATAATGGTTTCACTTGAAAATGATAGTATTTTCCAGAATAACTTCTGACAACTCAAATGTTCCTTTTCTTTTCGCCAAACCTCTTGATCGTATGGAATTTCTAGGAGATATCCTTCCATGTACCCTCCTTTCATTTAGAACGTGGATATATTTTCTTCTGGAAATTGAAAAAAAATTTTAGGATCATTTTAGTTTTTTTTTCTTTTTGTCGACTATTTAAATTATTTATTACTTTTTATAGACTTGAATATGTACTGAATGTCCTCCTAGGTAAATCTGATCAATTTAGAATTTGATTATATTTTTTTGTGGAAAATGAAAATATTTTTTATGATTATTTTACATTTTTTTTTGTTTTGTCAACTTTCTAGAGTATTTTATAATTTTTATAGACTCGAATATTTAGGGAATGTCCTGCTAGGTGAATGTGATCAACTTAAAACTTGATTATATTTTTTGTGGACATTAAAAATATTTTTTATGATTATTTTACATTTTTTTTTGTTTTGTCAACTTTTTAGAGTATTTTTTAATTTTTATAGACTCGAATATTTATGGAATGCCCTCCTAGGTAAATCTGATGAAATTAAAATTTGATTATATTTTTTGTGGACATTGAAAATATTTTTTAGGATTATTTTAGATTTCTTTCCCTTTTGTCAATTTTTTAGAGTCTTCATAAATTTTAAAGTCTAAAAAATTTATGGAATGCCCTCCTAGGTGAATCTGATCAACTTAAAACTTGATTATATTTTTTTGTGTGGACATTGAAAATATTTTGTAGGATTATTTTAGATTTCTTTCCCTTTTGTCGATTTTTTAGAGTATTCATAAATTTTGAAGTCTATAAAATTTATGGAATGCCCTCCTAGGTGAATGTGATCAACTTAAAACTTGATTATATTTTTTTTTGTGGACATTAAAAATATTTTTTAGGATTATTTTACATTTCTTTCCCTTTTGTCGATTTTTTAGAGTATTCATAAATTTTAAAGTCGATAAAATTTATGGAATGCCCTCCTAGGTGAATATGATCTACTTAAAACTTGATTATATTTTTTTTTGTGGACATTAAAAATATTTTTTAGGATTATTTTAGATTTTTTTTTCCTTTTGTCGATTTTTTAGAGTATTTATTAAATTTTAAGTCTAGAATATTTATGGAATTTCCTCCTAGGTAAATCTGATCGATATAAAGCTGGCTGATAATTTTTTTGGACATTGAAAATATTTTGTAGGATTATTTAAAAATCTTTTCTTCCTTCTGTCGATTTGTTAGAGTTTTTTTTTTAATTTTAAAAGACTCCTACATGGAGGGAACGTTCTGCTAGGTGAATCTGATCAACTTAAAATTAGAATTTTTTTTTGTGGACATTGAAAATATTCTGTAGGATTATTTTAGATTTCTTTCCCTTTTGTCGATTTTTTAGAGTATTCATAAATTTTGAAGTCTATAAAATTTATGGAATGCCCTGCTAGGTGAATCTGATCAACTTAAAACTTGATTATATTTTTTTTTGTGGACATTGAAAATAATTTTTAGGATTATTTAACAATTTTTTTTTCCTTTTGTCGATTTTTAGAGTAGGAATTAAAAATTTTTAAGTCTATAATATTTATGGAATGTCCTCCTACGTAAATCTGATCAATTTAAAACTTTATTCAATTTTTTGTGGACATTGCAAATATTTGTAAGGATTACTTTACATTTTTTTTCTTTTTGTAGACTTTTTAGAGCATTTGTTAATTCTATTAGACTTCAATATGTAGTGAATGTCCTCTAAGGTGAATCTGATTAATTTAAAACTTGATTATATTTTTTATGGATATTGAAAATATGTTTATAATTATTTTAGATTTTTTCCCCTTATGTCGATTTGTTAGTTTTTTTTTTAATTTTAATAGACTCTTACATGGAGGGAACGTTCTGCTAGGAAAATCTGATCAATTACAACTTGATTATATTTTTTGTGGACATTGAAAATATTTTTTAAGATTATTTTTTTTTCCTTTTGTCGGTTTTTTAGAGTGTTCAATAAGTTTTAAGTCTAGAATATTTATGGAATTTCCTCCTAGGTAAATCTGATCGATATAAAGCTTGATTATATTTTTTGTTGACATTGAAATATTTTTTAGGATTATTTATGATTTCTTTCCCTTTTGTCGATTTTTTAGAGTATTCATAAATTGTTAAGTCTATAAAATTTATGGAATGCCCTCCTAGGTGAATCTGATCAACTTAAAACTTGATTATATTTTTTTTGGACACTGATAATATTTTTTAGGATTATTTTAGATATTTTTTTCCTTTTGTCCAGTTTTTAGAGTATATATTAATTTTTAAGTTTAGAATAATTATGGAATGTCATATTAGGTAAATCTGATCAATTTAAAACTTTATTATATTTTTTGTGGACATTGAAAATATTTTTTAGGATTATTTTATATTTCTTTCCCTTTTGTCGATTTTTTAGAGTATTCATAAATTTTAAAGTCTATAAAATTTATGGAATGCCCTTCTAGGTGAATATGATCAACTTAAAACTTGATTATATTTTTTTTTGTGGACATTAAAAATATTTTTTAGGATTATTTTAGATTTTTTTTTCCTTTTGTCGATTTTTTAGACTATTTATTAAATTTTAAGTCTAGAATATTTATGGAATTTCCTCCTAGGTAAATCTGATCGATATAAAGCTGGCTGATAATTTTTGTGGACATTGAAAATATTTTGTAGGATTATTTAAAAATCTTTTCTTCCTTCTGTCGATTTGTGAGAGTTTTTTTTTTAATTTTAAAAGATTCTTACATGGAGGGAACGTTCTGCTAGGTGAATCTGATGAACTTAAAATTAGAATTTTTTTTTTCGGACATTGAAAATATTCTGTAGGATTATTTTAGATTTCTTTCCCTTTTGTCGATTTTTTAGAGTATTCATAAATTTTGAAGTCTATAAAATTTATGGAATGCCCTCCTAGGTGAATCTGATCAACTTAAAACTTGATTATATATTTTTTTGTGGACATTGAAAATAATTTTTAGGATTATTTAACAATTTTTTTTTTCTTTTGTCGATTTTTAGAGTAGGTATTAAAAAATTTTCAAGTCTATAATATTTATGGAATGTCCTCCTACGTAAATCTGATCAATTTAAAACTTTATTCAATTTTTTGTGGACATTGCAAATATTTGTAAGGATTACTTTAGATTTTTTTTCTTTTTGTAGACTTTTTAGAGCATTTGTTAATTTTATTAGACTTCAAGATGTAGTGAATGTCCTCTAAGGTGAATCTGATTAATTTAAAACTTGATTATATTTTTTATGGATATTGAAAATATGTTTATAATTATGTTAGGTTTTTTCCCCTTATGTCGATTTGTTAGTTTTTTTTTTAATTTTAATAGACTCTTACATGGAGGGAACGTTCTGCTAGGAAAATCTGATCAATTACAACTTGATTATATTTTTTGTGGACATTGAAAATATTTTTTAAGATTATTTTTTTTTTCCTTTTGTCGGTTTTTTAGAGTGTTCAATAAGTTTTAAGTCTAGAATATTTATGGAATTTCCTCCTAGGTAAATCTGATCGATATAAAGCTTGATTATATTTTTTGTTGACATTGAAAATATTTTGTAGGATTATTTTAGATTTCTTTCCCTTTTGTCAATTTTTAAGATTATTGATAAATTTTGAAGTCTATAAAATTTATGGAATGCCCTCCTAGGTGAATCTGATCAACTTAAAACTTGATTATATTTTTTTTGGACACTGAAAATATTTTTTAGGATTATTTTAGATATTTTTTTCCTTTTGTCCAGTTTTTAGAGTATATATTAATTTTTAAGTTTAGAATATTTATGGAATGTCCTATTAGGTAAATCTGATCAATTTAAAACTTTATTATATTTTTTGTGGACATTGAAAATATTTTTTAGGATTATTTTAGATTTTTTTTCCCTTTTGTCGGCTTTTTAGAGTGTTCATTAACTTTTAAGTCTAGAATATTTATGGAATTTCCTCCTAGGTAAATCTGATCGATATAAAGCTGGCTGATAATTTTTTTGGACATTGAAAATATTTTGTAGGATTATTTAAAAATCTTTTCTTCCTTCTGTCGATTTGTTAGAGTTTTTTTTTTAATTTTAAAAGACTCTTACATGGAGGGAACGTTCTGCTAGGTGAATCTGATCAACTTAAAATTAGAATTTTTTTTTTCGGACATTGAAAATATTCTGTAGGATTATTTTAGATTTCTTTCCCTTTTGTCGGTTTTTTAGAGTGTTCAATAAGTTTTAAGTCTAGAATATTTATGGAATTTCCTCCTAGGTAAATCTGATCGATATAAAGCTTGATTATATTTTTTGTTGACATTGAAAATATTTTTTAGGATTATTTAAGATTTCTTTCCCTTTTGTCGATTTTTTAGAGTATTCATAAATTGTTAAGTCTATAATATTTATGGAATGTCCTACTAGGTGAATCTGATCAACTTAAAATTTGATTATATTTTTTGTGGACATTGAAAATATTTTGTAGGATTATTTTAGATTTCTTTCCCTTTTGTCAATTTTTTAGATTATTGATAAATTGTTAAGTCTATAATATTTATGGAATGTCCTACTAGGTGAATCTGATCAACTTAAAACTTGATTATATTTTTTTTGGACACTGAAAATATTTTTTAGGATTATTTTAGATATTTTTTTCCTTTTGTCCAGTTCTTAGAGTATATATTAATTTTTAAGTTTAGAATATTTATGAAATGTTCTCCTAGATAAATCTGATAAATTTAAAACTTTATTATATATTTTGTGAACTTTAAAAATATTATTTAGAATTATTTTAGATTTCTTTTCCTTTTGTCGATTTGTTAGAGCATTTTTTTATTTTAATAGACTCGCATATGTCGGGAATGTCCTCCTAGGTAAATATGATCAATTTAAAAGTTGATTATATTTTTTGTGGAAATTGAAAATATTTTTTAGGATTATTTTACATTTTTTTCCCTTTTGTAGGATTTTTAGGGTATTTATTAACTCTTATGGACGTTAATAGCTAAAGGATGTCCTCCTATGTACCTCACATCGATTTACAGTCTCCAGGCGAATAGCTGTATGCTATTTAGATTGTGCATCTTTTCAGATGAACAAAGGATAGATGTTTTATAAAGGATGTTGAGATCGGAAAAGTCCTTTTTCTTATTCTGCTTTTTGTTCTTAAAGACTTAGGACTTGACGTCATTCTGGACGAAACCTGGAAAGCAATTAAATTTTTAATATATTCTTTAAGTGTTCTTCTTTTTTAATTTAATTTTGTAATTAATTATTTAAAAGTAATAATATTTGCTAAGTTATGTTTAAACAAAAAAATTTAATTTGATAAATATACATTTTCACCATTCTGCAGCTGGATGATTTGAAAGTCCTTATTCGTTGAGTCAACCATGTGAACAATGTCCTTTATATTTTCGATGCAAGTATACGTGAGTGTATAATTGAATTTGAAACAAATAGACCTAGTAAGCAGTGAAAATTAATTAGAAATTAAAAATATATTTTCTTATAAAGCCAGTACTCACAGTTGAAATTTCAATTTATCAAACTGTAAATAAGTTTGATTATTCAATTTGGAAAGCGATTTTAATTTTTTTTGAAATATAAACAAACTAAAAATATAATCCAATTAAAATATAAATAAATATAATTTGGAAGTAATTAAGTAACAATAATTATATTAAAATTAAAATCGTCTACAGTTCTTATAAACTAAAATATAAGTTAATGTACATTTGAATTAACGATTATAATAAAGATAAAAAAAGAAAAAATAGATAAATAACAAAGTAGATATTTTAACTTACATGATGTTTCAATATTTTTCGCATAACTTGTGAAATGTTGTTTATTGATTTCTTAAATAGTGCTGAAACAGAATGACAAATTAATTCCTTGTTTTTTCTATTTCTTCAGAATAAATTTAAAAAATAAAATTTTCTAAAGGTCCTACTGTTGTATCCCTCTCTATATATATGTCATTTAATAATTTGACATATTACAACTTCTGCGGTACAACTGTAAACACAAGACAATAACATAGCATAAATACAACTATTATAATAAATAAATAAGTTTAATCTTATAATTAAATTTATAATAACTTAAATTTCTTACTTTCATATGACAAATTTTAAAATATTGAAAAACAACTAATATTTCATTTAAAAAAATCAAACTCTTGCAACATCATAATCATGAGAAAATAATTTTTATTTTAAAAAATATATTTGATAAAATGCTTATGAATAGTAATATCAACAATTATTATTCTTAATTTTTTATGAAAAAAAATCATAATTCGTATATTAACATAACCTAAAACTGCATCGCAATGTTTACGATTTTAAAGACTTTATTTATTATTTAAACTACAGAAAATTTAAATACAAATTTAGACAATTACAAAAAATAAAATATTTAACACTTAAATAATTTTGTAATTATTAAACATGTATAATTCTTACAATATTTTCAAAAGCTTTTTAGTTAGAAACTATAATATTATTTCAACAAAGACAAAATCTTGAAACATTCTTATCTTTATACGTTTATTATTAAAATGTTGCAAAAATTAATATCATAATTATAATAACAATTCTTATTTATTTACTGTAAACTGTTCATAGAAAAATCATAATAACAAACATAACCTTATTATCAAAATTAACAATTTTAAAGTTAACACACCTCAGATAAATTTATTGCCTTATATCCGTCTTTCCAAAGTTCACTCAATTAAAATAATGCAATTATTTTTTAGTAATTACTTTTTGTAATTAAGAAACAAATAAATAAATTGTAATTTCATAATTGCAAATTTTCTTATTTACACTCACAATCATTTAAACCACAAACAAATTTAAACTAACACTTCATTAATATTAAACTTGTAATTAAACAAATCATCTCTTAAATAATTATCACTTTTTTAAACAATTTTTTACCATTTATATCACTAACAAATAAAAATAAAAACATACATCACACTATTTGACTAACTTTTGAATGGTACAGTTTGACGTGTGGAAAGGGCAAATTCAATATGGCCGCAATACAGGGAGGAAAAATGTACTGATGTACAAACTCACCTCTCTCGACATTAGATGAATGCGTCAAACGTTGCGTCGTAATGAGAAAGAAAAAAACGCAGATATGCTTTTATCTCTTTCTATCTCATTACGACGCAACGTTTGACGCATTCGTCTGATTTCACCCTCACCATGAATGTTTGTTTTCGCACCCTCTCTAACTTCTAAACTATATGCAGGCCTAAGCAGGTAGAAATACGGTTACGGGACCAGAGCATGAGGCAGAAAAGGACAGAAACAGTCTCTGTCCTTTATTATCTTATGCCCTGCTCCTATAACCGTATTCGTTGTGCTTTGGGATTGAGCCAGAGACTTCAAATTGAGTAAACCAGTGTGACGTCACAAGTTCGTTAAGTTTTGTCATCAGATTGTCATTTGTCAAGAAGGTTGGGCTCAAAACCCAAATTTACATTGCAATGTATGGGGATTTTAATAAAAAGTGATTTTTATAACAATACAATAAAATACGGTTTGAATTATTAAGGGTGAGAAATAAAACATATTTTATTACGTTTCTAAAATATATTTATACATATTATCAGTTATTTGCTTTATTTTTAAATGCCAAAAAAATAGTGAAAATTTGAAAATAGGTTAGAAAGTTCTGTCATTGTGATTGTTTATTTACCTGTTAAGTGCAAATTAATATAATTGATAAGGAATATAAGTATATTACAAATACGCAAAAAAACATATTCTACCTTTTAAATGCAATAATTTATGCAATTTTACAATAAATTAATCGTAAAATCGTTTTATAATAATAATCCCAAGCATTTCAATGTAAATTTGGGTTTCGAGCCCAACCTTCTTGACAAATGACAAAATTTAACGGACTTGCGACGTCACACTGGTTCACTCAATTTGGTACACATAAGTAATTTCACATTAAATTTACGAAAATAGAATGAAAAACGCGATTCGAGCTCATCATTATGGTAAAATGCAAGAAAAACCACAAATTTCTGCCTAAAATTAAAAAAAATTAACATATCTTCCCCCCTCCCCTTGCCGGCTAAAGTGTAATTGACCAGAGTGGGGATTTTTATATTATTTGTCTTACGTAATATTTTCTATGGTGAGGGGGGAGGGGGTCAGAAAAGGTCCAAAAACGTCTTACTTAATTTATGTTTTTATTACCCCTTAGGCAGTAATGGGCTTTTCAACAAACTTAATTAAATGACAGGTAAATTACCTGAATTGGGTAATTTACGTAAAAAACTGGTAAAATACCTAGGTAAATGACACAGCTTGCTGAAGTGGCATAAACACACTCTCATAACCTCAAAAAAAAATGAAGGTACATTTCAGTGTTCTTTTTATAATTATTTGTAAGTTAATTATTCCAAAATTTAGTAAGCCATTGAAGAAAAATTTCAAAACATCTTAATGTCTAGTGCTGCATTCGATCCGATAATTTCTCGTTTGTTTCTCAATTTCGATCGGCTTCGAGCCGACAACAAAAATGTCATTGATCGTTATTTCATTTGTTTTAATCGATGCCTTCTCGTGTCAAAATTAGAAGATTCCGAGCGAGAAGATCGGAAATGTTTTAAAACAGTTACGAAGATGAATAATCCCATTTTTAAATTCAAGTAGTTTAAGGGAAGCATTAAAATGACCTGCAAAGACCTGAAGAACTTATTTTCAATTAATATTATTTGACATTTTAATTATTATTAGTTATCGATATAAAAAATCTTGTCTTAACCTCAATGATAATAACAAGAATGTTTTTTGTTAATATATTGCATTTTTAAAAAAAATTCTGTTTTCAATCTTTAATATAATAGTTATAATTGTTTTTAATTAATATCATAAAATATTGTTAATTCTAAATAAATTGTATAATAAATTGTCTTTCAATATTCTACTCTTAATGTAAATTGATTAAATTTAATATTTGAAATTAAACATTTTCAAAACTTATTTAATTCAGACGTTATACTCTCTAAAACTGAATCAGAGAAATTTTCACTGCTTTGAAATCAGTGAACAACTTTTCGTTGCTGAATCAGTGAAATTCACTGAAGATCAGTCATTTTCACTGATTCAGCAAAGAGAAGTTGTTCACTGATTCCAAATCAGTGAAAATTTCACTGATTCAGTTTTAGAGAATAAATTGCACATAATATGGTAAAGTCAAGTATTTTAAAAGTTTTTATTTGAATGAAATTTAAAAACATTTCTGAGTTTTTAGAAAGAAAAATTTTTAGTTAGAAAAATCTTTCAAACAACGATTCATGATTTTTATTTAAAAATAATTAATTAATTTTTAAAAATTGACTATTAATTAAAAATTAGTCATAAGAAAGCATTTGTATATATTATACAGATTAAAATTTTTTCCTAATTCTAATAATCTATAATTATGCATGCGAATTCCAATGTAATATCTTCAAAATAATCTAATTAATAATATTATAAAATTTTGAGCAAAAAAATAGAACGAGAAGTCTCGGTCCATCGAAATTAAACAACAGAACCTCGATCGATTTTGAGAAACCGATTTGACAACTCGGTTTGTTAAACGATAAAAAAAGAAAATCGCTCGTTTCTCGGATCGCCTCGATCGAATGCAGCACTATTAATGTCACATCTTTATGCCAGTCTGAATTGTAAAATTGCAGGTTTTAGGTTATGTTTACGAGTAGATTACACTGTGTAGAAAACTTCGAGGTAAAATACTAGGTAAATTACGGTAGAAAATCATGTCATTTACCTGAAGTATTTTACATGCCCGACACTGACCTTAGGGATGAAAAGGTAATTTACCTCAGCTAAATTACGTATTTTTTTACATGTAAATTACGCTTATAATTTACGTCCTAGTTCCTTGAAATATACACCCCTGCACATAAATGCTGTCCTTCCGATTTATTGTTCGAACAATAACACAATGAATCGTAATCGCTAATCCTTAATCGTAAGAATGAGAGGAAGTAGGACAGACATATATCTCTGTCCTGCTTTCTCTCATTATTACGATTAAGGATTAGCGATTACGATTCGTTGTGCTTTAGGCTATAGACGAACAATAAACCGGAAGTTCAGCATTTATGTGCAGGGGTCAGGGTTGTGCACGTAAAATACATCAGGTAAATTACATGGGTTTTCTACGTATATTACATATGTAATTTACATGTTTAGTTTTCTACATAATGTAATATACATCAGTACACACAGATTTAATCACGTGACAGCGCGCGAAAATTTAAAATTTATATATATATAGATATACCTTATAGATTTGGGATGTAAATTACATAGTTTTCTACATTTTCTACGTATATTACGTCGAAAATGTATTATACGTCGAAAACCTCGAGTGACGCGTCACTGCACAACCCTGGCAGGGGTGTATAATGTGTATTTTTTTAGAGTGGGAAGTAATAAACGTAATTTACATGTAAATTACGTATAAAAACCCGTATTTACGCGTAACTTTACTTCCCTGCATGTCGTGTTTTCAGAGATGGGTAAGTAGTTTAATACTGTTTTCTACATCAAATGACCATGTAATAAATGTTTCGAATTTTTTAAACAATGTATTTTTTTCGAAGTTATTTTTAATCACAATTATTTTCTACTGTAAAAAAATATGTAGAAAACAAACAGTGTTAAGTTACGTAATTTACTTACTCATCTCTGCCGCGCTGTCATCGCCGGATTTTTAATTTTTTATTCCATTAGCATTGTAGGCATTGTATATTGTGTAAAATTTGAGGTTACCCGCACAATAAATTACCTTTAGCGAAAATCGTGTTTTTCCGTGTACAAAATACAAACCAGTGACAAATTTTCTAAAAAGTAAATGTTCAACATACGCAAGAAACACACGCTTCGCGTTAAAATAATTTTAGCCTGTCACATCTGACAGGAATGACAGATCCATTGACGTGTACCGTGTACGAATTTAGAAGTTTTATAAATCTAAATTAATCGTTATTGACTAAAGCAAAATTGAAAGTAAGAAATATTCTATTTCCAAAAATCAATATTCTGTTATTGTGTTGGATTGTTGTTAGTTTCTACAAATTTGTTTAATAGTTATTTTAATAAAGATAATAACTGCATTTATTTAGAGTGAACAATTTAATTGTATATTGTTTTCTCAAGTTTTATCGTTAGTAATTTAATGATAATTAATAATGCTTTCTGTATACCAAAATCTAGATTAATTTTTTATAGAAAAACACCAAAAATGGGTTCAACTCCGAGTCGAAACGATGATTTTTCAAAAAATACATTCTTGGAACGATTCTGTAGTAAAGAATCTATATCTCCTACGGATATTTTTTGGAATAGATTTTTATCTTTTAATATACGTCCACCGTTAACCAGGAACGATCAGATTGAATTGGATTCTCGATTAGATACAACTTGCCAGAAATTACTTGTCAACAATCATACAACAGGAAATATTGGCTCTTTAATAGAAGTAGCGCTGTCGAGAATGGCTGAATTGCTTATGTCGAAACAATCTGAAAAGTATGACGAATAAAAGATCAAATTAGTATTAAAAATATGCGAACAGATTTTACTAGTTAACACTTCTTAAGCCTTTTTATATTTACTAAAAATTTTAATAAGAATTATACCTATTAATCATTTTATTCGGACTTGACGGTGTATTTGAATTTTAGCATAATTTTCCTTTTTGCAGCATTGTGTACACGTGGCAAACTTATAACGCTTTATTCGCAATTCGATGCGTTTTGAAGTACTTCATTGAAACCGTTGGAGAAACAGAAATGGTTCAACATACAGAAGTACAGGTAGAAGCATCTCAGGGGCAAGATGCAATGCCCATAAGACTGCAGGCTTTTTTTGAAGCTCTTAAAGATGTTATTGTTAATGTTCCTTTAAGGTAATGGATTTTTAAATGACATATTTAACACTTTTGAGTGAAACTAAATAATGATGTTTTAACAGCGATCTTACCTATCTGGTTCATTTGGAGGCTATCAATTGCTTGCTGGTGCTATTATCTGTGCAATTATTCTCGCAAACTCCGTCGGAATATAGCATTTGTTACAGAATTATAATGCATCAAGAGCAGAGTGCTTTTGCTCCAATTATAATTTGCACTTTGTTAAATAACTTTACCCAACAAGAACATGCACCACCTGGTTTACTTACACAACCTCATGGAAGTAGCATTGTTTTAAGCATTGCTGGTAAATTCCTCTCTTTTTATTTAGATAGTTTATTAAGCCATTACTCGATAATCTATAATAATAATCCACAAGATTCATTCATTCTTTCATTCTGTCCTCACCTGAAGTTTGGCTCCCAGATATTTTTTTTTTAAATCAGATACTATTTAAAAAATGCATTTAAATTGATTAAAATTTAAATTTATAAATATCAGTTCAAATTATTTTAATTTCATTAATAAATAAATCTATACTTTTTTCTATAAACTATTATTATTATTAATAATATTAACAATAATTAACCCATTAATAACCAAGCCGAAACTGGCAGTTGCAGAACCAGAGTAACAATTGAAATAAGGATATTTTACCAAAACATAAAAAAGAAATCAAATTTTTACGTTTTTACAATTTGTATATAAAAAAATTGTTTAAAATATGTATTTTCAAACAATCTAATAGCTGCAGTAGAAAGTACGGAAAAATTTAGTAAAAAATCAATATTTGCAAGTTAAAAAAAAATTAATTAATTTGATAAATTTATAGGGTTTTTAAGCATGTTGAAACTTCTTCTTTAATAATGCTAAAGCAATAAGTACAATAATTTACAATATACAATAATTTACAAATAAATAAACAAACTTTTAAACAAATTTTCAGATTTGTTTAAATATTATTATTTAAACAAATTGTAAATTTTGTAAAAATAGTTCAGTACTCAGAAGCAAAATGTCCTCATTTCAAAAGTTACTTTGGTTTAAAAGAAGTTTCAACCTGCTTAAAAACCCTATAAATTTATCAAAATAAATAATTTTTTTTAACTTGCAAATATTGATTCTTTACTAACTTTTTTCGTACTTTCGACTGCTGCTATTAGATTTTTCGAAAATGCATTTTTTGAACAATTTGTTTAAACAATTTTTTTATAAACAAATTGTAAAAACGTAAAAATTACATTTTTTTATATTTTCGTAAAATATCCTCATTTTAATTGTTACTCTAGTTCTGCAATTGCCAGTTTCGGATTGGGCATTAATGCGTTAATTAATAATTAATAATAATAATAATAATTATTATTATTATTATTATTCTCTTTAAATTTTATAAGTATTCTTCAATTTTGTTTAATTATTTTGTTCTGTTGTCGATTATTCTTGCCAGTTTTCGAATTTTTTCTTTCGATTGTCAATTATTTTTCTCATTTCTGAATTTTTTTCTTTAATATTTAATTATTTTAGTCATTTTGTAATTTTCCTTTCAGTTATAAAATATTTTCCTAAAATTTAAATTTTATTCTTTAATCTTCAATTTATTTCTTTAATTTTTAATTATTTTATTTAATTCTCAATTATTTTCTTCAATTTCCAATAATTGCATTCTACGTTTTTCAATTATTTTATTCAATATTCAATAATTTTAGCATTTTCTCAATTATCAATTATTCTCTTGAAATTTCAATACAATTCTTCAATTTCCAATTGATTTCTTCAATTTGATCATTTATTTTCTACAATTTTTTTCATAATTTTCATCAGTTTTCTAATGACAATTTATTATTCTCTTTTAATTTTAATTTTTTAATTATTTTCCTCAATATTTAATTTTTTTCATCATATTTTAACTTTTCTTGTAATTGTCAATTATTTTCATAAAATTTCCATTTAATTCTTTAATTTCCAATTTATTTCCTAAATTTGTAATTATAATCTTCAATTCTTCAATATTTTCTTTAATTTTCAATTATTTTTATCGATTTATTTTCAATTAAATTTTCAATATTCAATAATTCTCTGATTTTTTCAGTTATTTTTTCACTCATAGAAATTATTTTAAAATTTCAATTCAATTATTCAATTCTAGAACTATTCTCTTCAATTCTCAGTTATTTTCTTCAAATTTAAATTCCACTTGTCAATTTTCAATTATTTTTTTTAATATTAAAAAATTATCGACTTTTTTCTATTAATTTTTTCGATTATCATTAAGTTTCTTTAATTTTAAATACAATTCTTTAATTTTTAAATTCCAATCTTCAATTTTTATTTCCATTCTTCAGTTTTTAATTGTTTTCTTTTATATTCATTAATTCTCGGCTTTTTTCAATTGCTCTTTTTTAATTTTTAAGTATATTCTTTAAATTCCAATTCCATTATTCAATTTTTTATTACTTTCTTCAATTTTAATTATTTTTTTCGATTTCCAATCCACTTGTTAAATGTCCAATTATTTCCAACAATTATCCCTATTATTTTCTTAATTTTTCAATTTGCAATTATTTTCTTTATATTTCATATTTCTTGTTGAATTTTTTCAATTGTTTTTTCAGATGTTTATTTATCTAGTCATTTTTTTAATATTCTTATCAATAATTGACAATTATTTTTGTCATTTTTCATATATCTTCTTCATTTTTTCAATTATTCTCATCATTTTTCAACTATTTTTTACAATTATTAAAATTATTTTCCGCAATTTTCAATTATTTTCTCTAATTATTTTTTGATTTTTAAAATTATTTTGTTCGGTTGTGCATTATTCAATTGACAATTTATTATTTTCCGTTAATTGTATTATTACTCATTAATTTTAAACATTTTTTTGTTCACATGACAATTATTCTCACTATTTTTCGATTTTTTTCAATTATTAATTATTTTTTTAATAGTTAATTATTTTCCTGAATATTTAATTATTTTCGTCATATTTTAATTTTTCTTGTAATTGTCAATTATTTGCTTGGAATTTCCATTTAATTCTTTAATTTCCAATTTATTTCTTAAATTTGTAATTATATTCTTCAGTTCTTCAATATTTTCTTTAATTTTCAATTATTTTTATCGATTTAATTGATTTTCAATTAAATCTTCAATATTCAATAATTCTCTGATTTTTTCAAATATTTTTTTCACTTATAGAAATTATTTAAAATTTTTAATTCAATTATTCAATTCCAGAACTATTCTGTTCAATTCTCAGTTATTTTCTTCAAATTTAAATTCCACTTGTCAATTTTCAATTATTATCTTAAAATTTTATAATTGTTCTATGATTTTTTAAATTATTTTGTTTGGATGCGTATTAATCTACCCATTTTTTAATTTTGTTTTCAATTGACAATTATTTTTATCATTTTGTAACTTTTTTTTTAATTATCAATTATTTTGTCAAATTTTAATTTATTTCTTAAGTTTTCAATTTATTTCCTCAGTTTTTTATTATTTTCTTCAATTTCAATTATTTTTTTGATTGTCAATCCACTTGTTTAATTTGCAATTATTTCCAACAGTCATTCCTATAATTTTTCAACTATTTTGTTTAAATTTAATATGTATTGTTTAGTTTTTTAAACTATTCTTTTCAATTGTGTAACTATGTATCCATTTTTCGAATTTTGTTTTCAACTGTCAATTATTTTCGTCATTTTTCAGATATATTTTTTAATTTCCTTATTTTCCTTATTTGAATTTGCAAAAATTGGTAGTTTTAAATGAACAACAATATTGCAATGCATGTTGCTAGTATTTAAATAAACAAAGAAAAAAAATTAAATTGTTCAAAGAAGCAGTAAAGCATGACTTATTTGTGTAAAAACGTTAAATATCCTTCATTAATGTAATTTAACTGATATACTTTTATTTTAAAAGCGGGATTGTGGAACGTTATTACACTGGGAATAGGAAACAGTCGAAAAAATGTACAAATAAGTAGCGGAGGTTCTAACGAGGAAATAGAACGAAAACGAGACACTGAGACGCCATTAGCTAGTCAGTCTTTATTGCTATTATTAATATTAACAAATCACTGGACTACTTCGCATAATCCATACAGAGATGCTTTATTTTCTTTCTCAAACGTTCCAGGTATTTTTTTGTGAATTAAAATGTTTTAAATTTGATATTTAAATAGTAAAAACAACATATAAATTGTGTACAAAAAGTAAATTATTGACTTGAAATAATTTTCAGATGATAATTCTGCAACACAATCGAAAGTGATTCCCTCATTCAGATTTAATTTCAATAAACTGTATTCTACGATTTGTAAAATACCAAATTCGGACGAAGTAACATTACTTTTGTACATGCTTTTGTATAGGAATCCAAATGTTAAGCAGTATATTATGAAACAACAAGACATTCAATTATTGGTAAATAGATTTTTGTATTAATATTTGTATTTTAGCAGTTTGTTTCGGAAATTAATTTACAAAATTTTCTTTCAGGTAATACCGATCTTACGAATTTTGTACAATGCACCTGACAACACGTCTCATCATATTTACATGTCTCTTATCATTCTCTTAATTTTAAGTGAAGATGAAATGTTTAATAAGAGAGTGCATGAAATTGTGAGTATTATATTTTCTAAAATTATAATTTTTCAAAATTACAGGGCTACCAGCGAACTTGCAGATTGAAAATAGTAAAAAAAAAGTGACTTTTTAATTTAAAAAAGTGAGTAAATAGTGAGTTTTTAAGTAAAAAAAGTGAGTAAACAATAATGAGTTTGATATTACTGATATTAATTTGGGGTCCGCCAGCAGGGAAATAATTAATCAGGGTTCCCTAATATCAGATGACACACTAACAGCGGTGTTCATTACATCAATAAACGTGTTAAAAAAATTTAAAAATTTATTATAATAATGTAATGATTCAGGAAAGCCATTCAAATATGAAGCAAATAATTCGAAAATGGCAAAAATAATTAAAAAATGACAAAAATAATCCAAATTTGAAAAAAAAAATTGTAAAATGGCAAAACTAATTGAAAAATTTGAAGAAAATGAATTTGAGACTGGTGTAAAATCTTTAAATTGAGATATTAACGATATAATTAAAATGAATTATATTAATATTGAAAATAATTCAACTATAGTTGAATAATGTCTTAAATAACTGAAAGCTGGTGTAAATATTAAACTTTTTAGACAATAATTGAAAAATTGAAAATAATAATAGACGTTAAGTAATTGAAATTTGAAGAAAATAATTAAAAAATGTCCAAAATAAATGAAAACTTGTGTAATAAATTTAAATATTCATGACAATAATTTAAAGACTGAAGAAAATAATTGATATTTCAAAAAAATAAAATTCGAAATCGCAAAAATACTTGAAAATTGACAAAAGTATTTTAAAAATGAATAAACATTTTACAAAAAAAGTAAGAAAAGTGAGCAATAGTGAACATTTTTTTTAAAAAAAGAGTGAAAGTGTGAAAAGTGAATCACTGGTAACCCTGAAATTATAGAATTTATTTTGTCATTCTAAATAAATTAATGAATAAAATAAAATTTTTATTTATATTTTCAGACATTAAAAGGTATAACCTGGTACACGGAACGAACTATTAGTGAAATTTCTTTGGGTGGACTTTTAATTCTTGTTGTTATAAGAACGATTCAGTATAATATGCTGAAAATGCGGGTAAACTTTTTTTGTACTACTAAAATAAGCAATTTTAAATAATTTTGCATTTTAATTTAATTTATTTGCATAATTTTTTAAAAACTTCATTTTAATTTAATAGCAATAACTTTTCAATTTATTTCTGTTTTCTGATTTTAATTAAATTAACTTTCTCATCAGGATAAATATCTGCATACGAATTGTCTGGCAGCTTTAGCAAATATGTCAAGTCAATTTAGAAATTTGCATCCTTACGTGAGTCAAAGGCTTGTTAGTTTATTCGAGACTCTAGCAAAAAAACACGTTAAATTAGAAAATAAAATTCGAAATCAATCAACCTCAAATTCAATTGAAGCTGATGCTTCTAACGGAAAAGTTGTCAACGCAGACTTGGTAAGAAATGGAACCAATTTTAATTAATGTTTATAGTTTAAGTACATTTTAAACTCTTTTTACATATTTGAAAATATAATTTAAAATTTATTTTCCAATATTCAGATACAGGATCTAACTATTTTGGAAGAGGTACTGCGAATGGTACTGGAAATAATAAATAGTTGCTTGACTCACCAATTACCTGAAAATCCAAATCTCATCTACACACTATTATATAAACGAGAAGTTTTTCAACCTTTTAGAGTTCATTCTGCTTTTCAGGACATTGTTCAAAATATAGATTCGGTAATACTTTTTTAAAATTATATATTTACTTTATAAGATGAAAAATTAAAAATATTGTCTAAAATCATTTAATTATTTTCTTAGGTTATCAATTTCTTCTCCTACAAATTGGAACAAACCGATCAGTCTCAAATTGGAGTCAGTGAAGTTTTGGCTACCATTCAGCAAGGAACTAGTCAATGGCCAAAAGATCGTTTGCGGGTAATTTGACAATCAATATAAAAACTAAATAATTACTTGGTTCCAGGGCTGATAAAACCCATGATTTTTTTTAAAAAAGTCCGATTTTTTTTATTTAAATCAAAAATAGATTTTTTTTTAAATACAATCAATGTATAAAATCTCCAAATTTTTATTTATAAGTAGTTCATTTTTTAAACTGAGAACATTTAATAAGAAATAATGAAGAATAAAACATTTAATCAGAATCAAGTAAATTATGTCGAATAAATGAGAAAATTTCAAAAAAATATTTTCAAATTCATATGATCGCAAAATTAAGAAAATTAGGTAAAAGAAACGAAAAAATAATAAATTTAAAAAAAAAAACAAGAATGTATAAAAAGTGTCATGAACATTATTGAAGAAATGGTGAAAAAAAAATTAAAAAAAAACAACACAAGAATGAAACAGTGACATAAAAATATATAAAAAAGTAGAAACTCTTTTAAAAAAATTAAAATATTTACGGACATTAGTTTTTAAATTAAAAAATAAATAAATAATAAGATAATTAAAAAAGCTTTAAAATATATTACTAAAGAGAACAAAATTTTAAAATTAGAAAAATTAGAGAATTATTTTACAAATTGAAGAAAACAAAAATGAATAAAATTTATTGTGGAAAATTAACAAAAAAATTAAAAGAAAAAATGCTATTAATAGAAGTACGATGTTAAAATGAGAATATTTAGTACAAGCTTAAATTTACAAAATATAAAATAAAAGAATAAAAGTCTGCAAAAAAAGTAAAACATTGAGAAATTTAAAAAAATGATAAAAGCATCGAAAAAATATTTTTAAAAATTCGAAATTGCAAGATAAAAACTAAAAAAATTTAAATGAAGGACCAATATTTCTAAGAAATGGAAAAATGATGACAAAAATTAAAGAATTAATTTTGCAAGCACTAAAAAAATAGTGAAACATCAAGAGAATTAATAAATATCAATAAAATGGAGAAATGTTTATTTCCTTAATCTAACAAACTGTAAAAAATTATTTTAAGAATTAAAAAAAATATTAACATTTTGTTAGAATCTACTAAAACATTAGAATTACTAAAAATAAAATAAAAAATGTATATATAAAGATAAATGAAAAGACTACAAAAGAAATTTAAAAATCCTTGAAAAATAAAAAAGTTTACGCAAATTAAACCAAAAATATTTTTATAATATTACACTTAAAACAAGTTTAACAATAAATTTAGAACAATATAAAGAAAATCTAAAAAATGTATGAAAGAATAAGTAAGTTTATAAAAAATCTCGAAAAAAATAGACAATATGTGAAAACAAAAAACAATTTACAAAAAAATGAGGATATTTATTTTTAAAAACCTGGAAATACATAATTATGGAAATCAACGAAATAAAAAGTTTAGTGAATTTTATAACAACAAAATTGTGTAAAATAATATTAAAAAAAAAATTGTAGAAAATCCTAAAATAAAAAGACAAATACAAAAAAAAACAAAAAATCAAAAGTAAAAGGAGAAAAAATCTTAAAATTTTGTAAAAATAAGAAATTATAAGATATAAATTAAATAGTTTCGAAAAAGTGAAATCTGTTCGAAAAATTGCAAGAATTAAAAAAAGGTTTATTTTGAATTTGAAGAATAATTAATAGGTATTATTTAATTATTTTGCATTAATTATTATGCATTTAAACTTGAATTAATTGAAATTTAAAAGTTTGAACAAATTGGAATATGAGTTAATTGACGTTTGGAATTTATTTAAATTATAATGACAAGATGTAAAAATTGTTTTTACTATTTTTTTGCTATTTTCATACCAACAATTTTTAGATTGTAGGTATTTCGATCATCAGTATTAGCACAATTTTTTAAATTTTATAAAGAATAAAATAAAATTGAAATTTTACAGATTTATCCACAAATTTGTGGGTTTTTTTAATGGTTTGCGATTTTTTACATGCAGTATTAGACACCCGGAGAATTGTAAAGTTTTTTTTTATTTAAATCATAATTTTAATGCAAATGACCCAATGATTTAAAACATGATTTAAATCAAACTGATTTAATCAATAACAGCCCTGATTGGTTCTCATTAAATATAAATAATTATTTAGTCAGTTAATAAAAAAAAAATTTGTTTGAGTTTAACAAACGCAAGAATATTATAATTGAAATTCATAGTATGTTTAAAGAAACGAAATTTCAATTTTCCAATTTTAATCATTTAACTCTTTCTTTGTTTATAGAAATTTCCGGAGCTAAAGTTTAAGTATGTCGAAGAGGAACAACCAGAAGAATTCTTCATTCCTTATGTCTGGAGTGTTGTTTGCAAAGGAGCTTTACTTCATTGGAGTGCAGAAAATATCAAATTATTTTTGCCAGGCAGTGGAGAACAAACCACAATTGTTGTTTGCTGATTGACAATGGACTTTTCTTCTTTATTATGGAAGGTAATTTTTTAAAACTGTGTTTTTAGTAGAAAATCGTTATACCCAATTTAAATCTGTCGAAATACAAATTTCCATCTATTCAAAAATTAAATTAATCTAAATTTCAGGTGATCTAAATTTCAATTTATTCTATTTTTAATTAATCCATTTTGCAATCTACTTCAACTTGAGTCTATTAGAATTTCCATTAAGTCTAATTTCAATTTCAAATAACTTTTTAAAATTTTCTACATTCAAATTTTAATCAATCCAATTTTCAGTTTATCCAAATTTCAATCAAACCTAATTTTTAAGAGAAAAAACTTATGATGATGAAAATGTTGATCGATTTAAATTTAATTTATTCAAACTTTAACTGAAGTGAACATTTTTTAATATCTATTTGCCTATTTTTGAAAAAAAAAATTACCTTTTCATCTCTTTAAAAAAAATAGGTACCTATATCTTATATATGTAATTTCAGAAACGATTAGATTATTTAAATTTTTTCTATTTAGATTGGCCTGAGTAAACCGCTACTGCTTTGTAGCTGATTATTTTCGTGTGCGAAAGAAGAAACTATAAAATGAAAAATCAACTCTTTAAAGTTTGAGTTTGTGCAATATTGGTAAGGGTTTTGTAAGTCGTCTATTATTTAATTGATCTTAATTTAATCTGTCTCCCATTAAGAGCATTGTAAATTATCCTTTAAAATAATGTTTATAAAAATAATCATTATTGCGATAAGTTAAGTTGTATATATAAAGATCTTATAATTGTAAGCTTAATTACGAAAACATAATCATCAACATTTGTAAATAATTTGTGAACTACGCCAGTATATACAAAAAAAATATACAATTCTAATATTTATAACAAAGAACTTGAAGTTTGAATTTATTTCTAAAAAAGAATCCAGGATTTGAATTTTTAATGATTTTTTTTATAATATTGTGAAATTTTCCAAATTTTTAATAAGAATCTGAAATTGAAACATTGGATTATTTTGATAAAGGCTCAAACAACAATTAAATTTACACCTTTATTAAACAAATACACGACGCTTAGTATTTATAATATGTATTTCATTTTTCCTAGCATGTGCAATGTGTTTATCCGCATGTGTTAACCATCTTGTTTTTTTTCTCTTCTTTGTTTTTTGTGTGTGAATTAAAAAGATAATTTGACGTTCCTGTGCGCGACGCCACTGAATAAGCTCAGGGTGTCATTTTTCATTTTTTGTAAATTATGTTTCACAAATACTGCCTCTTTAGTTCGAAAAGATGTAATTAGCAATACAGCGGACATCCCACGATAATTAATTCCTTATTACATTTTCTTTTGTTTCTTTTAATATTTAAATCTTATTAGTTAACACACAATCCATTGGTATGTAATGGGAGGGAATTTAGTCAGCTCATAAGAATACTTCAGTACAACCTAGCTAATTTATAATCGATAATAGGTGATTAGTTTATATCGTAACATTAATATATATATACATGTCAATGTATATATATATTTATTTATTTATATATATTTTTTCTTCATTATATGTATATCAGTAATCTTGCGTTTATCATCATACTTAAGTGTCACTTGCGGTGTGTTGCGTACGTGTTAGGTGTGTGTGTGTGTGTAATTTCCACTTTTTTTTTCAATTATTGCATTACACCCTTTGCATTGAAATTAGCGTGCAACGAACTCTTTTCCACAATGTTGGTTAATCTTGTATCAAATCTGCCAAAATTGAAATTTTCCCAATTACATACAATTTTCTTTTTAATAATTTATTTTCTTAATCCACTAAACATCATTATTAATTACTGATTCACGTACACACATAATTATTTCTCAGTGAAAAGATCTCTTCTTCGAGATTAAGACGACAGTAATTTCTAATTTTTAGTCGAATTTGATATGATTTAAGATTAGTTTTCACGAGCACACATTACACGCTCAACAAAAACAATTAAATAAATAAAGTTTTAGGTCTTACATGTTAAATAATCATTACATTCGAAATTTTTCAGTTAATACAGAGCCTCTCGGAAAATCAGCTTATAAATAATCTTACTTTAACAACTTTAAATTAAGACTCTATTATTAAATTATTAGTAGATAAAGTCTTCGTTTCAACCTTAAAAAATTAATTTCAATTGTTTCTTTAAAATACTTGTGCTTTAGGTATTTTTGCTTTTAAATACGTGCTTAATAATTTCAATACTTTTGCTTTTAAATACGTTTGTGCTTAAACACTAGTAAACCTTTTTCTGAGAAACTCTGATATTAACTTAATCTTCCTCCTCGTTTTTGCTCGCACTGATTAATTAAGTACATACATCGATGACTGTACACTCGTGTTGATTATTCATAATCCGAACCATGAATTAAAAGCCAGTCTAGTCTGCAACACTTTTGAAAAGTTCAGGAAGCCTTTCTTTAGATTTATTTAGTACAATTTAATACAATTTACGTAGTCGAGAATTTTACATAGTATCATCTATTACGTCATTCAAGTACTTTTTTGAAACATTCTTTAAGAAAACCTAATTTTCCTTTGACTATCTGAAAATTACAGACACCATTGCACCTAAATGCCTGAAAATTGTCACACAAATATATCAGATGTAAGTTGTTTTCATCTTTTTTTTTTCTTTCAAGTGTAGAAGAAATTTAAAACAGTAAAAAATCAAACCAAGATAAAAAGCGTCTACTAAGAAAAAGTAGAAAATTTAGGCATTGCTACGTGAATTATTACACGTATTTGGACTGAATTTTTTTTTTTCACACGATTAAAACTATTTCTATTTATAAACGTAGTCTTACAACTAATCGACGCAGCACGCTATGGAGCTTTTCTTTCTTTCTTTCTTTCTTTTTTTAATCGTAAAACATATTTTTAAAAACAAACTATTAATGGCAAATTTAAATGAATTTGCCAGTAATAAAATTAAAATTAAATTTTCAGATTTTATTCCTCATTTTTTACCTGTCCGAAAAAAATTATTTTTTATTTACTTTTTCAGTAGATATCTCAAATATTATTTCTATATTAAATTTAGGAGACAATGAGGGAGAAAAACTAGTTTTAAAAAGCATAATAACGTACAATGTATTAATGGCGATCTCCACGCTGAGTTCTGGTGTAAAGCCTTCACGTCTGACAAACCTCTTATAAAAATGATATGATATGCACATTGGAAAAATAAATTATCATATACTTTTTATGAATATAGATTATTCATACATAAATTTTTAGTTCTAGACATTTGATCGATACGACTCTAAATACGCATTACATTCGACCTTTCAAGACTGGGCAGTATTGACAACTCGACGTTTGGTCCATTCAGATACAAAAAAAGTTTTCCGCATCATTTTTGTTCATTGTATGATAAAAAATTTTCAATTATCCATTCAGAAGTATTTCTAAATTTAAAATCATAATAAAAAAATAAAAATATTGTAAAACGGTAATAAAATTTTGTATAAAATCAGAGTTAAAAAATAAAAATTTTTACAACTTATTTGTATAATAATAATTAGTCGTTCACTGAATTGTTCTTGGAATTGTAAATTATTCATAATATACAGTAAATTCTTTATAAACTAATAAATTCTTCATAATAGAAAATTATAAACTAAAATTCTCTTAAAACCGGTGTTTTGCATTTTTAATGCACTTTTTTCCCCCTAATTTCTAAACCAAAGTATTCACTGGTAAAATTTGGACAGAGAAAATAACGCAGAAAACGATTTTTCCACCTTAATGGACAAAGCCTTAATTTTGCAGGCCGGTATAAATATCGATATTAATTTATTGCTGAGAAATTTCGATTTCTACTATTCAATAAGCAGAATTTTTAATCAAACCAAGAAATTGATTTTTCGCGAAAACAAATCTGATTTAATGCACTTCAATTTTTAGAACTTTTCTTGTTGCGAGTCAAATACTGCCTATGGCTAGAGTACAATCCATATTTAGCTGTGTGATGAGAAAGAATGAATGTTGAAAATCCTTTTTTCGTTTTATTTACTTTTTTTTTTACAAAACACTCGTCTTATTTATTCACTTTTAAAAAATGTGAATTTTACCTTCATTTTTAAAAATGCGAACATTTATTTTTGTTTAAATTACGAACTTTATTTCTTTTTTTTTTTCAATGTAAACAAAAAAACACTATCAAAACTAACTTTCTAACTGATTTAAAAATTGTAAGTAAAAAATTTTACGTTATTGTGAATATTATGTTTTATGTTTCAGGAATATTCGAGGATTAAAAAGGATTTTCACATGTCATTCTAATGATTAAACGTCAGTGACTTTCGACAAAGTCAGTGGAGTTTATCTAAAGCGAGAATTATGTATGTATATACATACAGCTATATGTATATATATATATATATTTATTTATTTATATATAAAACTAAAACCTTTCAAACACAGCTTCGCAAATAAAGTGCGACGGTTGTGTAAGCGCGCAGCTTAAGTTCGGATTAACGAAACAATTGCACACCTCCAATATAAAGAAACATTCAGGAAATATATATTGTAGAAAGGGCAGCGTATTATGTCAGTAATGGAAGACGATTATTGCAATTTTTGTCAAACAACACACAATAGAAAAAAATTATAATAAATCTTTGCACAATTTGGTCTAATCATAATCAAAGTATAATATATTGCCTGAAATCATTTCTGAAATCAGTTGTTCAGTCTCTGGCTTTTGAATTTTTTTTTTTTTTTTTCGTGAAAAAATCCAAGGCTGATAGATTTTCGTCAATCTATCCCAACATAATACGCGTGGCCCGATTTGTTTAAAAACCTAAATTTCTTTAAAAATTGCCGTAAGCCACCCCAAGGTGGGCATTAACAGAGTTCATCTTGCGAAGATAAATCCGTGAGATCAAATATTGGTACAGGTCTCTCGATAATTAAAATAGTGCGGCTGCTCGTTTATGCTCTGCCTTGCATTACTACCGAGGCTGACTTTCTATTTTATCGACAATAACAGTAAATTCTAACAGCAGTTGACGTACAACTAGCTTCAGTAGCAATAGTATATCTTTTTCTTGGTTTTTTTTTTCATTTTTTTTTCTTTTCAAGTTTTGTTTTGTTTTGTATTATAGGAGCGACAATATTTAGGAGTGTAAAAAAGTTCCCTTCCCAGCTACTGTAATCGTAATCATAATTATATAACGTAATTATAATAGTCGATAAGGATTCAAGAATATAAATTAGGTATTGTAAACATAGAAGTGACGTCTCGTTAAATATACGAGGGTCGTTTTTCACGCCACTATCGCTGGAGCAATAGATACTGCAGGTAGAAAGAGTTAACTATTAGATAAAGCGTCCTGCACTCTTAAAAATTTTTCATCGGCCTTTAAGTAGAGTACTAACGGCTTATCTTTCTACAAATGCAAATCTACGGGGACGGATACAATATGACACTTTCACCTACCGCTAAGAACACAATTTGTCTAGGTCACTATTAGATCAATTGTCTCTGGTACCGAAATGCCTGGACCTGGCGAATTCGAAAATGCGCTCTCTCTTAATTTAAAAACTGACTGTGGCTTCTTTTGTTTGTGCTCGAATTTTTTTTTTTTTTTCTTAAACGCTGTTTTGTGCATTTTTGTGCCAGGGACCGTACAGTAACTTTGGGCGTTTTTATCTCGATACCGTAAACCTACATCTTAGAATTTAATGCAGTAAAAAAGTTACCTCAAGAATGCATTAAGGAACGTGGATCAAAAAGCTTTTTAAAAGTCGTGAATAAATGCATATCCATTATACAAATGTAATTCAAGACGTCGACTCTTCAATCAGTTTTTAACTTTTCACAGTTTGTTTGTTTAGTTGGTTTACCCAGCTCGTATTCGAGCCTTCTATCTTTCTAGTCAGATATTTAAAATTCAAAAGTCTTCAATTTTTCAAACTTCTCGTCCAAATGAGTCCAACTCAAAGGAGTCGATTTCAAAGTTAAAAACTGATTCTTCAATTTTTTAGTTCTTTTATATAAACAACAAAAATATATATATAAAATAACTGGTTTTGATTGTTTCAATAATGCAAATATTGCACATCATCAAGGTAACTCGATTCTTGCATTATGCTAAAATAAATGCAGAAAATGTTGATTTTTTTTTCAAAAATGCATAAAGCCCTCATTTTCTTTTAAACTCGGATGTTTCTCGATTCTTAAACAAAATCTACAATAAATTCCGAAGAAAACTGTCGATGAGTTTCTTTTGGATTAACAAATGTACATAATTACTTTTAGAATTAATTTAGAATTGGTTTCAGATACTGCTTTATCTTGAGGCACTCAACTAGTTTTCAAAGGCAGGTCACTAATGGAATCAAAAATTGATAAACATTTCCGTTCTAAGAAATTTAGGATCATTGTATTCTCCTTGCGTAATTGCATTTTCTTGAAGAATCAATTTTCTCGTTATGAATTCAAGATTTATACAATTTGAAATGTTTTTAAAAATTACGACATTTTTAAGTTATCTTGACATCAGAAATTCATGAAAAAGTAACAAAAATTGCCAAAATCGGGTTTTTAATTGAAATTTACCAAAAGAATGAAAAATCTCTTATTCTTAAAAAAATTCAAGATCCCTTAAGAATTGAAAGATGACTTGTATTCCAAGAGGAGAATTCAAGATCCACCTTCTCCCGAACTTAATGCAGATTTTTCAAAAGAAACAGAAGGCATTTTTGAACACAAAATTGTGCATTAGCGAATTCCTCGCCTGTTGAAAACTGACAAGATCTCGTACCAAGGGAGAATCGAGAGTGTCACGGGTTGAGATCACGAAACTAAAAAACGCGCAGTAACAGTGTCAGTACTCTCCTTAAAACCGTACTGATAAAGGGTTGTTGGGTAACGCGTCATTAGACGACACGATGATCCCACTCAAGGTCATGAGGCGCATTGTGGCCTCGATGTCGTCCTGCATTTATTTCGCAGTCATTCTCGCAGTCCGAGGTGTCAAGGTCATCATCTCGAAAGGATCCTTCCTCAGAGTCAGAGCTGGCCGAGTCATCAATGTCCTCGTCTCTGTGATCCTGCTGTCCGCTGCCCTCATTCAACCTGTCCATAGGATTGACGGTAATTGCGAGGCCAGAATCATCCCAGGCCATTTCAGTCTCAGCCGTGAGTTCATCGCCTGCTGTGCGTCGTCGTTTGGAGGCACCTCTGACTCTGGCCGCACCCACGACACCCATCAGCAGCAGGAATCCAATGCAAGCTGCGGCGACGATTGTCACCGCGTGACTTCCACCAGATCCGACAATTGTCCTGCCCTCGTGCAAGGAAGACGTCGAGTACTCGTCAGAGATGTCGGCATGATGCCGTGAGAGTTGAGCGTGTCCTGGGGCAGGCTCGACAATTTTGGCGACAGGAGGTTCGCCGGAGGTCGAGTGTGGTACGAGGGTGGTCTTCTCTTTGGGATGAATCACGGCCAGGGTCTGGATGTACTCGTTGCTGGCGAACCTGTCGCTCAGCTCGGAGCAGGTCAATTTGAAAACTCGGTCCAAGTAGTAGGCGGGTTTGCGATTTGTGTACATAATGAGACGGATCAGTTGCTGATAGTTTTTGGGAGAGTCAGCACCAGAGAGGACAACCCCGTCGCGATCAATACGAGCACCGATATTGTGGAATCTTCTGAGCGCATCGCCGGGTAAATCGAGAGTCTCGTGATCGGGATTGAGACTTGGATAGACGCTGACTGCACAGGCGTCGAGCCTAGCTGCCGTGCCAGCAGTGACCTTTGCATCTGGGAAGACGCGAACACCTTGACGGAAGTCGGTGTACTCTCGGGCAACGTAGCCGGTGCCGTTGACGGTGATTCCAGGACGAGGAGGTGGAAGAACGGTTACGTACGACTGAATGGTCGGAATGGCCAAAGGTCTAGATTGACTGCCTTCGCACTTGATAACGGTATCGAGACGGAAATTGCGACGACCGGGAGTAGGGAAACGACGTGTGTTCGAGTAGCCGATACGACGCAGAAGAGTTTCAACGTTGGTGCGATTGTCGCCATTAATTCGGACCTCGGTCATGTCGGAATTTGTGAGGAGTTCGACGCCGGGTTGAAGAAGGTCCACGGGAGGTACGTGGATACCCTCTTGGCAATGTCGGAGACAAGAGAGTACCTCTGGTTTCTCGTTTCTGCCGACCAAGACCGAGAGACCGGCCAAGTAACCGCGGAAATGATGTTTTGTTTTGTTGTCAGAGCCTTGCCAGCAAGCGCCAACAACCAGAGTTGTGTTAATTCCTTTAGCGGGATGCAGGGGCCAATCGTCAATAATCTCTGGATTCTTCTCGTCGGTGTGCCACTCCTCGCCGTCAACAAAAAGAGTGACTTTCGGGAAGTCGACTTGAATTGCAAAGTGATGCCACTTGTCGTCACATACCTGAGCCAATTTCCAGCGCCATTCAGCAGGTCGGAAGATGTTTGGATCGCCTTCAGAGAAATCTCGACGGAGAAGAAGAATCAGGCGGCAATTGCGAATGAAGAGGGCATAATGATGTCGATTCATCTCTGCAAAATTTTTAATCATATTAGAACAAACTCTTAGAAGAAATTTAAGCTGATTATCGTGCAGCAGTTGCTTTTAACAGCTGATGCAAAAAATTTGGCAAGATCTAATGGAACGAAATTCATTTATTAACTTTTCTTAATATTATTGATATAAAGTTGTAGATCAAGATGTGTGTTGAAAATGAATCAGATCAACAAAATGGGCAAAAATTGGATGGAATTATTTGAAAAAGAAAAATTATTTAAGATCATGCAACTTTAGATGATAAGAAACTGTTTTTGATGTTTGTTATTTAACGAAAAAATCTTCAAATAATTTTCATTTTTCTTAAGTAAATAACCACATTTTGTTTGATTGTTTAAAAAATTGAAATAGTGAACTTGTAAAAAAAATCTTGCTAATTAGATTTAATTCGAATTGCAAAAATTAAACTCAAACTGAGGAAATAAACGGACAAAAGTGGTTAAATCCATTTTTCGACAAAATTAAGATACACTTTTACATATTTAGGAACTTACAAATCGATCTGTCACTGTTAAATTAAAAAAAAAAAAATTACAAATAATCTCAACTTTAAAAACTATGGACACAAACGATTAACAGGTTGAAAAAACAAATCAAAGTTTCCATGGTCAAAAATAAATTATATAAAGTTCCATTTTTCAATTACTCTAACAATAGCTGAATTTTCTCTAAAGAAATCGGGAGAGAAATTGATTAGAAACTTTAAAGAAAATTATTAAATGATAAGAAAAAAGTTGTTTAAATGCAAAATATAAATATAATTGAATTTTGAAGACAATAATTTAAAATTGAAAAACATAATACTGAACAGTAATTAAAATAATTCAAAATTTTGAAAATAGTTGAAAATATATTAGAAGCTAAAATATCATAGAAAACTAAAAGAAATAATTGAAAATTAAAAAAAATGAATTAAAAATTAGAAAATTACAATAATAAAAATTAAATATAGAATTGAAGATAATTAAAAATGGATAAAAGAACGATATTTTGCAGAAAACAATTAGAACGATTGAAGAAAATAATTGAAAACTGAAGCTTTGAAAAACTTAATAGAAAAATAAAGAAATTAATTGAAAATTGAGAAAAATAATTGAAAATTCAAGAAAAAGAAATATTTTGAGTACCTAAATTTAAAAAATGCTGAAGACAAAATTTGGAAATCCAAGAAAATCATTGAAAAAATTAAAAAATACAATTGACATTTCAAGAAGGAAAAATAAATTTAATGAAATAATTGATAAAAAAGATTGACAAATACCTATAAAAATTATAATTATAATTATAATTTGAAATTCATTGTCAAAAGAATAGAATTATTAAAAAATAGAGATTCTAATTATTAAAAAGTACTAAGAACATTGACAAAAATAGATAAAAAATTGAACATTATTGAAAATTGATGAATATAATATTGAAAAATGAGAAGAAAAATAGTCTAGAAAACTTTTATCGAAAATATAGAATAATATAACTTAAATTTACAAAAAATAATTGAAATTCGAAAACAAATTACTAAAACTTAACAAAAATTCCTGATATATAGGGACTTTAACTATTATTAAAACGACTTAAGTTCAAAAATTTTGATTAGCACATCTCTTGTTGTACAGCATTTTTTAAAAGAAAAAACCCTCCATTAATTAAAATACTTAACAAAATTTTTAAAATGCAAAAAGCAATAAAATAAAAAAAGTAGTTTGGCCGTATGAAAAAGTGTAAAAATGGGTATTTTTTTAATAGCTTTTATATTTTTTCTGGAAAACAGATATATTTATTCATCTGAAGAATATTATTAATAATAAATAATCTCAATCTAGTAAAAATCTCGCCAAATCTCACCAAGGGTGAGGGGGGTTGGCCTAGATAAAAAAAAAAAAACCTTATGTAATTCAATGGATTAATTCCCCTTAAATAATTTTGATCAAAAGTGTTTTTTTTTTTTGAAATTTAACTTTCTAAAGGTCAAACGAACGTACATTTATCCTTTTTTGGAATTTAAACAAGTTGACCTAAAATATTATCCTTCATATCAAACTATTTAGTTATTTAAAAAATTGAATTCCTTTTTTTTTCTTTTCGGTTAAGAAAATTATTTATAATAATATTTCCATATAAACAAAAAACGTTTTAATGAATGTAGTAGCAAAATAAGTGGCATAAAGTTATATATAAAGTTCTTGCTCAAATTGAGACGCAACAAAAATGAGCTTTCCCTATTCATTTTGAGCTTAGTTTTTTCTTCGTTTAGGAGCATGTTTTTTTGTTCTAACATACCTTAAAAGAAATAAAAAACGATTTTTGATGCGCGCTGAAGAAAGGGACTTTAGAAACAGAAAATCAATTTTCGGTTTATGATTAACACTGAAAAAAATGTTTAGTCATATCAACAAAAATTTAGTTGAGCCAACCACATTTTTGTTGCTATGACTAAAAATTTGGTTGAGCCAACAAAATTTTTGTTGAGATGACTAAACATTTTTTTTTAGTGTTGATTTAACTTCATTAAAGGCTCCTTTTTTATAATCTAAAGTCAGAAAATCTTTTTATTCAATATTTTTCAAGTTATGAAGTTGTAGAATTCTGAAGTTATAAAATTCTTCTGTAAAATTGTCGATTTGATTTTAAGCTCGTCACATTTACAGGCTTCACAGTGACAATGAAGAATATTTTATGGGAAATAGGGAACTGAATACATAAAAAGAGAAGACTTTTAGGGTACTTTAAAAAGTTTATAAATAAAGATAAATGAATTATATATACCATAATTCATGTTCAGGACCAAACATTTTGTAGTCTTCTAAAAAAGAATGGGAATTTGGATCGATTAAAATTTGAATACATTAATAATTTCATAAATTAAGGTTCGGATTATAAGTAACTTGGAACCGATTGGTATTTGAATAGATAAAATAAGAATTAGAAATTGAAGAAAACAATAGAAATAGGTGAAAATTATGTCCATTTCCTGGACATTTCGCTTCTAAGTAAGCAAAATAATTTGCTTCCTTATAGAGGAAGCAAAAAATTAATAATATATAAGTTAATTGGAGAAGTTATTAAAAAATGAAAAATTTTAAATGCAACAAAATGTTAAAACATGAATTATTTTACGAATTCCTGATCAAATATAAACTTTATATAGGTCAATCAATTCGTTTTGAGATAAGGAATATGATTTTTGTATTCATTAGGTTGAATTTCTATAATGAAAAAATTTTTTGGCAAAAAACGATTTTTTTTCAGTGAAAAAAGGTGCTCAAAAACATTTGGTTGGGTATTTTTAAAACTTCCTGTGTCCAAATTTAGATATTCATGAGCTTAATAAGTCATCCAAATTGTATTGGAATCCGTTAAAGCGTTCTCGAGATATCTTGTACACAGAAAACGCTATACATAAACACACACATACATCTCGACATTATCTTAGGAATGAAAATTTACACTTTTTAGATGAAAATAAGTCGATTTAGGCTATTTTTGAAAAATCGAAAATCTTAACGATCACAAAGCTTCCTCTATGAGAAATCAAAAATAAAACAAAACATTGAAAAATGGAGAAAATTTGGAAAAAAAGTTTCACAAACATTGAAAATATTAAAAAAAGTATTAAAAAATATGAAAATAGTGGAAAATAAACTACAAAATAAAAAGCAGTAAGAATAAAATAAGAAAATGTAAAAAGGTAAATAAAAACTAAGTAAAAGAAATAACAAATTTTTTTAAAAATTAAAAAGTTTAGGAAATTATTCACAAAATAAAGAAAATTTAAAATGAATACATTAATGAAATAAAAGAAAAAAAAAATTCAAAGATTAGATTCATTTTTAAAATATTTTTAAAAACAAATATTGTTAAAAATAAATAAATAAATAAATAAATATGGTACAAAAGGGCAAGTTTATTTTTGTAAGCCCGTATATAATTAAATAAATAAATAACTAAAAATATAAACGAGAAAACAATGAGATAATTAAAGAAAAAATTGTATTCTCCGCCCCCTTAATTATTAAAATAGAAAAGAAAATCAATGAAAAAATAAATACATTTTTCGGAACGCTATGTAACTAGATTATATAAAATAAACTTGAATAATATGCGTAAAAAGAAGAAAAGAAAAAGAAGTAAAAATCTTCAATATGTGATAAGAATTAAGAAATTGTGTCAATGTGCCGAAAAAGAAGAACAAAATACTGATAAACATTTTTGAAGAATAAAAAATTATAAGAAGAAAATGTAATTGTTCAGAAAAATTAAGATATTGGAAATTCCAAAGAATTGGTTTATAAAAAAAATCAAAGAATGATAAAAGAACATTGCCAAGGAAGGAAAAACTTTATAATAAAGTTAGAAAATTTAAAAGATTTCGTAAACATTTAAATTAAGTCAAAATGAAACATAAAATAATTAATTTTTAATTGAGCCCAAATTTAATTATGCGATTTCAAAATTGAACATGGATTAGCTTAGACAATTTTTAACCAATTTCATTCGATCAGTGGTCATTTAAAGCAAAATTGATTAAAATTTCGATGTATGATGAGAAAAAATATAATTAAAATAGGATAAACGATACAAATTAGCCTCAAAGTTAAAAGATTATTGAAAAAATCAAAATTTTAGAAACTTTTTTGTCTGTATCTTCATGAATTCACATGATAAGAGAGAATATCTTAGACTGTTTTAAAGGTCTGTTTTTCAACTCCGAAATAAAAAGAAATTTACAATAGGATAAGAAATGGCAAAGTTATGAGGAATATGCAAGAAATTATATGCAATAAATTTCCGAAAATGATTTTTTGGCTATAAAACAAGATTTTGAGGGTGTATAATAGATTAAATACATACACATACCATTCTTTTTATTTTTCTATTATCTACAATCTCCACTAGGTCCAAAAAGAAATAATCTTTCACTGTCACACAGTGAAATTATTAAAATCTAATATTTTTGACTTTCTACACAAAATTTTTAGATGAACTCTGAACTATTTTAAATTCAATTCTCCAAGTCATTGAAGAATACAAGATTGAAATTAAATGTTTCTAGATTATTCTACGATTTCCTGGAATTTCGTGAAAATTTCCGGAACACTTAAAAAATTTCCTAACCTTTTCACAAACTCCCACTTTTTATCTTGATGCAATAAATTGATAGCAATTTCTCTAATCATTAGATACCCTTTTAAATAGATTTTTGTGAAAAATAAGGGATACACTGGAACTTCACTTATTTGATGCGCAACACGCGATAAGCATGTGCGCATTCCTCTTGCTTCAGCGTTTAGATTTGAAATGTTTTTTGAAATAAATATTTTATAAGGCCTAAAACTTATTTTAAGGCAAATAAACTTAAAAAAATTAAAATTTAATACATATTCAATGCATTATATATTTTAAATATAATATATTTATTTTTAAATGTTTTAATTTATAAAATTTTTCAAATGAACCGCGCACTCTTTCAGTGACGACCACAGGAGCAAAAGGCATGCGCACTTGCGTTTGGCGAAGAACGAATAGGAAGAAGAGTGAGAAATTATTATAAAACCCAGCCAATCAGATGCGCTCCTTAAATTACGTCAGATATTGTAGAGTATACGCCTCCAAAGGTTAAAATAAGTGTGACTGTTTGGGCCGACTGTGTTAAATAAGTGAGACTTCAGTGTATTAGGAGAAAATGTTACAAATGGAGGACTTTTAGGGACCAATCGCAAAATAGAGGACCTTTAGGAAAACAGGGAACGCCTATGAAGCCTTCATTGAATAAATTGACAGGGTGTCTACTAATTTCGTCCCACAAAATTCCCGGTCATTTCCCGGTTTTTTCTCTTGTTAACTTAAAATTTATTTTAAGTATAAACAGACCTACACTTGGCTACAAAAATTGAAGATAACAATTGATAATTGAAGAAAATAATTGAAATTCGAAGAAAATAATTGAGAATTGAAGAATTAAATATTAAACTTTACAAAAAATAATAATTAAGAATTTTAAAAGAAACAATTAATAATGAAAAGAAATAATTAAACAATGACAAAGATATTTGACAATTAGAAACAAAATGTAAAAAAAAAGGAAATATTAATCTACAATTTGAACAATAATTGAAAAAATTGAACAATGGTTATTAAATTCAAAGAATATAATTGAAAATTGGTCAAATAGATGGAAAATAAAATAAAATAATTTAAAATTTAATTTAATAATTCAAAATTGAAGAAATAAATTGAAAATTAAATAATGAAATTGAAATCAGAAAAATACTGAATTATTGAATATTAAAAAAAAACATAATTGAACATTGAGAAATAAAATTGAAATTCGAATACAATAATTGAAAATTAAAGAAAATTATTGAACAATTGGATTGAAAAAAGAAGAAAATAATTTATAATTAAAAAAAAAATGGAAAATGCCAGGAATTATTTAAGGTATTTCTCTCGCAGTTATACTTGAGAAAATCGATTTTCTATGGATTTTCTTTAAATTGTGAGAAAATGTTATTTTATATGTGCCTTGTATCTGGTTACAATTTCAAGAATATTTACCGTCTAAAGTTTGAGATATTAATTTTCGAAATTTCAATTTTTATCCTTTTGCATGTAAAATTGAAATTTCGAATATGAATATCTCAAATTTTAGACGGTAAATGTTCCTGAAATTTTGACCAGATACAAGGCACATATAAAATAACGTTTTATCATAATTTAAAGAAAATCCATAGAAAATCGATTTTTTCAAGTATAACTGCGAGAAAAATACCTTAATATTGAAGAAAACATTAAAAATTGAAGAATAGAATTGTTATTTAAAGAAATTAATTGAGAATTGAAAAAAATAATTAAACAATTGAACAATTGGATTGAAAAAAGAAGAAAATAATTTATAATTAAAAAAAATGAAAAATGCTAGGAAGTATTTAATATTGAAGAAAACATTAAAAATTGAAGAATAGAATTGTTGTTTAAGGAAATTAATTGAGAATTGCAAAAATAATTGAACAATTAAATTGAAAATAGAAGAAAATTATTGAAAATTGAAGGAGGTTTTGAAACATGAAATAAATAACTGATAATTGAAAAAAATAATTGAAAAAAGTCGAGATTACTGAATATTGAAACAAAGAATTCAAAGTTGAACAAAATAATTAAAAATTAAAGAAAATAATTTAAAATTGAAGAAAGTACTTAGAAATTGAAGACAATATTTGAAAACAGCAGAAAAATGTAGAAATCGACGGAAATAATTGCGAATTGATGAAAATAATTTAAAAATTATCAATTTAAATTAAAATTGAAAGAAAAACATAATTTGAATAATTTCAACATAATTGTAAAAAAATTGAAAATTGCAAGAAATATGAAAAAATAATTGGAAATTGAAGAAAATAATTGAGAATTTAAAAAAAATCATTGTGAAAAGACTAGAGTTATTGAATATTGAAAAAAACAATTGAAAATTAAAAAATGGATTTGAATGTCGAAAATTATAATTGCGAATTTAAAAAAATAATTCAAGAAAAAAGAAATTAAACAACCCAGAAATTATAGAATTTGAAGAAAACAATAAAAAATGAAGAATATAATTGTAATTTAAAGAAATTAATAAAAAATTGTAGAAAATAATTTAAAATTGAAGAAAATGTGATTTTATGAAAATTGTTGAATAATAATAATTGATGAATTGAATTGAAGTTTCAAAATCATAATTGATAATTGAAAAAAAATATTGAAAAAAGCCGAGAATTATTGATTATAGAAGAAAATAATTGAAAATTGGAGGAGTTAGTGAGATGTGAAATAAATAAATGATAATTGAAAAAAGTCGAGAATTATTAAATATTAAATTAAATAATTAAAAATGAAAGGAAATAATTGAGATCAGAAGAAAATAATTAAAAATTGATGACAATAATTGAAAATTGAAGAAAATAATTGAAAATTGTATCAAATAATTGGAAATTGAAAAAATAATTTAGAGTTGAAGAAAATTAATAAAAATTGATTAAAATAATTGAAAATCGTAGAAAATATTTCAGAATTAAAGAAATCAATTAGAAATTGATGAAAATAGTTGAAAATTGAAGAAAATGATTGGTAATTGAAGAAAATAGTAGAAAATCAAAGAAAATAATTGAGAAATGAAGAAATAATTTGAAATTAATGGAAATAATTCAAAATCTTAGAAAATAATTAAGAATTGTAAAAAATAATTAGAAATTGAAGAAAATAATTGAAAATTGAAAAGAATAATTGGCAGTTGAAGAAAATAATTGTGAATTTCTGAAAGTAGTTGAATAATTGAAGAATTGAATTGAAGCTTCAAGAACGTAATCGATAATTGAAAAAAAATATTGAAAAAGCCGAGAATTATTGAATATCGAAGAAAATAATTGAAATATGATGAAAATAATTGATAATTGAAAGCACACAATATAATTAATTGCCCATAACTATATAAACTATTATGCATAATTACACAAAATTGAAACGCATAATCAGATTGGTTCAAAATGCATAAAGTTATTATCTTTATTTATAAAACTAATTGATATATTAGTCAAATTTATTATCCCAGAAAGAAATTTCCCGGTTTGACGGAAAATTCCTGGTTAATTCTCGGTTTTTCACGGTCTATTTATATTCCCGGTTTTCCCGGTTAGTAGACACCCTGATTGAATAATACAAATACTCACTGTGGTCATCAGCGGCACACAGAAGATGTTCCTTGACATGGGGATCCTGCCTGGGCCTTGGTCGATGTTTCACCCAAACTCCAATTGTGAATTTCTGAGCCAGAGCATGTTCAAGAACATCATTGGGCACGATAGCAGCAGAGTTAGCACCATCAAATTCAAAGATTTCGTCAGCTTCTCGACCTTCGTCTCTCGATAACAGGGACGTCCAGGAAGTTGAGGGTCCAGGAGTTGGCAAGAGGTCGACACTGTCTCGAGAAGCTCCGCAGAGTTTTCGCTGACTTTGAACGCTGTAAGTGTCTCGATCGCAGCCCTTTCCAATGTGATCAGTAGCAAGGCTCAAAGTGGTTCTCAAGCTTCGAAGAGTACAAGGAGCGTCGCAGAGCTCCAATTTTGCCGAGGGAAGAAGAGGCTGTGATCCAACACCAGCAGCATAATCTACCCTTTCTGGAACTCCTCGCCATCCAGGTGAACAGACTCGATTCACTTTGACAGTAACCATTGCAGGAGCTGACTGTTTCATTCCGCAATCGTAAGCGACAACGCTCAAGATATAATTGTGCGATCGTTCATAGTCCAAAGGTTCCGTATTTCTGATTGCGCCCTCATTGTCAATCGTGAATGGCTGATCGTCAGTCAAGATCTCGTATTTACAGACATCTCCGTACTTTGGTGTGCAATCTCTGTCAGAAGCCTCCACGCGAACAACCTCTTCATAAAGACGTCCTTCATCAACTGTACTGACATACGCCGGTTGCAAAAACTGCGGTGCGTATTCATTTACATCAACCACAGTTATATGTACCGCAGCACTGCAAATTTAAAAAATATTCAAAATTAGACTGGAATTAGATTAGAATAGTAAACTCAACGTATAAACGTATTTAAAAATGGCAAAAATAATTCAAATTTAAAAAAAAATTGTAAAATGGCAAAATTAATTTAAACTAGGTGAGAATTATGTCCATTTCATGGACATTTCGCTTCCAAGTAAGCAAAATAATTTGCTTTCTCATAGAGGAAGCAAGAAATTAATAATATATAAGTTAATTGGGAAAGTTATTAAAACTAGGTGAAAATTATGTCCATTTCATGGACATTTCGCTTCCAAGTAAGCAAAATAATTTCCTTTCTCATAGAGGAAGCAAGAAATTAATAATATATAAGTTAATTGGGGAAGTTATTAAAACTAGGTGAAAATTATGTCCATTTCATGGACATTTCGCTTCCAAGTAAGCAAAATAATTTGCTTCTTCATACAGGAAGCAAAAAATTAATAATATATAAGTTAATTGGGGAAGTTTTTAAAAAATGAAGAATTTTAAATGCAAAAAAATGTAAAAAAAAATGAATTATTTTACGAACTTTTGATCAATTATAAACTTTATATAGGTCAATCAATTCGTTTTGAAATAAGAAATAGGATTTTTGTATTCATTAAGTTGTATTCTTAGCATGAAACAAATTTTTGGCAAAAAACAATTTTTTTCGATGAAAGAAGGTGCTTAAAAAAATTTGGTTGGGTATTTTTTAAAATCCCTGTGTCCAAATTTAGATATTCATGAGCTCAATAAGTCATCCAAATTTTATTGAAATCCGTTGAAACGTTCTCGAGATAACTTGTACACAAAAAAGCTATACACACACACACATACATCTGCACATTTGCTTAAGAATGAAAATTTACGCTTTTTAGATGAAAATAAGTCGATTTAGACTATTTTTGGAAAATCGAAAATCTTAACGATCACAAAGCTTCTTCTATGAGAAGCAAAATTGATTAAAAATCAAAAAATTTATTTAAAGATTGTAAAACTGTAACAAAATAATTGAAAAGTTTACAAAATAATTGAATAATAACAAAAATAATTAAAATTTGAAAAAGATAATTTGAGACTTGTGAAAAAAATTAAATTTTTGAGTACAATAATTGAGATATTGCCGAAATCTTTAAAATGAGAAGAAACTAATTGAATGACATACATAATTGAAAGCTGATGTAAACTAGGTGAAAATTATGTCCATTTCATGGACATTTCGCTTTCAAGTAAGTAAAATAATTGTTAATTGGAGAATTTATTAAAAGTTTAAATGCAAAAAAATGAAAAAACATGAATTATTTTACGAATTTTTTATCAATTTTAAACTTTATACATGTCAATCGATTCGTTTTTAAATAAAGAATATGATTTCTGTATTCATTAAGTTGTATTATTAGCATGGAAAAATTTTGACAAAAAACATTTTTTTTTTCGATGAAAAAAGATGCACAAAAAAATTTTATTGAATATTTTCAAAAATCCCTGTCAAAATTTAGATATTCATGAGTTTAATAAGTCATCCAAATTTTATTGAAATCCATTTAAGCGTTCTTGAGATATCCTGGCGACAAAAATCCTCTATGAGGAAGCAAAATTAAACTTTTTATACAATAGTTGGAAAATTGAAAAAAATAATAGAAATTTCAGGGAAATAATTGAAACTTAAAGAAAATAATAATTAAAAAATGACAAAAAATTATTTATATATATATGTAGAAAACAGTAGACAAATGACAAAAATAACTGAAATTTTTGGAAAAAAAATAATAAAAAATGAGATATATAAATCAAAAATAGAAAAAATTAGGTGAAAAATATGTTCATTTATGAACATTTCGCTTTCAATTAAGCAAAATAATTTGCTTCCTCATAGAGGAAGCAAGAAATTAATAATATATGAGTTAATTTGGTAAGTTATTAAAAAAAAAAAAATTTTAATTCAAAAAAATAATAAAACATGAATTATTTTACGAATTTTCGATCAATTATTAACTTTATATAGGTCAATCAATTCGTTTTTAAATAAAGAATATGATTTCTGTATTCATTAAGTTGTATTTTTAGCATGGAAAAAAATGTTGGCAAAAAACAATTAATGAATATTTTTGAAAATCTATGTGTTCAAATTTAGATATTCATGATAAATTATCCAAATTTTATTGAAATCTGTTAAAGCGTTCTCGAGATATCCTCGAGCCAAAAAAGGCTACACACACACGCACAAACATACATCTGGACATTTGCTTAAAAATGGAATTTTACGCCTTTTAGATGAAAATGAGTCGATTTAGACTATTTTTGGAAAATCGAAAATCTTAACGATCACAAAGCTTCCTCTATGAGGAAGTAAAAATAAAAACTCTAATACATTAATTGCAAAATTGTATAAAATGATTGAAAAATTAACGATATAATTAAAATGTGAAGAAACTAATTGAATAACGACATAAATAAATGAAAACTGTTCTAAAAGTTAATAAATTAATGACAATAATAAAAAGACCGAAAAAAATGACATTTAAAAAAAATAGTTCAAAAATGTCAAATATCTCTATTTAAATAATGCCAAAAATAATTGTAATTTGAAAAAAAAAGAATTTAGAAACGTAAAAAATAATTGATAACAGATGTAAAAAAAATTAAAAATTTGAAGACAATACTTAAAAAATTCACGAAACAATTTAATTTAAATTGAAAAAAAATTTTAGAAGTTTGAAGAAAATAAGTGGAACTTGAAGAGCATAATTTAAAAATAGCAAAAAAAAACTTAAATATGAAGAAAGTAATTAAAGTTTGAACAAAATAATTGAAATTTGTAGAAAATTTATGCAATTTATTTAATATTATTTTACACAATTTTGTTATTATAGAATTTCACTAAACTTTTTATTTCGTTGATTTTCATAATTATTTCTATATTTTTTTAAAAAAATACTTTAATTTTTTTTACATCTTGTCTATTTTTTCGAGACAATTTGCAAACTTACTTGTTCTTCAATAAAGTTTTTAGATTTTTTTTATTTTTCTAAATTTATTGTTGAACTTATTTTAACAGCAATAATATCAAAATGGGTTTGGTTTAATTTACTTGAACTTTTTTATTTTTACAAGATTTTTAAGTTTCTTTTGTGGATTTTCTTTTTATTTATCTTAATACATACATTTTTTAATTATATATTTTTTGTACCTACTTTTTACATTTTTTTAGTTTGTTAGATTAAGGAAAAAAACATTTCTCTATTTTCTTCTTATTAATTTAATTTTTTTGATGTTATACTATTTTTTTAGTTCTTCCTTGCGTTTTTATTAATTCTTTAATTTTTGTCACCTTTTTCCATTTCTAATAATTTTTTTTCCTTCTTTTCAATTGTTTAGTTTTTATTTTATAATTATGAATTTTTGAAAACATTTATTTGGTGCTTTTATCTACATTTTCTATATTTTTTAAATTTTCTACTTTTTTGAAAGCTTTTATTCTTTTATTTTATATTATGTGAATTTAATCTTGTACTAAATATTCTCATATGAACACCGTTCTTGTATTTCATAGAATTTCTTTCCTTTTAAATTTTATTTTAAATGTTACAAAATTTTATTCTTCCTTTTTTTATTCAATTTGTAAAATAATTCTCTAATTTTTCTAATTTTAAAATTCTCTTCTATTTAATAATATATTATAACGTTTTTTTAATTATCTTCTTATTTATTATTTTAATTTAAAAAAATGTCCGTAAATAGTTTAATTTTTTTGAAAAGAGTTTTTTTTATATATAATTATGTCACTGTTTCATTCTTGCGTTGTTTTTTTAAAATTTTTTCTTCATTTCTTTAATAAACTACTTACAAATAAACATTTGGAGATTTTATATACTAATTATATTAATAAAAATCCATTTTTAATTAAAAAAAAAATGATTTTTATCAGCCCTGTTTATAAGGTAAATTATTAATCAGGCACCCAATATTAGAACCCTCCCGTAGCCGGAATAGACATTTTACTGAACAAGTCAGAAAAATGTGTTTTTAAAAAAAAAAACTCACTGACAACCCGGAGATAAGGAAAAAGGATCAATGTTAATTTCTAAGTATTTCATTTTCGGGTCGCCATCATTTTATCCAAAAAATGTATTTTATTAATTTAATTACTTATTATTTAATTTAATTTATTTAATTATTATTAATACTTTTAGAAACACTTTTAAACTTCCAGAGATCTGAAAAGAAGTTTGAGAACTTTGAAAAATTTCAGCTTGATTTTCACGAATTTACCAATTTTTTTTTTGATTTCTGATAAAGAATTAACTAATTTCATTTAATACTCTCTGCAGTCTAGATATAAGAAAATATTTATACCAAATAGGAAACTTAAACAACTCAATATAAAGATTTTATTCATAAGAAACCTCGTGTGCACAAAATAGCCTCGCTTAAAGATGAAGAAATATGACAATCATTGAAAAGTTGTTATAAATCGAAATAAGTGTAAATAAAAATTAAGGATGATTAAAATCAAAATTAAATTAAATTTGGATCGATAAAGGTTCGGTCAACAGTAGTTCAATTAATTAAATTTAACATCAGTTGAAGTTAGAGGCATTTAAAATTTGGATATATTGTAGTTTATGTCGAATGAAATTAAAATCAATCGGAATTTGAAATTGATTATAATTACACTGAACTGTAATTTGTTTCTATTAAACTGTAATAGATTTTATCACGGTAACAGGAATTTATCAAGGCAAATTGGTTTTATCCAGGTGAAATTTAGCTTAATTAAAATTTATATTAATTGGGATTAAATATAGGTATCAAAATTTAGAAATAATCAACATAACAAGCAAACATAATTACTGAATTACTTAAATCTATTGAAATTTGTTTTATAATAATTAAAGCTAAAATCTCATAAAATTTTGACAGGATTAAAATAATTAGGAATCAATTAAAATTTGGATAAACTGAAGTTTGGTACGAATAAAATTTAAATTGATTAAAATCTTTGTCAATAAATTGTTTTACCAATAAAAATTAAATGAATTTTCAAAATTTGGATGAGTTTGAAATTTAAATCGAACAAAAATTATTGAATATTGATTGCATTTTTTCGGAAAAATTAAATTAAAAATAACCAAAAGAGAAATTTGGATCAATTTAAATATTTTAAATAAATTACAATTCAAATTGATTGAAACACGGGTAAATTAAAATTTAAGAAGGTTAAAATCGAAACAAATTGAAGTTCATATATTAATTAAAATTCGGATAAATTGAATTTTGAGTAGATTGATATTTAAATCGATTAAAAATTTAATTAATAAATTAATGTTTTGATCAATAAAAAGTAGTTTAAACGTGTTAAATTTAGATAAGTTGAAAAGATAAAAATAAAAAAATTTTCAAAAATAATGAAAAAAGTAGTAAGTAGTGAGAAGAAAACGAAAAGATATCAGTTTTACTATAAAAGAGTTTAAATTGATTTTATTGAATCTGTCATAAATAATCTCCAGAACATTTTTATTCAGAAAATGAAATTTAGTACGATATTTCTTGACATTTCTTGGATAAAGCAATATTAAAGATACAGATGTTGCGGCTAAGATATTAATTTTGTTATATATATGTTATAAGTAATGTAATATTGATCATAAAGGTTTCAATATAGGCTTTACCAATTGTTTGTCTTGTATGAGTTTTCTGAGTCCTGTTTGTGAAACTGGAACTGAATCTACTATTGAACTCACATACGCGCCTTTTGTTAAAAAAGAGGGACATTCATCAGTATTTTACTGTATTTCATTCGTTGAAAGCTTAAGAAATCGATATTTTCATTATCTATACTCTATTTTAAGTTTTAACTTCGTTTAACTAGTTTAATTAGAAATAAAGTTCAGACATTTTTCAAATTTTTCTTTACTCAAGTTCAATTGACTTCTTTCGTTTGAGAGTACTTTGAAATATTCTTTTTACAAATTAATGATTAATTTCACTAAAAGAATTCAATAATTCGAGGATGAATGAATAAAGGATAAACCCATTATATTTAATTCAAAGTCGTTTCGACCTATTTTTAAGAAGATTTAATACTATTTTTATACATTGTTAGGTAACACATTTAAAAGATAATGTTTTTTTAATGAATTTCTCTTTTATAAAAGTACTTTTAAACTTATGATACATGAAAAAATGTAACACTGACATTTAACAAAAATTTAATAACGATACAATTGAAAATAAATTGATCATTAATTAATTTGAAAAAAAATTAAAAAATAAACAATATATTTACTAACAAAAAGTTTAAAAACATGATTCATTCAGTTATTAAATTCTAAAGAAAATAATTTTTTTAAAGAAATTTATCTTTTGTCAACAAACTACAATCGGTTTGTTTATATTTCTTGAGGAATTTAAAAAACATTTTATTATATTTATTGACAAAGTGACATTTTTCCACATTTTATCTGCTCTAAAGATTGTTTTTAACACTTTTTTTTTAAAGAATTCATATTTTTAAGGAAATCAGAGCTGCTATCTAAAAACATACAAAAATATTCTCTCAAAGTATTAAATTTTGTTAAAAGTAGGTCATAACGATTTTGGGTGAAATGTAAACTACCACCAGATATTATGTACACATCCCTTTTTTATCGCTGCAAAAAATTGTTTATTTTATAAAATACATTAATTTTTTCTCTTTAATAAAGTTAAAGTTTAGTAGCTATTAAAGTTCTGCCAAAATTGAGTTCTAAACAAATCAAGGACCGTCACGAAATTAATTTGGTTTTTGGAGTTTTTTCAAAATATCTAGTAATAGTCAATAGATTTTACTCAAAGATTAAAATTAATTCATCAAATTTAAGGCAAAAAATAGTTGTACGTTGTTAAAATTTCAAAATTGATTTTCAATTTTTTTTTATTTCGCTTGAACCGTAATTCGAAACGAAACTAAATAATTATGTTTCGAATTACGGTTCAAGCGAAATAAAAAAAAATGAAAATCAATTTTGAAATTTTAACAACGTACAACTATTTTTTGCCTTAAATTTGATGAATTAATTTTAATCTTTGAGTAAAATCTATTGACTATTACTAGATATTTTGAAAAAACTCCAAAAACCAAATTAATTTCGTGACGGTCCCTGAAACAAATTGAGGTAATTTTTAAACAAGATATAAAAAAATAGTTTAATTTTCCATTTTTTCTTAAAATTATAATAATTGCAAGAAAGTTAATAAATGTTTATTATCTCAGAAATCAGGGCTGATAAAAATCATGATTTTTTAAAAAAAAAAATTATTTTTTTTTAAAATATAACCAGTATATAAAATCTCCAAATGTTTATTTGTAAGTAGTTTATTAAAGAAATAAAGGAAAATTTATAAAAAAATACACACAAGAATTGAAAAAGTATATATAAAAAAGTAGAAACTCTTTTCAAAAATTAAACTTTTTAAGGACAATTATTTTTAAATGAAAATAATAAATAACATGATAATTAACAAGATGTTTAAATATATCACTAAAAAGAACAAAATTTTAAAATTAGAGAATTATTTTACAAACTGAATAAAAAAAAAGTGGAAAATTTAAGCAAATTTTAAAAGAAAAAAAATTCTATGAAATAGAAGAACGATGTTTAAATGAGAATATTAAATGTGGATTTATCAACTTTTGAAAAAGTACTCCTCATTTAATACTAGATTAAATTTACATAATATAAAATAAGAGAATGAAAGCTTTCAAAAAAGTAGGAAATTGAGAAATTTAAAAAATATAGATAAAAGCATCAAATAAATGTTTTCAAAAGTTCGTAATTATAAGATAAAAAATAAACAATAAAAAAGAAGGGAAAATATTTCTAAGAAATGGAAAAATGATGACAAAAATGAAAGAATCAATTTAAACGCAAGGACTAAAAAAATAGTGAAACATCAAGAAAATTAAATAAATAGAAAGAAAATGGGAAAATATTCTTTCCTTAATCTAAAAAACTGAAAAAAAAAGTAAAAAGTACAAAAAATAATAAACTTTGGTTATAAAATCTAATAAAAAATTAGAATTAATAAAAAAAATGTATATATCAAGATAAATAAAAAGTCAACAAAAGAAATTTAAAAATCCTTTAAAAATAAAAAAGTTTAAACTAATTAACCCAAAAAAATGTTTATAATATTACACTTGAAACAAGTCCATCAGTAAATTTAGACAAATAAAGAAAATCTAAAACTTTTATGGAAAAATAAGTAAGTTTGCAAAAAAGCTCGCAGAAAATAGACAAAATGTGAAAACAAATTAAATAAATCTGCAAAAAGATGAGCATATTTATTTTTAAAAATATGGAAATAATTTTGAAAATCAACGAAATAAAAAGTTTAGTGAATGTTATAATAACAAAATTGTGTAAAATAAAATGAAATAATTTGCATAAAAAGAAGAAAATCCTAAAATACAAAAAAAAATATCAAAAGTAAAAGGAGAAAAAATCTTAAAATTTTGTAAAAATGAGAAATTATAAGATAAAATTTAAACATTTTCGAAAAAGTAAAATCTCTTAGAAAAAGAATTAGAATTAAAAAAAGATTATTGTAAATATGGAAAATAATTATTATTATTTAATTATTATGCATTTAAATTTGAATTAATTCAAATTTAAAAGTTGGAACAAATTGGAATAAGAGTTAATTAATTAATAAAAAAAAAGTAAATATTAATCTACAATTGAACAATAATTGAAAAAATTGAACAATGTTTATTAAATTCAAAGAATATAACTGAAAATTGGTCAACTAGATACAAAATAAAAAAAATCATTTAAAACTTAAGTTAATAATTCAAAATTGAAAATTAAATAATGAAATTGAAATCAGAAAAACACAGAATTATTGAATATTAAAAAAAAAAAAAAACAATTAAAAATTGAGAAATAAAATTGAAATTCGAATACAATAATTGAGATTTAAAGAAAATTACTGAACAATTGGATTGAAAAAAGAAGAAAATAATTTATAATTAAAAAAAAATGGAAAATTCTAGGAATTATTTAATATTCAAGAAAACATTAAAAATTGAAAAATACAATTGTTATTTAAAGAAATTAATTGAGAATTGAAAAAAATTATTGAACAATTAAATTGAAAATAGAAGAAAATTATTGAAAATTGAAGGAGGTTTTGAATCAAGAAATAAATAACTGATAATTGAAAAAAAAAACAATTGAAAAAAGTCGAGATTACTGAATATTGAAACAAACAATTGAAAATTGAACAAAATAATTAAAAATTAAAGAAAATAATTGAAAATTGAAGAAAGTACTTAAAAATTAAAGACAATATTTGAAAACAGCAGAAAAATTTAGAAATCGACGGAAATAATTGCGAATTGATGAAAATAATTTAAGAATTATCAATTTACATAAAAATTAAAAGAAAAACATAATTTAAAAAAGCTGAGAATTGTTAAATATTGAAGAAAATTGAGAAGAAATTGAAAACTGAAAGAAATTGAGAAATTGAAAGAAATATGAAAAAATAATTGGAAATTGAAGAAAAAAGAAATTGAACAACTCAAGAATTATAGAATTTGAAGAAAACAATAAAAAATGAAGAATGTAATTGTAATTTGAAGAAATTAGTTAAAAACTGTAGAAAATAATTTGAAATTTAAGAAAATGTGATTTTATGAAAATTGTTGAATTATAAAATGATGAATTGAATTGAAGTTTCAAACACATAATTGATAATTGAAAAAAAATATTGAAAAAATCCGAGAGTTATTGATTATAAAAAAAAATAATTGAAAATTGGAGGAGTTATTGAGATGTGAAATAAATAAATGATAATTGAAAAAAATAGTTGAAAAAAGTCGAGAATTATTAAATATTAAATTAAATAATTAAAAATTGAAGGAAATAATTGAGATCTTAAGAAAATAATTAAAAATTGATTTAAATAATTGAAAATTTAAGAAAATAATTGAAAATTGAATGAAATAATTGGCAATTGAAAAAAATAATTTAGAGTTGAAGAAAATAATTAAAAATTGATTAAAATAATTAAAAATCGTAGAAAATATTTCAGAATTATAGAAATTAATTAGAAATTGATGAAAATAATTGAAAATTAAAGAAAATAATTAGCAATTGAAGAAAATAGTAGAAAATCGAAGAAAATAATTGAGAATTGTAGAAAATAATTGGATTGAAGCTTCAAAAACGTAATTGATAATTGAAAAAAAAAATTGAAAAAAGCCGAGTATTATTGAATATCGAAGAAAATAATTGATAATTGAAAGCACACAATTGATTGCCTATAACTATATAAACTATTATGCAATGTACGGTCTAATAAAAAAACTGAGGTTCTATCTACATTTTTTCATAATAATTTGACTTTTTCATGTTTAATGTCTTTCATTGTTTCTGCGGTATTGTTAGCGTTAAGAAAAAAAGATAGTAGACAGACATCTATATTTCATGAGAATATATTATATTATATTTTAATTTTTAATGTATAGTTTTTATTTTTCAATTGCATAATTGTCGCATAATTCCACAAAATTTAAACGCATAATGAGATTGGTTCAAAATGCATAAAGTTATTATCTTTATTTATAAAACAAATTAATATATATTAGTTAAATTTATTAGCCCAGAAAGAAAAATCCCGATTTGACGGAAAATTCCTGGTTAATTCCCGGTTTTTCCCGGTCAATTTAAATTCCCGGTTATTTTCCGGTTTTTCTGGTTAGTAGACACCCTGAGTAATACTATTTTTTGCTACCTTCATACCAAAAATCTGTAAATCGTAGGTATTTTGATTTAAATCATGCTTTTATTCAAATTCCTTAATGATTTAAATCAAAATGATTTAAATCAATAACAGCCCTGCCAGAAATACTATTTGAAAATAAATTCAACTGTTTTTGTGATATTTAAAAAAGTAATCAAATTCTTCTTATCGTTTGCTTTTTGTCAAAACGAAAGTAAATAAATGCCCTTTTAATTTCTAGTGGCAGTAACTTTATTCCTAAATAAAAATGCAATAAATCAAAGAAAAATATATATATATTTTTTTTTTTTAATTTTTTAAAAATCTCTACTACCTTTCCGATTGAGCTCCATTACAGGCAATGGCAACAATGTCGAATTTGTAGTTACGTCTTTTCTCGCAGTTCAAAACTCGAAGAGCTTTAAGCTTCGCCACGCCATTTTCCTTGAGTAGAATTTCAAAAGGAGCCTCGCCATGGTGTTTGTTAGCGATATGAAAAGAGCAAATCTTAGCTCCCAAAGCACGAATCTGTGGTGTAACCTCGACTAAAGATTCATTTTCTTTCACCAAGCCGTGATATCCGCTTTCAAGACTCTCTAAATCCAACCGAGGAACTAAACAAAAGGAAAAGATATATTATTAGTTTAAAAAAAGAAATTAATAGAAAGTATCGGATAATAAGTTAAGCTTAAAACTCCATATGAATACACTTAAAGTTCTACAAAATTGAATAATTTATATAATTCTAAAAAACAAAAATAAATTTCTTTTTTTTTTAAATCTTTTGTTACTCAATTTTTTGAAAATGGAACTCTATTTGTACTTGTGTTGTGAACTGCGTACCCTAAATATATTGCACTCAATTTATGAGTCATGAAAGAGAGAAAGTGGTTTTTCATGCCAAATTAAAAATAAACTTGGTTCTTTAAAAAAAAACTCATTAAAACTGTTTCTTATATTATGTTTCTCAAGGGATTACAATTAAAAAAATTTTAATTACTTTTAAAACACAAATTTTATAGTAGATCAATTTTCCTGAGTCAAATAAATGAAATAAACACTAATGTTCCAATTTTTAAAATCTTTTTAAAAATAACATAAATTAACATTGAACCATCAATTTTTATTGTTTTAATAAGAATAAAAAAATAATTGTTCAATGCTTCAAAAAGGTTTGTTTACATTTTTAAAAAGTTAATTTTTTTTCATTTTTTTGTTTAGAAAATTCGAAACTTGAGTTTTATTTCGGTTACTTAAATTTTATTAAGTAAGATGTCGGTTCATAATTCAACCCTTCAAGAAATAACTCATCAAAGTATTCACTAGGCTTCGAAGTTCTCCAATTACGTTTAATTATTCATCATGTTAAACTGAAGAAGTCAAGAACATTTTGATAATGTAATTAAATTACAAATTAATTATTTATTAATTACACTTTAATTGTTATTATAATATTGCGCGATTATCACAAATAATGTAATTCAATAAAAAATAGTAAATAAATAATAATTAAACTTTTTTATGACCTACTTTATTATTACCGATATTTGTTTACAAGCAAATATTGAAAGGTATTGATTTAATTTCCATTTAAATGAAAGCTATTTGTAAAAGCACTTTTATAAGACAGGTTTTGAATAAAAGAATGTCTTATTATTTGAACTGTACCTGTATACTTCAATATTTTTTTGCTGACATGTAAACAATAGAAATCAATATTTCAGGGAGTTTATGGTAAGAAATGAAAATGGAAGAATCAAGATAAAGAATTAAGAAAAATAATGAAATCGTAAAAGTAAAAGGTAATGTGTTTATCTTTCTATGGGATTAAATTGAACAGAGAAAAATACCAAGTCAATAATATTCTTCTTTTTAAATAATTATTGCACTATAATACATTTTTTACAATATTCATAACTAAATAATAAATTTCAATCACAGTTTGTCAATTTTTTCGTATTTCAACTATTTTGAATATTCTATAACAATGACTTCAGTCAATGTAAATATATCTTTTTATCATTATTACAATCTCGAATCATTTCAAATACTAAAAACAATATTACCATTCTTTTACTTCAAACTGTAATTTACATAATTTACTTATTTCCAATCCATCTTTTAGTCATTTAGCGGATTCAGTGACGCATTATTATTCTCCCATCAGTTTAATACTTAAATCAATAAAAAAAATAATAATTCAACAGACCCTAAAGTTACACTGCAATCAAATCGAGAAAAAAAACCACATTATTAATGTTTGAAAATGAATCAAAATAATACGTTGCTCCAAAATCAATATTCCATCCTCTTTCACGTTCAACGTTTTTCTTCTGAAATTACTAAATAAACAAACTAAGTCCTACTGAATAACAGGTGAAAAAGGATTTCATTCAAGCAGAAATGAATTTCCACCTTAGAATGAAAAAATCGCCATAATCGTTCAAGCACTGCAGGTGCTCGTGTAATTAAATGATTCGATTATACTACGCTGAAAAATCTTTCTGTTTCTAATGAGTGTAAAGTCTCTTTTCAAGACGAAAAAGTAGATGGATCTTATTGAATTTCAAAACGCTCTGAAATTCTAGAAGCTTAAGGAGCATAACAGGTAAAATGGGGACAAGAAAATAAATGAAATCACCTCCATGATCCTTGATGGAAGTCGGTGTAGGTTCTTCGAGAATCGCGTGTGAGAGACCAAAAGTCAGGCACAACAAAATCACTGTTCCAGTCAGCCACATTTTTCTTTACGGACAAGCGTCCCGTCGCTTCACTATTTTATCCCTTCGTCGAAGACTTGTAGTCTAACAACTCGATAAACAGTAAAATTATTCACACTGCATCGCAGACGTTTTTCGTTTGCGACACCGCACTACCACACGTACAATGAACACCCACACAATACATAGATACATCAAGTCAATATTTGAGTAGAATATCGATTTCGCAAAAAATAGTGTCGATTCCACTCAACTGGCGTCGCTAGTTTCACTTCCTAGGCGCCAAATTTAAATGGTTTTAATAATTGATTATTAAAATTTTTAAAAAGTGACAAATACAGGATTACGAGATTAATTACAAAATTGAAGAAAATATCTGAAAAATTATGAAAATAATGAACAATTGGAAAAATTAAAGAATAATTATAAAATTTTAAGAGAATAACTAAAGATTAAAAAAATTACAAGATATAGTTGAAAAATTCCGGAAAATAATTAATAATTGAAATAAATAATTGAAAAATTGAAGGAAATATCTAAAAAATAACGAAAATATTTGACAATTGAAAACAAGATTCGAAAAATGACTAGATCAATAGACAACTGAAAAAAATAATTGAAAAAATTAAACAAGAAATATTAAATTTAAAAAAAATAATTGCAAATTGAAAAATTAAAAAAATTATATGAAAAAGTGTTGAAAATAATTGCACATTGAACAATTAGATTGAAAATCGAAAAAAAATAAAAAAAAATAATTGAAAATTGAAGAATGGAATTGAAATTTAATGAATATAATTAAAAATTGAAAAGAGTAATTGAAAAATGGCGAGAATTATTGAATACTAAAGAAAATAACTGAAAAATGGAATTAAAATTTTAAAAAAATTAATTTTTAGCGAAAATAAATGAACAATTGAAATTAAATTAAAAGAAACTTATTGATAGTCGAAAAAAATAATTTTAAAAAGTCGACAATTTTTTAATATTAAAGAAAATAATTGGATATTGACAAATGGAATTGGAATTTGAAGAAAATAATTAAAAATTGAAGAAATAAATGGAAAATTAAAGAACTATGGAAATTTTAAGAAAATAAAAAAAAAATTACAAAATGACGAAAATAATTAAATTTTGAACAAAATAATTTAGAAATGAGGAAAATAATTTTCAATTGAAAATAAAATTCGAAAACTGGCGAGAATATTCGACAACAAGACGAAATAATTGAAAAGTTACAAAATAATTATAAAATTTAAAAAGAATAAATGAGAATTTACAAAATTCGAGGAAATAATTGAAATTTGAAGAAAATAATGAATAATTGAACAAAGTAATTTTTATATGATACCTAAGAATAATTGCAAAATTCAAGAAAATGTCTGAAAAATAACGTTAATATTTGACAATTAAAAACAAAAATAGCAAAATTAATATATAATTGGTAAAACTAATTAAAAAAATTAAACCTAAAATATTAAATTTAAACTAAATAATTGAAAATTAAAGAATTATGGCAATTATAGGAATAATTTGTGAAAATAATTGCAAATCGAAGAAAATAATTGAATAATTGAATTTCAAATTCAGGAAACATTGATAATAATCGAAAGGAATAATTGACAAAAGGCGAACATTTTTTAATATTAAAAAAAATAATTGCGAATTGAAAAATGGAATTGAAATTTGAAGAAAATTATTTAGTTGTAGAATTAAAGAATTGGATTGAAATTTTAAAACAATTTTTATGTTTGAACAAAGTAATTTAAAAGTTAAAGATAATAATTTAAAATGAAAGAAAATAACGAAAATTGAAGAAATAAATTAAAAATTAAGGAATTAAATTAAATTTTTAAGATAAAAATTGATAATTGAAGAAGAAAGTAAAAAATGACGAAAAATAATTAATTATTAAGGAAAATACTTGACAGTTGAAAAAAATTCGATAAATAGCGAAAATAATCGACAATAGAACAAAATAATTGAAAAAAATTAAAGAATAATTATTAAATTGTCAATTGAAAACTAAAGAAAATTATAGACAAAATTGTAGGAAATGTAGGAAATTAAAGAAAATAATTGAAGAATTGTATTGAAATTTTGACAATATAATTGATAACTGAAAAAAGGCGAGAATTATTGAATACTGAACAAAACAATTGAAAATTGAAGAAAATAATTAAAAATGGAGAAAATATATTGAAAATTGACAAATGAAATTGAAATGTGAGGAGAATAATTGACAATTGAAAAAAAAAAAAATTACAAAATGACGAAAATAAGTAAATAGTAAAGAAAATAATTTTAAATGAAGAAAATAATTAACAAAAGAAAATACAAAAAATGCGAAAAAAAAGAGAAGTTAATTACATTAATTTTTTAAAACATTTTATAAAATTCCATAAATTTTTCAGGTTTTTCCTGACTACAAAAAAATCCATGAGAATTCCAGGTTCTCCAGATTTTTCAGAACCGTAGAAACCCTGAAATATTACTCTAATAAAAGAGCTGTTTAAAAATAGAATTATAAACTTTTTTAAATAAAATTCTGATTTGTAAAAAGCTTATCGGATAGAATTTGTTATACCTAAATTTACTTTCACCTATATATAATTTTTATCCTAAAAATCGTTATAATACATTAGCTTTCTATTACATAAATCAGAATTTACATATTTGAGAAATAATCTAAATATTAATAGGTTAAATAAAAAAATATAAAGCAATGCTTTATATTTTTGTATATATAATTGTAAATAATTAAAATTTGGATAAATGGAAAGATTCAAAATTTCGGAGAATTAAATTTTTGATTGACTCAAATTTAGAAAAACTGAATTTTTAACCATTTGAAGATGAAATCGATTACAATTTTCGTTAATATAAAAGCAATAAAATAATGAATTTTACCGATAAAAATTAGTTCGATCAATGGAAATTCGGATTTATTTAATTTCGATAAATTAAAAGCATTTTTAGAAGGATTAAAATTTAAACAAATCGAAATTTGAATAAATTAAAATTTGTGTAGATTCCAATTTTCCAATTTATTAAAATTTAAGTATATAGATTAAAACTTTGATAAATTTAATTACGGATCTACTGCAAAGTAAATTAAATAAAATTCGGATAACCTGAAGTTTGTTTGGATTGGTTATTCAATTTAAATTAAAAATACCTTTAATTGTTTAATAATTGTTAGAAACTAATTGCTCGATTTATTAACTAATTAATAGTAATTAATAGTAATTTTTGCTTAAATTTTCGATATGTAAATATATTTATGTTCCAAGTCAAATTTTCCATAATTTACCAATTTTCAAGCCTTATTTGTCCCAAATTTTTTACATTTGTTTTAAATATGAAAAATGTATTTTCATAATCTGCTAATATCGTCTCTATTAAGTTTTTTTAAAAATACAAAACCAGGAAAAAATTAAAAGAAATGTTGGATCAAGTCCAACTGATTTTATTTTTAACTTCCTGTATAATATAAATTTTCTTAATTTCAAGTATCTGGACTTTCTGTGAACTCGTGTTTTGTGTAAAAATAAAATTTGAATAATTTATTTGTCCTCAAATAGTCTATTTTTGATGTAAAATTTAAATAATTTCGATAAACAATAATATTATATTAATAAAATCAATTGCAATAAAAGTATAGAAACATTTCAATAAAACGATATGTATTTTTTATTAAAAAGCAAACTTACACATTCGTGTAGATATATGTATTTATATAAGATTTTGTTTAGGACGGAATACATTTTAGGGATAAATTAACACAAGCAGTATTGTCTTACAAAATCAACGTTAATTCTAAAGAAAGAACTTCGGAGAATACAATTAATCATTTTCATTTAAGTACTTTAATGAAATAGCTTCATTATAACTGGTTGAAATTTTAGCGGAAGCTCAAGTCCTCTATGTGATGGGCATTTGTTTCACAAAAGCTATTATCTATCATTAACTTTTAATATGAAGACAATTAAAGTCAGTGAAAAAAGCAGATACAACACACGCAAAAAGCATTCTTCCATAATATTGAGCTTATTTAAATACGAAAAAAGCACATCAGGTATTATTTCTATACAAAGTAGGCAACGCAATTTTTCAATATTATAATTCTAATTTTGAAATAATTATCTTTGTTAAAAAAAAAAAAAAAAAAAAATAGAAAAAAAATATAAGAAACATTTTCCAACTCTTAAACTTACTTTTATGTGCTTCATTTTCAAAAATTATAATTTAAATTCAATATTGCAGTATTGTTTACGATTAAGTAAATTAAAGTACGAGGCACTAAGGCATTTTCGGTGATTAAACAATAATTAGATAATCGATTTCTTGACCTAATTAAATATAGTCGGTTTATGTTTTTTTTTCATATATAATTAAAACAACAAGGTAACCAATATATAACATTTTTAGTACACTTTACCTTGTACTTTATCGTAAAACATATATTAGGCTTTGGAAATATATAATGTAAGTATATAATAAAACGTTCGATCATGCATTGTCTTTGTATAAAATTTATCTTTGTAGCATTTAAAATACTACCAATATGACAAGATGTTACGTACAATCGTTGCAAGTTTATATATATTTATAGATTTATATATTTATTGTTATTATTATGGCATTGTTTTCAAATTTAATTTATTTTGATCTCTTACTTTCTTCTCTGTAAGACATATATTGCTATATTACCACAAATTTCTTGATTTTCAATTTATGATAATTATTTGCTCCTTTTTTCAATCTCTTTTTTCCCCCCTTCAATTTATAATAATACTGCAAAAGTTCTAAAATGTTTGATAACTTTTAGAAACGTAGCAACTTTAAAGAATCGATTTGTAAATTTAAATAACTTAGACTAATTAATACAATGAATTAAAAATTTAATAAAATCAATTTCTGATTTACATTAAAATAGTAGGTACAATTTTTACAAACTCAAAAATAAGAACAAACTTTAATTTTGAGAACATTTTCAAATCATAAGCGAAGTTTGTTTAAAACAATTGTTGCTTTTTATGAGAGTAATTTGCTCTTGGCAATTAATAGTAAGTGAAATATAAAAATAAAGCATGTAAAACGACCTTAAAAGCAGAAATAGATTAAAGCAGTTTGAGAATCAAGACTGACATATCAAAGTTAGATTCAGAACATTTTTTCTCTTTCCTTAATCCTGTCCATTAATATAAAATACTTTAGGTATTATAAAAAATGCTGGAAATGTTTATTTCCATAAAATGCAGAGACATTCGTTAAAATTCAACTAAAACTCTAAAGTTTTTTTTTTGTTTTGAATGACTTAGACAGTCTGTAGATTCGTGTAATTAGATGAAACTTCATTAAATTGATAATTTTTTAAGTCGATGTTTCTAAGGCACACATATCAAGTCTTATAGTGGAAAGTATAATAGTCTTGAAGCAGTTCAAAAGATTTAAAGTGAGCATTATGCCTCGTAATATATCCACCATTATAATCTCAAGATCACAGTTTAAAACACTTTTTGTCTTTAATTTTAATTATAAATGTATTTAAAATGTAAAAAATTTTATATAAAAAAAAAGCTTCTAAGAATCACTTAAAATGGTATATAAGATGAAATGCTTCTAAGTACATATCACTTAAAAAGATACGAAATTCTCTCATACAGACTTTTGCTTAATAATTAATTAAAAACACGTTATCAATTCGTGTTGCTGTGTTGTTTTGTTTTCTTAACTTCAATTTCTAATTGAAGGCATTTTAAGTACTACGTGCAAGTGTTTGAATACCTTTTAAATGCAATAACAGCATACGAGTAACACAAACGTTCTGAAAGTTTAATTACAACTGGGTTGTAATTACTGTTTTCCTTGTGATTACAGTGTGCTTTGTTGGACTTTGGGAATTTGTTGGTGATTGCGACGGATCTGCAACTAACCAAGGACTAATGTCGGATGCTGCTGAACTATCATCCTGTGAAATAAAATTAAATTTAACACATAAATTCAAGTTGAATTTCAGTTAAAGGGTTAGATTTTTTATTCAAATAACAATTTTTGAAATAAATTAAAAAAAAATTAATTATTAAAAAGTTTAATTAATACAAACACTATTTCAATTTAAAAAAAAAATGCAAATACTTCTCACGACAATTACAGTAACGATTACATAACAATTAGTTTCAGGCTTTCTACGAATTTTTCCTCTTAAAGTTTTTCATCAATTTCAGAAGCTCAATATGTACTAAATATTCCATAAGATGAGTGACAAAAATTTGAAAAAAGGCGTTACATAAAGTAAATTGACATAAAAAATACAAAATTTGCACCTATTAAATTTACTTATTAAATAAAATTTGTATTAACAGACAAGTACTAATAATACAAGTTTAAATCGTTTAAAATTTAGATCGAGTGAAATTTGAATTGAATTAAATCTGGGTCAGTTAAATTTTGATAGTAAAATTTAGATTAAAATATCCATAAATTTACATATTACCAATTGAAGTTAGTTAAAATTAGAATAAACTAAAATGTAGATTAATATTTAATTAAATTGGTTTATTTTAATTCATAAAGAATTTAATAAATAAAAATTAGGCTCGATTTGAAGTTAGATTTTTAAACTTAAATCGGTTGAAAATTAAAATAAGTTAATAATTATTAAATTAAAGTTTGGATTATTTAAATTTTAGATTATTTGGAAATAATAGTAGATAATGGTTTTATAATGATGTAGGTAGTTAAATTTTTGAAACTTCAATGTACTTGTGATTATAACACCATTATTTACCAGTAGACCAAATTTGATTAAAATGGAAATATTAATTCTTTTTGGGTCGTTCTCTGAGAAAATGCAAATCACCCGTTCACGACGTTTTTATTAAAAAATAATAAAATTAATTTAATTTATTAAAAATTTTGTCAGCCATACGATAAAATTCACCAATCTTCAATTAAATCACACGAGAACAGATAATTTGACAACTTTTTTTGTTTTTCGTGTGATTTAATTGAAGATTGATGAATTTTATCGTATGGCTGACAAAATTTTTAATAAATTAAATTAATTTTATTATTTTTTAATAAAAACATCGTGAACGAGTGATTTGTACTTTCTCAGAGAATGACCCTTTTACGATAGAACCTCCTTAATAAATATTTTGATACATAAGAATTAAGATAATAGAGTAAAAGTCAGATTGTTTGAAATTTGATTTAAATAAATTGTAAATTCATTAAAAATTTGATGAATTGAAGTTTGTATTATTTGTTCTTTGGATTTATAAAACTTTGAATCCACGGATATTTTAATAGATTAAAGTTTGAATACATTTAAAATTTGATAAATTCAAGTTTAGGTCGATTTAAAATGGAATTCCATTAAAATCTTAATGGTGCTAAATTTGATTCAATTCAAATTTAAAAACCTTGTTTAAAACTTCAATAACTTAAAGTTTGGACTGATTGAAACTTGGAACGATTTAAATTAGGATTATTGACATTTTAATCAATTGAAAATGGGATAAATTGAAGTTTGAATTTAATTGAAATTTCATTTACTTGAAGTTTAAATTCATTAAAATTGAAATAAAATACAATTTTAACAAATTAAAATTTGGCTTAATTCAAATTTGATTAAATTTAGATTTTGATTAAGGAGATGTATCGGTGAACTTTAACCTCATTCAAATTTATGACGCCTAGAGAGGTGCCAATTTTTTTCTAGCTTAATTTGGGAATATAAATTTATCTTGTAAGGTCAAAAATAAAAAAATTAAAATTTGGATATGTTGAAAATTACGCATAGATATTAAAAGATTCTTATTTAAAAAAATGAAAAACATTTTTATGTCAAAAAACATTATTTTTCAATTTTTAACTATATATCTACTGTGATTCTTGATCCGAAATTATGCCAGAAAAAAAATTGACACCCTCCAGCAAGTTGAAATTTTGTTCTCTCTCACCTAAAATATCTATCTTTTTCTACAATTTTCAATTTTTTTTATAATTTTAATCAAAATTACGCATGGATTAAAAGTTTTTCAATTAAAACAAAAATGGAAAATTCTAAAATCCGTACAAAATGTTTTTTTTTAATTTTATCACTGTAGGATACTTTTAGATCCAAAATGTTGTTAGAAAAAAATTTGACATCTCTAACCAACGCGATTTCTGAAATGTTGAAATTTCACCGATGCCTCCTCTTAAAAATTGCATTAAAATAGATTAAAATTTGGATGTTTTAAATTCCGAATCGATTACAATTTCCGTAAAATAATATTTGATCTAATAATATAGTTAAAATTGATTGAAATTTGCACAAATAAATTTAAGTTTAGATGGATTATTTTAAAAATTATAATAAATTTAAGTGAAAATGAATTAAAATTTGAATGAATTCAATTTTGCATGAATTAAAAACTTCATTAATACAATATTTTTTCTACTAAAAAATTTAATTTATTAAATTTTAAGCGGTATAAATGTTTGACTCAATTGAAGTTTTGATCAGTTCATCTAGTGATTTATTTAAATCATTATGATACTAGCAATCGTATAAAAGAATTGATAAAAAAATTAAATGAAAAACTATAGATTTTTGTAGAAATCCTGATTTAGTACATAAAATAATTTGCAAACATTAATTTTCTAAAAATAGGGAAAAAAAACGCAAAAGCATATTCGACTTGCAAGCTTTTGGTTCATTACTAACCTTATGCGTAAGTGTGGTTGTCGTTGTTTGAATTTCTTCGGTTTTAACGACTCTTGCGTTACCTTTTTCAGCATCAGGACTATCTGTTTCTGTCTTTTGCTCTACTGGGCTAGTGGATGGTTTTGTCGATTGAGAGAAACCAACATCATTAAAAGGGTTGAGCAATCCCAAAAATGGATTTGAGTCTATGAAGGGATTAGTGTTTGCTTTTACTTCCTCCACTTGTTCTTTCTTTTGTTCGCTACTTTCTTCAACGCTATCGGCCACTTCAATACTGGTATTATTTATAAAAGGATTTGTGAAAGGATTTTGTGATTGATTGACAACTTTTGGACTGTAGGGCGTTGTTTTTTGCTCTATTTTGCCCCAACTGTCAAGTGAAAAGTGAGTTACGGTAACAGCATCATCGATTGACGGACTTGGTGCAGTTCCACTCACAGAAAGCGTCAATTTGTCCCCACCCTGGGTCATGAAAAAAAGCAGAAAAGCACCAAAATTAAAAGCAACCTAGCAATAACAAGCGATAATTGAAAGCAAGCCACATAAATTACGGTAACAATTTGACATTAACTGGCAATAGACAATTCAACATCTTTAACAATTATCTTCTTGACGAAAACACGACAGTTGTTTGAAAAAAAAAAAAAATTTATAAAATAAAATTATTATAGAATGAGAATATGATGTGATCTTATTTTGAACAAGTGAACTAAGCAATTTACTTATTAATTAATTTATGAATTTAATAAATAAATAAAATAAAATTCAATAAATATGAAAAAAGATGAAATAAATGATAGATTATGATCCCCTTAGTTATAAAATCACAAAAAAAAACGATACATTTCACTACAAAAATTTTTTTAAAATTATGATTATCAGATTAAAAATTGAAAATTTACCACAGCAACTATAGTAGCCGCATCGGAAGGTTGAATTTTTTCAGGTGTGATTGTCGTTTCTGCAGCCGAAATAGAAACTAGATTTGAGTTTTTGCCGAGTTCTAAAGACTTTGCTTTGAGTATATTGCACTTGAGGGACTCGGGTGGAATAGGTGTGCGAGGTGGTAGGGCGGAAGCACCGCAGACTTGGTTGTTTGGCACAATTGGTGTCTGTTGATTATTAATGTTTTCAATAGTTAAATTAGCTTTCATCAGTTCAGTCTCTTTCTGGGAAGTTGCAATCGTTGCTTGATTTCTGGCTTCCAAAGGCTGTTGATCTTTAGCAAGTGACTTCAAAAGTGAATCTACCAACGGGGAAGAAGTTCCTTGAATACTTGAGTCGGAAGATTTGGTACTGCACCTGCTTGACTGACGCTGAATGCACTCTTCTTCAGAGCCGGCTAAAACAATTAGTATCATATTATTAACATTTACAAAAATACTAGCAACATTAAGCGCGCGACAAACTTTCCATTGTTGTTGGTCATTTAAAATTATAAATTTTTGCAAATTCAAAAACAATGAATATTAAATTTAAACAAAATAGTTAAAAAATTTTAGGAATAACTGTTGGAAATAATTGCAATTTGAACAACTGGATTGGAAATTGAAAAAAAATAATTGAAATTGAAAACAATAAAAAAAATTGAGGAAAATAAATTGAAAATTTAAAAATTAAATTAAAATTTGAAAAAATAATTGATAACTGGAACAAAAATTACAAAATGACGAAAATATTCGACAATTGAAAACAAAATTAAAAAAAATGTCTAAATTAATACACAACTGAACAAAATAATTTAAATAATCAAAGAATAATTATAAAATTTTAAGATAATAATTTATTTATTTAATGCAGTGTACAGGCTACAAAAAATGCCCTATCGCGCGTAGGCGCTAAAATTAATATAAAATATAATTAAACATTAAAAAAATTGTAGGAAATAATTTAATATTGTGGAAAATAATTAATAATTTAAGGAAATAATTGAAAAATGACGAAAATAATTCTCAATTGAAAACAAAATTCGAATAATGACTAGATTAATAGACAACTGAAAAAAATAATAGAAAAAATTAAATAAGAAATATTAAATTTAAAGAAAATAATTGCAAATTGAAAAATTAAGAAAATTAAAGGAATAATCGTTGGAAATAATTGCACATTTAACACCTGGATTAAAAATCGAAAAAAATAATTAAAATTGAAAAAAATAATTAAAAATTGAAGAAAGCAATTAAAAGTTTAAAAATTAAATTTAAATTTACGGAATATACTTAAAAATTGAAGAATGAAAATAAAAATTGAAGAATGGAATTAAAAATTAAAGAAAATAATTGAACAATTAAATTTGAAATGAAAGAAACCTAATGATAATCGAAATAATAATAGAAAAAAAATTTGATAATAATAATAATAACAACAATTGAATTGAAATTTGAAGAAAATAATAAAAAAATGAAGAAAAAATTTAAAATTTCAGAACTAAATTCAAATTTAAAAAAATAATTAAAAATTAAAAAAGGTGAGAATTATTGAATATTGAATAAAATAATTGAAAATTGAAGACTGCAATTTCAAATTGAAAAGTGAAGAAAATAATTGACAAATAAAAAAAATTTAGACAACTGTTGAGAATAATCGACAACAGAACAAAATATCTAAAAAAAATTAAAGACAACTCAAGTTTTAATTGTTTCAAATTTAAAATAGTTCTAAACTTGAGACAGTTTCCACGAAATGTTGACTCAAATTTATTTTAACTTCGATTAATTCAAATATTATTTATTAAAGTCTTAAGATTTATATTTAATTTTTTTTAAATACATAATTATTTTAATCTCCTACATTTACAAACTAACATATATAAACTTTAATTAGTGTAGGAATTACCAAGTTACTCCTATTTTAATATTAATAAACTACAGTTATTTTGAACTTTTAATTCTTTAAATTTTAATTAATTCAAATTTGAACTATTATAAATTTTATATATTTTCAAAATCTAATAATGTATATTTAAATTATTTTAGACATTAACCATTATATAAAAACTTCTAATTATACAAAAAAATTTGTTATTGTATATTAAAGCTTCAATCAGTCCAAATTTTGAAAATGATTATTTAGACTAGAATTTGAATCAAAGAAAGTTGGGCATAATGGAATTTGAAATTAAGTGAAATTTATATTTAAAAAAAAAATTAAAATTGTGAAAAGTTTAAAAGTTTAGTCATTAATAATCATAATAAAAAAACGCAAGGATTGATTAAAATTTAGATAATTTAAAGCCTTATAACTAATAAAAATGTATATGAATTCAAATATCAATAAATTAAAACCTAAATATATATATTGATTCTTAATTACTACGATTACTTACGATTTTCATTAAAAATAATTATTTCAAAATTTTAATGATCTCAATTTCCAATGATCTAAATATCAATTAAATATCTAAGTGCCAAATTTCAGGTGCGGACAGACTGAATTATTATAGATTTTAACTGATTGATTAATAAAATTCATTTGAAACAAAAAGAGAAAACGTATTGAAATAGTACCTGTAGAGGATTGTTGTTGCTGTTGTTGTTGTGGTGGTGGTTGTGATGGTTGAAGTGATGGTTGAAGTGTTGGTGGTTGTTGTGGCTGTTGTTGAGTAGAATCACCTTGTTGTCGTTGACGTTCTCTTAAAACATGACTTTGTCTTCTTGCATAACGTTGACTTGGTCGTCGCTCAAATTGCACAGTACGACGTGCACGATTCAATTGTGTCGTTTGGAATTCTGTTTTTCCGCTGTATCGAAAACGAGATCCCATGCGGAAGAAATTTTGTCTACCATTGGCACCTTTAACTGGTGCTCGGAGTCTAAAGAATGCATGATGCTCCACTGCACATTTCCACAAATGTTTACAAGCCTTTTCATTTACTAAACGAAAGACAAATGTGTGCTCTTGCTCCCCTGTGCCTTCATCATCCTCCTCAACGACAACAAGGGTGAGCTTCTTCTTTTTAAAGTCTAAACGGCCAATTTTAGGCCAAAAGAACAATCCAATTTTCTGATTTCCTTCGAAAACTAAAATTCCAGTTGGGGTCAAACCCAAAGAATACTCGCAGGCATCTTTTCCTAGAACTATGTGCATATCAACGCCATACATATCCAACCATTTTGCTTTACTCAAATAAGTCGACTCCGCTTGAGCAGGACTAAGACCTTTATATTTGCCATATTCCTCTAAGATTTCAAGTTCCATTTGTTCGGTTTGACCAGGAACGAAACGAAACTCGGAAACGGTCACAGCACTATGCATTGTGGGATCGTAATCGCCTAATTCAGCTACAAAAATAACAAAACAACATAAAAATTAAAATACAATTTGTAACAGATTTTAAAATGAATAAAGTTGAAAATGTGACAGTGTATGAAATCAGTAAACTATATAAAATAATTTTTCTTACACTGAAGAGACAAAGCTGCCAATTGCACAGCAACTTGATGTGGACAGTGCAGTTTACCCTCCAAAACATCTTGTTTTAATTGAAGAAAAAACTGGTAACGTGTTAATTCTTCTCTAAGTGTATTAGGCTCCGATGAATAAAATTTTACCTTTAATCGCAAAGTATATGGTGGTCCAACTATAAATAAACATTATTATAATTATTATTAACGATGACATAAAAAAGAAAATGACAAATTGATCGATTAATGTCAATGATTTGAATATAATTAAATTCTATTTTAACTTACTTTTAACCTGTTTTTTTATAGGTTTAGTGGGATCCAACCAATGTTGAACATTGTTGCTATCAGTATATTGAAGGCCAAAATAATCCTTTTCTATTAAATCTAAACTATAAAACACTTGTTCATACAAATCACCAGCCAATGCTTTTTTCTGTAAAACATAAAAAGGTATCACAAAACTGTAAAATGTCATTATCAACACACAATTCCAACAATTTATCGAATAATTAAAACAAATGCGAACTCCAAAGTAAAACAAACGAAACAAAAAACAACGATTACAAAGTTCTGTAATATCGGAAGAAAAAGTAGGCCAGAAACAATGAAACTATAATTATGAACGCATTGTTGACAAGAATAATTAATAAATAAGGTACATACCGACAACTCGATAGGCAAATCTGTTCCATCTAGTAATACAACTCTGCATTGTACTACATTCTTATTGCTTAACAATCGTTGATTTTTAATCTGGGAAGAGGTGTTTTGTCCACCGACGCTTCGACCTCTGCGTCTCGACAAAAATCTCAACATTTTATAGCATATAGCACTCTCAAAAAACTATTATCTTCTCGAGCACTCCCTACATTTCTATTATCAACTCAATGAGCATCTTATCAGGGAATAATAATAATCGCTCTCCATTTGGGATTTAGAAGTTCTAGCTCTTAAATTCGTTGATTTACAAGTATTTATTCATACCAAAATAAAAACACATTTCGAAACTATCACAGCAACTACGTTAATAAAGTATTAAAAACAACTTTTTTTATTTCAAATATTTGACTAATGCATCACAAATTAAAAACAAATTTATTGTTTCCATGTAATTCCTAAACTTGTCCTAATTGCAATGTACAAAAGTTCTCTAGATTTGCACTTAATGGAAATTTGATAAAAGTGACAACAGCGCGATCTTAAGGTAATTTCAGAATTTATTTTGAGTTGTTTACGTTATTGACAGGGTTGTGTAGTTGCATAGGGTAACACGGGGCGAGACGGGCATAGTTATTTTTGTCGCGTTAGTACGTGAAATACTTTATCGATTTCAAAAAAATGAATTGGCATTTTTATTTAAAAAATATTTTTTTTACAGAATTCACTTGAATTCATACAATTAAAATTAATTACATAATAATTAAATACGAAAATATAAAGGAAAAGCTTTTGACCCGTTTCGCCCCAGGCCTGGGGCGAAACGGGTCGCACCGTGGGGCGATATAAGTCATTAAGAAAAAAAGACATATATATGATTTATAAATGAAGTTACGATGTCTATTATATAATTATTTAATGTAAGTAAGCTTCTCATAGACATTTACATGTAAATGCTCTATTAAAACAGCTTCCACAGCCTAAATTCTTTTAAAGGTATTTTAAATAAGCGCGCTCATTTTTTGACCAATGACAAAAGTTATAGAAAGCATGCGCATCGGATGTGCAAGTTGTGACAAAGCAGACGACACGCTTGTCAAAAACTAATTTAAAGAATGTTCAAATTTGCAATAAACACTTGTCATCTTGTTAATAAACTGAATTTGTATAACATTTTATATAATATAATTGATTATTGAATTGAAACTTATGAAGTTTTATAAATTAAATTAACCACGTGTCATCTGTTTTCGAGTAAAACCAGCCTAATACACGACCCATTTCGCCCCCTTATTGTGACTCCTTTCGCCCCATATTGCACTTTCCAAAAAAAGTAATAATTTGAATAATTGCTTTAACAATATTACGTAAATATATTGAAAAATGAAAATAGAATAAAAAACTTATTCGAGCGACCACAACAAAAAAGTTTTCGACATTTCTTTATGTGATTACTTACAATTTTAAAAACTCCTTAAATAGCTAAACTACTACATCTAAAATTTAAACCTATGTTTTGTTTGCATTTATTGACAATATAAAAGGTTTTTTGTAGAAAGACTTGCAGTATCCTTTCATTATTCGAATTTAATACTTCTTTTAATAAAAGCTGTTTTATATTTAAAGAAAATCGCGTGACGCGTTTTACCCCGTATGCCCGTCTCGCCCCGTGTTACCCTACATGTAACTTCCAGAACGTTGATAAATTACCAGGATTCGAAACGTAAACTACATCATGGAAACCTTTAAGTTAAGCCCTTAGGGTACCGTCTCATGCTAGGGATTAATGGATTAGGGATTAGAATAGACCAATCAGAAAATGTATTCCAATGTGACCAATTATCTGATTGGTCTATTCTAATCCCTAATCCATTAATTCCTAACATATGACGGCACCCTTAGCAGATTGAATACGCGTACGGAACCAAAGCATGAGATAGAAAAAGACAGAAACAGTCTCTGTCCTTTATTATCTCATGCCCTGCTCCCGTAACCGTATTCGTTGTGCTTTGGACTTTACCCGTATCTTCGGAACCCTAATTACAGTCGGGTAAAATAAATCCCATGTTGGGGTGAAGTCATATGTAACTACAGTTAAGGGCGCAATTATATGTCTGCGTCAAACGCTGCGTTTTTGCGTTGAATGCTGAGAGTGACAAAGATGTGACTATATTTCTCTCCTCCTCTCTCTCATTATTCAACGCAAAAACGCAGCGTTCGACGCAGACATGTAATTGCGCCCTAAGAGTAGGGGTGCGATCCTATGTGAGCAGAAAAAAATAAGAGTGAGAAAGATGTAGATATCGTTTTATCTCTCTCATTTTTATGGATTCTGCTTTCGGTTTACGTTTTCTGCCTACATAGGATTTCACCCTTACGCGTAACTTACATTTTTTTATTTAAATTACGTAAGTTTTTTACGTTTGTAATAAACATCAATCCCCCCCCCCCACCAACAGAAAATACATTGTGTATGAAATTTAGGACGTTATATACGTGCGTAAAATACGTCAAAAACCCCACGTAATTTAAGTGAAGTATATTACGTGCACAACCCTGCATGTCTCCGTCAAAGGGGCCGTCCATAAACTACGTAGCCTTATTTTTTGGAAAATTTAACCCCCCTCCCCCGCGTAGACGCTGTTACATGTATTAGCGCCATTTTTTCCTCTTAACGTAGACAATAGCTTGATCCCCCCTCCCCCTTGAAGTGCTACGTACTTTATGGACGATGGACGACCCCAAACGAAAAACGAACGTGCGTGATTGAAATGATGTAAGCAGGGATGAAAAGTAATTTTTTACATGTAAATTATATAATACTATGAACAGCAATAAATATTAAGAAACAGTTGTTCGACATATTTTTTTACATTTTTTATACTTTTTACAGTTTTTTACGTAAATTACATTTTATACGTAATTTACGTTAAAACTCCAAGTTACGCGTAACTTTACATCCCTGGATGCAAGTGTGTGTTTGTGTATGCATATGTATAAAAATGCATGCAGATACTTGGCTACTAGGTTTATTAAGAAACATATACATTCTTGAACTCAATTAAAAATCAAAAATACAATATAATAGGTATTTGAAAAATTCAGCAGAATTAAAAACATAACCTACATTCAATTCCTTTTTCTTATTACCTATTATAAAACTGAATTCACTTATAGTAATTAGATGTAATCAAAACATTTATTTTTATAAATTTCAAATTTGTTAAAAATTCAATTTTTCAGAAACTTAAAAAGTTTGTCTGTGCGCAAACTCCTGTTTTTTGGCAGTTCAGCGGGCAAGTCAAGTAAGGCAAGTGGGTGGGGGAGAGCTCTTTTCTAAAAGCGTGCGTCGTCTGTCATCTGGAAAAAAAACACTTGCTGAAAATTACCTGAAATTACCTCAGCTTCCTTGATTCGTTCAATCGTAAGGGCGTATAAAATCTTATCAACCTGATAATTGACAGTTTTTTTCTCTACTAAAACTCCTCTAACGTGTGTTATTTTCAAAATATCTAATAAAAAGCATGGTGACGACGATAATAGAAAGAGAATTGAAAGAATTAAGAATAGTATTATTAAAACAAAGAAAGTGTCATTGAATGTTGAAGATATAATTTGAAAATTGTTCAGGAAACGTTCAGGTGTGGGAAAATCTTCTCACACGCGATAGGGTGAGAATTGCCAAATATGGTGTTTCACAGGGTTTCCTGTTTTTCTTGGCAGTCGCCGCCTTTCGGACATCCGGCGAATTATCGTGACATCGTCAGTTAAACATTCATAATTTAAATTGCAATTATCAACGATACTGTATTGTGAATGATTTTTTAACTCGCAAATAAACAATTTTTTGATCAATTTTGCCTCGTCTTTTTCACGCATGTCTATAACACTTGTTCCTGCATTATCCGATAAGAAAAAAAATTCACAAATTACTATTTGTTTTTCTGCCAGTTTTGAAAAACTTTTTTTTTGTAAAATAGAATGCTTTTTGTTGAGTTTAGCTAAATTTTTTTTTTTTAATAACGCTCCTTAGCTGGATGGCTTTCAAAAACTAAGAAAACTTGCGCGCGCAGCGTGTAGAACACACCCTATATGTTCACGTTCGCAATATGCATATACTTCTGGATTTTAATTAATTATATATTTATTCATGTAAAAAAAACCAGTTTTTTGGGCTTCCAGTGAAAGTGTAGTACATTTTGAAGCACAATGGATCAATCTCAGACGGACAGTAAGAATTTCTTGTAAATCAGGGATTTATTGTATTATTTATAAACAAAAACAAAAAAAAACAACAATAATTTTCATCAATTTTTCAATTCGAAAACTTTAATTGTCAAACAAAAAATGAAATTTTAAAAAGCAAACTAGAACTTCTACATGACAAAATTCATAAACGAGGAATAATGTCTTTAATAGAGCTTGTTCACAATTTGGGTGTATGCTTAGGTTACAAATGTCAATGAAGGTTTCAGTGAGTCATATTTACGTATGACTTCTCTGGATGAATTACACGGTTTACGTGCTCTGAATAATGGTTTTCTCAGTTTCGCCCGTCGTTAAAGTTAAAGTATTCTTGGCGGGGGGAGCTCCGTTAGTTGAAAGAGAACAGCGTTAGGAGAACGATCGCGCCAAAACATGCTCCAGATACGAAAGTGATCAACGTGAGAAATAGTACGTACTATTTTTTGTTGTTGTTAAAATTATTATAATTATTAAACTCTATTTAAAAATTGGACTTTTAGACTTGTTGAATTATTGAAATAAGTATCGCCAGATTTGGAAGGTTTCCTTATAGCGTTCTTCGCTCTATTAAAGGCATCAAAACGTTTAGCTCTGCGATTCGAAAATATTTTCATTTTATATATTCGTGTTCGTCCGTTTCGGCATTTAGGGTGGGGAATCTATTTATAAATTGGGGGATGATCCACGCGACGCCCACGTTCACGGCACCCAAGTAACAATAATTTATTGAAATAATAATAATAGCTGACGTTGAGCTTTCGGTGTTCACGAAATTTTAGGTTAAGCCATAAGTTGAGTTTGATTGTTGTTTATTGTTGTAATTTAGGTCCAGGTATGTCTTTCCGTGTAGTTCGCAGTAGCAAGTTCCGCCACGTGTACGGAACAGCTCTAAAACGAGAACAGTGCTATGACAATATTAGAGTTTCCAAGTCTTCCTGGGATTCCACATTTTGTGCAGTTAATCCCAAATTTCTCGCCATCATCGTCGAGTCGGCTGGAGGCGGTGCTTTTATAGTTTTACCTCATAATAAGGTAGGTTCTTCAAATTAATTCATTATTTATTGTTCATTTTATAAATAGTATTTTCCTTTTATTCCCCCAATTAAAAAAAGTAAGTTAATTCATAATTTTAAAAATATCCCTTACATTTCATAAAATTCAAATACAATAGACAATTAATTTTTGATTAACTTTTATTAACTGTCGATTTGAAATCTTATTTTCAGATGTGTTCCTTTGACAAAACTATCTTTTCGTTTTGAAAATTCTTTTTTTTTTGTAAATAATTGTTTGATTACAAATAACATTATTCGTTTTCTCTATACTGCCTTATTGTAAGACTGCTGAATGTTGCTGATAAAGCCGTGACATAGATAATACAACTGATAATACGAGCTAATATATATATATATAATTATTATCCTCCTAAAAATGTTCAAATGAAAGTAGAAGCTTCAAATTTTAATATTATTTCATGCAATATTTATTCTCTACACAGGCTTCACAATGTTAATGAAGAATATTTTAGGGAAAATAGGGGACTAAATATACAAAAATAGGGAACTTTTAGGGTACTTTAAAAACTTTATAAATAAAGATAAATAAATTATATACAGTAAAACCTCGATTTTATTTGGGTAGGACAAACTTACAAAGTTGTAGGATAAAAAAAGTAATTATTACAGAATTTTCAAATTAATAAAAAGAAAAAAAAAAGGAAAATAACTACAAATTGTGAAAAGTAATTTAAAACTGATAAATAATAATTCAAAATTATATAGAAAATGAATGCAGAACTTCAGAAATAATTGAAAATTCAAGGTAATAATTGAAATATAAATGATAAGAATAATGATAAATTAAAAAAGAAATTGAAAATTTAAGTAATTAATTAAAATATAATGAACATAAAAAACATAAATTAATTTAAAAATTAAAGAAAACTATCGAGATGCGAAAAGAATAATTTAAAAAAATTACAGAATATATATCAAATTAAAAGAAATAATTGAAAAATAGCAAAAATAATGAAAAATTTGTAAAAAAAATAATTGAAATTTGAGATAAATAATTGAAAATTTAGGAAATTCATTAAAAAATACCGAAAGTAATTGTAAATTTGAAAAAAATAATTGAAAAATTCTAAAATTTATTAACAACTGTTTTAATTAATTAAAATTTGAAAAAAATAATTAAAGGTTTAGTACACTGAGAAAATGAGACATGACTGACTACTGTCCGGACAGGAGTGGTTCCTGTCCAAATAAAAAATTTTAATTAGACAGCACTCATTGCTTTCTGGACATGAACCATTCCTGTCTGGAAAGGACTCAGTAATGTCTTGGACATTAATGAAATAGACAGTAGTGAACCCTGTCTAGACAGGAATGGTTAATGTCCAGACCTGAATGATAACTCTCCGGTGGTGAATTTGAAAGAAGGTTATAAAATGTAATAGACGTCATTCAAAAAAATGTACATTTGGACAAGACTACACTGAGAGACTGAAGATTTGAATATTTATAAAACTTGTTGAAATTTTATTATGTTAGGTTAGAGGTTAGGGAAAAACGTACTTTTTCTTAATATTTCAAATGGGTCAATCCACTGACTTTTGTCTGTAAGCTGTTACGGCAATATTTTTAATAATTCTAATTTTAAAATATGTGAAACGCCAACATTTTCTGAATTCAGTAAGCATATTAAAATAATATAAATTTTCTTTCTTTTCGTGTTATTATTAATCAAAAAATGAAGGTTCACAAGCATATTTGTAACCTCAAATCTGGTTTTTTTTTTAAAGATGTTATAATTCTTAGAGTAATTAATATAATATTTAACAGGCGAACGCTCCGTTTGTATACTAATTTAATTTAAATGGAACAATGTGAAATTGCTGTGTTTACTTAAAATATAAAAATTAACCTTTTTGAGTAAGAAATTTAAAATTTTTAATATTTCCTAAACGAGGCAAAACACGTTCGTCAAACTTTATAGACAAGTAGATTATATTAATATTAAATTATATTCAGAACCTCAAATTTGTAGGAGGTTCCATAAAAAAGTAATAAGCTTCAAAAAATAGTGAAACTTTATACAAGTATAAATATTTTAAATCAGAGTATTACTTTAAAATAATAAAATTTTATAATAAACCCAACTTTTCTGTGTTCAGAATTAAATAATTTATATTTCTAATAAGTTCTGATAAATATTATATTAATTACTCTAAGAATTAGAACATTTTTAAAAAAAGCATTAGTTTTAAGGTTAAAAATATGCTTGTGAACCTTCATTTCTTGATTAATAATAACACGAAAAGAAAGAAAATTTATATTATTTTAATATGCTTACTGAATTCAGAAAATGTTGGCGTTTCACATATTTTAAAATTAGAATTATTAAAAATATTGCCGTAACAGCTTACAGACAAAAGTCAGTGGATTGACCCATTTGAAATATTAAGAAAAAGTACGTTTTTCCCTAACCTCTAACCTAACATAATAAAATTTCAACAAGTTTTATAAATATTCAAATCTTCAGTCTCTCAGTGTAGTCTTGTCCAAATGTACATTTTTTTGAATGACGTCTATTACATTTTATAACCTTCTTTCAAATTCACCACCGGAGAGTTATCATTCAGGTCTGGACATTAACCATTCCTGTCTAGACAGGGTTCACTACTGTCTATTTCATTAATGTCCAAGACATTACTGAGTCCTTTCCAGACAGGAATGGTTCATGTCCAGAAAGCAATGAGTGCTGTCTAATTAAAATTTTTTATTTGGACAGGAACCACTCCTGTCCGGACAGTAGTCAGTCATGTCTCATTTTCTCAGTGTAAATCAGTCCAAAAATAATTGAAAAATTTATAATTTGGAGAAAAAAATTGAAAAATTATAGAAATAATTGAAAATTGAAGACAGTAATTTAAAATGCAGAAAATATTTGAGAATTGAATAAAACAATCGGGAATTGAGAAGGATAATGGAAAAATGCAAAAATAACGATAAATTTTTTAAAGTAATTAAAATTTGAGATAAATAATTTAAAATTTAGGAAATTCATTACAAACTACCGAAAGTAATTGTAAATTTGAAAAAAATAATTGAAAAATTCTAAAATTTATTAACAACTGTTTTAATTAATTAAAAATTGAAAAAAATAATTAAAGGTTTAGTAAATCAGTCAAAAAATAATTGAAAAATTTATAATATGGAGAAAAAAATTGAAAAATTAAAGAAATCAATTTAAAAATGATGGGAATATTTGAAAAATGGTACAAATGACTGAAATTTGAGATAAATCAATAAAAAAATGTAGAAAGTATATGAAAAAATACTTTTCAAAACTATAAATTGGAGAAAATATTCTCAAAGTTATAGAAATAATTGAAAGTTTAAGAAAATAAATAAAGTTTTTGAAAAATAAGTGGTAAAATTACAAAACATTTTTGAAATTTAATAAAATAACTGAAAAATGATAAACACAATGAAAAAATAATGAAAAAAATTAGAATTTAAAAAAATAATTGCAAGTTTTGGAAATTAATTGAAAAATAATGAAAATATTTAATAAGTAGAAAAAAAAATAATTTAAATTTGATGAAAATAATTGACAGTTTATGACATTTGTCAAATAATAATTCAAATACATAAGTATGTGTGGTAAGAAAAAAATTAAGATATAATGATAAACATAATTGTAAATTGAAGAAAAAAATTGGAATCTGAGTTGAAGAATTGAAAATTCAGGAAATCTATTGAAATATAATTTAATAAATGAAAAATTGGGGGCAATAATTTAAAAATGATAGAAATAATTGAAGATTGAAAAATTAATAAAAATTTAAAGAAGATTGAAAATAATTTAAAATCTATTTTTATGATTTCAATCAGTGATATTTTAATTGAAATAATTTGAAAACTGCTGAATTGTCGGTGACTTTTACCTGATTTATCAATAGAAAATAATTCAAATTTTCAATGCTGTTACTAAAATTGAAAATTATTTGCATCTATCAATCAGTAAAAAATTAATGACAATTTAGTCATTTTCAACTGATTTCCTGTGAAACTTTATTGATTGAAATCATTAATAGAAAGTGATTTTCAATATAAAATTATTCTCCTTAAATTTTATAATTATTCATTAATTTTTTTAATTATTTTTTTCTGTTGTCGATTATTCTCGACAGCTTTCGAATTTTTTTGATAATTGTCAATTATTTTCCTCATTTCTTGATTATTTTCGTCATTTTGTTATTTTTCTTTCAATTATCAATTATTTTCTTCACATTTCAATTTAGTTATTTAATTTTCAATTTATTTCCTCCATTTTCAATTATTTTCTTCAATTCTCAATTATTTTCTTCAATTTTCGATTATTTTATTCAATATTCAATAATTCTCGTCTTTTTCCAATTTACAATAATTTTTTTGAAATTTCAATACAATTCTTTAATTTTTAATTGACAACTTAATATTCTCCTTCAATTTTATCATTATTCTTAATTTTTTCAATAAGTTTGTTCTATTGTCGATTAATCTCGCCATTTTTCGAACTTTTTTTAATTTTTATTTTTAATTGTCAAGTATTTTTCTTAATATTTAACTAGTTTAGTCATTTAGTAATTTTTCTTTTAATTATCAATTATTTTCTTACAATTTAAATTTAATTCTTTAATCTTTAATTTATTTCTTTAATTTTTAATACTTTTTCCAAATATTATTCTCGTCATTTCTCAATTATTTCTTTCAATTATTAATTATTCTCTACAATTTATAATTATTTCTCACAATTTTTTCAATTATTCTCTTAAAATTTTCTAATTACTCTTTAATTTCTTCAATTTGTTTTTTGTTTTGTTTTCTACTAATCTTCTCATTGTTTAAATATTGTCTTCAATTTTTCATTTATTCTGCTCGTTTTTCAGTTATTTCTGTCAATTTTTAATTTTTTTCCGCAATTTTCAATTATTTTCTACAAATTTTTCAATGTACAATTATTTTTCTTAAATTTTATAATAATTTTTTAATTTTTAAAATTATTTTATTCTGTTGTCGATTATTCTCGACAGTTTTCTCATTTTCTTTCATTTGTCAATTATTTTAAAATTTTAATTTAATTCCTTAATCTTTAATTTAATTCTTTAATTTTTAATTATTTTCTTCACTTTTCAATTATTATTTTCAATTTGAAATTGCTGTCTTCAATTTTCAATTATTTTATTCAATAATTCTCATCTTTTTTTAATTATGAATTATTTTTTCAAATTTGAATTTAATTCTTAAATTTTCAATTTATTTCTTCATTTTTTTAAATATTTTCTTCAAATTTCAATTCCATTTTTCAGTTTTCAATTATTTTCTTCTATAATCCATGATTCCCAGCTTTTTAAATTACTTTTTTCATTTTTAATTATATTCTTTAAATTTAAATTTCATTCTTCATTCTTCAATTTTTTTTATGTTTGTAATTATTCTCGTAGTTTTTATTATTTATTTCATTTGCAAAAATTTATAGTTTTAAATGACTAACAACAATGCAAAGTTTCTCATGGCCTTGGGCGCGTGTTAATATTGCTACTTATTTTGTATTTGGTCATGGAATTTGATGAAAAATAATAATATGTATATATTATTTCTTTTTGCGTTTTAGTACGAAATTGTTGACCAACTTTAATCTCAAGATTAAAAATATTACATCAAATGTAAACTTAAAAAAAATTAGTTTTGACCTTGAAACGTTTTTAAAATGCCTTCAGTTTTCTTTAAAAGTCACTCGACATCCTGATTGATATTTTATCATTCATTTAATTTGAATATTTTATATTTTTTCGTTGTAACTACCAAAAAAGTTATTTAAATAATTTCATATTTAGGCCTGGAATTTTTGTGAAAATGTTCTGGAAAACCTGAAAAAGTCATGGAATTTTCAAAGCATGTTTTTGTGGCAACCCTGAATCGCAAAATAGGGGACATTTAGAAAAAAAATAGGGGACGGCCTTGTGAAACCTGTCTACAGTATTGAATATTTCGTGAAAGTAAATTTTTATTTCAAATCTTTAAATAACGGAAATATTTTGTTTTATTTTTTAAAAATCTATTATCAATGTAAAAAATGTCTTTTTTCAAAATTAAAATTTACGCATTTTATTTAATGAATAAATCAAATAATTTGTTTAAGGTATTAGTCGCGTAAAATGATTTTCGTCAGATTTTTTTAAAACTTTGTATCTGTATTCATGAGGTATTTATCTATGAAAAGAGATTTATCCTATTAATTTTGACCACTTCTGAGCTTTAAAATATTAATTCAAAGTTTATACCTTTTACATGCAATAGCACAAAATGCATGTAAAAAATGTCTCTTATATTCAATTATAAAAAAACGAGTCGTCAGTTTTTCAAATAAAACTACTAAGTTACACATTGAGATAAAATAAATCCATTAAAAAAAAATTAATTTTATTGACCACGCCGTATAAAAAATACAATAATTTAAAAATTCATAATTTTTCATTTTCACGTGGTTTCATTGAAAAATGTCGAAAACGTGTAAGCAATACATCACGATAACTTATAGTACCTGACTCAAAATCTTGAAAATTACATATATTACATTAGAAGAGGTCACAAGGTAGCGAGTGAGTTGATATAAAAGTTTATTTTTTGTTCTTTTTATTTTGCGGGAGTTTTGCGGGAGCATTTACGCGACTAATACCTTAATAAATTCAGGTTAATGCTTATATTTCATAAAACTGTAGTAATAATGTAAATATTTAGTAAATTGTTAAAAGAGCTTGAAATAACGTCTATTTTTGTAAATTGCAGGTTGGTAGGATATCGGCAGATCATCCTTTGGTTGGTGGACACAAAGGACCAGTTTTGGACATTGCGTGGTGTCCGCATAATGACAATGTGATAGCCTCTGGATCGGAAGACTGTGTCGTTAAAGTATGGCAAATTCCTGACGGAGGAATTTCCCGCACTTTAACGGAATCTGTAGTTGATCTTCAGCTCCACCAGAGGAGGGTGGGTTTAGTTTTATGGCACCCAACTGCCCTAAATGTATTGCTGACAGCAGGCTCAGATAATTTAGTTATCATATGGAATGTCGGCACTGGAGAGGCGCTAGTACGAATAGATAGTCATCCAGATGTTGTTTATTCCGCATGTTGGAACTGGGATGGTTCACGACTAGTAACCACTTGCAAAGACAAAAAAATTCGTCTTTTGGACCCAAGATCGGGGAAAATTTTAGAGGAGGCTGTTGCACACGAGGGAAGTAAAGCCACACGCGCAATATTCCTCAGGTAAAATATATTTTGTTAAATAATATTCCAGCTAAACTAGTTATTGAAATTAGACGGATAATAATATCTATTGTTAGATAAAACTTGTATTTTAATCAATTACGTCAGAACCAAGGTGAAAAAAAGTTAATTAAAAATGCACACGCGTGACTTTACTAACGATAAATAGTTTTAATCCTTTTAGAAGAATATTTTTAAAAATTCAATTTCATTTTGCATTTTTAATGTCATTTTACATTTTCAATTGCATTATTCATATTCGTATCTATGCTAATGTAAAAAAAATCTTGTTTTGTTGCAGGGGAGGCTTAATTTTTACGACAGGCTTCAGTAAAATGTCAGAGAGACAGTATTCGTTGCGAGCACCTGATATGTTGTCAGAACCTATAGTTATGGTAGAATTAGATACTAGCAATGGAGTTATGTTTCCTCTTTATGATCCTGACACGAATTTGGTTTTCTTGTGTGGAAAAGGAGACTCTGTTATTCGTTATTTCGAAATAACGCCAGAACCTCCATTCGTTCATTATATCAACACTTTCCAAACTCCAGATCCTCAAAGAGGAATCGGAATGATGCCAAAACGTGGATGTGATGTCAACAGTTGTGAAATATCTAGATTTTATCGACTTAATAACTCAGGGTTCTGTCAAGTTGTTTCTATGACAGTGCCAAGAAAGGTAAATACAAAGTAAAAACTAGAGGTTTAAACGGCTATTTATATATCTTCGGAAGAAATATTTAAATTTATAATGAGGACTATTAGAAAATATTTTATTCCATGTTAAATTTTCTTGGTATATGAAATTAGTCAGTCAACAGATTGTCTTTTTCAGTCTGAACTATTTCAAGAAGATTTATACCCTGATACTCCGGGTGACACTGCAGCAATATCAGCAGAAGAATGGGAAACCGGTCAGGATGCGGAACCTGTGCTCATATCACTTAGAGACGGTTATCAACCAACCGCCTCTAAAAACGATCTCAAAGTTAATAAAAAGGCCAATTTACTTAGTAAAGGAGCTAAAGTTGCTTCAAATCCATCAAGCAATTCCGGCGCACCAGTTGGAATGGGAGTTTCGGTAAGTTTGGTTTTCTTTCTTTCTTTCTTTCTTTCTTTGGGACTTATGATTAAGTTCTAAAATTAATTATTTAGAATATTTATTTCATAGAATTTCATCAGGAAGAATCTTCTTTTAGTCGAAATTTCACATTTTCGAATATGTTTTCAATCGAACATAAATTAATCCGAATTTTGACCTAACAGAATTTGGTCGTCGAATTCATATTTAACAGAAACACTTTTAACTGAACTTAATTGAACAACTGTTCATTTAAGAGAATTCCAATTTAAAGGAATTTTCATTTAGAAGAATTTTTATTTTACAGAATTTTAGGTTAATCGAATTTTTAAATACCTGACTATTCATTTGACAGAATCTTCATTGGTCCGAAATTTGCAATTTCGGACCTTCTCATTTATGATGAGAATGTAAAGATTCTATAATTTATTTGAAATAAAAGAAAATAATTACAGAATGATAGAATGTAATAGTACATTGAAAACATAATTGAAATTGGAAATAAATAATTCAAAAATAAGAAATAAATTGAAAAATAATAAGAATTTAATAATATAAAAAATTTATTTTTTTAAATATATAAAATTTAAAGTGTTTATTTGCAAATATTTTATTTTTAAACTGAGAACATTTAATAAGAAATAATGAAGAACAAAACATTTCATCAAAAAACAAATTACGTCAAATAAATGAGAAAATTTCAAAAAAATATTTTCAAATTCATATAATAATTGCAAACTTAAGAAAATTAGGTAAAAGCAACGAACAAATAATAAATTATAAAAAAATATATATATAAACGTAAAAAGATAAGAAAACATTCTATTAAAAAAATGAGAAGATTCTTTTAAATAAAAAATGTTATGGACATTATTGAAATAAATAAAGAAGAAAAAACACAAGAATGAAACTGATATAAAAATATATAAAAGAGTAGAAACTCTTTTAAAAAAAATTAAACTATTTACTGACATTTTTTTTAAATTAAAAAAATAAAGAAGATAACTAAAAAAATTTTTAAATTAGAAAAATATTGGAGAATTATTTGACAAAGAATTGAAGAAAAAAAGAACGAATAAAATTTTGGAAAATTTCAACAAAAAAAAGTATCCGACAGAAATATTTTGAAGCGAATTTTTTTTCGACCATTTCAGACAAATGAAGATTCTGTCAAATGAATATTTTGGTATTTTAAAATTCGATTACTCTAAAATTCTGTAAAATAAAAATTGTTCTAGATTAAAATTCATTCAAATTGGAATTCCCTTAAATGAAAAGTTGGTTAAAAGGATTTCCTTAAAATGAAAATTCTGTTAAATATGAATTCGATGACCTAAAAATTCTGTTAGGTCAAAATTCGGATTAATTTATGTTTCTATTAAAAACATATTCGAAAGTGTGAAATTTCGACTAAAAAAAGATTCTTTCTAATGAAATTCTATGAAATAAATATTATAAATAACTAAGTTTAGAACTTAATCATACGTCCCCCCTTTTTTTTACTTTGCCGTTACAATTCTACAAAATAGGGCTGTAACTGATTTAAATAATTGAGACATTAGCATTCAAATCATGATTTAAATCAAAAAAATTTCGCAAATCTACGGATGTCTAATACTGCCTTTAAAAAATCGCAAACAATTGAAACAAAAACCAGAAATTTGTGGATACAATTTTGTGTTGTTTTTTTTTTTAAATTTTTCTTTATTTCTGTAATAATATCCATGACTTCTTTTCTTAAAACTGTTTTCATATCTTTTTACGTCTATTTTTTTTAATAATTTATTGTTTCGTTGCTTTTGCCTAATTTTCTTAATTTTGCGATCATATGAATTTAAAGATATTTTTTGAAATCTTCTTATTTATTCGACATAATTTGTTTGCTTTATATTAAATGTTTTATTCTTTATTATTTCTTATTAAATGTTCTCTGTTTAAAAAATAAACTTCTTACAAATAAACATTTGAAAATTGTATACACTATTTGAATATATTAAAAAAAAACCAATTTTTGATTTACATAAAAAAATCAGGATTTTTATCAGCCCTGCTACAAAAGTCTAAACTTTTAATTCATAATGCTCATATATATTTTAGGAGGATATTATAAAAGAATTCGCTGAGGAAATTAGAAAATTGAAAGCTGTAATATTAAAACACGAGGGACGAATTCGAGTCCTAGAATCTGCAGTGGCGCTGCAAATGAAAGAAGAGGAAAGAAGTGAAAAACTTTCTACATCGCCACCAACGGATAAAGAGTTACTGGCCTCTGACGAGGTTTGATTTTGAATTAGTATCTTATTTTTTTATAGCTTTAAAAAAATCAACAACGAACTCATTTTTAATTGTGAAATAAAAAAAAAGAAATGGTCATATTATATTTTGATATGATACTTTGTGTAAATACTAGGACTAGTATTCAAGCGTGCTTATTGAATAGTCGATAAATTCATTATTTATAGTACATCTGAACGACTCGCCCTCGCATTTTTCAGTACCGCTGCGTCTTTTACCTAAAATATTTCAGATAATTCATCGTTACCTGTTATTAGGATTAACATATAATATATATGAATATATATTATATAGGTAGTATAATGTTATTTTTTGAGATTTTAATGTATATGCGCCATGAAAAGATAATTTTTTCATAACACTCGAGTGCCTTATTTGTACAGATAATATACTGTTGTAAAATAACAATAATCTTAATAAGAGATCGCTCCATTTGAGTCACTAATACGAAAATTCTTATATAATATGAACCGACGTTATATTTTTTACTTGTGAACGAAATCTTTTTTAAATCAACTAACGACATTGTATAATGTATACAATGTATACTTACTGATTTTTGCTATGCTTTACGCATAATTTTTATTAAAATGAACGATGCTCCGTATGTTTGTAATAGTTTTACGCCAAAACATTAAAATAAGAAAAAAAAAAAATACAAAATCTTTGACATTCATTCGATAATCAATTTTTTGATCAAGCACATAATAAATTCAGGTTATTGATAAACCTTTTCCCGTTAATTTTTTCTTATTGTTAAATACTTTTCTTAGATCATGATAAGGATAATTTTGAAGATAATGATTTTTGTTTTCAGAAAAAAAGTATGCAGTTCTTGTTTTTTAAAGTTGTCTTTTGTTTTAGTTTTTATTATCGCGTTGAATGACGTTTTAAAATTAAGATAATTTTATGTACGTGAATTTTTTGTTTATTTTTCTTTTAAGTAACTCTAAATTATTTGTAATGGATAAGAAAAAATTACCAACTGTAAGTCCAACTTATTGGTGGACTGATGAAGACAAAGGAACTACTAGTCCTCCTTTGGATTATTCTTTCATGAAAGCTTCATCATTCGATGGTATGTCAACACAATTTTCAAATATTTGAACAAAATTCAATATTTCTATACTCTTGCAAAAAATGATAAATTCGTTCATTACTATAATTTAATTGGAATATTTTAAGAGAACTGGAAATGAAAAATTTACAATTTTCAAGAACCGGAAGAATTCCAAACCGAACTCGAGAAAACCGATATCAAACGAATTCTCTTTGGCTTGGTCACAATTCAATAACATCAACAGAAAAATTGAAAAATTTCATCAACAATAGCCTCGATAATCCAGGAAGTCTTAGTTGGTTAGATCTTTCTTTTAACGCCATTTCGGAAATTGGAATAGAAGTAGCTGAATTAAGAAACCTAAAAATTCTCTATTTACATAGCAACAAAATTTCAGATATCAATAATGTAGTAAAATTACGAAAATTGACAAAACTTCGAACTTTAACCCTACACGGCAATCCCATCGAATCTTTGCCCGATTACAGATCTTACATTGTCATAATTTTACCAACTCTATTAAATTTAGACTTTTCACCGATAATTTCGTCGGAAAGAAAAAAAGCTATACCTGGAGCATTTTTTAAAGCAATAAATACTTCTGATTAAACGTACACTCAATTTATTGGTTGTAAAAATATCTTAAATTTGTACAGAATTGAAATATTATTACACAGGCGCAGATCCACTTCATTTTCTCATTTTCTTAGAACACACATTTCAAAATATTTACAGTTCAAATAACAAACAAAATCCATTATTCATGTACCAGAAAATTAAAAGTACAATTATTTATAAAATTACGTGGTACCTAATTTCAGCTAGCTTGAGACAAAATCAAAACATTGTCTTTACAAAAAATTTCAATTTTTTTCCAAACATTTTTGCAGTTGTATCAAGTAATAACTTGAATTTACTTCTCTTTTCTTTGTTAATAGAAAAATACATTTTCATTTCCGTTAATCGACGAAACTCTGTTTGGAAAGTTTTATAAATCAAACCAGTGATTTTCCAATCAGCATTTACATTTTTGCCTAATAATTTGTTGGATTAAAACAAGATTAGTGTCGTCTATGTTTAGTCCGATGTTTGCTTGATTTTTCAAAATCCCTATCCCTGGATCTGCTTCGTGATCGATACCTGTTACGAGACTTGTGACTGCTCGATCGTCGTCGTTGTGATTTTTTTGGTTTATGTGATCGGCTGTGGCTTCGAGATCTACTTCTGCTGTGCTTCTTTCGTTTTGGATGTTTCACGATATCTCGGACTGGCGAGGGACTGTCAGATTTTGATCTTCTATACAAAAAGAAAAGTAATTTCAATTAGAATTAAGACACAAAAAATAATTGGCTTTATTCTTCACAAGATAAATTACATACTATTAGGTATTAAATAAACCTTGATTTTTTTTAAATCATCGACAAAAATAATTTTAAAAAAATTCTTTTAGAATAATTTCAATGTTCAACTTCGATAAATTGTCTTCAATAAAAAAAAGCTGTATATTGTTTTATTCTTAAAAATGATTCATGTCTGATTTATGTAAATTATACTCAAATTTCAGTTACATTTCTGAGTTAAAATCATTAAAAACTTTCAAGTACTGGTTTGAAAAATATTTAAATTAATATCGGGAAAAACTTTTAAAGTCACTTTCTAGAAAACTTATCAACGATTAATTAATACTTGGAAATTTGTGGTCAAATAATTACAAAAATTTTGCAATTAAAAATATTCTCAAGATTTAAACATAAACATTTTCATAAAGATTGAAAATTTTTTTTTATAAATTATTAAAACTTATACAAAATTAGTTCTTTTAAGTCCTTCATTTTGAAATATTTCAGGATTTCAGTCATTTTTCATAAATTCAAACAATTTTTGAATTAAAATTACGAAAAACTTTGAAAGTCACTTTTTGAAATTTGTTTTTATTATTTTTAAACTTATTTCTTAGTTAATCCTTGGAAATTAAGTCAAACAATTTAAAAAATTGACAGTTAAAAAATTCTTAACATTTGGACTAATAAAAATGTAAACAAAAGATATATTTTTTTCCGTTCACACTACCGTCCACTAGTATGTAACCACCTGACAAAAAAAATCCTAAAAATCATAATTTTTTAAAAAATTCAAAAATATATATGAAAAAATAGAAACTCTTTAAAAAAAATTAAACTATTTACGGACATTTTTTTTAAATTACAATAATAAATAAGATAATAATTAACAAAACGTTCAAATAAATTACTAAAGAGATCAAAATTTTAAAATTAGAAAAATTAGAGAATTATTTGACAAATTTAATAAAAAAAAGAATGAATAAAATTTTGAAAAATTAAAAGAAATTTAAAAGAAAAAAAACTCTATGAAATAGAAGAACGATGTTAAAATGAGAATATTTAGTACAAGGCTGCATAAAAATTTTAAATAAAAGAATAAAAGTCTTCAAAAAAGTAGAAAATTGAGAAATTTAAAAAATGTAGATAGAAGCATCAAATAAATGTTTTCAAAAATTCGTAATTATAAGATAAAAACTAAACAATTTAAAAGAAGGAAAACTGTTTCTAGAACATGGAAAAATGATGATAAAAATTAAAGAATTAAATAAACGCAAAGAAGGACTAAAAAAAATAGTGAAACATCAAGAAAATTAAATAAATAGGAAGAAAATGGAGAAATGTTTTTTTCCCCTTAATCTAAGAAACTGTAAAAAATTGTATAAAGTACAAAAAATAATAAAATTTGGTTAGAATGTACTAGAAAGTTTAGTTAATGTTATAATAACAAAATTGTGTAAAATAATATTAAATAATTTGCACAAAAAGAAGAAAATTAAAGAAAATACTAAAATAAAAAGACAAATACAAAAGAATATCTAAAAATAAGAAATTTATTATAAGATAAAAATTAAACAGTTTCGAAAAAGTGAAAACTCTCAGAAAAATTGTAAGAATTAAAAAAAAGATTATTGTGAATATGAAAAATAATTAATATGCATTTAAAATTGAATTAATTGTAATTTAAAAGTTTGAACATATTGGAATATGTATGAGTTACCTAATTGACGTTTAAAATTTGTTTAAATTATAATTTATCCACAAATTTGTGGGTTTTGTTTATGGAGTTTTTAATTTAACTCATGATTTTAATGCAAATTCGCCAATGATTTTAATTTATAATAACCCTGATATTAAAATAATTTTTTTTTCTTTTTAGAAAAAATTGGTTTAAAACTATCTAAATTCCGAAGAAAATGAGATGAAGTCGTTTTGTCATTTTTAAAACACATATTGTAAAAATTGTGTAAAAATTGCAGTGCTTTTTTAAATTTCAAGCAACTTATGAAATAATAAACATTTTTCAGTGCTCTTGGTCAGATTTAGGAGATAATTTTCTATAGAATTTAAAAAAAACTTATCAGCAAAATGTTATACAATTTTTTTCTAACTTTTTGCAAGAAGTCAAACATTCCAAAATTTTGGGGAAAATATTTTTAAATTATATAGATTTATTTAATTAAGTTATTTTTTCAGACCGGTTAAATGACCATCAATTATTATTTTTAAATATTTTTCTTCTCACTTCAGTTTCTTGCAATATATAAAGAATTGTGCAACAATACTGACAATTTTTTTTGTATTCTATGGAAAATCATATTTTAAGTCAGAACAAGATCATAATCAGTTTATATAGACGGCAATCGAAAATAGTAGATAGCATTTATTGAAAATAAAAAAAGATTATAAAATCCGAATCCTGAAATTCATCTCTTTTTTTCAGACATTTGCTATGGTATTGAATACTCAAAAATAAAAAAAAAATTGTTTTCTTTAACATGCTCAGTTAATATTCTACAAACACAGGTGAAAAGGTAAAATAATTTTTCGAAAGGTAGCAAAAAATGCTATTGAAATTTACTTTTTAGTAAAAATTTAGGTTAAACTAAGGATACTTTTATTTATTAAATAATATATTAAACAAACCTTGGAGATTTCGTTCTTTCCGGAATCGCGTGTGATCCACTTCTGCTAATAAAACCTCCCCAAGCATTATGATGCTTCGGAAGTGGAGGACTGGGTGTGTGACCATCAGCATCTGTTCCGCGTGCTTTAGATCGAGCTTCTTCGTACTGCCGTCGTAATTCTTCCACTTTCTTTTCGAGCTGCTCAGGTTTGATGCGAGGTCGAACGTAGAGTCTCAGGATTCGTCGACAAACATCCCTTATGTCTTTTTCTTTGACTTTAAAAACGGAAAACCAGGCTGGCGATGCTGGAAGTGAAAGCTGAAGTTGTCGAGCAGCCAGATAAATGCAAGCAGACGCTACAGTTTCGGGATGATGCCTCAAAAAAACATCAGAACGCAATGAGTCATTCATGTAATTCCAGCTTTGTTGCATCAATCCTTTATTTTTCTCATAACCCAGGACTTGGAGATACATCACGATAATTTTGTGCGGATGTTTCACGTGAACGCAAAATCCAAGTTCCTTCAGTACCCTCCTTTCAGATTTAATTACTTGATTCTTGAGACCTACGTAATTTTGATCAAGTATAACTGGCTGGATTGGTCTGAAAATGACAGAAAATTGTATATTTAATTACTTTCAAAATCGTTTATGAAAATTAAAAATATCAGACTAATGTTGAAATCAAACAAATAACCGATTTTAAAAACAGAGTACAGACTTGTCAATTATATTACAGGGCTGATAAAAATCATGATTTAAATCAAAACTTGATTTTTTTTAAATATATATAAAAACAGTATATATAACATTTTCAAATGTTTATTTGTAAGTAGTTTAGTTTTAAACTGAGAACATTTAATAAAAAATAATTAAGAATATAACATTTAATCAAAATCAAACAAATAATGTCGAATAAATTAGAAGATTTCAAAAAAATATCTTCAAATTCATATGATTGCAAAATTAAGAAAATGAGGAAAAAAGCAACGAAAAAATAATAAAGGAAAAAAAAAGATAAGAAAACAGTCTATTAAAAAATGAGAAAATTCTTTTCAATACAAAAAGTTATGGATATTATTACAGAAATAAAGAAACATGTAAAAAAAAAAACAACACAAAAATGAAACAGTAACATAAAAATATGTGACCTGGACAGTGAAAAGGGGGCTTACGTGTCAAAAAAAAATTTTTTTTTGGTTTACACCACGTGAAAGAGCGTCAAAAAATCTATCAGAATCTGCAAAAAAATGAAAAACGATTTTTTGACACGTAAGCCCCCTTTTCACTGTCCAAGTCACATATATAAAAAAGTAGAAACTCTTTTCAAAAAGTTAAACTATTTACGGACATTGTTTTAAATTAAAAAAAAGTACATAAGAAGATGATTAAAAAAAAGTTAAAATATATTATACAGAAAAAAATTTTTGAAATTAGAAAAATTAGAGAATTTTTCTACAAAATAAAGAAAAGAATGAATAAAATTTTAAAAAATTTAAAAGAAAAAAAATTTTTTGAAATAGAAGAACGATGTTGAAATGAGAATACAAGATTAAATTTACATAATATAAAATAAAAGAATAAAAGTCTTTAAAAAAGTAGAAAATGAAAAAATTTAAAAAATGTAGATAAAAGCATGGAATAAATGTTTTGAAAAACTCGTAATTACTTAAAAGATAAAAACTGAACAATTTAAAAGGAAAAATGTATCTAAGAAATGGAAAAATGAAAACAAAAACTAAAAAAATAAAAAATAAATAAAAATAAAAAATTAGAATTAATAAAAGTAAAATTAAAATATGTACAAATCAAGATAGATAAAAACTCCACTAAAGAAATTTAAAAATCGTTTAGGTAAAAATAAAAAAATTTAAGCACATTAAACCATAAACATTTTTATAATATTAAAAACAACTATAAATTAAAAATAATAAAGAAAATCTAAAAACTTTATAAAAGAATAAGTAAGTTCTGCAAAATAATATTAAATAATTTGCATAAAAAGAAAAAAATTAAATAAAATCCTAAAATAATCCTAAAATAAAAAGACAAAAAAAAAAATCAAAAGTAAAAGTAAAAGGAGAAAAAGTCTTAGAATTTTGTAAAAATAAGAAATCATAAGATAAAAGTTAAACATTTTCGAAAAAGTGATGTCTCTTCGAATCTTGTATGAATTAAAAAAAAGGATTATTGTGAATATAAAAAATAATTAATATTTTAATCAATTATTATGCATTAATTAATGTACATTTCAATTTGAATTAATTGAAATTTAAAAGTTTGAATAAATTGGAATATGAGTTAATTGACGTTTAGAATATATTTTAATTGTAATGCAATGACTTAAAGATATAAAAATTGAATACTATTTTTCGCTATCTTTATACTAAAAAATTGTAGATCGTAGGTCTTTTTACTGTCTGTATTAGCACAATTTTTAAATTTTATAAATAATAAAATATTAAAATTGAAATTTTCGCGATTTTACCACAAATCTCTGGGTTTTTTTTTTTATAAATTGTTTGCGCTTTTTTAAAAGCAGTATTAGACATCCGGAGAATTGTTAAGTTTCTTTGATTTAAATCATGATTTTAATGCAATTGCCCAAATGATTTAAATCAATTACAACCCTGATTATATACTTTTAAAACAAAATATATTTTTTCTCGCATTTTATAAAATAAATCAAATACAAAACAGTAAGGAAATATTGCTTAATATTTTCCAAGAAAAAACGAATTTTTTAAAACTTTTGTATAAAATGTACGTACTTCTGACTGGAAACTTGTTTAATGTGATTGAAGACATTAATAACGTCTCTTATCCTTCTGGGAGCCTCTTCAATTTTACTCGCTAAACAGACGCAACCCATGGCTGTAATTTCCATATTATGCCTTACAAGAGATTTGCTGTAGTAGAAGCGTTGAAATATCACTTGACCTGTGGCCATTGCAACCTGTAAAGAGAAAGGGCAAATATTTTAATTAAACTGTCTTTTATATTTCAAATATTCATCTCTAAAAAGATGCATTTGGTTTGAATTTGATCGATTGGGACTAATTATCAAACGATAATTAGTAAAAACCGATTTGATAACTTTGTTGAATGCTGTTTTGTCGATAGCTATCTCATTGGATCTTCATAATCAATCATAGTAAGTATTTTAAGCTAGTAGCCAAAAAACCTACAAAATGTAAATTGTTTTTTACTAAAAATGAAACACAATTATTATAGTCAATTTTTAGAAATTACAATTCGAGTGTGGATTCTTCACCTTTCTGCTGTATTTACGCGCAACAATTTTTTTTCCTAAACTTAATAAATTAATTTTTAATCCTTAAATAGAGTCAATACTACACTTACCTTATGTATTTATTACTTTTTAAAAGTAATATTTTTTTCAATTTATATTAGATACTAATAATACACTTCCTTAAATTCAACGACTAACACTTAACAATTTCAAACTAATACAATCATTACGCTACAACAATTTTCAGTAATCTATCCCTCAGAAAACAGAATTAGTTCCTGGTTATGTAAACTTGACACAATCGTTTCAAAATTTAAAATACTGAAATAAAGTTTTCTTACATTTTTTTTATTTATAAAGTTTGCAGTTAGTTTAAAATAATAATAATAATAATGTAAAAGCACAGAGAAAAACGAATCATTATATTTGCTAAACGATTCTTAACAGAGCAAAAAATTTGTACAAAAATCGGAATTTTTTTCATTACAACAATCCTAATTGCTTAGATAAATAATTTGCTATATTAATCAAAATCTTTTGTTATTACCAAAATTCTAACTTTTCAGACAACAAAAAATCTGTACTATAACCGAAATTACTTAGTTCAATACTAATAATTCTATTTTCTCTATGAACATTACGTTATTCGATCAGAACAATAAAAAGTAATATTTACAAAAACTCTATTTTTCTGTTATCCAAATCATTATTTATAAAACTAAAAACGACCTTTTGGTACACAGCTATACTTTAAATCAAAAATTGACCGAGTAAAGAAAAAAATAATACAGGAAATAACTTTTGAAAAATTAAAAAAGTTGGTACATACAAAATTATAAAAAAAAGTGAAATATTCAAATGATTTTCCAAGAGTTAATTGAAAATTCAAAATAATTGTACTAAATTCATCAAGCATAAGAACAAAAAATTGTGGAAAATTGACGCAAGGGACAGATTACCGTTAAAACGTTGAAAAAATAATTTCTACTTTGTTTCAATTAACCTAACTATAATTAATAATCTATCAATTACATAATCTGAAAGATTGAAATTAGTTAAAAAATATATTTTTTACATTTATTACCTATATAATTTTCCCTTTTAATTAAAGAACCATAAACATCGCAAAAAATTAATTTTCATTCCTTCAAAGTTTAAATTATCTAATTTAACAAAATCTAAAAAATTATCAATATATAAAACATTCATTATAAACACCGTAATTACACTGGTTAATTCAATTAAAGAAGCATCAAAGAAACAATCAGAAAAAATAATTAATCCAATTCCATATTTTCGTATATTTTTAACAGAAATGCTATTAAAAAATTTTAAAAATATTTTTGTGGAAGGGTAAATTATTTTGCATTCGACATTTTGGCCATTTCCAACTTGCACTTTTAACAAAAATTACAATTATTTGCTTATTGGAAACGACTTAGGTAAAATAACCTAAAATTTGATAATCTTTTTAATAAATAAAATTATGTAATTTTTATTTAAATGCAACTTGGAATTGATCAACATTTCAAAGTTTACCTTTCCACCAATTTTTTTAAAATTTAAAACGTTCCTTTATTTAAAATATTCAAAAATTTGGTATTAAGCTATCTTTTTTCGACTGTTTATCTAATTCCTCCTCACACCCTTAAATTTTCATTTGGAAATTAAAAAATGTAATAAATACCTCATCTTTCATACTTTATATTTTACAAATTCAATAGAATAAAACATAATTTGTTTTTTTAAAACCATTAATAAAAAAAACTTTTCTAAACTTGCAATTAAGGTAACTGTACCTATAGTCGATCAATGTTGATTTAATTGGATAAAATTAATTAACAGTTTAACAATATTGATGACAAATACTACTTCGAATATTACAAGATTTATTTTTACCAATGTAATAAAACTATTAATTAGTTTTGGCTAATTAAATTATCACTGATCGACTATAGGTACTGATCGAGTATTGGTACAGTTACGTTATATTAGTTAATTTAGATTTGTTTTTAATTTTCTCCTTTTTCTATAGTGAATAACTTTTTAAACAGTTTTTTGTATCTATTTAAGGTTCTTAAAGACTACATGTGCTGAATAGAAATAATCACACGGTAGTGTAACAATAGTGGAAATTTCTACAATTGTATTGAGCTTTTTAATAAAATTAATGTAATTCTATCAGTCGACACTGTATCTTCATTTTGTTGTCATTTCTATTGAATACTTACCTTTGATTGTTGAAGAGATAAAGATATAAACATATTCCATATTTTTATCAAAGTATCTGTATCCTCTAAAACATTGTTTCTCCTGTTAAACTTTCTGAAAAATATTTATTTATTAAACTGGCACAGAAGTAATAATACGGACTTGAATCTCTGTCCAACTTGATTTTGTCTTCAAAATCAGTAATGCTTCTCTGTGTTACCTTTCGAGAAACTGAAAAAGTATTTCTATTTTTCAATCTTTCCAGGCTTTCTATTCATTAAGAACTGCCTGAAAGCTTTCTTTGCCTAAAATTTACCCATCATATTTCAGTTTTTTCGGTTCCAGAATGAGTGGCAAACGTTTTCATCCAAACTCTCCTCGGGTCTGACAGACCTAGTTTACGAAAATCATTTTTCATTAACAAGTTCAATTATACATCAATTATTTAAAATTAATAATATTGTATTACTTAAAAGTAATAATAAACAATAAATTATTATATATTATAGTCGGTGAACTATAATAATAATAATAGTAAAATAATAATAACCATAATAAGTAGTAATATGTACATTTTGAGATATATAACATAATGTTTAAACATAAATACAACAAAGAGACAGTAATTATTTCTATCCATAAAGAAATTTTAGAGTCATAAATTAATTTAATATTGGAAACCATTTTTTCAATTTTAATACTAATTTTCTGAATGGTTTTCCTGTAATTCAATTTTAATCTGATTCTAAATGCTATTTAAATCTTAATTATAAATATATTTAGAATCACTTTTGATAATTAAATTTCAAATGAGACACTCATTACATATCTATTTTTATAAGAATCCACACTCGTAAAAAGCTAGTTGAATCATCCACTTTTCAACGTTAGTTACAGCCAAAAATACGAAGTTTATTTTAAAATCTTACCCGAGTAATGTTTGACTATATTAATTTTATTCATAAATGTGGAAATTAATTCACAATTACATTTCTACATTTAAAGACATATACATCCCACAAATCATTGGAAGAGGTTATGTTGACAGTATATACGTAATCAATCGAATGAATCGAACCCATTAAAAGTAATTGAAAATATCAAAAAACTTTTCCGAATCATTTCTATATAACTATTGTTCACTGTTTAATTAAAAATGTAGGAAAAAAAATTATGAATTTCAATGAAGCTGGAAAGCATTTGTTCACAAAATTTGACAAACACACAGGAAAAATGTTGAGGTTAGATACAGTGAGGGACAAGGTTATATTGAAAAAGAGTAAAATGAAAACAAAAAAGAAGTGAAATATTATTTACCTGTGGTAGTTTTAATAAAATTCCTGCAGTTTGAATAAGTTCGCATCCTAAAATGCGAAGTTCAGTTTCTGTTTCAGCATCAAGACCATCCAAATGCGAAGGCGTCGATACTAACTTTTCCTCAGGTAAAAGGCAATTTTGGAGTGTTATAAGTATTTTACCATATGGTTTTGAATTTGCTGTTGAAGTTTTCGTTGTCGTAGAAGAGGAATTCTCTTTACTACCCATTTTTGAAACAAAAATTGTCAAAAATGAGCAAATGCACAAAATGCACAAAATTAACTATTTTCTAGTCAATGAAAGACTCATACATAGAGAGTCGTCTTCTACTTTTATACGTCAATAACATCAGCCAATCAGAATCCATGAAGTTGCTTGACCTAGAAGCCTTACGTAATAATACGTAACTAAACAAAATACACCAAGTAAATGTACAAACAATATTTTTATTTTTGTTTTCTTCATGTTTTCACTTAAATTAAAAAAATAAGCCAAATTTTTTAACATTAAACTGTGGAATCTTCTACATGGAAAAGAAATTTTTAAGTTGCGCGGTTTACAGTGAGTTACGTGTATTTTTTTATGTAACTCGCGTAATAGATTGAAAACAACAATTAATAATGAATATATTATATAATAAAGACAATCCGACGGCTTTTATATATAATTCCATGAATTTTACAATTGAAACCTTGAAAAAAGAGAGGAAATAGTAAAAAGTTTACAAAATTATGTGATTTGTGAAACAACCTTTAGATTTGTAAGTTCCCAGCCTTTAGAATGAGGCTTTATGAATGGTACCTAATTTTGCCGTCAATAAGTGCAAGATGGACAAAGCTGGAATCGTCGCAATATAAATTTAATTTTTTGTAAGTAGAAAACCTTTTTTTGATTAAAGTGAATCAATTTAAGAAATTTTCCGCTTTTTTTAATGCTATGTATGAAATCCTTTCATTTGTGTTTTAGTATTGAGCAGGACGATGTTATAGACAAATACGACTTTACAAGGTTATGGAAATTTGCGCGCGAGCTAACAAAGAAATGATGGAATCACGATGGAACCTGTTAAACAAATTACCAAAATAATATTTTATCAACTACCGCAAGTCAGAGGTGAGTTCAGTAATGTTTATTGTATACGAAATTCTATTTTAGAAACTTTACATATCGATATATTGATATATTTAAACATGGAAAGTTCTGTATGTGAGACAAAAAATATTTATTACATGTTATCAAATTTGTTACTTTCCCTTATGTTTTTTTTCATGTTCAATTGAAAGTCAGCAAACGTTAAATTTTGCTTACTTCGCTACAGTATTTCTAAAAACTAGGGGATAAATACTTAATTTAATGCGAGTATTACGCCGTATTTAATCAAATGCCGTTTTTCTATTTAATTGTTGGCTTTGTATTTATATTTATTTATAAAATTGTATAATCATCAGATCTAAGAAATCCTAAAATACAATTAAAGTTACTAAATAGGAAATAAACTATTTAGCAATTAATAAATGTTCAATAAAATGTTTGCTAATCAATGAATTGAAATATTTGCTAATTAGTAAATGCTTATTAATATTTACCGATGTATTAAAATATATATTAAAATTTTTACTATAATCAGTATTTACTAATTAAGTGGAATAATATAAAATGCATAACATCTTTTCATCTATATTATAAAACTTTCAAAGGTCGTATAAATATAAAAAATTAGATTACATTCGAAAACAGCTTTTGTTTTCTTGATTTACAATATTAAAAACAATTTAAACTGAAATAAATTCTTGAAATGTTGATTTAATCAATCAAGCGGAGATTTTCTTTACCCTAATAAAGAATATTTTCTTTATAACAATAAATTAATAGTAATTAAATATCATTTGGTTTAAAATAAATTAAAATCAAAGAATCGATTTTTTTGGTTTATTTTTGTAATAATTTAAATTGAATCAAGCCAATGTAACATTTCTTTAATTTATTTTTGTAAATTTATTATAAAAAAAAGAAGTTTTGTCAAATTCTTAATTAATCGTTACATGCGCAGAGTACATTTAAAGCAATTAATGATTTTAATTATATAGATACTCTGCTTTACGGTACTAAATGATTTTTTTTTCGTAAACTTAATTAAGCTGATTGTAGAAATTTTAGAACGTCAACTCAATCAATTTAATATACGCAAACTTAAATTTAATTGGGTATACGCGAACTAGATTAACTAATTAATTTCTTTGACTTAAAAAAAATTAACAAATTACAATCTTCTTCAAAAAGTATAAATAAAGACTCGTTTGTCAAGTATATTTAACAATTCCGTGGAAAATTCACATAACGGTCTTATCTCTAGTTGAAGAACCTATATATATTTCTTTAGTGCGGTGTTGCCACATTTTTTCCTTCGCATTGCTCCGCATCTGACAATTGTCGATAAACGTATTTAACATACATTTTTCAACCAATCCTAATACAATATAAACATTAAACTTTTTCTGAAATTATTTTTCCGTTTATCAAGTAATAAATATAAAATGTCATCCACCTTTTCCTGGGTATTCGACAACCTCGCATTATTTTAATATGCAACAGGAAGCCCTGTGCCTCCATATTTTGAGATATAGATAAAGCATATATTAGATATTTTGTATTCTTCTTGTGCATAAAAGAAAATCTATACAGATACTTTTCCAATACTTTTTACTTTGTCTCGGCTTTTATTTCGGACCTTGGCTATAAATAAAAATTTATTTGTTTCTTCAGACCTTCGATTCACTCTCACAGTTTCGCAACCTTAAGACGCATGCGCCTAGTTTGATTGTGTGCAGCACATACAATATATCTGATTTTGTGCGAAAGTCGAGTGATTATTCTGCTTCATGCACGAGATATACAGGTCCAGAAAAAGGACATTTAGAGATGGCGCTACCTTCTGTGATAATTTCCTGAGAAGGGCATGAAGGCGCTGACGCTGACGCAAAAATTAGCAGAGCGTAGTGAGAAAATGGTGATGGTCGTATGTGGCTGAAAGGAGCGTCAGCGTCAGCGCCTTCATGCCCTTCTCAGGAAATATCACAGAAGGTAGCGCCATCTCTAAAATGTCCTTTTTCCTGGACCTGTATATCTCCGTGCCATGAAGCAGAAATAATCACTCGACTTTCGCACAAAATCAGATATATTGTATGTGTGCACACAATCAAACTGGGCGCATGCGTCTTAAGGTTGCGAAGAGAGCGAGTGAATCGAAGGCCAACTACTTTTTATATATATGTATGTTTTAAAAATTCCGACATTACAGCCTTGTGTTAATGTCTCCTTGGTTTAATTTATTTATGCGCACTTCTGGAATTTAAAATACTTTATTTTTCGCAAGACCATTCTTCTCGTTGTAACATATTAAATTTTAAGGGAACATTTTAAAAAACATAGAAAAAGGATTGATATACTTCACTGCAGCTGAAATAGGGAGGAATTCAATTTTTATGGTGTCATTACGTGTAAAATTTGAAAACATATTCTTTCTATTATACCTATGCATTTTTAATGAAATGATAAAATATTCTTTTTGGCAATGCAAACAAAAGTAAAGCTAAAATAGATTTTTCATCTCATTAGAGATGTAATAAAAAGAAACATTCATAAGTGGCGCCACTTTTTTATCTTGAGTCAGAATTATGAAAAAGAGGCTTTAGTTCGATTAAAAAAAATTAAGGATCTCCTGTATTTTCACTTTGAATCTTAATTGATAAAGTGAATTCCATTTATCGAAAATCATTTAACCGAATATATGGTTATTTAACAGAAGACAAAATTAAACGGGCAGTCTTATTTGTCCGAATTTTTATCACGCAGATATTTTTTTAATCGATGTTTCGTTGGGTCGCATGCATTTCCTTCAAAACCCATAATTAAACAAATCTGTAATTGCCCGAAATTTAATTGTACGAATTTGTTATTTTCCAAACTTGCATTTGTCAGAATTTGCGATTCCCCGAACTAGTGTTTGTCCAAACTATTAACGTTCTGAATTTGCATCTGTCATAACTTTAAAATCATCAAACTCGCATTTGCCAAAACATTTAAATCGACGAATTTGCATTTGTTAAAATGATTAACTCCCCGAACTCGTATTTGTCTGAACTTCTAAATCTCCTAACTTGCATTTGCCCGAACTTTAAAATCCCCGAATTTACAATTTTTAAAACATTCAATTACCAGAAATTGCATTTGTCCGAACTTTGAAATCACCAAATTGGCATTTTCCGAACTTTGAAATCAGCGAACTCGTATTTAGCAGAATATTCAACTCTCCAAATTTGCAACTGTCAGAACTTCTAAATCCCTGAATTTGCATTTGTCCTAACTTTAAAATCACCGAACATACATTCGTCCGAATTTTGAAACCACCGAATTTGTATTTGTCTGAACTGTGATATCATCGAACTCACATTTGGCTGAACTCTTAAATCCCCGAATTTGCATTTGGCCGAACTTTTAAAGCACCGAACTTGCATTTATCCGAACTTGCATTTGTCAAACTCCTTATAAGTCACCGACTACGCGAGTCCCCGAATTTGCATTTGTCCGACCATCGGAAAGTAGGTTTATTAAAATTTTGAACTCGACTTGATTCTAATGACAATTCAGAAAAATGAGATGTTTATTTCTGTTAATTAGGTCATTCGGTTTAATAATTTTGCGGTAAAATAAAATTTTTGTCTAAATTACGTCACATTTTCTTGAACCTCCACCCCCCCTCTACCCTTATTTTACATCATGTTGAGAAAATATCATTTTAATTCGTCTCTTATATATACACTTTAAAGTGTTGAAAATTTTTATCTTTTAAACTCTAAGAAACTACTATATTTTTAAAAAATATAAAATAAAGTTTATTGTGAAACAAGATAAATGTGCAAACATTTAACACATAAAAATCAAATAAATTGTGTGATGTCACACTCCCCCCTCCCCCAACCTTAACTTGTAACGTAAGGGGTCGTTCATAATCGCATAAACCACGTAGCCAACTTTTTTGTGGAATTATAAACCCCCTCCTCCTCCCCCATGTAGAACTCTATCCCATACATTAGCGCCATTTTTTCCTCTTGTCGTAGCACATAACTTGACCCCCCCCCCTTTTCCAGAAAAGCTACGTGGTTTATGGACGACCCCTAATTTATGGATCACCAATTAGGGAAAATACATGCATATTTTAATTTTGTCAGCGAGTTGTTCTTTTAAAATTATTTGTTTGTTACTTTCACATCACAAAGTATCTTTTAGGGGTCATCCATAAATTACGTCAGACAATTTTTTAAAAATTTTGACCCCCGCCCCTCCTTAAAGTGTGACGTAATTTCTCGACGACTCTTTACTAAATTATTGACTAAAAAATCATTTACCTATAATTATGTTTGGTTATAGTAACATTTTTTTGCAGATTCTACCAAAAAATGTTCAATTGAAAATGTATTATTTAAAATAAATTGAAGCCATTTTACTAAAATAAAATTTATCTCGGTCGTATTTGAACAATAAAAATCTATCAGTCCGAATATAAGGGGACCACTGCAAAAACTGCTGTCTTCTAAGTGTGTCTTATTTTAAGACATTTTGGTGTCTTAGACGCAATTAATGTCTTAAAATGAGACATACAAAAAAGACATCAAAATGTCTTAAAATAAGACACTTAGAAGACAGCAGTTTTTGCAGTGATGATAAAAAATACAATTCTTTTTACGTTTCGATATTGTCTTATTCAGTAGCAGTTCATAAAGACGCAGATATTTAAAAAAAAAAATTAATATTCAAGGAAAGGAAGAACTGAAGAAACGTCAAAGTCTTAACAATTAGGAAACAACTTACAAAATTATAAATTTCGAAGCTAAAGGCTTCCAGGTGATACTTTAGGTAATTGCACAAAGTTTCATGAAAAAATATTTTAGGATTTTAAGAAAGTCGTGATAAAGGCAAGAGAAAAGGTTTGTCATATGATAGAGTAAAATGTATGAGGGTTAAAAGATTCTAAAAAAAGGGGAGAGTACTAGAAACGTGTGACACATTTTGTACACAGAAAAAGATCGAAATTTGAATATAAGAGTACACGGATTAACATAAGACTCTAACGGCAGTACCTAAAAAAAAACATGTATGAAAGAACACAACTCTGATGATTTCGTGTAAAAAAAGGTTCTTCTTAATTAATTCGACTATAGGGGATATTTGTCTGCATTAGGGACTGTTAGCGAATGAACGACAGAGACAGCACTGAGGGGTTGAGCAGCAGCGTTGTCTCTGATTGGATCCGACTTCGGAGGCGGCGGTTGTCGCCATTTTGTTATCGCCCGTTGCTCCGCCCACTTTAGGTGGGGGTGCCTTTGTGAAGCCGTGACGCTTCGTTTCGCTGAATGATGCTTAGAACCTAGAATCGAAAAAATGAAGCTTCCACGCATAGTAATTAAAACCATATCTGAGACTATGGATATTCGTAATATCGAGATTGTACATGTCCGATAAATACCCTTTTTAAGGTATATACTGTATATTGGAAGAATCAGAGGAAACAATACTCGTAAAAGTCGAAAGCGTCTTTTCTTTCCGCGTCCTAAATAAGCATTGGTTATTTGCATTTACTTAAGAATTGGCTAAGGATGTACTTTACGCTTTTTTTGATATTGTAACATCTGTTGACTGTGATTTTGACGATTTAAGTGGAAGTAGTTGGATTGATAGAGTTTAATTATTACTGAAAAATGCAATTGTTATATTATCGAGAGATCATGTATTTTCGTGAATTTTCGACAAATTGAAAAATCTGTTGAGATATTGATGATGGTGGTTGCTTTATGGCAAAAGTATTGTTTTATTTGATACATATTACTTGTCATTTGGTAGAAAAAAGACGAGAGAGAAGAGTCGTTTATATAAGAACGACGCGCAGAATTGGCTTTAATGCTGAGTGCGCAAGCGGAGGGGAGCGGAAAAGGAGAAAACAGGAGAGGGCAGGAACCAACGCCCAACTCAGGATAGGCAACATAAAATGCTTCTGGTAAAATGTCAATTTGATGGGTATATATGTATACCCCCGCAAAAAAGGGGCCCACTTTATCGAGTTTATTTTCCGAGATATTCGCTTTTTTCTAAAGGAGGTTCAGATTTTCGAATCTTTTTTTTATTGTTGAAAAACAAACTACGTAATGTCCCATGATTTATCCTATAACTTTATCTTAATTAAAAACCTAAGATAATCTTATTTTTAGTTTTTAAAATGTATAGGGGAAATAATGGTAATCTTGAACTTTAAATTCGTTTTTCTCAAAACTAGGGGTTTGACACATCTAACTTCAAATGCTTGTAACTTTTTGAATTTTTTATGTAAAAGGGTCCAGAACCTTTCAAAATGCTCGAAATTAAATGAAGAATATGGTTATGTAGAATTGTAGAGAAGTGAAATAAAATGTATTAAATCTCACGAGTCCTATGTAGAGAACCTAGAAAAGTGCAGATTTTGAGTCATTTTTAACAATTCTATATCTTTTGATGTTAAAAAAAATATTTTTCAGTCGTGATATTAATAAAAATGATAACAAAGAATAGATGTACAAAGTATTAAATATAGTTTTAAATAATTTTGAAAGTTATTAAGTGGGGAAGTAAAAGTACCTACTCAGTGAAGAATTACCCATGTGCAACTTATTTTTATACATACACATTTATCCTATTCATCAAAATGATTATAAAGAAATTAACTTCAAATTTTGCAGAATATTTGCCTATATTCTAATCGACAGTTTACCTCAAAAACTTTGTTTTTGTTGTATTATCTTCCAGATTTTATTAATAAGTTTTGCGTAAATCATTTTTTAATACTTTCTCCATATACCTTTTCGTTATTTGGAACAGGAGTTTACATTTTCATTGTTTTTCATCAATTTTAATCATTTTTATAGTGAATTTTCACTAACTATTTATGTTAGTAAGATGAACACTTTGACATATGGAAATGTCATGAAGAAAATGGGATATTTAGTTTTAAAATTGAAAAATTATTATTAATTTACTGCGTATTTTAATGACATGTAAACTCCGGTTCGCCAAAAATGACTGAATTGTTTATATTTAAAATAAAATTAAAATAATAGTGATGTAAAGTAGGCAAATCTATGCAGTATTCTGCAAAGGTCTTCTTATTTTATTAAGTTTTACGGAAATAATAATTGATTTTCTTTGATTTGTAAACTCCGGTTCGTTATATTAAAAAAGCATGGGAATAGTGTTTTGTTTTCTATTCAAAATATCGTTAACCTGAATTATTTACAAAATATTGATTTTTGTATATATAATTATTTAACTAAATACGTTTATTTTAATTTATAATTAAATAATCCAAGAAAATCCTTGGATATCTTAGCGCATCCTCCAACTAACAGAACATTCTTGGGATGTTCGGTTAAGGTAAAAAATTAAACATTTTAAATTAATTTGTTTAACATTTAAAATTTTTAAATTTCTGTGTAAGACTAAAGACATGAGTTTAAGCTCAAATTTTTATAAAATTATTTATTTTAGTAATTGTTAATAAGTACTACATAAATAATATTCAAGAAAAAAGATTTTTAATTTGAAAATTTAATGTTGTCCAAAGTAACCACTTTCTGAAGAATCACCCACATACAAATTTTTGTCAGGTAATGTTTTTTCTTCGGTGGAGTGATCTTCAGCCTTCCTGATAGATAATTATTTTCAATACTTATAAACGTCCCGTTTGAGGAAAATCCAGTGCAATAAATTTACCTAAATAAATCATTAGGGGATCAATCTTGTACAAAAATCTTCGCGCAGTGTGTCGTCTTTAATTTTATTCTTTACAAATATTCCAAGAAATGTGCACTTTATGACTATAATCCGAAATAGTTTCAAATTGCTCATCTGGTCATCATCTGTTATATTATATGTTAAACTGCAGTGAGAATTCGATTTATTGCCTTGGAACCTATAGATGACCATAAAAATTGTACTTTCTCTTTTGTACCTGCCTCTTGTACCTTTGTACTTTTATTGTATTTTCTACATTTAAGCAGAAGCAATATAATTCCAAAAATGTGCAGAAATAGATTTAGTACATTTTTGGAGTCATATAACTGCTATTGTGTATATGCTGTTAGAATTATTCTATCTTATTATTATTAGATAACCGAAAGAGTCGCATGGAATTCTTGAAAATTAGAAATCCCAGCAATATATTCGAACTGCTCTCTAAATCTGAATTAGTTAAAAACTACCATTTAGGGGTTAAAGTCGTGAACGAGTTTTCTCTTTTTCAATTAGTAAAAAATAACTAATTCAGCAGTTAAATTTAACTAATTAAATAGTAGGTGAAAAATAACTAATGTAATTAGTAAATAGAAATCTACTAATTCTTTTAGTGCACTGAGAAAATAAGCCTCTAGCCAATTTCTAGGTTAAGGGATTCTAAACAAAACAAACAAGATACCGGCGATCACAACCAAACTTTAAGGTTAACAGTAGCATTTAATCGGCTAATAATAAACAAAGTGCTTTGCAGGTGCTATATTAACAACATCTCTCTGCTAAATTTAATAAAAAATTGGTTGTATTTAGTCAACTTATTTTCTCAGTGTGGTTTAGTTCACAGGCTTCGCACTCCCCAACTATTTACTACTTTTTGCTACTTTTTTCATGAAAGGCTACTTTTTTGATACTTTTTTCGGCCTAAAGCTACTAAAAGCTACTTTTTTAAAAATTATGGGAAAAAAAGTATTCAGTTATTAAATTATTAATTTTATAAGTGCAAAAATTTATTAATTTACAGTCAAACTTCCATACGTCGGAAAAAAATTTGACGTTTCCGTGGTAGAAAGGTTCGTTAAAATGCTGTTAGTGAGTAAACGTTCAGGAATGTAACAACCATTTTAAATCATAGGATCTTTAAATATAAAATGGAAATTATAATAATTATTAAGGAATAATTTATCTATTAATTTAGGCTGCAGTGAGAAATAAAAATTTATATAACAGTTTGCACAAGTCAGTCTTCTGTCGTTAAAATCACATGTTTGAAATCACATTATTTTTATTAATAAACTTTTCGAATTTTTCAATAGTGAAAAATTATAATTATTTTACAAATTTACAATAGGCTTAGTTGGGGTAATTCGGGACAAACTATACCTTGCTGACAATTGACCAATCAAAAAATTGGCAAATATACGTTTTTGACAAATATTTTTAAAAAATTTCTACAATTGCTTTGTAATTTGACTTATATAGTAACTTGAGCTACAAGAAAAAGAGGTTATTTTGACAACTAGTCAGATGAAATAAAAAAGTGCATTAATGATTTAGATAACATAAATTCCCTTATTGGTAATTGTTAAAAACAGTATTATTTGCTCATAATAATTATTAAATTAATGAAAACAAAATGTTGGGTGAAAAGTACTTATAAAACTTACTTGCAAAATATCAAAATTTTCAAAGTTCCAATTAAAGTTTTCTATTAAGAATTCAAATATTTTAGTATTAAATATTATTTCATCTTGAGTCTTTCATAAGACGTACTAACTTTTCAATTTTATAATGGAGAAATATGAAAACTTTTACCTTAATTATTGAAATTTTGAGAAGAAGCAGTGTTTTTGAACTCTATAATAACTCATCGCCAGAGGCGTGAAAAAATCCAATTTTGGTTTTAAAATTCAAGTTCGACCCTCCTTTCCACAGTATCAAAATTTGGTGTTGGAGAATCAGCTACTTTTTTACTTTTTACAATTTGAAAAATGTGCTTTCGGAGGTGCTTTGAAATATGAATTTGAAGGTTAAAATGCAAGTAGTTTTGTAAAACTGAATTTAGCTGCTGCCAGATTGTGAAATTTAAATTAAAATTTTGTTACTTTAAAAATTTTGACATTTTGGAAGTAAGTTTTAAAAGTAATTTTCACCTAATATTTTGTTATTATTAATTCAATAATGTTAATTAATATATGTATATAAGACTGTTTTTAACAATTACCAATAAGGAAATTTATGTTATCTAAATCATTAGTGCGCTTTTTTATTTCATCTTACCAGTTGTCAAAATAACCTCTTTTTCTTGTAGGTCAAGTTACCAAGTCAAATTACAAAGCAATTGTTGAATTTTTTTAAAAATAATTCTCAAAAACGTATATTTGCCGACAACAAAAAATTAATTGTTTATAAACAATTTTTTTTTAAAATTTTCGAGTAAGTCGAAGTCTTTTTTTTTTATTCTATCCAAGGTATACCTTGGATATATACTTAAATCGGAAAACTCATTTAAGAAATATAAGCTTTTATTTAAAAACTATTTAAAATTTTCATTTTGCAATAACTTTTATAATCAAAGTTTTAAAAAATTTTCGTTTGGTAGAAACATTTTTAGAATCTAACATAATCATTTTTTTAATATTTAGATAAAAAGAAAAATCTTTTTTTTTTTCTATGAGAGCTGATTTCACTAATTCTGATTCCACTATAATTTTTCGGCCCTGAATTTGATGGCACGCACACAGTCATAACTCTCAACGATATAATCCCTTCAACACTTGCCTTATGAGTTTTCGCTGTATGGAAGTTTGACTGTATTATAACAATAATTTGTTATTTCAAATACTAAATAAATCTGAAACGTGCTGTGACTAAACGAACATGTAACATATTCATGTAAAATGAAAATAATAATTAATAGTAAAAATAAATCAAACTTATCTTATTTTCTATTTGGCTACTTTTTACTACTTTTTTTAATCATGCAAGCTACTTTTTCCTACTATTTTTGAACTCTCAAAACAGTGCGAAGCCTGAGCACAACCTAAAATTACTTTGACTAATTAAATTAGTAGTTTTTTACTAAAGTTTTAGTAAAAAATTACTATTTGAAATGCTAAACGAGTTTTCATTGTTAAAATGGTAGTTTTTAACCATTTCAGATTTAGAGAGTAATGAGTGAACGTAAACTTAATTAGTTATTCAATGTCTGCTAAATAAATTTAAAAAACTCAAGTGGAAATTTCGTGAAGACGCTAGCCACACTGAGAAAATAAGTTGACTAAATATAACCAGTTTTTGATTAAATTTAGCAGAGAAAGGTTGTTGATATAACACCTGCAAAGCTCTTTGTTATTATTAGCAGATTAAATGCTACTGTTAACCTTGAAGTTTGATTGTGATCGCCGGTATCTTGTTTGTTTTGTTCAGAGTCCATTAACCTAGAAATTGTCTGGAGGCTGATTTTCTCAGTGCACTCTCTAAATTTGAAACAGCGAAAATTCGCTGTTTAACCAGCCCAAAATATACAGCTGTTTCAAAACAGCGTATATACGCTGATCAAAAAGCGATTTTTTCACTGATTAACATCAAAATTCACTAATTCACCAGCGTATATACGCTGTTTTGAAACAGCTGTATACTTTGCGCTGTTTCAAATTTAGAGAGCAGGCCTGAGATACACGGAAAAAAATATTAAGCTTTTCTAGCATGTCACGAGTTAATGCTTTTAAAGCAGTGGTTCTCGACTTAGTATTGAAGTATAATTTAATAGATATTTGGTATAAGTGCCTTCTATGCAGATAAAGTATTACCGATAGGCTTTTAACGCATAAGTTACCACGCCTTTTCAGGTATGTGGCCCTGCATCAGAATTTTTGTCTGCTCACCTACCGAGCTATTTTTTTTGAGTTGTCGTATTATTATGTTAGATGATTTTTTTTGTGTCTTATATAAGTGCTTAAATCTTTTGGTAAGTATTACGAGTATTTTATGTGTTTAAAATTTGTGAAATATCATTTCCATAATGTTCCATTAGTGCGTATTTAGTTTTTAATATGAACTTGAAAAAAGGTGTCCCACTACCCCTGACTCTACCCTATATAGTAGTATTATTTCTGTGAATATAGATGACAGGAATGCGAAACCGATTGAAAATTGCTAATAATTTGTTTAAAAGAACAGTATTCATTAAGCGTCGTGGTGAAGCCTTTTGGCGATCTTTCATTGAATTTGTAGTTTAAACAAGTGTACAATTTAAAAATGTTTAGTGATTGTTTTCAAATAAAATTAACCAAACAGAAGTTACATAAAATGTCATAATTTTAATATATAAGTTTAAAATTAATTACTTTATACATTTTCATAAATTACAGTATAAATTTCTATAAATTGCTGGCAACTGATTTGCAAATTTTGATTATATGTTAATAAATTAGAATAAATGTCAGGGATCACAGGTTGTCCCCTATTCACCTTTTTTCCCCTATTTGAAAATTTTGCACCTATTTCCCCTATTTTAAAGAATTGTCCCCTATTTCCCCTTTTTCTAATTTTCAGTATTAAAGTTTATAGTTCTAGCCAAAATCGATAGAAAATCCCCATTAAAAATACATGAAAAAAATAACCTTTTAAAAAAAAACCCCAACTTTTTGAATTTATAAGCTAAAAATATTTTATGTTAAATTTCTTCATTTTTAGCCATATTTTAAGATATGATGATGTTTAAAGAAATTAAATTTTCAAAATGTCGGATGTTACAAAAAATATGTAGAAATAATACATTGCAATATGTGCAATCTTTTATCACATAAATATTCACGGAAATTTAACAAGTCTTATTTGGAGATTTTTGAGGTCGCAAATAAAGATTCCGATGTTAAAAATTAATTTTTCAAAATTTTGTATATACATTCAAAATTGTGACTTTCCATATTTTCGAATTAATCATCTTGAATCACGATTACCGAGGATTTTCGAGGCCTCTCAAATGACAAATCTCGTGTAAAAAATTCAGTTAAAAAAAAATTACATTACATCATCAATTTTTTAAATACAGTCTACAAATATTTAATTTCTACAGCTCTTTTCAATTATCTTTTTCATTTTTTCGAATATCAATTATTTTCTTCAGTCTTTGAATTCTTGTCAGGAATATTTAAATTTATTACACAAGTTTTCATTTATTTTTGTCATTTTTAAATTATTTTTTTAAAATTTCAATTATATTCTAAAATCCATAAATTATTGCCAAGAACATTAATATTTTCTACACAAGTTTCAATTTATTTTTGCCATTTTTTAATTATTTGTTTAAAAATTTCAATTACTTTTGTTATATTTCTTAGTATTTTCGTTATTTTCAAATTATTTTCTTCATATTTCTATTATTTTTAGCATTTTAGAATTATTTTATAAAAATTTCAATTGTTATATTCAATTTTTTTTGTCGTGAATTTTTAAATTTTATACCAGTTTTAATTTATTTTCTTCAAATTTGAAAAATTGTCTTCATTCTTTTTATTATTGTTACGAATTTATTAATTTTTTACAACTTTTTCAATTACTTTCTACACGTTTCAATCATTTTCTAGAAACTTTAATTACCTTCTTCGTATTTAAATTTTTTGACATTTTTTAATTAGTCTATTAAATTACAATTATTTTCTTTAAACTTCAATTACTTTTTTCAAATTTAAATTATTTTCTTTAAACTTTAAATTATTGCCATAAATTTTTTAATTCATTACAACAATTTTCACTTATTTTTGTAATATTTCAAATATTTTCTTAAAATTTAAATTACGTTTTTAATCTTTATTTTATTGGCAGAAATATTTAAATTTTCTACACAAATTTCAATTTAGTTTTCTTATTCTTTAATTATTTTCTTCAAATTTCAATTATTTTTGTCATTTCCCAAATATGTTTTTCGTATTTTTATTATTTTTGACGTTTTAAAATTATTTTTAACAAATTTAAATTATCTTATTCAATTTTGTTTATTGTTAAGAAATTAAAAAAATTTTACACCAGTTTTAAATAAATTTCTTAAAATTTCAATCATTTTCTTTATCCTTTTATTATTCTCATGAATTTATTAATTTTTTACAACTCTTCCAATTATTTTTTCAATTATTTCTACAAATTACAATTATATTCCTTATATTTAAATTTTATGACATTTTTGAATTATTGTCTTCAAATTTCAATTTTTTTCTTCAGACTTCAATTAATTTCTTAAACTTTCAATTATTTTCCTCAAACTTCCAATATTTTTTTCAATTGTTCAATTATTGTCTATAAGTTTTTAATTTTCAAGCCAGCTTTCAATTATTTATCTCGCTATTCAATTAGTTTCTTAATATTTCAATTGTTTCGTTAATTTTTAAAGTATTGTCTTCAAATTTATATTTTTTCACACTTTTTTCAATTATTTTCTATAAATTTCTTTCCTTATATTTAATTTTTTTTTGACATTTTTGAATTTTCCTCTTTAAATTTTAATTATTTTCTTCAAACTTCAATTAATATCTTCAACTTTTAATTATTTTCCTCAAACTTCTAATATTTTTTCAATTTTTCAATAATGATTGTCTATAAATTTTCAATTCTTTACATCAGTTATCAATTATTTTTGTCATTTCTCAATTATTTTTTTCAACCTACAATTATTTTTGTCATCATTCAAATATTTTTGACAATTTGGAATTATTTTCTTTAAATGTCATTTTCTTTAATATTTTTATTATTGTTGTCTTTAAATTTTTAATTTTAATACTAGCTTTCAATTTTTTATGACATTATGCAATTAGTTTATTCACGTTTCAATTATGTCCTTAATTTTTCAATTAATGTAATACATTTTTTACTTTTTACTTCATTTTTTGAATTATATTTCTCATTAATTTTTTTTCCATAATTCAGCTTTTTTTTGGTAATATTTCAACTGTTTTCTACATATTTTCTACATATGTAAATTTTTTTATCATTTTTTAAATTAATTTCTTTTACGTTTGAATCATTATTTTTCGTCAAATTTTACTTATTTTTGTCATTCTTCAATTATTTTCTTGTAATTACCAGTATTTTTTAAATTTTTTAATTATTTTCTTTAAATTTCAATTATTTTGTTTTAAATTTTTGTCTTCATTACTTGATTTTTAATTAATTTTCCAATTAGTTTTCTCATTTAACAAATTTTTTTTTTAAGTTTGATATTGGGGAGCCCTGATTAATTATTTGCCTGCTGGCGGGCTTCAAATTAATATCAGTAATATTTTGTTTATTATTGCAAATTATTGTTTATTCACTTTTTTCACTTAGAAATTCCCTATTTATTCACTTTTTTAAATATAAAAGTCACTTTTTTGTACTATTTTTAATCTACAAGTCCGCTGGCAGCCCTGTATATTCTTTCCACATTTAAAATTTGTAAATAAAAATGTCCTAAAAAATCTTCAAGTACATAAGTTGAAGCAAATTTTCTGTCCCCTTTTTGTCCCCTATTTTTGAAAAAACTCGCACCTATTCACCTTTTTCAATAGCAATAGGTCCTGTGATCCCTGTAAATGTTTTTAAAATAATTTATAAAAATACAACATAGGGTAAGTCCGGGGGAGATGGCCATACTTTCTATAAAGGTCCATAAAAATAAAAAAAACAACATTTATATATTGATGTTTATTGTTAATTAAACATTGAATATTTAACTTTAAAACAACCATAAATAATATAAAATATTTTAATGTAAACAATCATAAAATTAATGTTTTGTAAAAAGTGACATTCAGGGAGAGATGGCCAATCGTAGGGTAAGTTGGCCATAGGTGTAAGGGAGAGTTGGCCACACCTATTATTTAAGTAAATAAATATAATTAATATATCATTTTGAGTTTATTACATGAAAGAATAAACAAAACACAAAAAAAAGTCTTATCTTAAAGAATAGCACCACAATAAATAGATATTTAAACAAGTTGAAATTTTTTAGTACTGGAGTAATAGACAAAATAAAAAGGAAGTATTATATTTAATTTTTTATTATTTTTCGCCAAAATTTTGCTTTTCTTTATGTTTAAATGCAAAACGAAGAAATTTAGTTTAGAATAAGTGACCTTTTGAGTCAATTTCTGTAAAAATATTTGAATTGGCCATCTCTCCCTTATGACATCCCCCCAGATTTCCCCTAATATTTAAATAAATAAAAATTTTTCATGTATAATTCTGACGTTATTACAAAGCTTGCCTCATGTATAGTTCCAAAAAATAGGAAATTAAGCATTATTCTAAAAAAAAGAACACTTAAACAATCAGTAAAGTCAACCCATTGATGTTTTCGAGCACTAGTCAAAAAAATACACCAGGATTTCAAGTACTTTTTCATTTTTAATTTTCAAGTTTTTGTTGTTGTTTGCTTTCACGCACACAAATGAAGCAAAATAACCAATAATAACTGATATTTAATAACAAATTCAGTAAAATATTTGAATTGGCCATCTCTCCCGTATGGCCATCTTCCCCGGACTTACCCTATATTTCTATAAATTTTAACATAATTTCCATAAATTACTACATCAGGGTGGCCACGTGTCAGTAAAGTCAGCAAAGTCAGGGAAATGCCAGGGAAAAAATTTTTTGTCAGTAACGTCAGGGATATGACAGGGGAAAAAGTTTTTTGTCAGGGAAAATAAAGAAATTAAGACGGACCATAGTGCGGTCAAAGTTACTATTTTTTTGACAAAAATCTTTAGACAAACTCCAAAATGAATCGATTATTTTTTTCGAAAATACTTATTAATGTTTGTACAATAATGCTTAACTACTAAACTAACTTAAGCTTAACTATTGTTTAGACAATATAAAAATTGTTTGTAAACATTCTAAATTGTATTAGGACTCTGGGCCAATAGTGACGAATTAATTTTACAAAAGAAACGAATTCTAAGTATGTAATGAAAATTTTTGAAGTGATTATATCGAAGTCCCTTGAAATCACTCTAAAAAAATGATTTTTTATATTTTATAAAGTTATTAACATTTTTTTTTTAGTTAATATTAAAAGTCTTGATTTTTTATTACCAACTTAAGCGTTATAGTATAAACATTTATGAGTGTTTTTAAAAAAAATAACATTAAAATTGGTTTATTTTTGAGTTGTTGGCAGATTTTTGTCTTTCCTCTGAATAAAAAAATTTTTGTTAGGGAATTTCGTTGTAAAGTCAGTAAAATGTCAGGGAAATGACAGGGAAATTGATAAACAGAATCTTGTAGCCACCCTGCACATAGATTTCCATAAATTACCCTATAAATTTCAAAAATTAGTTTTTTTAATTTTCTTTTATTTACTATAAATTACCTCAAAACTTTTATAAATTTCCATAAATTACGAAATAAATTTCCTGCATTAGTTTTTTGAATCTCGAATTTTGTTTTGTATTAATATTATAAATTACCGCATAAATTTCGTTAAATTACCATAAATTACTACATAAATTTCCTGCATCAGTTTTTTAAATCCTGAATTTCGTTTGCATTATTATTATAAATTACCTCAATATCTTTATAAATTACCTCAATATTTTTATAAATTACCGCATAAATTACAACCATAGGTTTATTTATTTGTTTAAAGCGATTTTATCAACAAATTATGACTTAAAATAAAATATGATCATAACAAAATCTTTCTAATTTTTCTTTTAGAATCAATTGCGATCCATAGTTTTAATTAAATGTGACTTTTTTTATAATTTGTTTAAACAAATATTGATTAACAAATAGAAAATTTAAAAGTTAGAATGCGAATGGTTTTTATTTAACTTTCCTATAAATTCAATTATCAATTTTGTTATACTGCAACCGATTATGGTATATGGGTGCGGTAACAGCTAATTTGTTTAAAAAATACAAAATTTATAAACAATTTGTCCGGCCCATCACAGATATTTCATTCTTGACTATCTTACTTGAAAGTTATATTACGATTTTTATTTTAATTGGAAAATTTTTTTTCTCAAATCACAGTAACCAAATTGTTGGTTTCGTGGAGAATCACCCATATTCTTATTCTTTTGAATAATTAATTGATATTTCTCAGATTTAAAAAATTATAACAATTATACGCAAAAGAGTATAAGTTAAATTGAAACATTAATTTCTTTCTGTGTATTGTACAATAAAAATGACTTGAATTCAAAAATGAGTTCAGTTGCATTTAAATTATTTTTTTGTTTTTTAGAAATGATTACTATTTTATTTAAGTTTAAATAGACATTTAACGTGTCAATGTACTGGCGTTAGCGCACTTCTAGACTGCCATGAAATTTTTCTACACGGGCAACTATGGAATACAGAGTTATGCCAATATTTGGCAAAATTTCGGAAACCAGAGGCACCAAATGCGTAAATCGTTAGGTTGGCAAAACTTTGAAGGCCAGAGTTTCAAATACTTAAATCGTTTTGGTTGGCACAACTGGTTAGGGAAACTAAACGATTTAAGTATTTGTAACTCTGACTCTCGAAGTTTCGCCAACAGTTGGCCCAACTTTCTGCTAAAGTTGTGCCAACCAAACATATGCCGACTGTAACACGCATATTTAACCAAATAATATTTATTAGTAATTATTTTAACAACGTTAAAAAATATTTTTTCGTTGGGATTTATGCACACCAAACATGTATAATCCGTAGTGGTTAGCGTGTTAGTAGATTATAAGTGCGTATAGCATCGTACTCTCTAAATCTAAATCAGTGAAAATTTCACTGATTTTCAGTGACATCTTTCTCGCGATACAAATCAGTGAAATTCCACTGAAAATCAGTACGCTCTAAATTTCTTGGAGTGAGTTCTCACTCCACTAAAAGTGGAAATTGAGCCACTCTAAAAGAGTGAGATCTCACTTTTAAAGAGTGAACTTTCACTCCAATTTGAGTGGAAATTCACTCCAAAATTAGAGTGAGAATTCACTTTTTGGTTGGAGTGAAAAATTCACTCTATAAGAGTGAGATTTTAGAGTGGGTTTCTCATTCTTGATTGGAGTGGCTCAATTTCCACTCTTAGTGGAGTGAGGACTCACTCCAAGAAACTTAAAGAGCATACAAAGTAAATGAATTTTCAGTAATTTTTCACTGATTGACCTGTAGAAAAAGAATTAATAATTTCAGTTAGGTACAGGAAATGTTAGTTATTTTCCATTGACCAATCAGTGGAAAACTACTGATAATTCAGTTATTTTTACGAATATTAAAAAGATAAAAAAAACTTAATGACAAAAAAGTGCAAAAATATGTGCCAATTATGTACAAAATGTAGTTAATATCACATTGTCTTTTTATATTTTCATAATAAAAATAATTTAAATTAATAGCAGTTTTATATTTGCAATGCTAGCCTTAATTTTAAAATGTTACTGTTCTCCTTCGTGCTGTTACTTTCCACCTCAGGGGTGAGGAGGAAAGTAAAAAATAAAGAGCTGATTAAAAAGTCCTGCTGTGAAATATCGAATTATTATTTATGTTTAATTCCAATTTTATTTAATAGGTGAAAGTTTAAGCTTTCAATTAGTTTTGACGCTTTATCCTTAAAAAAAAACTGATTTTTGTTACTTTTTAACAGTGATGTAGTCTCAACTTGGCTACATTCTTGGCTTAAAACTGGTCGGGTGTTTTATTCCGAGATTAGTGATTCACATTTCTTGGATCGGGCTAGTGCCTTGATAAAATTTCCACACAGGCAGATTTTATATTTTTGCAGTGAAAAAAAATGAGATATGTTCTAATTCCGATTAGTTCGAAATTTCATTTGGCCGAATTCTATTATTCAGAAATTTCTTGTAGCCGAATTCACATTTCATCGCAATAATGTTTGACAGAATTCAAATATAACCGACCTTTCATATATTAGAATTCATATATACCCGAAGTTTCATTTGAGAGAATTCATATTTCATCGAATTTTCATTTAACAGAATTCACATTTGATCGAAATTCTATTTTATAGAATGTCTGTTTAAAAGAAGTTTTAAATGAGTGAATGTATCTTTAACATAAATTCTACATGTTCGAATCTTTATCAAGCCGAAATAGTATTTGATAGAACTCATTTTTCGTCGAATATTTATTTAGTAGAATGTACAGATAAGTGAAGTTTCATTTAATAGAATCCATATTTTATCGAATTTTCATTTAACAGAAGTCTCAAGTGAACGAATTTCTATTTTATAGAATGGACACTTTAACCAATTTTCATTTGGCCGAATCAGCAAATGTCCGAATAAACATTCGCCAGAAAGATTTTGGCGCGAATTTGAAAATTAGCCAATCAGAAATTATCAACAAAATTGTGATTGGTTAATTTCCAAATTCGCGCCAAAATCTTTCTGACGAATGTTTTTTCGGACATTTGCTGATTCGGCCATATGAAACTTCGTTTAAGTGTGGATTCTATAAAATAGAATTTCGATCAACTGTGAATTCTGTTACATGAAATTTAGATCAAATATGAATTCTATTAAATGAAACTTCACTCATCTGTACATTCTATTATATAAATATTTGATGAAAAATGAGTTCTATCAAATACTATTTCGGCTTGATAAAGATTCGAACATGTAGAATTTCTCTTAAAGATATACATTCCCTCATTTAAAACTTCTTTTAAACAGACGTTCTATAAAATGGAATTTCGATCAACTGTGAATTCTGTTAAATGAAAATTCAATGAAATATGAATTCTCTCAAATTAAACTTCGGGTATATATGAATTCTAATATATGAAAGGTCGGTTATATTTGAATTTTGTCAAACATTATTTCGATGAAATGTGAATTCGGCTACAAGAAATTTCTGAATAATGGAATTCGGCCAAATGAAATTTCTAACTAATCGGAATTAGAACATATTCATGCGTCTCAAAAAAATAATTCTATGGTACTGCCATAATTATGGATAAATCACCCATAATATATTGCTAATATAGATACTGCTATACGATATTTGTCTTTTAACCATATGACTGGTGAAACTGCGAGGTATATTTTTGGGTTAGGTAGATCAGTCAGTGGCGCACCGATGCATTATGGGATATTCATTCATATAGTATTCGAAGTTCTAGAAAACCTGCCAACAATAATCATATGAATAATACGACTTGAGTATTTTTGTCAGTGTGTAAATAGAAATTAACAATTGGCGCGCTTAAAACGTACACTGCAAGAGCAAGTGTCTCTCTATAAATTTGAATCAGTGAAATGTCACTGGTGAATCAGTGCGAAATAAGCCACTAATTTCAATCAATGAGATTTTGACTGAGAATCAATCAAATTTAACTGAATCTCAGTCAAATATCTTACTGATTGATTCAGTAACCTCACTGATTCAATCAGTTACATTTTTACTGAGAATCAGTGAAATTCCATTAACATTTTCACTGATTCAAATTTAGAGAGTACGGGTGTCTTATTTTAAGACATAATGTATTTAAGAAGCGTCTAACAGATATTTTAAGTTAAGGTTACTAATTTTGTAAGACGTTCTCTTATTGGTTAAAATTAAACCACCAAAAAGTGTCTTCAAAATGACCACATAAAATAAGACACCTGTTTTTACAGTGTATGTGTAAGCGTTTGTGAGGATAAACTGGTATATAATATCAAATGGTCAGAACTTGAATTTTGTTTATCAGATACAAGACGGATAAAGCATATTTTATTTTACCCATTTGATACTTGATCGAATTTGACTATATGTATACAATCATACATGTTAAGTGTAGGTACATCATCATATCTTGATCATTACCCAATCAGACGTTCCCTACTTACTTACTGAAAGAATAGCACAACTTCAACAATACCTTTCTGTGACGCCTTGTCTTAAAGTAGACTTTTCATAAGAATGAAATCTTCAATTTCCGCTGTCACGAACATCTGGCATTTTCAGCTGTTCTTTCCGAGTATTCGGCCACACGTCCCCTCTGCTTATAGGTGAATTTTGTCAATTTTTGAATAATTTTAATACAGTTTTTACATATTAACGAAAGTAGCTATTAGAAAAAAAGCATATATTATTCTCACGAGTATCAGGTAGAACATAATTGTTATCCAAACCTTCACAAATGAAGTTTATGCAATTGAAAATAAATCCTACAGTAAAAAAAAAATATGGTAATATTAACCATGCAAATAGTTGGTTAAAAGAATTACTACTTTTTTTTTACGTTATATTAACTACGAATGAAGTTACCGTTACCATATCAATAGTAAAATTGACTTCTTTTTTTGTTAGTTAATAAAAAGGTTAACCCCACTTGTAACTTTGATTTTTAATCGAATTTTTTGTTGCTAATTTCTTAAGTATAAGTATCTGAGAAGACGTTCTTAAAATTGCAAGTCGATCTGAACAAAATTGACTCACCGATAAACATTTATTTTAAAATTAAAAATGTGCACTTAGCACTTATTTCTCGCTTATTTTAGAATATCTCGGAGCACGTTTACATATTAAAATGAAAGTTTGTAGTTTTCTTTTTAATAGTAAGGAGTTTCAAGAAAGAGAAGTTTTAAGTAAAAACAATCATTAGCTTAAACAATAGAAAATTTGTTTACATTATTTAAAATGATTATATCTTTCGAACCGTTAAAGATACACAAGTTTCTTTTATAGCAAAAAGTTCAGGAAAAAAGACGCTTAAAATAAATTCTTAGCATTTTTAACTTATTTTTTAAATTAATAAAATTGTATCAATAAAAAAGATTAATTTACCAGGGGATTGATGACATTGATTGTTTCAAAGTAGCAAATAATCCTGCGGTTAAAATCTTTTATATTAGAAGAAAATTTTTGTAATAAGGTAAAAGTCCCAGTTATTAGCCATGTACCATAACGTAACCACTAACGTGAATTTGATTTTTTATTGAGCTGTACAAGTGAGATCAAGCTAATATAATTATACATTTTCATAACTTTAGTAATAAACATCCAATATTAAATTTATTTCATGAATATGTTTAAGTTTTTAAAGTTAAAATAATGTTTGAGTCAGTGGTGTAAAATTCTCTCAGGGTCGGTAAGCATTTCTTAGCTTACAGGCAAGAAATTCCTATTCAGTGTTAAGATGATAACTGTCGAAATACTGGGTCTTTAGGTATAAGTAAAGCAGCTTTATAATCCTTAGAATATTTTTAATGAATATAAAACGAAGAAATGCAGTTTTTAATAATTTTTATATTCTAAATTTACGCGGCTACGTATTGATACGTAAAATTTCCACTTGACCAAAAGCGAGCCTGTCAGCAGTTCATTTACATTTTATTATTATATTAGCAGGTTTCAATTGCAATTATCGTAAATAATTATTAAATATGTAATTTTAAGCTTATTTGATATATAGACTGTTCAATATTTTTCATAATTATTTAGGATGTTGTCAATATTTTTAAAAGTGCATTCATAACCTCAAACCATGGACGTAAGTCCATGCGGCATGCCTCAAACTAGTACACTGAGAAACTTTTGATTTTAATATCTGCTTTATTGCTTATTATTATGTACAATAAAATTTAAGAGTTTAGGGATAATCGAGATGTGGTTATAAAAACTAATACACTGTTTAAGAAACGACGTTTTAGATGCAAAAGTTGTCTTTTTGATAAAAAGTAGTAAAAGTGTTATATACTTCATAAGACACATAATTATATTACCTCTAAAGAATTTAAGAGAGATGAAAATAAAGAATTGCAAGAATTATAAAACGCGTGTTAGAAACTTAGAATCATGGAGTGCGCGCGCAGTAAAAAGAAAGATGGCAGTATTTGTTTGACAGGTCAGAGATACTACAGATGCAAGTTCGTCTTTGATATTTGTATAATTACAAGTATTCTGTATCTTTATAGTGGTATTTGATGAAATCTGTGTAACGAACAACCTACACTATAATATATACATTACGCACACTTTTAATCCTAAGCTACAAACATATAACATTTCGATGACATCGAAATCGCGCGCGTCGCTAGAAAAGAGTGTTTTAAACTTTCCTTATATACTAACTAGCAAAAGTTTCATGTGGTTTGAGAAGTGATTTTTTACTAAATTGAAGTGAAAATGGTAATAATATTTAAATTCTGTGTTCAGTATTCCGGATGATAGGAAATTTTTCTGAAGACCGATTTTTTTAAATATATTTTTGAATAAATATTGTGAAGTGGTAGAATAGCTCATGAGATATATGGCTGCTCGAAAAACTGTCCTAGAAAAAGTCTAATAAAATTTTAGACATGGCATAATAAATAGATCAAAATGTGTTAAAAATTAATATCGCTTTTTCACATTTACTTTTTTCTAACCTCAAATAGTACTAATTCTAATTGTATATATTAATTTTTTTCTCACGAAATTACAATAATAAAAAACAAGGTAACACAATCTCTTTTTTTTAAAAGAACTATTATGATCGAACCTCGATTATCCCTAAATTCTTACGTTTTATTACAAATATAGAAATTGAAAAAAGCAAAAACTGTAATTAAAAGTCTCTCAGTGTAATACTTGAAAAGTAGTCAAACAAAAAATTGGAGAGAAGTTAGTTCAAACGTAAAATAATGTTACAATCACGAGTTACAATTTTTTTTAACCTGACTCGGAAAGATTATTAGTATCATCATCACTTCACTGTTAAATACTTCCAAATGACAAATTCAAATGAATATACGTTAAAGTTAGTTTAATTTCGCATTTCAAAACTTGTATTTATTATTTAAAAAAGTTTAATTTACATTTGAAAAAATTATCTTTGAAATAAATTCAAACTTTAGATTAAAATACAGAATCTTCATAACCTCATTTATTCATTTGTTTCATATATTAATGTTTTTATCATGCACCTTCTTTTATATTAAAATGAACAATTTGATTTAATTTTATATTGAGACAATTTGAATATTCTATCACTTTAATAATAAATAAATGTTTGTAAGTACTTCAATACTTTTTATGATAATTTTAAAACCATAGCCAGTTATTGGGACTTTTAAAATTGGCCAGGCGGACAATTTTTTTTTTTTCATTGCCAGCTATTGGTACATGCAATGGACTGATATTATTGTTAAATTAATCCTTAAAATTGCCAAAAATGTTAGTATTTTTTAATAAACAAGTAGAATATGAGTTTATCTTTCAGAATAAAAAAACTTTCTTACTGAAAACCTACTTGACATAATATATTTTAACAGTTAAATTCTAAAGACCCTTAAGCGTCCCGTAACTGGGACATTTACCTTACCTATATTCTAAATTTCAGGAAAAAAAATTTTCGGTGCAACCATTTTTTAAATCGGTGACATAAATTAATCGAAAACTACTGAATCGATCTTTTTGGAATTTTGTAAGCTTATTCAATAAAAAAGAACGTAATATTTAATCGTTCGACTTTTTTTCATAAAAAATGTCTGTTTAATAACAAAAAAAAACGAAAGTTCTTTTTTTAATGAAAATTGAACCATTGACTTTGACTTTGTGCTGTTTTATCAAAAATTCATAGTTTTTAAATTCATCGATCAAACCCTAGTTTACATCGTTTTTTGTGCTGCAATTGGGGGCAACTTTTTAATAATTATTGTTTTTGTTCCAATGGGAAAGACAATAATTGATAATAGATGGACATTTTGACCAATATTGAGAACCAAGGTTTTAATATTTACCGAACATAACTACCCTAATACATTGGACTAATAAATTAGTCAAAAGCTCAGGTGCAGCTCTCATTAAAAAAAAGTCTAATTATCATTTTTAATCTTTTTTGAAACAGTGTTTATGGATTTTCGTTAAGTGGCCCAACTTGCCCCGGTCCGGGACAGGTTCGTCCATGTATACCTAATCTGTTTTCCTCTAAATGTTTCTAAACATGACCAATAATTGCTTAATTTACCTTTCTCGTAAATTTAAGCATCTATATTGATTCTTAATTTAAACACATTGATACGTTTAACATTTTAGATATTTATCCCTATATATATTAAACATCTACAGACTGAAAAAATATTTCCGTGGAACTGCGATAATTATGGATAGATTTGATCATAATTTATTGCTGATTTGGAAACAGCTACATAGTATTGTGTTTTAGCCAAACGACTGCACTGAGAAAAATGGATGTTTAGAATTGGATGTTTAAAACAAGATAGTAACGCTTAACCTCTAAATATTAAAGGTTAACATCTAAGATATTAAATTTTAACATCTAGATATTAAAGTTGAATATGTAGATGTTAACCCTGAACATCTAGATAGCTGTCCCTATGTTAAATGATAAATATGTTAACCGTTAACATCCAGATGTTAAGGGTAAACATCCATTTTTCTCAGTGTGTTTGTTGGAACATTTGATATTCGTGAAACGCGAGTGACAGTTTAAGGTTAGGTAAAATCGACAGTGTCAAAGTGTCACACCGATGCCTTATGGGAAATTCATAGGTATACTTGTCAAACTTCTCTAAAAATACTGTATATCTTGTAAAATTTTGTAGAAAAACATGAAATATCATCTGCCTGAGAAAACTGGATGATCAAAATTAGATGTTTAAGAAAAGATAGTAATCCTTAATATCTATAACTAATAAAGTTTAACATCTCAGATGTTAAATTTTATCATGTGGATATTAAAGCTTAATATCTAGATGTTAACCTTGAACATCTAGATAGCTATCCCTATGTTAAATGATAAATATGTTCAGCGTTAACATCTAGATGTTAAGGGTTAAAATCCATTTCTTTCAGTGTGGAAGGTATGTCTGTTTATTTGAATTTTGTCTTAACATTATTTTTGTAAAACTTTGCTGATTTTCGACTAGTTTACAGAAGTTAATTTTGATATATAGACTTTCGAGTTAATTTTATTTTAGGTAATTCATCTAAAAAGCTCATCATGACAAAGTATTCAATAAATATTTTAGAAGATCAATGGCAAATTTTGTCCTTTACACAAATTACGTCATTCTCCATCACTATACATACCCTCTTGAATCTAATGAATGTAATTGTCAAAAACAATAAATAATAAATGAAATAAATAAATCTCGTCGACTAAATTTCCAAAATTTGCAACATTTTACAAACTTGATGAAATATTGATGCTGGAATAACAATCATCACATATTATTAGATATACCTGTCACAAAAGCTGGATTAGCTGACGTCATGTTGTCTCCTAATATCGTTATATAAGTTATGACAGATTAAGGCCGTATTATATAATACGAATATGGGGAGGACATTTATATATATATAGTATATACTATCCATTTATATATCTTCTATTTTACTTCATTTACTCATAAAGATTTTTAAATTAAAATAACAAAATAGTAGTAAATAGTGCAAATTAAAAAACCTATGGTTTTAATTATACTACATTATTTGATAATTTGTACAGATCTTAAAAGTGCTATCATTCTCTACTTATCAATACACAATATTACACATACATCAACTAGTTTTGTTGCATGCACCATTATCAAATTCTGTCTAGTGGAAAATACTAGCCGCAAAGATAATTTTATATCTCGTTGAAAGAAGTGAAATTTTTCGAAGGGGGGCGATCACGCGCTGCGGGCGCATTTCACGCGATGTGCGCGCGCAGCGAGAACACATGCAAGCCGTAACAAATACCACCTAACTATCACAAAGATAAAAGTATGTTAAGGTATGCATTTACATATTAAGCAGTGTTTAATTATGGACAGCGTACTTTCGACGAATCGCTAGCAAGTACGTGTTGGTAAATAGGGCGTGCACTTAAGAAATTGCATACACGTGCAGGCATGCGTAGATTCTAAAGTTTCACATGATTTGTACGGTGCGTGGGAGCCCCTGGTATTTTATTGATCCTACTCCCTGCATTAAGCCCATTCGTAAACACCCCGACCTTGCTTTCTTGAACCACTGTAAACCTACCATCGCTTATTGAACGTTCAACCAGGCGTATTTTTATCATTACGCGACATCACATAATCTTAAAATATCAATGCATGGATAAATACCACATCATGCATAAACATTATACAGGTGCTCCATTCTCTAAAAAAAAAACTACTACTAAGTTCTTTGTAATTACAATTTTATTGATAAGCTTGTTATGCAAGCTAGAAACTTATGTATTTTAAAGCTTTTTAATTGTTCTATTTCCTTTAGAAATATCTATTATGTATAAAAATAAAACTGTTTACTTATGTGAGGAAAGAACTTTGATTAGGCATATTAAGATAGAATTTTCAAAAATACGTCAAAAAACAGTTGGTTTAATTAATGAAAAATTAGAAACTAATTTCCAGGTGGTTAATTCTGAGTTCTAATAGTAACTGGTACAATACACCATCGCTACAAATTAGCTATCCATATAGTAGCTAACTCATTTTTCTTAGTACATATCGCAGGTGTACAATCTCCATCTATTAAATGAACTTTGATAAATATCCATCAAATTTTGGTTACAATTTTGTTCTCTATGGAGATTTTTTTATTTGTTGGAAAGAAAGATAACGTTATCAATCAGACTTGACCTTATCTGGGCAACATTTGCAAGAAAAAAAAGAGCAGTTTCATCCCGATATTGGATCCAAAGCGTTCATAAATCTACTGTTCGTTTTCAACAACGTTGCGAACTTTAGTCAAATTTGCTAGCAACTTCCGCGGAATAAAAAAACAAACTGAGGTAAAAATTTAAAGTTACACTTACCTGTATTTTAAATTAATGCCCACTCACAAAGAATCTTTTAAACACACTGCAAAAGCAGGTGTCTTAAATTGTTAAAAAATGTCTTAAATTAAGACATTTTTCAAGTCTTAGACACCAAAAGTATCTCAATTTAGGACATTTTTGTCCAATTTAAGACACCATGTTTTTGTAGTGCATATTAGGAAAAGGATTTTTTTTTTAAAGTTTCAAAGATAACAATCTAAAGAAAAATCTGTTGTTTAAAGCATTTATATTCTAATGTTTAATATTTTGTTTTGTGAGAAAATCGAGAACAGTTTCTGAAAAAATTTTAAAAGGAGAGAAGGAATTGAGGAGGAAAATGGAATTTGTTTTGATTCTTGCTTTGGGTTGAATGTCCTCTCTTCTTGGTCGAATATCATCCACAGAAACTGAAGCTTTTGAATAAAATGTTTAAAATTTTAATGTGTAACGAAATCAAAAGTTAAATAATATTTTTGACTAAAAAGGTTTATTAGAATTAGAAACATATAATATTACTTTTGTTAAAAAGATTTTAAAATAAGATTAAAATTAATTCAGACAAATTTAAAGTTTTCTTATAATGCACTTTGCATAGTAAATGCATTAACAAACGTTCATCTTCGATGGGCCTTTAATGAGAATCGATGATTCCAATAATAGTCCAAATTGACTCCCTAAATATGAATAAGTCAAGTTTGGCCAATTCAGATATATAGAGAGTAAATTTATATCTGGATTATTAAGGAAAATAACTATTAAGGATTAATTAAAGGATACTATGAAGGATACTACTTAATATATATTGTTAAGTGTCCTACTTAATAGATACTATTTAGTATCCTACTTAATAGATACTATTAAGTACCCTACTTAATAGATACTATTAAGTATCCTACTTACAATAGATACTAGTAAGTATCTATTAAGTATTAAGGATACTATTAAGGAAAATAAGCAAAAATTAAGAATAATCGGGAACTTCGAAAAACAATATTCAATGAATGTTTTCTCAGGGTTAAAGTGAATAAAAACAAACAATAAATGTATATGTCTTAGGTTCAATTTATTCATGAGTAACTATCGTGTAGTATACAGAGATGATGAGGTACAATAAAACGGATGAAGAAAGTAACAGTGACGAACAAATTGCAAACCATTTCGTTACTTTGTGTATAATTTAATTAATTTTTTTTTATTTTGATAGAATTTTATAGTTTTAGTTCATAAACAGTTACATAATTAAAAAAATGTTACACATGGAAAAAATGCATACCTAATAAATTAAGTTTAGGACATGGTCTAGTTTTAAGCTATACAGGAAATTTTTCCAATACACTTCGATGAAAACGAACCACAACAGTAATAACATCCCTAAAATAAAAATTTCCTACAGTTTACTTGATTCTTGAACTGAATCATTGTCACTCTTTAAAAATATCACACTACACAGCACAGCTTGCTACAATTTACGTGAAAAATTCCTATTTACAAATTATTGTGACAACAATAAAGCATATTAGACTTTTAAAAGCATATTTTAGAGAAGTTTTTTCTGTTGGTTCATTAAGTCGACGATTGAACGACTAAATTTTTTTGGTGTGATCTAATTATGATATAATTACTACACGAGTACAAATAGACAACAATATTTATCAACGAGACAATGAAATTGTAAAATTCTAAATAATATATAAGATAATATAACCATGACCAGTCTAAGATAATGCAATTGTCCAGGTTGTAAAAAGTATTATGATAAGAGTAAAATGAACGCAACAGGCCACGCGTAAAACATCCCAAAATCAATAGATTGCACTTAAATGGTAATATTGGGAACAGCAAACCGCTGGGATGTATGAGAGATGCGCGTGATACAGATTCTCGTGCGATCGATTCCCAGCGGTGGAAGCTATGGGATGATATATATTTTTAAATATGTTTATCAATTACATTCCAAAATCTAGTTATATCTGCCTATTTGTTTCCGTTGACCTGAACGATATTTCAAAAAATCTTTTCAATGTAAATAAAATCGGTGAATAGAAACGTAAACCGCTGATAAATATTAAATATCAATATATTAATTTAAATTAAAAATAAATAAGATCAACAAGAATAAAAATTTAAAGAAATATTTCTACAAATAAAATGCCTCAAACCTTTAAATTAAAATAAACTCTAATAAAAGTTCATTTACTAATAGAGTATATAGAGAAATTATATCAATTAATATAGCCCAATTTGGTTTTGTTTTGCCTCAAATGCTTATATCGATATTCTACTCTCTAAATTAAAATGGGAAAAAAAGTACTAATTGATTTTGACAAAACATAAATTAGGTTTGTATTATTCTATAGTTTATTACTGTTAATTTAAATAAGTCATCTTTTCTGACAATTACTCTTGACTAAAATGTAGATTTCCATGACGAATTAAGTGATTATTATTGAATTTTAATTATCCAATTTAGAGAGTAGTTAATATATTCGTGTTTACTAGACAGGAGTATAGTTGTTGTTCTTTTTTTTTTTCCATTGTAATTGAACCCTGCCATGTTAAACAAGAAACAAAGTTAAGACACTAAAATAAATTATTTCCTGTAGTTTGAGAATGGAATGAATAAATTTTAAGGCACGAACTCTGAACAAAGTTTGTACCCAAAAAGTTAATTGTGTCGACTTTAAATAAGGACATAGGATAAGTGTTCATCTACAATTCTACAGAGTTTGTTGGAAGTAGTTTGGAGTAGGTCAAAGCTTGCTTGGGCTCATCCGCTGTGACGAAATGAAAGGGAGGTGAAGAGGCACCTGCCTTCAGGCGACACGCGCAAGGGAGCGAGAAATCAGAAGCCCGAGAAAAAAATCAAATTTAGGAAACATTCCAATCACGAACCACAATGTAGACAGGGAGTCGTTAAACTAAATCCCTTTCGAACAAACTGCTTCCTTGCGCCAATAAAACCGTGTTAAATTACATTAAAATATACCCAAAAGATACAAATATCTAACATAAAATATCAATGCTCTCAATATACATAAAACAAAAACAATTAGTCGAGTCAACGGATTTGAAATACGAAATATTATAATCAGTATATGTAACAATTTTGAATCAGAGTTGACGAATAATGCAAATAAGAAGGGTAGCCAACATTTTTACCAAAACTCAATTGACAGAATGTGACCAAAATTCATTTATCCGAATGTTTAAATTCCCGAAACTTCATTTGTCAGAATATTTAACTTCCCGAAATTTCATTTTTCAGTTTATTCGATTTCCTAAATATAAATTTGTCAGATATTGTATTTATCAGACTTACTGTTTCTTTGAATGTTTAATTTCTCGAAACTCTATTTCCCAGAATACTTCATTTTTCGATTTTGCATTTTTTAGAAATTGTGTTTATCAGATTTACCATTTATACAAATATTGAACTAATCGAAACTATTTATCAGAGTCTTAAACTCCCCGAATACAAAAAATCCAGTATGTGCATTTGCCTGAGACACGGAGTGTAGAGTTCTTAAAGGAGCTATCTGATTGGCTGGTAATCTTTCCGGAAATATTACCGACCAATCAGATAGCTCCATTAGAAATTCTGCATTCCGTGTATTGGGCAAATGCACATTCTGGCATTTTTGTATTCGGGAAGTTTAAGACTCTGATAAATGAAGTTTTATTAGATAAATGTTCGAACAAATAATCAATCTAATAAATACAATTTCTGGGAAATATATATTCGAGAATTTAAATATTCTGAGAAAAGGAGTTTTGAGAGGTTAAATATTCAAACAAACAGTAAGTCTGCAAAATATAATTTCGATCTATTGCACATTCTATCAATTGATTTTTAGTTAAAATGTAGGCCTCTCAATAATAAAACGATTGAAAAGTAAATTAAATTTGAAAAATATATCAAGTGTATCCATTTAATTCATCAACTTTGACTTTGATCAATCAGTATCTCCAATTGAAATTTGATTTGTTGCAAATTGAACATCGATTTTTCTGATTTTCTTTATAATAATCACATATAAATGTATATAAATTCACAATATTACGCAAGATCAGTCTGTAATCGTTGCGACTGTAACTGGTAACGGCAGTTTTTCCCTCTTTTAATGGAACCGCAAAGTGTATATAGGATTACGAGAACTCACTGACGTTTAGTACCATATAGCATGTACGTTTATAGGAGTACCCATATGGTAAATAAATTTGTGGACTTTCCGCAGACCAGAAGCAGATTAATGACGTACAGTGAGTCTCATTTTTTGAGTTATTGCAACGTTTTATTTAACTTTACCGAAGTCTAAAGGAATTACAAATTGTCAATTTGTAATTCAGAGTTTGCTCTGACAGTTTTTCCTTTGGGTATTAATATATATTGATAAAATATCACTTATACTTCTTACTGAGAGAAAGTGAAATATTCTGCTTTATTCAATGCAAAAATGCATTGGATCAAGAGTGACAAAGAACATCTTTTTAATCTGCTTCTGTCAAGTTATTTATTAATGAATGTATTCTGTTTGAAATGATTTACTCTATATGATGATTTATAAATTTATTGTGATCTTTGTATGATCACAAACGAACTTTGTTAACCTTTCAAATATTACGGTATAAAAATAATTTTTCGGTCCCTTGCATATAAATAGTTAATAATTTCAAACATATTATAATAAGCAGTCAAACTGATTTTTTTCATGAAAATAAAAACTTTTTTCTACTTTTTATATTAATTGATTGATTTTTACTCATTTGTATTCTAATTTGTGTACTTGAATTTAGATCATATAAAATTTTGTTAAATTAAAATTTGGTGAATAATCATAGGTCCCATGCTAGGATATAGACAATTGTAATTAATGAAATTTTCAGATAAAATAGTATTTTAAGAACTTAGTGTAGCGAATATAGAAACGTGGCAACGTCGCATAAACAGCTGATTAGACTTATCAAGCTAATAGGTGTTATTTTTTTGATATGTAGAGTGTCAAGATAAAGTTTTATGTTAATTTTACAAGTAATTATGCACTTTAATGGCTTTTTTGGTCGACTAAGAAATATGCTTTTAAAAACGCTGTTTTATTATTTGTATTTTCGCGGTTGTAAATGTTTCTATTGAATTGTAGTTGTGACGTTGCCAAGTACATTTTGAGTCATTGATAGCAAGAAAACATGTATATTAGAGTAATCCCAAAAAATCCCGATTTTAGAAAAAAAAATGGACTGATGATGCTTTATTATAACCTACAAAAAAGACTTAACCATTTTTTAAAAATTTTTTAAGCCAAAAATTGAATTATCGATGAGTTCTGAAATTACAAGTCAAACACTTATTATTTAATGGTAGAAAACTGACTTTGGAAACAACCAATTTTGTGTTTTTTGACACTGATTATTAACTTTTTATATTAAATTTTAAGGCATGACTTTTTTTTTAATAACTTATTTACATAAATGACTACACAGGAAAAAAATACTTACCTATAAAGTAATTATATCACGCTATAGTTAGTCATTATTTTGCGATAATTATAAACAAGTTTACAAAGGTTTGTCAATTTAGTTGTTTCTTTTAAGTATTAATTTCCATAAGAAACAAAAACACCCATCGATAATTGAATTTTGAGTTTAAATTTGTGTTTAAAAATAGTTATTTCTAGTAGATTTTTTTAGATTATGATAGTGCATCAGTCCTTTTTTTCCTATAGTTAATCGAAGTTTTTTGATCCAGCATTTGGATTTTTGGATACATGATACTCTACAACTGAATGGTAAATTTCATAGCCTTTGAAGTATTATGATCTTTGAACAATGAATTTATTTAGCTTTAATTTGGAGTTCAATTTTTATTATGCTTTGGAGGTTTTTAGGCAATATATTTCATTTCGAATAATGTTAAACGTTGAGACAAATAGAGAACTTTGGTCGATAATATCTCAAAAACTATACGGTAAAAATAGTCCAGCTTTCACAATATTGTGTTAATACTCAATTGACAAGATTTAATATTGTAAAATAACAATATTGTTTATATCAATGGGAAATTATTGCTCAAGTGTTTCAGGCACAAAATAAGAGGAATTTTCGATTGACTAAAACTTTTAATGGATAATTATTTTTCTTTATAATCAAGAGATTTTCTTTTTCTTTCATATTTTTAAACGATTCTCATTCATTGTGCATTACCAATAATTAATTTAAATGCACTAAAACCGAGATAGAATCTACTTGAATCAAGTATTATGTTTTTGTTTATATTTATTTCAGTTAGTGGTGAGGAGATCCAGCAGGGAGTCAGAATGGTGACGCGTGGCGTGCGTATAATGGAAGAGCGTACTATTGTGTACCAGCTTGTTGTGCTTTAAGTACCCGTAGAAGATAATATCAGAAAAAAAATAAAACCTTTTTGACTTATTGAGAATAATATAAAAATTTTTAAAAGCTAAAATCAGGTGTATCAGGAAAGAAAATTTATAAAGATATTATGGAAAGTAAACTCTAATGCTGTAAACTGTATCTGGAATCGTGAAGAAGATATTATTTTAGAAGAAACATTTTAGATTCAAAAGTGTTGTTGGATAATTTACCAAAATTTCATGTCAATTGAATATCCTTTCATTCTGTGCCTGAAGCATCTGAAAAGTAATGCCATTATTGGTCGCTAGTGTAAAATAAATTTTCATTTTGACTACTTATTTAAATATTATAAACCTGAAAATAGGTTTTTAATGATATTTTTATGAAAAGTTCAGTGCGAGTTTAACAATCCGTCAGACTACCAAGTACTTCACTGTTGTACGTATATGTAAATGAATCATTTTTAAATAGTTTAATCTTGAAGACTATTCTTATTCTTATAAACCTCACTTGGAAAAAGTAAAACTTATTTGGAGGGGAAGAATACATTGTTGACTAATAGACACATTTAAGACTATAAAACTGGCGCGAAATTGGAAGAGACTGATCTATTTTTTAATGAGTACAGGAGCAATAAAATCATTTAGATACGCAACTTTCAGAATTTGAGCTTTAGGCTAGTTGTATTGATGTGGCGTTAATCTAAATAAAATAGTTTCGGTCGAATTTAACTTCGATACATGCACACTGCACAGTCCCTTCCCATCTATATCGGTCTGTCTCCGCTGATGCGTAACAAAGTATGAACAAAAGACAGAAGTCCGTGACTTCTTGAAACAACTTTAATATTAAAACATTGGATTACTTATTTCATTTTAAAAAGTAATTGAAAAATCATACTAAATAATAAAAATACTCTGCAACATATATAAAAACTTAATAGGATTAATTTGACACTAATGATTAAGAAAAAAGTTCTAGCCGAACAGAATAGTTTTAGAATTTACTAACCCATTTTTCTATTTTTTTTTTAACTTGGACATCACGTCAAAAGTGGAAATCACTTTGTGATTTTTCACACTTGTATCCAAATTTCTACCTAAATAACACAGATCCTACAAATTTGGTTTGTAGGTACATTCAAAAAGCTTTAATAAAACGTAGATTTATTATAACCAAACTCAACTCCACTGACGATATTTAATTGCACTAATCGCTATTGCACGCGTCCTCATATGATATTCTTTGGCATCACTGTGTAGATTATTACATACAAATAATTTATATTCATATATAATTATCTTATTTAAAATATTTTAAGGATCCTTTCTCTGATTTTTTCATTCTTTATATAATTGCAGTCTTAATTGTCTGCCGATGTGATTTTACTTAGTATTTTCACTCAGATACAATTTATTCTTTAAAACAAACGAAAATATTACGTTTGAATTGTATTAAATTTGTATTAACATAAAATTGAAGTTCATAGTATTTATTAAAATATTCATCATAAATATTATTATTAAATTTAATTCCTTTAAATATGTGTTGACATTATCATAAATATACAACTAATAAATTAATAACATTCATAATAATAAGAAGAATAGTAAAGATAATATAACAAATTAATAACAATAATGAATTTATTCCTTTTTTTACGTAAATGTAAATTAATTCATTTTAATTAGAGAGATACATCTGTTAATGGCTATGAAAATGATTCCATGAGCACGTACCTTTAAATTTAATAAATGTATTTTGCCAACAATAAAATTCACAATTAAAGATTGAATTAATATAAATCAATTTATAAACTTCAATTTACGATTTTATGCAATTATCGAGTTATTTATACGACCTTTTATAAGCAGTTTTAAAGCCAGTTAATTTCTTTCACGGCAATAAGTTTCATTCAAATTCTGTGGAGTCACAAAGGTTTTCGCTCGAGGGACGAAATTATTCCGAGAGGAATACTGATTTTGCTCTCACGGTTTTATTCAAACAAAGAATATCGCGTCTGAGTGAATTTTACTAACTCATTTTCTCAAATATATTTTTTCTACCATTAAAAGAATAAGCAAAAAATATAAATTATTAATGAAATACTGTAATAATCTTTTCTAAAGTATCAATTCTGCTTTTTTTTATGGTTTGCAATAGTAAAATATATAGTTTAATATTTACTTCTAAAAGATGCATTCAGAATAAAGTTGGTTTTTTTTTTGTGGAAAAAATGGTATTATGAAATTAGTTATAAATTTTTTATAAATACTTGTACTAAAAATTGCAAATGCTTATTGGTCACAAATAGAGAACTTTAAGAAACATATATACCTTCACTGATTTAATTTCTTAATCCAGAGAATTATTCACAAATTCTAAAAATGACTTTTCAATACTAAAATATAGTATACAATTCTTTCTATTAATTACTTTAGCAAAAAATTTAATTGCATTTATTTTAAAATTGTCCTGAAAACATGTTTTAATTTAAAATATCTTTTTTTCTAAATATTTTGCAATTTAAGTTTCTTAAAATGCTCTTAAAAGAGTTGATTAAACCAGTACTTTTTTTAGTAATTCACTATTTTTATGCCATATTCTGACCGAAGGTATTCACTTTCTGAAAAAAGTACGCTTTCTCTCTCATTTTTTTTTTTTTTAATTGTGGGTTTAAGTCTAATCAAAAAGCATATATGAATACAGAAAAACAGGATTGAAGGTGTTCTGAAACGTTGACAAGGGCAGGAATAATTGGAGGAAATTGCGACGAATTGGCATGGGGGATGAAATAGCAGGGAGAAATAAAGGTAGATGAAAGGGGCTGAGAAGGGAAAACGAGGTGAATGGAGAGACGAGAAAAAGAGTAGAGGTAGTTAAATAGGGAGCGATGAGTATGATAAACATCGATAGAGATACGAGGGTGTCGAGTCGAGTGATTGCAGAAATGCCGGAAAATAAATGAATTTAATTACAATAAATTTTGCGGATTAATTCAAACAGAGTCTGGGTTGTAACAAATTACTAAAAAAAGAAAGAGCAGTTAATATGTGCATATTTGGTGCCATAAATATTCAAATAATTGACTTTATCAGACAAGAAAAAATAGATATGAATTCTTGGGTCAGAATATGCACCATATGATACTAAATATTATGAGATTTAAGTTAGCAGTATTTCGTGAAATTAGCACAATTTTTAATTTAAACAATTGTAAAACTTTTTAATTGTTTGGAAAGAATCTTAGGAAGGATGATTGGAAACATTAAAAAATCCTGCTCTTTGATTTCTATACTGGGACGCGACCACAGCTTGTGGATTTGGTATATGCCTTATACCTAAGTTTGGTTTGATTTTCATACCGAATCCGCTGATCCTCTGATGTGGTTGAGGTATTCTTAAGGCAACTTTGCTGCCGACATTCATACTGCCAGTAATGACGGTTTCCGAGGTTGTTGACTTTGCCGAACCACCACAATCACTCAGCAAGGAAACTGCGGCATCAGACAATGTCCGTAGATTTAAGTCTTGCGACTTCCGTTCATCCTTGGATTTAGCAGAAAGCGCTATTGCACTAACCCGTGAATCATTACTAACTTTGCCTTTCGTTTTGCTGCTTCCTGGATTTGGTGATAGGTCCAAAATATTCCCAATCTTAATACCAGCACTACTACTTAAATCTAAAGGAATTTCACACTTTTGCGGAAACGAATTTGATGGAAAGGTTATATTAGTTCTCTTTGTAGATCTCAATGGTGCAAGTGGAGGGGGACCCTTTCGTTTGATATTACTCGAAACCGTGTTCGTGTTTCCTTTATCCTTAGAATTGGACATCATACTTTTCAAAGCGTCGCGCATTTGTTTTTCAGCTAAGAGACTCCTCACTCTGTTGGCCTTGCTCTCTCTCAATTGTTGTTCAAGTTTCTCTCGATTGAGAGACTCCCCTTTCTCGGTGTTCTGCGAAATCTTCATCTTATCCCGATGCGTCTTGTTCGCCTCATTGATTGCCACGAGCCCGAGTCGACGAAGAACTTCCTCATCTTTAGGTTTATCTTCTTCAATTGATTGTTCATTCTTTGACTCCTTCTTTTGAGCTTCTGGGTGGCCTTTTGATTGTGAGTTGATATTTTGAGCAATCTTAACTATCTCGTCTGGTATGCTGTCTATTATTTCTTCAATAGACTCTTCTGTTTTTGGAATATCCTTGCTCTCCTCCAAGGTAGTTTCTTCACGAGTTTTATTGTTCCGCTGCTTATTTGAAGTAGTCTTAATCTTCTCTCTTCTAACAGCCCTCATTTGAAGAAGTTTTTCTTTGGTTTGGTTATTAGCATTGGAAGTAATTCGAGGTGGACAAGGTGTTAATCTAACTTTTAACTTTAGCAAATCTTCCCTTGGAGTTGTCGTGATCTCTGCTATTACACGTTTGTTTCTTCGTTTTCTTCGCTTGTGGTGCTCGAGCTTAGCGACCTTGTCCGGTTTGGTGGCATTGTCTGCTGGAAGGTGGTTGTTCCCCGGTGGATCGGGTGCCCTCATCACCGGCGTAACTTCACAGCGTGGCTTTTTTACCTCTGGCTCCTTTCCACACTCGACGTTCGTTGAAGTATGTGATCGACCTTTCTCCAGTGGGAGGGACGCGTCGGTATGCGAGATCGGCTTTGGACTAGGCGGTGGAGTAGGCGGCCTCTGTATATTCTCTATCACCTCAGTCGACTCCTTATTACCGGCTTCTTCCCCGCAAGAAGTGGCTATCTGGACCTGATCCGAGTCTTCTTTTGGTACAATGCAATAGTAAAGTTTCATGGGAGATTCCTGGAACAGAAATGTTATCCGATCCATGACGATGTCAAGTTCCTACCTGGCACATATCTTATTAACAAACATAAGAATATACCCGAGAAAACATAATTAATATAGGGTAGAAACTCCAAAAGATTTTTACCAAGTGAATTAAGGATCATATTAAAGTTATGGTTGAAATGATTTTTATAAAAAGATTTTGTAATATTTAGAGTGATATATATCATGGACGTTTGTTTCAACAAAATTAGATAGTTATCTTTTGGGAGGTATGCAGAGACCTAAATACTTAACCTAAATAGTACGAATACCGTACTGTACTATGAATGTGAAGAAAACGTCAGATGTGCTAAAAAATTTTCCTTGCATTTCTAACTTTTGTTAGCATAGAGTGGCTTATTAGAGTTATTAGCAACTATAATGAGCTTTTAGAAAAAGGAAAAATAGTTCAAATACTTAGTTTATGTCATTTAGATCTCCTCCCTCGGGGTGATACTTTTTCTACCCATCTTCCCCGAAAAGATATCACGTAGTATTTGCATGATCTTTCAAATATTACAGACTTATTTTAAACAATATAAATACTCACATTTTTCCATTCAAAAATGCAAGCAAGATCCAAAAGGGTCCAGGAAGTTTCCAGTATTTGCAACCGGCTCTCCGTCTCACTTTCATCCACCTCGTACAAAATCTTTATCCGATGACAGGTTGAAGAATTTCCGTCTACATCATCCCATCCCCTCTTTAGAATTAGTAGTCGTTGGAGATGTCTCACCGTCACGCCAGCTGGGCATTTTAGATATCTTGTTTTTCCTGTTATTTCATAGTGGGCTTTATTTTTTAAGAATTTGTGGCTATTTGTATTTTCTTTGCCCTTTTTTAGTTTAATACTGTCTTCGGTTGACCCGATTTTTCCTATTTCAGAAATGCTCAAGCTGACTGGGTCATCATAGGTCAATTCGGGTGAACCTAACGGCGGTAATAATGGTGTGCATTGAGGATTTACAATTCGGAAATGACGTCTCCTTTCTAATTCTGATCGAAATAGACCGGGAACCAGGAGATAGACTAATCGTTGAAGCCTTATGTCAGAGAAAAGAGGGGGTAAGGTGGGAACATTGCAGACAGGGCAGGCTCTTACTCCGTTACTCAGTCGTCTCACTATGCAGCCTCTGCAAACTGAAGAGAAAACGCGATTTCGTTTCGATGATGCATTTTGTAATTTTCCAAAATTACAAATGTATTCTATTGATTTCATTCTACTATTAATAATTTAGTTGTATTAAGAAGAAAATACTTGTCAGATAAAAAGTACGGTGCTTTTGCAATCTGATGTTTTAGATAAAGGTGATAAATTGTTTAAATTTAAGCGTTAGGATCGTTTGTCTATAAAAGAGAGTATGTTTGTGAAAAATTGTGCTAAAATTTTGTTCTGTTTTCTTTTGATAAATTCAAAGAATTAGAGCAAACATGTAAGCATGTTTTACCCGAATATTTATCTCTTTCTACACTCTGACTTGAAATCTCTGTTACTCTATACATATACAGTAATGTAGATTCCAAATCGGCTGGCAGAAACCAAGAACGCGTGCGTTATGCGTTGGTTCTTATACATCTTTCTTTTTTAACTGTCCGATTTGAAAACTGCCTTACTGCATATACAACTGACGCCAAAATGTTGGTTACAATTTTTCACAAATATATGCTAATAATCCGAAAGATAATTTAAAGTACAAACTAAATTAATTTAGGAGAGAGAATTGTTTTTCTAGTAGAATGAAATAATCGAAGATATAAAGATATATCAAACCTGATTAAATGAAACCGCAAGCGACATGACAGCTTTTATGATCCCACTAAAATAAGAGTTGTCTCACATCTCGGTGGTAAAAGAAATAGATAATAATAATAGTTTTACACTGCAAAAACATGGCGTCTTAAATTAGCCAAAAATGTCTTAAATTAAGATACTTTTGGTGTCTAAGACACGAAAAATGTCTTATTTTAAGACATTTTGGAACAATTTAAGACACCTGTTTTTGCAGTGTAGATATATTTTCTATTAGGATCGTCATCGTTGTAAAGATAATTGTAACTAAGAATTTTTAAATGTAATTTTACAGTCAAAATTTTGCATCTGCCAAAGAAACTTGGAAAATATTGGTCCAGTCTTGAAAATTTTGTGTTTTTCCTTATATTCAGGTTTCACTTAACCAAGTTTGACTATGAATATAATGGTGCGTTTAGATGATGTTTGTGTCCCCAAAATCAACAATTAAAAATACATTAAAACAAATAAATAGAAATAAATTTGACTAATATTGTAAAATATTAGTAAATTATTATAAATTGTTATGAAAAGAGATATCAATCATGGTATAGACAATGTCTTTCTTCATTAGCATCAAGATACAACACATTAATTAGATAGAACACATGCAATTAAAGTACAAGTAATATGAATGAACTAAATCAGAGTCTTGCAACAGTTGCTTCTTGTGTGCTTTTTGTGCCACTCCTGTAGCTAATTTGCACCACACATGCAGAAGGAAAGGGGCGCAGACAAGTGAACTGTTAAGGAGAGGGGATAAATGAGTTGATGGTATTCTGCTCCTGAATAATCCCAAGTTTTTTTACACCAATATTATAAAGCTTTGGGTAAATTATAAAAAAAAAGCATTGGATTAAATTAATTTGTATAGTTTTATTAACAAAAAATGTACAATGAACGGAAGATGAGACTACTAATGTTTAGTACAATTTGAATTAAGCTGCCCAAATTTATCCCTCGCAACGAAGCAAAAATACATAAAATTAAATTAAACCATTTAAAGATAATTACCTAAATATACCACAGAACGTGCAATTAATGAACGATATTGACTATCACACTTAGTTTTTTACTTCTCATACTGTTTCTGTGTTTAATGTTCTTTATTTTTTTTACTGTTTGTAATCTTTAGAGTGTAGTATTATGTAATTGTGTGTACTAAAACATATGTGTTGATGTAAGTCAACGAAAAGTTAAAAGACATATCGCGCCAAGTTAAAGCTTTCAGGTATAAGTGTTCGTATACTGGTGCATTGACCCTATATCTATTTTAATGATGCGATGAAGAAAAAGTACTAACAAGAATGTAGGCACTCAACGAGGGTCGTTGCATCTACGAAGTAGCCTCTACACAGGGGACATATGATATGTTCGTTTAAGTCCTTTACAAGCGGCTTTTCCCTCTCGTTTACATCCATATCTTCTTTTGGTCCTAGAAAAAATAAATGGCACACCTTGTCGTCTTTAAAAGGTATAAAGCAACAGTATAAGAAAGTACGTTTTTATTGTATATATGGCGTTACAATGAAATATTTTTGCCATTCAGCACAATACAACGCTTGAATTAAAACATTCCCTTTATGTACGTATTATATTATATCCAGATTAGTGTTTAGTTGAATAAAAAGATACTTCAAACTTTTCTAAATACGCCTGAACGTGAAATATTACACCTATAACTCGCATTCATTTCTAGCTTTGTGCACTTAGTAAAAAAAAGCACGACAGAGCATTTTAACGGGATAAAAGTTGATAGATTTTGACAATAACATGTGCTTTTATGTGTAATTTACATACTTTTCTGCAATATTTAGATAAAATTCATATCTGATTGAATCATTATTTCTGAATTTGAATCGACACAAAAAAACTTATCGTTTCGAATTTCGATAGCAGCATTTCAAAGTATAAGGAAATTGTTATTTAATAGTAATGACATTTTAAGATTTCCTATTCATACCATATCAATTTTCTGTATTAAATGCGATCAAAAGCTAGAATGTTGATACAGAAAATTGGTATGATGAATATGAAGCTTTAAAATTATTTTTTCTTTTTACGCGAACCCCCTTGTCACATATTTGTCAAGCCCCCTTAAACGTTAAATCACATTATCTTGACCCCCTCCTCTATTTTATATAATGTTGAGAAAAAAAATGTTTCACCCACCATTTCACAATCAATTTTATTATAAATAATCAAATTCGGTGCACTCGTTTTATGACATATAATGATATTGTTTCAAACAAATCCTAATATTACACAAGCCTGCAAATAAAAAATGTTTTCTGTTGTTTGAGATCGGTAAGTCATTTCCCGTAGTTTTTGATGCGCTGAATTCAAATCTGGTAACGATGATATAATGATATTGGCAACAACATGCTAAATTAACTGTCAAACATGGTTTTTTTGACAGTTGTCAAGCATAAAATATGTCTTTCACTGTCCGTAAATACAACTATTTTAAAAATTGATTGGATTCGCTTGATACTTGTTATTCGGGGGTTTTTAGGGGTCGCTGAATACGAATATGTAATCAGATTTCAAAAATTCAAAATGGCGGATCCAATATGGCGGTTCTAAACGAAACCAATCAATTTTTAACAAAATCGTCCGCCATATTGGATCCGCCATTTTGAATTTTTGAAATCTGATTACATATTCGTATTCAGCGACCCCTAAAAACCCCCGAGTAACAAGTATCAAGCGAATCCAATCAATTTTTAAAATAGTTGTATTTACGGACAGTGAAAGACATATTTTATGCTTGACAACTGTCAAAAAAACCATGTTTGACAGTTAATTTAGCATGTTGTTGCCAATATCATTATATCATCGTAAAGTATAGGGTTCAAGCTTTAATATAACCTCTATGACAAGTCTCTAGCACGTCGAAATTGCTCGGTACAAATTTTCAAAAAGTGCCAAAAACGTGATTTTTGGGAGTTTTACCCCCACTTTTCTCAAAATCCTGACGTGATGGGAGGTTTTCCTTACCAGATTTGAATTCAGCGCATCAAAAACTACGGGAAATGACTTACCGATCTCAAACAACAGAAAAAATTTTTTTTTTGCAGGCTTGTGTTATTAAAGTAAACTAATACTGGAAATTTTCAGAAAATTTGTCTCATCCAAAAGTCAAACATTTTTAATGAAAAGTTCACGTTCCTTTTTTTTCGTGAAGTAATTCACTGATTACAATTAGTAATCTCACAAAATGAAAAGCTGCGTGTATATTTACAAGTTCCTGTGTTTACAGCGTGCAGGCTTCAATTTTTCCTCTTTGAATCGAAAAGTAAATAGAATACGCTTTTAAAAGTGCAAAATTAAAAGGAGTTTAACATTTTATTAAACTCCCTTCAGTTTTAGTACAGAAACAGTTTTTAAAGTATGTGCAAGTAAATATTCTCAAAGAAAATCCTCCAAATTTCTGTTGTTTGTTTAATTTAACTTTTTTTAAATTTATTTTTTTTTATTGTACAGTTACTATTATTATCATAAGCTTTTTATCTGGAAAAGAGTCTGGAAAAAATAAATAATCGACAAACGTGTAAATCAAATGTTTTGACATTTTCAATAAATATTTGAACTTCGCTATGGTAGTCAAAAATTTGTTATATTTAGTCAACTTATTTTCTCAGTGTAACAAGGTTTTTGACATTTCCGAGAGTCCTAATAAGACTTTGCTAAATTTTCTCTTCAATCGCACGGTATAGAAATAGCTTAAAGGCCGTACACAAATTAGGTATGCCATTTTTTAGGATTATTTACCCCCTCCCACCCCATTGTAAGACACCGTAAGATTTTTATTGACCCCCCTCCCCCTGAAATCTTACTAAGGCTTACTAACAACAATTTTTCCCAGCAAAAATAGTAAATTTTCAGTGCATGAAAGGAAATTTTTTTTTTTAATGTCCTATTCCAATCCTGTTCTGGATTGAAACTTTACTATCTTCGCTGGAAAAAAATTTCTTTTTGGACGATTATTCCAGATTAATGTAGCTTTTATAGTAAAAATTAATAGATAAACTATAATATTTAATGTCAAAAGTCTTTTAGTGTATGAGTTAAATTCTTTTTCAAATTTTGTTCAAAAAAAGTATTTTCTTTTAATTACAAAAATATTACGTAAGATTTCGCAGGAGCTCCCTCTCTCCTCCCTATGGAAGATGCCGTAAGATTTCATCAAACCCTCCCCCTCCCCCTAATGGCTTACGTAATTTGTGTATGGCTCCTTATTGCATTCTTGCAATACGAAACTTTTCATGTAAATTATTGTAAAATCTCTGTATCTCATTTGCATTAAAATAATTAGCTGTCGTTTTTTGATCGAGAATCTATACACGTGGTCAGGTTGTATACGATCAAAGATCTTAGAAGGAGAGTTAAGTTAAGTTTCCCCTTCCACTAGGCGAATGCTTAACCGGAATCGGAAGTGACGATGAAGCAAGTTCGTATCATTGATCGAAATGAGTAGGCTATTTTAAAAACATCCGTTTAGAAAGTATTTGAAACGAGATGAGCGCTCATTTTGAACCAATTACTCTCTAAATCTGAAATAGTGAAAAATGACTATTTAAGGGTCATGTTTTACTAATTAAAAAAGAGAAAATTCGTTGACCCTCAGAATAGTGAAAACCTACAAATTGAATTAGTAACTTAGAGTGACAAGATTCTTCTAAAAGAGGACATTTACATTTCAATCTCGATTTCAATTAAACAATTAATGTTACTTCAAACGGCAGAGTATAGAGTAATCTATTTTTAGGTTTAAATTTATCAGAATCTCCATCTACATAATGCCCAATTTTTTTTAAAATCGCGCACATAGTTAAAAATTAAATAAATGTTGAAAGTTCATTTTAGGTTAGGTGCATTTTTTCGATTTTCGGATAAACTTCCGAAAAGATCGAACCTCAAATCTTTTTGATACTAATTCGTATACTTATGTAATTTGATGCGCTGATTACGAAAATCGTAGTGAAAATTGGCGACTAACTCATCTGTATGGTAAAAACCATAAAAATAATGGATTTTTGCATTTATTTCAGTAAATTAAAAATATATAAAAAATGTTTTAGACACTAGAACTTCCAAAGCGCGCAAAATTATGCTCTTTTCGTTTTTATATTTTCTAATTGTCCAATTTTATACTTTACCAGTTTCTTTAATTTGACAATTTCCTAATAAAAAATCTCCAATTTTTCTATTTTCCAGTTTACGAATTTTTCTATTCTGTTAATTTTCCAATTTCAAAATTTTCAATGTTCCAATAACCACTTTTCCAATTTTTCAATTTTCCAATTACAAAATCTCCAATTTCTTAATTTACAAAGTTTTTACTTTGACAATTTACCAACAATCAAATTCCCAATTTCTTAATTTACCAGTTTAAACAATTTTCTAATTTGCCAATCTTCCAGTTTATCAATTTTCAATTTCTCAAATTTTACAATAACCACTTCTATACCCGTGTAGAAAAGTTCCCAGTATTTCCCAGTTTCTAAGTGGGCGCCAGTTTGGTCCCACTTGGCTTTTCCACACGGGTATTTTCCTAATTTGGCAATTTTCCAATAACCAAATCTCTAATGTCTCAAATTACCAGCGTACACAATTTTCCAATTTTCTAATTTATCAATGTTTTTACTTTGACAATTTTCCCATTACAATGTACTTTTTTTTTAATATTTTCCAGCTACCCCTTTTCTATTTTTATAAAAAAAAATCCAACTAAATTTAAATCTTAAGCTACCTGTTGTCACACTGTACCTATCTTATTATTGTCTAGCCTAAATAATAAACGTCTAATATAGAAAAATTAAATTGTTTACACAAATATAAATTATTTAAACAATTTAATTTAATTTCGAAAACAAAATTCTTTGGATATACTTCCGAATAGGTCAGACCTACGATTTTGTTGAAACTTGGTACACCTACGTATTTTGATGCGCTGATTACGAAAATGATAGAGAAAATTGGCGACTAGGTCATTTTCATGGTAAAAACCATAAAAATTCAGTTTTTTGCATTTATCTTTTAAAATACGCAAAATATGAAAAAATGTTTTAGACAAAAGTTGTAGATCTCATCAAAATACAAGTTTCATGTTTTAAGCTTTTTTACAAGAATCGACAAGTTTCCGAGAAAAATGCAGAAAACTAGAAATAACCATGAGGATATACTTCCGAAAGCAACACAACTCAGATTTTTTTAAAACTTGGTATACTTACGTATTTTAATGCGCTGATTACGAAAACCATAGTGAAAATAGGCGTAGATTTAAATTCCATTATAAAAACCATAAAAAACCCGATTAAAATTATGTTTTTTGCATTTAACTCAAGAAATAAGACATATTTGAAAAAAGAGTTTTAACAAAAATTGTAGATCTCGTCGAAATACACAACTTTTCTTTTGTACATTTTTTCATAGAAATGAAGCGTTTGCGAGAAAAATGCAAAAAACTAGAAATCACTAAACCAACGATGAATACGTACTGTATACCAACATAATAAGTATGTAACATAGTATTGACCAAAAATAGGCGCGCGGCCTACGGCCGCACGCTTTTTTCCTCTCTAGGAGGGGGGGGGGGGTTGGCAGTGGCGGATCCAGACTTGGTTCCAGGAGGGGGTTATACATGAGAGAGAAAGAGACAACACTATAGTGTTGTCTCTCTCTCATGCAAATCTAAGTTAGCTCCAGGGGGGGGTCATGACCCCATTGACCCCCCCCCCCCCGTGGATCCGCCACTGGGGTTGGAGTGCCCCTATTGTACTTTTGCTAATTAAAAAGTTGTAAGCTTTTAAAATATTTCATATTGAAAATATGAAAAAAAATGTTTAAACAATTCAAAATCACTTTCAAAATGTTCATACAAGTTCTTAGTTCATACAAGGGTGCCTTAGAATTTTCACACCGTTTAAAATCTCTTTTCTCATTTTCTCTCTCTCTACTCTGCCTTTATCTATCCCAGACACCTGTTATACCCAGGGGCGGCTTTAGGCAAAGTGCTCGGAAGGGGCGATATATGGGATAGAAAGAGATAGCATTATAGTGCTATCTCTCTCTCTCTCTCTCTCTCTTATACAAATATAAGATTCTCGGGGGGGGGGGGGGGCGGTCACCCCAATCGGCCCCACATAAAACCGCCACTGGTTCACGGAAAAAAAATATTCATAAATAAGTACGGAATTTATTCATAAGTTTGGGGCCATAGAGAAAATTTGACGATTCCTGATTAGCTTTTATTAACAACTAACGAAAATTCAGAAGAGATCCCAAAACAGTAATGTAGAAACTAAAATATCGTTTAGCACTTTATATTTCAGTAAGTACTACTGAACCGGTTCCTGACTTTTATACATTAGGAGGCGTGGCCTCACGCCCACTATCTTGTAGCGCACTGCAAGTCGTTGTTCGTATATAACGTATATGTTGAGACTTGTATCTATTGCAATGGCCTAGTGGATACAGCGGGCGGCTTTAGAGTGAGAAATCGCGAGTTCGAGTCTTCCAGCTTCGGATTTTTCTGTTTTAGATTTTAAAATATTTCATTTAAATCACCAATCTACAGGTAAATGGTATGCTTAAAATCAGACCGAAAGAAGTCAAAATATAAATTTTATTTTCCATCTTATCTTTAAGAATTTTTCAGGAACTAGTTTATTATTTACCTAAAATATTCAGGTTTGAATTAGTACTAAATTTCCTCTCTTGCCCCAAACTCAAGTACAAAGTTCATGAATATTTAAGAAATTATTTTTTCCCGTATAGTGATCATAAACAAGAGTCCCTGGTCACTTTCATTTAAAAGATTAAATATTTTTTGTTAAATTCAAATTTAAGAGCGCAATTGTCATGGTGAAGCTTGTCCTGAAGGTTAGTTATAAAACAGAAATAATAATTTTGAATAAACTTAAATAATACAACTAATTAATTATAATATTTCTTTATTATACAAAGAAATATTTATTTAAAACTTTCTTGAAGACTAGAAATCACCATAAACACAGTCTTTACTTACATAAATACAAAATACGCTATATTTATAACGTAATTTACGTATTTTTGTGTAATCTTTTGAGTCGTTTTATTGTTTCGGGAAAACAATATAAAATAAAAAATAAAAAAATTGTTAAAAAAAAATAAAATAAAATTTGATAAATAAAATTGTTTCCTCCGTGTCTTGGAAAAAATACCGGGGGGTTAAGGTGCCATACTGATAGTGGGATGTAGATAACGGTGGGAAAACCTATAGTTGTGTTGAGACGCATGAATATGTTCTAATTCCGATCAGTTCGAAATTTCATTTGGCCGAATTCCATTATTCAGAAATTTCATGTAGCCGAATTCACATTTCATCGAAATAACGTTTGACAGAATTCAAATATAACCGACCTTTCATATATTGGAATTCATATATACCCGAAGTTTCATTTAAGAGAATTCATATTTCATCGAAATTTCATTTAGCAGAATTCACAGTTGATCGAAATTCTATTTTATAGAACGTATGTTTAAAAGAACTTTCAAATGAGTGAATGTATCTTTAAACCGAAATTCTACATGTTCGAATCTTTATCAAGCCGAAATAGTATTTGCTAGAACTCATTTTTCATCGAATATTTATATAATAGAATGTAGAGATGAGTGAAGTTTCATTTGAGAGAATTCATATTTCATCGAAATTTCATTTAGCAGAATTCACAGTTGATCGAAATTCTATTTTATAGAACGTATGTTTAAAAGAACTTTCAAATGAGTGAATGTATCTTTAAACCGAAATTCTACATGTTCGAATCTTTATCAAGCCGAAATAGTATTTGCTAGAACTCATTTTTCATCGAATATTTATATAATAGAATGTAGAGATGAGTGAAGTGTCATTTAATAAAATTCATATTTTATCGAAATTTCATTTGGCAGAATTCACCGTTGATCAAAATTCTGTTTTATAGAACGTCTGTTTAAAAGAACTTTCAAATGAGTCAATGTATCTTTAACAGAAATTCTACATGTTCGAATCTTTATCAAGCCGAAATAGTATTTGATAGAACTCATTTTTCATTGAATATTTATATAATAGAATGTAGAGATGAGTAAAGTTTTATTTAATAGAATAATATAAATGAAATTTCGATAAAATATGAATTCTATTAAATAAAACTTCACTCATCTCTACATTCTATTATATAAATATTCGGTGAAAAATGAGTTCTATCAAATACTATTTCGGCTTGATAAAGATCCGAACATGTAGAATTTCTGTTAAAGATACATTGACTCATTTGAAAGTTCTTTTAAACAGACGTTCTATAAAATAGAATTTCGATCAACTGTGAATTCTGCTAAATGAAATTTCGATAAAATATGAATTCTATTAAATGACACTTCACTCATCTTTACATTCTATTATATAAATATTCGATGAAAAATGAGTTCTAGCAAATACTATTTCGGCTTGATAAAGATTCGAACATGTAGAATTTCTGTTAAAGATACATTGACTCATTTGAAAGTTCTTTTAAACAGACGTTCTATAAAATAGAATTTCGATCAACTGTGAATTCTGCTAAATGAAATTTCGATAAAATATGAATTCTATTAAATGACACTTCACTCATCTTTACATTCTATTATATAAATATTCGATGAAAAATGAGTTCTAGCAAATACTATTTCGGCTTGATAAAGATTCGAACATGTAGAATTTCTGTTAAAGATACATTGACTCATTTGAAAGTTCTTTTAAACAGACGTTCTATAAAATAGAATTTCGATCAACTGTGAATTCTGCTAAATGAAATTTCGATGAAATATGAATTCTCTCAAATGAAACTTCGGGTATATATGAATTCTAATATATGAAAGTTCGGTTATATTTGAATTCTGTCAAACGTTATTTCGATGAAATGTAAATTCGGCTACATGAAATTTCTGAATAATGGAATTCGGCCAAATGAAATTTCGAACTAATCGGAATTAGAACATATTCATGCGTCTCGTTGTGTTGGTTTTAAAAGTATTTATCCTAAAAAAGATCAAGTTAACAATTTTTTTAAATATGATTTTCGTAATTACTGCATGAAAATTACGTAATTTTACGTTATTACATAAGTGTACGTAATTGTACGTAAATACGTAATTTTACGTTATTACTTGATAGTACGTAATGAATCTAATGTTACGTAAAAAAAATAAAATGTGTACTTTTATGAGATCTACATCTTTTGTATAAATTTCTTTTTATATTTGCAATATTTAAAGAGATAAATGCAAAAAACCAAAATTTTCATGATTCTTCATACATCTTTTTTACCATAAAATTTAAGTTTGCGCCAATTTTCACTATGATTTTCGTAATATGCACGTCAAAATACGTAAGTATATACGATAAGTATCAAAAACATTTGAGGTTCCAGCTTTTGGGAAGTACACCCAGTTTACTTATAAATATAAGGGAACAATATCATTTTATAAAGCAAAATTACAAATTAACAATTATTGACTTATTAATTAAATTAGTAATTTTTAAAGAACTACTATTTCAAGAAGTAAAAATGGAATAAACTACTAATTCATTGAGTCAAATACTGAAGTAATAATTAAGTTGGGTTAAAGTTCAACTATTTCAGATTTTGAGAGTAAATTAACTCGTAATGAAAGACGTATGTAATCGGAACTCTACTTGTTGAAAGTCTCCTTATTCTAGAATTTCTATTTACGTTGTGACTAAGTCTACTTAGATAACCCTTCAGTATATTAAAAAAAGAAATTTGTTTTTTAATGTTTTCAAAAATGCGAAGTAAGGGAAAACGAAAATCTCTTTAAAAAATAACTGACTCAAAAAATTACAATACCTTAAAGGCATGGGATATAAAGTATGACGTCACTGGTGCTAGGAGAAATTTGTCAAGCAGATCTCTTCTAAAATATTGAAAATTTTGTCACAAAACTTTGTACACTTACTTAAAATAACATTAGGAAGGTCTGCTTGACCCGCATTTGTTTGGATTTTGACTTAAAATGAATTTTTTAAACAAATTTCCGAATTTTTAGGAAATTTAAACTATTAATTTTAAGTCAATATCTGAAAAAACTCAGGTTAAACATACTTTTCTAATGATATTTTATGTAATTGTTCCAAGTTTCGTGTCAAGATATTCAGAATAATTATTATGAGAAAGTTTATGGACAAATTGCCTTCACCACTGACATCATACTCCATCATATGCCCTTAAGGTCCATGCATGCATTTGTCTATAAAAGACATTTCATGTAAAAATTTATGATAATGTTACAGACTTTTGTCTTCTAAGTAATGGATAGCGATTATGATGCTTTAAATAACTGTGCCAAATTTTAATACAAATTTGTTTATATTTTCAAAGTGCATTAAAGAAGTTTTTCCCTTTATTATAATTTTTTTCACAGAAAACAATTATGAATATATAGTGTTCAATTCGTATTTAAATTATTGTATACATTTCTCTATGACCTTATTTTGAGTGAAAGAAAACATTTTTGGAATTTTTAAATTTTTACTTTTATTGGTTTACATTCGCTGCTCAATAGAACACTGTCCAAGAATCGACTTAAAGGACAATGCCACGTATCTCTTTAAATACATTTTAACAGAGTTTTCATGAATTCCTATAATATAAAAATCAATCAATCGGTAATTTTTTGGTCATTTTTATAGCAGTGCATCAAAGTACGTAAATATACATATTATCTAAATACAACACTGCTCTCTAAATTTAAATAAGTGAAAATTCACTTATTAGATGTCAAAAGTCTTCCACTCTTTCAAAAAGTGTATATGCACTTATAATAAGTGAAAATTTCACTTATCATAAGTGCATATACACTTATTGTAAGTGCATATGCACTTTTTGAAAGAGTGGAAGACTTTTGACATCTAATAAGTGAATTTTCACTTATTCAATTTTAGAGAGTGAGAAAAATGAGTTAGCTACTACATGGATAGCTAATTTTTAGCGGTGGTAGCTAAGAATAAGCTGTGACAGCTAATTATTAGTTGTATTAGCTAACAAAAATAGCTATGCATATAATAGCAATTAAGGTTAGCTAAGGTAGCTAACTCTTAGCTATGGCTGCTAATCTTTTTTCTCCATGAACACTGTAAAAACAGGTGTCTTAAAAGTGTCTAATTTTAAGACATAAGACGTTTAGAAAGCGTCTTACAGGCATTTTTAAGACACTATCTCAATGGTTTAAAATTAAGAAACCTCAAAATGTCTTAAAAGTGAGGACAAAATAAGACACTTGTTTTTAGAGTGAAGGGTTGAGTATTCCAAATGTTCTTCTGTATTGAAAAAATGTATTAGGAAATAGACAAATAAGCAGGCAATTTACCCGATTCTTCCCGCGAGATTCTACCCTACACCACTAAGGGTCAACTCAACATATAGTTTTCTAAATTTGTATATACTAACGATTTAGATATTTCTTGTATAACTGATTGCAGGTGCTTGCCCACCATAGATAACGTAATAATAGTTTCTATTACCAAAAGTTCATGAAAATAAAAAGTTGCTAACTTTCTCCAATTTCTTAAGAGTGATGCAGCGAAAGAAAACGTTCAATTTCAGTAAAGACCGCAAAGAGAACTTTCTGTTAAATTTAAATCTGTCTCTTTACGTAACGTAAATTTTATTTCAGCAGAAAAAGAACTGCGGTATATGTGACAATGGCGCTTTGGTTGATTTTTATATGTTTATACTACTGAGATTGCAACCTAAGCGACAATGATGGTTACCGCAGTTTTTTCGTTCAATAATGTTATATACATATATGTACTCTGGAATTAAAAGAAGTTATTAACATACACAGTACAAGAAATAGTTTATATACATATAGTTTTCTAAACCTAAGTGCTCAAATAATGATAAATAAAATTGTGTATTAATTCCCTTTATAAACTATATTTTTTAAAAAAAAAGCATCTATGTAAAATACCCATGTATGATAGTTTGAAAATATTGGTGACTATACAAGCCTTATCAGTAACACCAGAAGGAAAAACCTTTGCTCTTTTAAATTCTTTGTTATTGATTTTATCGATTTTTCTAAGCCAGAAAAGTATTTGTGTGTTTTCATGTACCTATAATTGAATAGGAGACCCAAATTGAATAATGTGTACTGCGCACGCAGTATAGAGTTTCTAACATTCAAGGTAAATTGGCACGTGCTATTCATTCACCCCGTTGTCATCAATACACTAACACGTTCACAATACAAAACAAAACACGAGTTTATAAATTTTTTTTCGTCATTTTATCTAATTGCTATTATCCAACAGGTTTTTGTCAATTTAAAAATATTTTGAAATTGTGAAACAACATTTATTTAAAGATTCTGCTAGGATAGAACAACAACTTCGGTCAATGAACTGATAAAACGTTCTGGCACACTGATTTCACTTTTGATTTTACTTTAAAGCGGAATAACAACATAAATTGAAGATCGTCCCGAGATAATCAACAACTTTACGTATAAACAACTCGAAAAATTGAAATAAATTTTATGGACTCCCGGTAAATTGTGCATGTAGAATGCGCGTGCCAAGTTATTTCTCTCCAGTTGTCATTCCTGCACACGTCTCGGTATCTCTGTAGGCGTAGATGCTTAATGGAAGGTACAGACAGTCACATACATCACGTACTTGTCCATGAGAAGCAAATACGGCCTGGAGAGGGACAGAGCACGAACAGGGTAATGCACGCAATCAGTAGTTTTGGCCCGCTCTCCACTACATCTATAGTCATCGGCTTTCACGATCTGTATCATCACACAATGGCTTACCGGTGAGGTGAGAGGATAGACGTTGTTGGGCTAGCGAGCTGTCGAGCAAGCTGGCAGCTAAGCAGACGTGGCAACGAGGTTCTTTCTTCGTTCGTATCGTTTGCCGGGATGCAATGCACGAGAGGTGGCAACACCGCCGCAACGTCGACCGCCTCAAGGCCCGCGATACGAAGCCCGTTGGTCGTTGCTGTTGCTGTTCGAATGCGATCCGATACCTGGCAAGGACGTACCATTACGTTCACGCTTCCCACGCACGAACTAACATCACGACAGCACGACCTGTCGGTGATACTTCGTATTTCCAAGTGGTACTCCTCTTCTTTTCCTTCTGGCACGTCGTCACAGGGTCATTTACGTTCTTTGATTGACAGTATGGGATATGTCCAATAACTTTATGTGTTTGATAATGTACTTACGTGTTTGTTGGGCCAATTATTCTTATCAGAAACGAGAAACTGTTACGCGAGTACGGATAGTTTTCGGGTACAGTGCGATTGTACGACACTGTACGGAAACGAAGAGAAGACACGGTTGTCAGTATCGACCCCGCCTAAACCCCGCCTCGCTTCGGCGAAACCTCACGAACATTCCCGATCTCTGGCGACCCTACTTTATGCTGCGTTTCTTCTTTCAACCTCCACCTATTCCACCTCTTTATTCTTCTCTTCGCCCTTCTGATGAATTTCGTCCCTTTGCCCAAGTCTACGTGCAAAATGTTATGCCTATATGTTGTTGTATGGTAGGTTTCGCCCACATAAAAGTTATTGATGAAGCCCAAACTTGCCATAGAAATGGTTACGTACCAGGCTTACACACTTGATGGATGTGAAATTCTAGTCTTTAAGACGGTACATTATGTAAAGATAAGGGGATTACAAAAGATTTGGGTTTCTTTGTCGTCTGCATTTAAATCAGTAATGTCGTAAAAGAAGTCTTGTTTTTGCCATATGTGGCTTACACCATTTACATTAAACCGAGTATTAAACAATAATATATTTGTAATAGAGAGGCTCAAATGAAAAATTTACCATTAGAAAATTTTGAACCAGATATAAAAGTCAATTTGCAATGACTAGACAATGACGTGATCGTACCAAGCTTTTTCTGATGATTTCCAAGAAGTAATCCAAATATAAATGACAAATAAACGGAAAATGGCAGTATTTGACTATTGGCCAAATGTTGAACGATAGTAGCCAATTTTGGCCTAACCTTGACAATTTATCACTTGGTAATGACTAGATTTAAGCCGCAAGTAGTAATTTCGAAACCGAAAAATGACAGAGATGATTTTCAATCTAAAAATAGGTTCGTTTAAAGTTCACTTAAAAAATTGGTTATATTCTGTAAAAATGACTGATTGTTCACCGATTTGCATAGAAATTTTACATTATTTATGATAAATCTGAATCAGATGATACTACAAACCAATAAAGCTGTCCATTGAACATAGAAAGAATCTTTCGTGAGAAAAATCGTCCATAAAGTATACTTATGAACGATTAGAGAATTTAATTCCATCTGTATAAAAGATTTTTTTTTAGAACAGATGTTTTCATATAAACATTGCTGTAATCCTTCATGTTTATTTCTGTATTAACTATCAAATTTTCCAGCATACTCAAAAGCAGAAGATGCTATTGTCAGAAGTATAGAGCCCAGACTTTTTGATTTAGAATCTCCTGATAGTCCGCAGTTTCAAAACTCTTAAAGAAAATCGTTCATCGGCGGCTCTTTTCATCATTTCACGATTAAAACAAATCCATCTTCGTATTAATAAAATAAAACCTATACTCTAAAAACAGGTGTTTTGTACAGCGACTCTTTTGATGTATAACACTTAGTTATTCAGATTTAGAGACTAGAGCGATAAGGATTATTGGAAATACAATATTTAATTTAATAAATGTCACAAAATGCTAAAAAAGATAGTTTCTTTTATCCGTGTACAATGTAAAATTTCAATTCTGGAATATAAATGTTCACTTAGGTATTAGGGTGGTTCTTATTTGAGCGATGTTCTTAAATTTTTAGTACGAAAATATATGTGACAGAGTAATGAATTCTCATAAGAATCAATGTTAAACAGGTTAAACAGTGAAAAAATATATCGATCATAACTTTTTTCCCAAGAACCTACAGGTCTCAAAAATTTAATTACAAAATTTTATAAACTTTATCTATCAGTAGACCAAGTTTTATCAAAATTTGTTTGATTATTCGACTTACGGTAGAACTTCCTTCAATAAAATAATAAATTTAATAATTAGAACCTAAAAGTCTTTTAATTTTAGATGTTGTACAAAATAACATTTACCAATCGAAGGTTTGTACAATATAACAATCTTCATGGTAAGTTTTGTGTCAAAAAAATATTGACTCTCCAGTGTCTCTTCGACGGTAATTTACAAAACTGTTTTTACTAAATGTTGTTATTTCATTTAACTCTTATGGAAAATGTTTGGAACATTTATCATCAATTAATATACTACAATCTCCAGAAGGTCCATGAATATTGTTTTTTTAAATTATTGAATGCATTAAAGGATACAAGTCCCTATATAAGGAATTTCAGCAGAAATATAGCGATCGACACTTTCTGCTGTTATCAATTTTGCATTTTGATTAAAAGCAATTACCAAATGAATACGTGGTAAGCCTCTTTTCTGAAATTCTGTTACAGATACTTAAGAAAATACATCTCCAAACAATTTTTTTTTATATTTTATCTAACAAACAATCTACTTTTAAGGTAACCATTTTAAACCACTTTCCCAACAATATCTAGCCTATCAGATGCTGTTTGTTTTTCTAAAAAAAATTTCTGTACATTGAGAAAATAAGATGACTAAATATAACCAATTTTTGATTTAATGTAACCGAGAGAGGTTGTTGATATAGAACTTGCTATATTATATTATATGAAAATTAAAAAAAAATTGACGTTGCACTGAGAAAACTGGATGTTCAAAATTAGATGTTTAAAAAAAGATAGTAACCCTTAATATCTAAATATTAAAGTTTAACATCTAAGATATTACATTTTAACATGTGGATATAAAGCTTAACATCAAGATGTTAACCTTGAACATCTAGATAGCTGTCCCTATATGTTAAGCGTTAACATCTAGATGTTAACGCTTAACATCCATTTTTCTCAGTGTGGAAACAATTATTCAATTTGGGTTCATTTGAACCACAAATTAAATAATTGTTTTCAACGTCAATTTTTTTTAATTTTCCTCAAATTGCAATTCTTAACGGCTCATTTTGTGAAAAATACAAGTGTCCACAGTTCCACAAAAAAAATTACATTAACTTATGTGTCTTCTATATCAAAAGTCAAAATTATTCATTTGGACTAACTTCAGTTCCGATTGTTTGTCCGATTCCTCCTTAAGCCTTTTTAAATTTTTTTCCTTCGAAGTGTTTCGCATCACAATGAATACATTGCTCTGTCATTTCACCTAAAGAATTCTTATCAACTAAAACTGCCATAAAAATTCATTGTTGGATCATTGTTGTTATCGTGCTAACTGCTGCTAACCGTATAGACAGTATTTTATGGGTAACTATTACTTTATAAATTGTTTAGAGATAAGGTACCTGAAAATTTGTTTAATTTTTTTTGTCAATTGATTTTCAAAGTGATGCACGATCTAGACTTCGCAAAAGGGAGGCTGTTCTACAAATACCTACCCATAGAACATGTAAAATGCAACGGTCATTTATAGTTAGAGGAGCTAGGTTGTGGAACAAAATCCCTGCTAATATCCGTAATGCGCCATCTTTTGAAACTTTTAAAATACTTTTTTTAAGACTTCTTCTGTCAACGCAGATGTTTCAGGTTACTTTGTGGTAATATTGTTGGTATAATTGAATGCATATACCTATGCATATAATATTAATTATTCTTAACTTGCTTCCGTTACTATTAAAAAATTATGATTTTCATTTTTTATTTTTATATTATTTTTTATTATTATATTATATTTTATTTTTATTTATTATTATTGTTTTTTTTTGTTTATTAATAAGTTTTTTTCTGTTTTAGTACTTTTACTCATAATCATATGAATGTATAAATGTACATGATTGCTATATTACTATATTATAGTTTTATTATATATCTTTATATTTGTCAACGAATTGCCGATCTTGGCTGTAATTATTAATAGTTACGTATATAAACTTATGTTCAGATGGGGCTTGTTAGCCCTAAGAACTTGTATTGAATAAATAAATAAATAAATAATAGAAAGACGAAAATAAAAAATAATAGTTTTCTTATCGCTAAAAGTTGCTGGAAAGTGATTCATAAGACTTATCTTTTAAAAGATTTTATTAAAGAAAAAGTTAATTTTTTAGTATAGGGATTTAAGATGTAATGCTATATTGTAGATTATGAAATATGTCAAAGAAATGTAGTTAAACAATAACGCTAGTATTTAAGATAGAAAAATTAATTTAAAGAAACAATGTTTAAAAAGTATAATTTTAATATAATGAGGTTTTAAATATTTAAAAGAATAGAAATACGAAAATAATAGCAAAGGATCAATTTAACAAAAACTGGAAATAATCAAAGAAGATCGAAATAAGTTCAACCAATGAAAACCCATTAAAAGCTGAAATCAACCAATGGGATAGGCGTTACGGAATTTCGTGAACAGAGATTTTTTATACATATAGGAATAAATGTTCCAGAGATGAAATTCTGATTATTTATTACAGATATTTGATGAATTATTCTTTGAAAGAACGCAAATAATCCAAAAATTGACAAAAAAGTTGTTATCTGGCGTCCAAGTAAAAAATAAAAATGGTTATTTTATAATTATACGATAAAGTTATATTCTTTAAACATTTTGGAAGAGAAATATCTTTCGCCTATATTGAAAAATATTACACTGAGAAAACAAAAGTAATGACTATTTACTATATTAATCAACAAAAATGGTTAACTTGACCATGGAATTGGTAAAGTTAACTAAATTCATGGTTAATATAACCTAAAAAAAAGTAGTAATCTTATACTAACCAACCATTTGCGGGGTTGATGCAACCAGATTTTTTTCAGTGTATTTTTTATCAATTTTAAAGCAAATTTAAGAAAAAGCGATTTTTTCATCTAAAAATACAGGGGAAAATTCGGTTGCCTAGAAGCACGTGTATTAATATTGCATAATTTGGCTAAAACTTACAGGAAAGTTTTTTTTTTTGTTACCTTGATCAATTTTTCGGGTGAAGACCGAAGATTTTGTGAACCAAGGATAAAAATATGTTTACATTGATTGCCTAGAAAGAAATCGTACTCATGCTTGTTCCAAGAAAAATATATTTGGCGTTAACTCTGTTCTGCTTCTGTCATGCACAAAACAGTTTAACATAACCTCAACTTCTTGAGTCTATAGTACTTTATACTAGGACCGATTATAAGCATCATTCATACTTGATCCAATGCAGTTTTGCATTGTCGCAAGAAAAGTTTTTTCTTAGTGTAAAAATAAATAATGGGTAATTCCACTGACTTTCATCTGAGGGCTGTTGCTGACATATTTTTAAAAAATCTTGTTTTAATATATGTGAAACTTGATGAATTTCTACGTTCATTAGCCATAATATTATAAAATAAATTTTAATTTCTTCGATGATATTATTAATCAAAAATAGGATGTTCACTACATGATTTTGTAACCTCAAATTTTTCATTTTTTTAAAAACGATATTATTAAAAAACTACTTAACAATATGTGTTCTTACTTACGAGAAACATAAATCACTTTATTCTATCTATAGAAATTATCATATTATTATAAAATTATTTTATGTTATGAGTATAATTAAATTTAAAAAATTTCTCGTTTACAAAATTTCATAATTTTTTAAAGCTTGTAATTTTTTTCTGGAAGCTCAAAAAATTTTGAAACTTTGCAGATATTTTATTCTTAATATAATTTACCTGCTATTAAAATTTGACGAGGGTATTTTGCTTCGTTTCGAAAATATTAAATTTGAAAATTTTTTACTCAAAAAGGTTAATTTGACAATTTAAAACATTTTACATCTCTCTTTTCTTCTGAAATAACAGAGATATGTGAAATTGTTTTGCTAACTTCAAGTCCTCGAATTAACCTTTCTGAGTAAAAAATTTTCAAATTTAATATTTTCGAAACGAAGCAAAATACCCTCGTCAAATTTTAATAGCAGGTAAATTATATTAAGAATAAAATATCTGCAAAGTTTCAAAATTTTTTGAGCTTCCAGAAAAAAATTACAAGCTTTAAAAAATTATGAAATTTTGTAAACGAAAAATTTTTTAAATTTAATTATACTCATAACATAAAATAATTTTATAATAATATGATAATTTCTATAGATAGAATAAAGTGATTTATGTTTCTCGTAAGTAAGAACACATATTGTTAAGTAGTTTTTTAATAATATCGTTTTTAAAAAAATGAAAAATTTGAGGTTACAAAATCATGTAGTGAACATCCTATTTTTGATTAATAATATCATCGAAGAAATTAAAATTTATTTTATAATATTATGGCTAATGAACGTAGAAATTTATCAAGTTTCACATATATTAAAACAAGATTTTTTAAAAATATGTCAGCAACAGCCCTCAGGTGAAAGTCAATGGAATTACCCTAATGCACTGTAAAAAGAAACATCTTAAAATGCATTGTAGTCACTTTTAAGACGTTTAAAGTATCTTATATTTCAGCTTCCATCTTAAAAAACTAATGCATTTTAAGATACTTTTGGTAACTTTTCGGAAACATCTTAAAAGTGACTACAAATGTATCTTAAATTAAGATACTTACTTTTTGCAGTGTGTGATAGCACAAAGTCCATTACTAATTCAATTTGTAATATTTTTACTAATCATTCAGTCAAACGTAATTAATTGTCAGTTAAAAATCACTGAAACTCCTGTAAATTCTTTGTTAACTGATTCATTCAAAACAGAGTTGTTTACGCGTTTTTTTATTCAGGTGTCTCGGTGGTCCACGGCCTCGTAAATCTAAATAAATTCGCAGTGTATATCAGCGGCCTGATTCATCATTTTGCAATTCATTTGGGGTGTCCACAGAGCCCTCGGACACTCCCGTGCGCACACCACTGGTTAGAAATAAACTGATTGGGGTGAATAAGTCATTATACGACTAATATTCATAAACTCTATATTAGGGCGACTTAAAAAGGTCGACTTTAAAATGTTTATAAAATATTCTATGTTTTTTCTTCCACATTAAAATTTATTTATGTATTTAATAATGAAAAGTTTGTAATTTTATTTTATTTGTTTTTGCTTTTAATATAAAATATTCCGCTCTAAAGAAAAGCTGTATTAAATATTTAGCCATTTACCCTAAAAAAAGAGAGGCAGGAGGTTATGAATTATCGAAAGAACTAGAAAAAAAGCAATTTGGGGTACGAGGAGTAACTCCAGCCATATAGGCATAGTAGTTCTATAAGTGGCAAACTCTACCTCTGTAAGTAAAACTTTTCATGCATTGTATATACACACTAAAATTAAATACATACACTGAGAAAAAATTATGGTAAAAATTCCTGTGCTGTTCACTATAAAAACGTCATAATTGCCAGTCTCCGAAATTTTACCGTGCTGTCTTAAAATTTTTACCGGATTTTCTAGTAAAAATTGTGGGAAATCCGGTAAAAATTATAAGACAGCACGGTAAAATTTCGGAGACTGTCAATTATGACTCTTTTATAGTGAACGGCACAGGAATTTTCACGAAAATTTTTTTCTCAGAGTATATTGTGTTAGAAAGTGTAAAATAAATAAACCAAGTGGAACTTGGCCTCAACCAACCTGGATAAGTGAAAAACTGGGTAAGTGTAATATCTCTATAAGTGGAACAAAAATTTTGACCCCTTCAGGTTCCACTTACCCAGGTTCGACTGTATTAATTTACTTTTTTAAATGTTGATAATATTTATACTATTCTCTGTCACGGTGGGCTATAATTAAGTTCAACATAAACATGCTTGTATACCCTTAATTCTTTAAATTTGTTTCTGGGATGCCTTTCGATCATTCTGAGACGAAAAAGAAACTCTTTTTCGAGAAAACTCATTTTCTCTTTTTTTAAAAAGTACCTATTAGTCAACCTATATTTAAGAAAATAAATCAAAGTAAGCATTTTATTGTTGTTTAAATTAGCAGTAAAAGAAAGGCTTTCTTGCAACAAAAAAAATTCAAAATTTTCTATACAAAAATTGAAGTCTATAAAATTGTCTGTAAATAAAAAAAAAAGGAAACGCTTTATCTTTAAAAGTTTAAAAGTTATGACCTTCTAAAATCATTCTTTTGCATATAATTTTTTTGGAAAAGAAATAATTTTTCAGTTTTTGAGAAATAAATAGTTTTCTATGCATTTAAAGTTACTACTTCAAAAGATAAATTAATGTAGGTTAAATTGTGAGTAAATTAAAAACAAAGAAAAGTTCTCTATCTCTATTAGTATACTAAACTTATGGTCTTTTGAAAATGACCACTGTTATTTACTTTTAATAAAGTAAATGCCCCTGCTTTTCGTACTGACTTTTTTAATAACTTGCTCACAATTTAACCAACTTTAATTTATCTTTTGACAGTAGTAACTTTAAATGCATAGAAAACTATTTATTTCACCTCGTATTTCACAAAAACTGAAAAATTATTTCCTTTTAATTTATTTATTTATTGTACAGTGAACGGGTCTACACAAATAATGACCCTTTAGTACCAGAAGGTACTGGCAAACAAAATTAAAAACTAAAATAATGTTGACTAAATATTCAAAGCATGCAACTCAGAAAGAAATATACTCATTGAGACACCGATGAAATGCACTCTGTTTTTGACTGAATTAATAAACCTACATAGTCTATTGAAGACCGAATGTTCGGCATATTCAGTTCGATGAACAGTTAGTTTAAAAAGATTATGGTTTCTGAGGCACTTTGTAGGTTCATTGATACAAAAATTGGACAATACTTAAGAGCAGCTAATCTGACCATTGACACATTTAAGGAAAAAAATCATATCGGCGTAAACAAAACGAGACGCAATCGTAGGAATATTAAATCTATTACGCAAATCACAATAATCATGGTCAAACCGGTCGAAACTTTTTTTTTAGAATTTTTAAGAAATTATATTCAAGAAAATTATTTTAGAAGGTCGTAACGTTTAGACTTTTAAAGATAAAGCGTTTATTTTTTTTAATTTACAGACAATTTTATAAGCTTCAATTTTTGTGTAGAAAATTTTGAGTTTACATGTACTGGAAGAGAGTACACTGTTAAAAAAGGGAGTTAAAATATAACTCCTAACGGAATTCTAAAAGAGTTGAACCGTTTTCGAGTTAAAGGGATGGGAGTTAACGTATATTTCTTCAACCCTACTCTTCTTCACAATGGCGCTTATGAGCCTCACTTCCTTTTGGAGTTGAATTTTAACGCAAAAATTTTAACTTCCAACCCCAGCAGCTGTTAACTCCCCAAATTTTTAAAAATAATATGCAAAAAACTAAATTGTGAACAGGTTTTTAATGAATTTCTATGGGTTTAGTTGTCGCAAGAAATTCAGCACTAAGAGCCTTTTTTCTACTGCTGATTTAAACTACTTAAGGTGTTCTCCAAAAAATCGATTTTCTTAGAATTTTCCTAAAAATTTGTTTGGAAGTTAATTAAAGTTTGTTTTATAAGTGGGCACAATTTCTATATTCGTTGCGGTACAAAAAAAAAAAAAAATTATTTAGACTTAAAATTTCGAAATTTACATGCATTGTCTAACCTGAGATACAGATTGAGAGACAATTAAGTTGATTATTGAGAAAGTTTTTTTAGAATTTTTTTAAAAAACTAGTAAATGATTATTACATATAAAAGGAACAATTTGTTCCAAGTTTTAGGCAGCAAGCGGCAGTCATTTTCAAAATATAGTGGTTTGAAATACATGTACAACTTTTTGAATTTTTCATCTTTTTATGATTGATTATACTGCACATCGACTTGGCAACGTTGCATCAGGCGCCAAATGGTTCGTGTATTTGCAGTTTCAAATATTCCAATAGATTTACTTTTGCCGCTACTTATTTTGCATTGAATATATAAGGAGTAAGTTTTTAAAAGTTAATAAATCTATATTTTGTTATTTAGAGAAATTTAAACATACACTGAGAAAATAAGTTGACTGAATACAACCAATTTTTGATTAAATGTAGCCGAGAGAGGTTAGAAATGTTTACTAAGATATAGCACCTGCAAAGCACTTTGTTTATTGTAGCCAAATAAAGGCTACTGTTAACATTAAAGTTCGGTTGTGATCGCCGGTATCTTGTTTGTTTTGTTCCGAGTCCCTTAACCTAGAAATTGGCTTATTTTTCTCAGTGTAATATGACCAGGGTGTCCACCAGTCAGGGAAAACAGGGAAAGTCAGGAAAAATCAGGGAATTGAAAAAAATTTTCAAAGTCAGGGAATTTGAAAAGGACAAGGTATATTTAATTTTTTGTAATGAAAAGTTACGGTGTTTTTGTTAACACATGATACTAAAAATTGCAAAACACGATGCGTTTCACCTCCATGTATAATGGAATTTTAATGTAATTTTTTTAAAGAACTTATTTTGCTTCTTTTTCTACAATGTATTAGTAGGAATTCAACGATCAACCATATTCCCTCCACCGAACATGAACTGCTTTATAGATCTTATTATCTCGGTGGGAAAGTTAAAAAATAGAAATTAACAAGAATATGATACTTAAGCTATGCGCAAGGAGCTGAAATTTTCGATATGAGGAAGTTTTGAAGAAAAAAGAAGAAGAAAAGACAGTGGAAGATAAACCCGACAAGAATAACGGCATTGAAAAGGATTAAAACATTTCATTGCGTTTTAGTCGAGGTTTTAGTTTTGTTTTTGGGTGAATGCATTTGAATACCTAGAAACGCATTAATTGGCATTAAAATTAGCTAAACGATTTTACCTAACCTTAAAATATCACTCGCAGTTTCACGAATATCAAGTGTTGAATCGAACAGATGTATAGCTAAAACACAAAACTGCATGGCAGTTCCCAAATCAGCAATAAAATATGGTCGATCTACCCATAATTATCGAAGTTCCACGGAAATATTTTTTTCAGTGTTCAATAGAGTTATAAAAATTATAAAAATTTATTTGAGTTTTAAAAAAATATTTTTATTTATGCAGATTTATATTTATAATTATAAAATTTAATGGTATTAAAATTGGGAAAATTGGGTACTATATTAAAAAAAACTTCAACTTTTTGATCCATAAAAAATTAATTGTCATTCGTCTTTCCAACATTTCCTTCCCGGAAACAGTATTAAACGTCATTAAAATTACTTTGCTCAAAGAAAACATAAAATATCATTCTTCTTTTTTAAAATTATCTTCTGCAGAAGGAACTAAAAGACACAGAAATTAGTAGGTCAGTAAAAAGGATGAAATAGCATTTGTTTTTTCAATCTATTCTCCTTGAAAAGGTATTGAAAGGCATTAAACCTTACATTCCCACGAATAGTATTGAATGGCATTGACTTCATTCGATACTTTATCTCTATTATTACATTAAATGACATTCCAATTTTTTAGAATATTTTTGAGGATTGAAAGGGATTAAAAGAAGTTGAGTTATAATCTACTGAGGGCATTAAATGGGATTCAAGACAAAACAGAAATTCAATGGCAATTAAATGAAATCAGACGTGGGTTTTTTCAATGACAAACAATGCCTTTTAATCTCCAGCTTCTTACCTAAAAATGACAGCAATTGTAAAAAAGACCTATTGAAGAAAAAACGAAAGAATATCGAAAAATTGAAAATTTCCAAAAGACATTGTAGATGAACAAATCCAAAATATTAATACCCAATTTTATTTTGTTTATTGAATTTAATTTTTGTACTTGATTGCAAAATAACACTTATAAAAAGTCAGGGAAAATAATTTTTTTGGTCAGGGAAAGTCAGGGAATTTCAAAACAAAAATGTGGTGGGCACCCTGATGACATTTCTCACATAAAGATGATTTTAAGTTGATTTTAAGGTAAAAAAAAGTAATTAACTATTATTTATATAAGAATGTTTTTTGGATTTTTGTAACAAATTGCTTTACTCCCCCCTCTAAAAAACGTTACGTAATTTATGAATGCTCACTTATCTATACATTTTTGAAAAATGGATTTATAAACTATTAAAAACTTGCTCCTCATATACATATATATATATAGAAACGTCAGAGTAAAGTGTTCTTTATAGAATATATTAATAAACTTGAATAATTATAACTTGTTCGAAGATCAAATATCACACATCATATTTTATTGTAGTTCTTTTTTTTTAAAAATCTAACACTTTTGCTAAAAAAAAATTTTCTTTTGTAATTTTTGGTTTTCCATTTTCCATTTTTAAAGTCATCAGTTTTAATATATCTAATTTTCCTCCAGTTTTGTACAAGTCAACAAGTAATTCGCAAGAAATTCTATTTAAAGACATTTTTTCAACATTTCTACACAGAAAAAACTTGAACTCATATTAAGCCCGTTTTTGCTCGTTTTGAGACGCAACGGAAATGAGATTTCCATTAATCTTGTTAAGTTTCAGTTCAAAAAGTTGCAAAATGACTTATTAAAACTAAAAAAATCATTTTTCAACTTTTTGGACTAAAACTTAACAAGAGAAAAGGAAATATCATTTTCGCTGCGTCTCAAAACGAGCCAAAACGGGTTCAATATGAGTTCAGGTTTTTTCTGTGTAACGAAACAATGTCTCGTAATTCCGTTAAAAATTGTTTCACTGAATTTAAATAAATTAGCCCTCCAAATTTAACGTGCGAATTAGTTTTTGTAGAACACTGCCCTACAAAGGAAAAAGACACGTAAGCCACAAACAGGTCGAACGGAGATATTCAAGGAAAACCATTTGCATCTAGAACTTATGTTTATAGTCACTTTTCAGTAATAAAAGTCAGTCTATATAAGTAAATCATATCCGCTCTTTCCAATTTTGCTATTAAAAATTTATTATTTAAACAATCTCTATTAAAAAAAGCACATGCGTAGTTTTTTTAGTTGAAATCCAACACAAAATCACTTGCGTATTTTTCTGCTGTAAAGTCTTCGAGCGGAACAAAGACAGAAGATGCCGAGCTCGACGCATTTACAATGTAAGAAACCCGCAAAGTTCCTCGCGTGTGTTTTTACTATGTATTTTGTGACGTATTTGATACCTCCTACATATTTTGGACTCCGCAAAGAACTTCATGTGTCTTTTTCCGTTGTAATTTCTCATTTTACGCAAATTGCAATATATTCAATGTTAATTATTCATTATAAATAATTAATATTTTTAATTTTAATTAGTACAGTTAGATGCAGTTTTCTCTCACGAATCCATTGATACCAAAAACTCATTTTTCACCAAAATGTCACTTACGTGTGTTTTTCCGTTGTAGGGCAGAACAGTTAAGTCATAAACAGCATCATGAAAATGACTCAAATCTTGTGGTTCTGAAAACTCCTCCACAAGCGTTTCTAATTTGAATTTCTGGGCACCCTTTCTTTCTGGAATATTCTTTTTTAGCATTTCCAAAGTGTCTGAAAATCTGACATTATATTAAAATCATCGCGTATTTTGTTACTCATAATTGCTTTCAATAATAGGCGCAAGTCAAAATTAACGTTATTCGCTACTAATAAACATTTTTTAGTCGCAGATAATAAGTTCAAAAATGGCTTAAATGACTTTAATGGTTCAATAATTAAAACTGTTTTAAGTTCCTGATCACGAAGATATACAAAACAACATTTACTTTATGGAGACCAGTGACTTTTAATGGGTTATTTGGAATTTTTTATATAGATTCAACATAAATATTAGAAATGCAGTCGTCAGATTAATTTTTAGAGATTCCTTTCTTTTTTTAGTTAAAGTCTTCGCAATTTACTTGATCTCAGTTTATCCTTCGCCAGTCTTTTAAATTTTTTTCTTTCACTTCTTACAATGTACTTGGTTGTATTTACTGCTTCGGTTAACTGTAAGTTTTTTTGAAAATTTGTAATACTCGATTCACCATCCTCTTTTACACACACATTATTGGCAATTCGTTAATCGCAAGCGTTATACTTCTACTGAGACGTTTTTTTTTGTGAGCCTTATTCGCTTCAATATTATTAAAATTGTTGTTTGCTTGACTAGAAACCGCTACCGAGAACTTATGAGCATTAGTCGCGTATTTATTAAAAAAATGTGTAAATTCCTGGTGTAAAACCTGATCTGCCAAGAGAATAGTGTGTTTTGAATTGGGTTTACACCAACTTCCACAATTTTCATTTCACATTTTCAGCTTCCATAGCTTTTGCACTTCCTTCAAAATTTAATCGACAGTCGTGATTAGTTTTCGGATGCACTAAATCTCACATTCTACATTTCCGATTTCTTGTAGCGTAATCTTAAAATTTTCCAGATAGAAATCCAATTATGGTGCTATATCCATCCTGGCTGTCGTAACTTCGGCCGTTACCGCGCTTACTCCATCCCATGTCACATGCAATAATTATGTTGATAATTTGACCTAAAGCATCATCAAATGGACTACTTACAGAGTCGAAGTTGGATTCTTGGTTTGAAAGGAGAGAGGAGTTACTGTTGTAGGTGTAATCAAACTTGATCAAGTTACAAAAAAAATGTAATAAAATATAGATACATATATATATATAAAAAACCAGTAAAAATAATTTTAAAATCTACAATATTCGTTAAAAAAAATAATTTAAGAATTCTTTGCTACTAAAGAACTGAAAAGTTAATAGCTAAAAATATAACTGTAAAAGACAAGAAACAGGTAAAAAATGTAAATAAATTAACATTCTACACTTAGAAAATAAGTTGATTAAATATAACAAATTTTTATCACCGTAGCGTAGAGAGGTTGTTGATATAGCACCTGCAAACCACTTTGTCTACTGTAGCCGATTAAACGCGTACTATGAACCTTCTTCACTGTGATCGCCGGTATCTTGTTTGTTTTTTTCCGAGTACGTCAACAAAGAAATATGCTAGAGGCTTATTTTCTCAGTGTAATTTCAGTAGAGGAAATATGTCTTAAATAAATGTATTATTTTTTTCTTTAATATGAAACGTAAGTTTAGAGATTTAGGTAAATCCGATTCTGATGATTTTTGTCTCTAACACAAACAGTTTATAAATAAAGAAAACTACCATCCTGAAAAATAATTCGGTGTTATTAACAGATAATCTACTTATTTTTAATATCAATTAATATAGTAATATACGAATAGTTTTAAAAATCGAGCTCTTTATCCTCTAAAAATAAACATTTTTTTTGGGAACGGAAGGTTTCAACAGTATAATAGAAGAAATTTATTTAAAAAAAGGTAAAAGAAATAATTTCTAAAATTGATTTTAATAATAAATTTAGACCTGATTAATATGCAAGTTATTTACATTGTTCAAATATATATTGCATTTACATTAGATTTAAAAAAATGATTTAAATAAATTATTAACAATAAATAACATAGCAAAACATTTTATTTTTCTGCTTATTTGTTTTTGGTATTTTCAAAGTTTGTATATTAAAAAATATAAAAATAGCACATTAACACTGTAAACTGTCAAAATGATAAAATAATAATTGAAAAGTTAGCTTACCAAGAAAAATTGATGCATTAGTGTGTGACAATATATAATAGAATTATTTTAGATTTGACAAGTATTCACTGATAAAGAACATTTACACTTTTCACATTGGATTGTAAACCAACTTTTCTTTCGCTATTAACATTTTCTAAACTCAAAACCTTTTTGCAGTGATAACACTTTGGGTTTTTCCAAGTTCTATCAAATCTACAATGTGTTTTCCTTGACAAATGTTTTTTCTATTAACTTCAGTTCCTTTGATGTTTCGGTTTTTAGCTGCTGCCGTGGCTGCTAAAGCTTTATCATTTCTGTTAGCAATCTTTTTGTTAACAAATCTCCCATTTTTTAATCTATTTTGACACATTGTCAAGTTTTGACAATAGGCAATACATTGAAGTGAAGTTAATTTCAAAATCAAATGCGCGCCGAGTAATGAATGCAATGTTGCTTGAACCCAAGAAGTTGCGCACACTGAGAAAAAGATTTCTTTTTACAAGAATAAAAATATGTTTACATTGATTGCATCGAAAGAAATCGTTTTTATGCTTGTTCTAAGAATAAGATATTTGGCGTAACTTTCGCCTGCTTCTGTCATGCGCAAAACAATTTAACATAACCTCAAATGGCAAAGAGAGACAAATAACAAATGTGGAAAGTGTGAGTAGTGACTGAAATTTAAATGTTTGTAAGAAAAAACATGTGGAAAATGCGTCAAATTCTATTAAAAAAGTGAAAGAAGGTAATAATTATAAAATATTATAGTGAGTAAGAAGATATTTTTTAGCAATTCTTATAAGAAAAGTAGAAAAAATAGAGCAGAATATCAGAAAGAATATTGTAAAATGATGAAATTGAAACGAAAAAAGATTGATAACAAAGAAACAGAAATATCAGTTATGGAAGATGTATGTTTAAGTAGTGAAACAGATTCAAATTTTTATAAAATAAACCACATAGAAAGTGCTGTTAAAGAAGAAAAGAGAGATAATAATTGTGATAAATTAATAATTTCTAGCGATTGTAACGAGACAAGTAAAAAAAGTTGTGCAGAATATCAAAAAGAATTCGTTCACCCCAAGTGGAACGTACTCAAATGTTTTGAAACATTTGGAAGGCGCGTATCTTTTATGAACAGGTTGGAAAGTACGTATCTTTAGTGGTGTTTTCAAAAACTGCTCATTTTCTGTAGGTACAAAAACTACTCTGAGAAAAATGGCTGTTCATGGATATTAAAACTTAGTATCAAGATATTAATATCTTGATATTCAAACTTAATATCTTAGATATTAAAAATATTAATTTTAATATCTAAAATATTATGTTTAAATATATCCATTTTTCTCAGTGTATACAGATGCACTGTTTCTAAGCCTTTCCACAAAGATACGTACTTTCTGCTTTGTTCTTAAAAGTTACGCGTTTTCCAAATTCTGATAAACACTTGCGTACATTCCACTTAGGGTGAACGAATTATATTACTAAAACACTATACATGTCATTTTATGCAATAATTGTTATATTTTGTTACCTTTATAATATAACTTTTTTATTGTTAGTTACATTTCTTCGAGACACAATTCATACTCTTATATACACTGTTAATTAATATCTATTACCCTATGCAATTTTATACCTCAATTTTCAATTACATTTCAATTAATTTTATATTTACTTATTTAAATACGCACAACTTTAAACTCAATTGTACAAAATTATTTACAGATTTAATAAATTCACTGAAGAAGACACATTTGATGCCGAACAAAATTTGATGTTTGAAATAAAGATTTGAATTTATTTTTTCACTGATCCTAAAGCCAATATAACATTCATTACATTATTCTATATAAGAATCAAATAATACCAATTCTACTAATATCGTCAAAGGCTTAAATTAAAACGTTAAAATAATAATTGATGAGAAAGAAAGAGAAATGTAACTTATGAAAGATGAAAGTAGGGAAACAGATTTCTATGTTTGTACACGCATAGAAGAAGTTTAGTGTGGCAGTAAAGTATTCGCTGTCACGTCAAAATAAGTTTGCAAATATAGGGACAGCGAACAAATTTGCTGTGGGAGTTAAAAAGTTTGCTGTGAGAGTAAATTTTAAAATATTTGGCTAATATTGTTTATCACATCAAACCTTGTTCATTGTCATAGCAAAACATTTGCTGTGGTCACTAATTTTGTTAGATTCAACAGCAAATATTTGTTACCAACTGCAGACATTTCATTTTTTTCCGTGTAGTAAGGAAAATGTTGAAAGTCAGTTCAAGTATCTTAAAGAAGTAGGAGGAGTTGATAAGAATGAGAAATTACAAAGAATAGTGAGCCAGACAAAAATTGTTAACACCTCTGGTCAGATAATTAAAAAAAGTAAAGCAGAATATCAAAGAAACTATCGTCAAAGATTGAAATTGAAACAGAAGATATGCCATGGTAAGGAAGAAAATAATGAAATACTATATTCAAAAGATATGCAGGAGAAAGATGTAAGGATTTGTGATGAGAAAATAAAAAAAAGTCACGCAGAATATCAAAAACAATATCGTGAGGAAAAAATAGATGTTTCGAAACATACAGGTAATAAAAGTTGAGTCATTTATGAAAATGAAAATAACATTGATATTCGTGATTTTGCTTATGCAGAAAAGAATATTAATAATATAAATGTACCAAGTTATAACGAACATTATCTTGGTAAAATGTCGTTTTTTGCAAAAGATGCAAGGTTAAACATTTTGAGAAAAAGAAAGTTCAAAAGAAATTAACTTATAATGATTGTTGCAGTTATGGTGGTGTATATCGTTGCCTTCAGAAAAATACATGAATTAAGAAAATTGTTAGATGGATCTCATAAGAAATCTGGCCATTTTAGGAATAATATAAAACTACAATAATTGATTTGCGTTTGTATATATTTAAATGCCAATTTAGCTAATTTCAATAATAGAAGGCGGGGACCATTTTGTTATAAAATTCAAGATCAAATTTATTATAGTATCAACAATTATTCCTTGTTTCCTGAAATTGATAATGATCAATCGTTTGATCAATTATTCCTGTTCGATCCGGAAAAAGAAATTCTCTCTATAGATTCAACAAACACTGAGAGAAATAGATGCTATGGGGTACCATCTAGATGGTACCAGATATTATATCTGATCTTAAATATACGGACAAGAATCTAGATGGTACGGGATAACATCTGGATGGTACGGGTTAGCATCTGATAGCATCTGGATGTCACGATGTAGCATCTAGATGGTACGGTGTAGCATCTCTGATGGTAGAGTGTAACATAACCTCTCTATCATCAAAGATAGTAAAGTTCTTACCATCTATTTCTCTCAGTGTACTGTTTACTTTAAAAAAAGGATTGGATAAAGAAAGGTATAGTTTTCAAAGGTGTAATGAAGTTGCTGCTATTTTTAATACAAATGCTAAAGGTTTAATACCAGAGCTTTATGTAACGCTTTGTAATAAATCGATTAAACAATTGCAATTGGTTAGTCATTTAGATCTAAATGTAGAACCTTGGATATGTCCTATATTTTATCCTCTAGAAAGCAAGGGTTATAGTATCGATATAATTCGTACGGATAGTGACAAACGAACCAGAAATCAAATTGTGTCAAGATCTGCTTATATAAAATAGGAGTAGAGATCATACCTTCAATCAATTTCTATATGGTGGAAGATTGTTTCAGCAATGGTTAGTTGATAATTATATGTCAAAGTTAAAAAAGTTAGGTTACAGTTTTGTAAAAATAATCAAACAAAATTAAGAAGTGAAACTTACAAAGGATTAATCGATCATTTACATAATCAAGAAATTGAAAATAATGTACAGCTATCGCCAGATATGCTATAACATTTTAACACGTAGGTCCAATGGAAATATGTTAAAGCATATCTGGCGATCAGTGTACATGTTGTCAAGATGTTGATATCGCCTTCAACATTTATAGGATTACCTCGTAAAATGTTAGAACAATCTAAATGGTATTAGGTATATCATAATTTTGTATAATTATCCTTCATATTCTTCATTTTATTATTCATCTTTATTTTATTTTATTAATCTTCAATTAATCAAAATTTGCAAATTGATATATATATACGATGAATCAAAGATCACATTAATTTAAATTTATTTCTATGTCTTCTTATCATTAATTTTCTTTCTTTATTATATTATGTACTTTTTTCATTTCACATAATTATACATAAATGAAACATTATTTTAAGAAATAATAAAATTTAGCGCGCGCTTTTTTCCTAGTGGTTATAACAAGAGGAGGTATAATGCATATAGATATAGCGTTAGATTGAGCAACACTGCACTGAAAAACTTTTTATATTAATATTTGCTAAAACCGCGATTTAATTTTAGTAAACTCACTATCATAATGGGGAAAAATGTGTAAACTATTATTATTTCGCAGTTTGACTATCAATATTATTTAAAATTAACGGTTTTTAATTTTTAGTAGTCAGTTGATTACAATTTGTTACTGAAACGAAGAAAAAGTGTAAAGAAAAACAATATTCCGACGTAAGCAGCGAATTGACAAATGACAGATAACATAACCTCAAATGCTACTACTTTATTCACTACATTTATACTTATACTAACAAATCTAACAAATGAAGAAGAATTCTAAATTACCTATATGGTCGATTCTTGCGTAACTGCCCGATTTCAAGATAAGTTTTGGTAAAAAAAAAATTTTTTTTTATTCAATGTTTCTCTGCACTTATTTTTCTTATTAGGGTATAATATAATTATATTTTAAACGATTTTACTACAACTATATTTATACGAAAATAATAGCAAATTTTTTGAAATTGGCTGCCATGTGGAGCTGAACCGCATCCTTTTATTGTAAATATATTGTACAAAATGAAAATTTCTTCTTGCTATTTTGCTAAAACGAAAATAAATAATAAATTATTTAATATTCTAACAGTATTTTAGATATTAGTTAACATATATAAAATTTTATAAAAGAACAGCAAATACAATATTTAATAATGAATATTTCGTTTTATTTTTTGGATAATTTGAAATGGAGATCGAGCAGTGTAATCCGGCATTGCTAAACTACTTTATAGAATAATATTTTAAAATAACCACCACAGATAAAAAAAGTTTCTCCGCATGAAGCACACTGAACACTTCATATAGGCCATGGAGCTGAAATTTTACGTGATACCATGGAGCTTAAATTTGACATTTATTCTAACCTCACTTCTACAATATTGCAAACTAAATCTATTCCTTTTGCAGATCGCTTGTTTCACATGAAAACTTCAAGAAAATGGTAACAATACTATCAAATAGTTGTTACAGTAATATAATAGTAATGACATGGAACTGAACGCTTTTTTTGTACACATGCAATTTTAACAAAAATAATTTTTTTAAACACATGACACCTTAATTATAAGTCTACAGCTTGCGTTCAAAAATTGGAAAAATTGAAGGGCAAAATATTTTTACAGATTCTAAGCATGAAAAAGGTATTATGAAGTTCAATATAAACCTAAATTGTTCATAAATATATGCACTTTATGCTTGAAAAAGGCTGAGTTATAATGATAATATTTTCACCGAAAATTATTAAATTAAAGTTAACATTTTGCAAAAGGGACACGCCACGGAGCTGAATTTTCAGCAGTTATAGTGCAATATAATAGAAGTTATAATTTAGATATTTATGTATATTTGGTTTTCAGTTACTCTCATATATACCTTTAAAATTCACTAATACACTTCAGAATATATTTTTAATTTAGGTGTATTTTTTCAACGCCGCCAAGTAGGGCAATTACGTAAGAATCGCCCATATGCATAAACTTATATTATGACGCATATCTTAACCTATAATATGCATAGATTTTAACAATCGCTTTATAACTAACACAACGCAAATATACATTAATATAACAGGTAAATTTTTTCTTTTATATGAATCAAACAATTTCCTTACCACTTGTGAGATTGGTTTTTAGGTGTTAAATCTTGTTTTCAACACAAAGAATGACTTTTAGTTTTGTGTCACTTTGTGTTTTATTAATTAAGTCAATTTTTGATACACAAAACTAATTTCCTTTCAATTGGAATCTGTTTTTTGTAGAAAAAAGTAAACTTGTACTTAGGGTTATGTTTTGTTACACATATTTAAGCCAAATTCGTTGTATGTGTGAAGCATTTCAGGATCGACTTTAGAAGGGGGGCGAACCCGGATGAGGACCCTAACATCACAGCTGAAGGGGACTCATCTAGGGTGTTGTAAGTGCATGCTTCATGTATAAATGATCCACGGTTTGTTACTGCTTTCTACATGTTTTTTATCAACGTATATATGTTGTGCATTTAATTATAAGAGGGTGGCAAAATTGAAATTTCGCCCGGGGCACAGAAAGTGCTAAAGTCGATCCTGGAGTTTTGATAGATTGACTACTAAAAATTCATTTTTCCGAATATAAAAAATATGTTTTTCACAATCACTTTTTCTCAGTCCAATTCTTTTATACAAAATGGACGAATTTTTCATACAGATGACTACTAAATTTTAATAAAAACTGGATCATCTTTTGTTCAAAAAGTGTTAATAATTGAAACATTCTGAATAGTTACACTTTTTCCCCCATTATGGTAGTGAGTTTACTAAAATTAAATCGCGGTTTTAGTAAATATTAATCTATAAAGTCTTTCAGTGTGCGATCGGAGATAGTTCTTCAGCTAATAAAATGCCTACTTTGATTAATTTTCTTAAAAATAAGTTAACTAATATTAAAAAAAAAAAAGAAAAAGAAATTGGTTTCCTGAAAAACAGAAAAACGGCTTGAGCAATTTTTTTCTTTTTCCGATTAAAATGATCTAGAGGCATCCCAGAAACAAATTCCAGGAAAAAAATAGGAGGTGCAAGCAAGTTTGGGTTGAACTTAATTAGACTGTGTATGTCTGAATTAGCAAGAAAATTATTAAAAAATTGGGGAAAGTGAAGAACGCTAAGGAATCATAAACTCACATACAATACCAGGTTCTTGCGGGGACAAGGCACTTAAGCTGGGGTCTAGCGTTTTTATTAGATCCCGAGCAGATTACCAACCAATCCCTAAAATAAATACTGAACATTCGAAGAAAAATTTGCACAAAATTAAAATATATCAAATTGAGATCATTTATCGCAATAAATAAAGCATTTCTATTATTAAAATAGTTTCAGTTTTGATGCAATGGTAACAAATTGAAAGCTTTTAAATTTAATTGGGTTAACTTAAAAGATTCTTAGATTTAAATTAGGCTATCAATCTAATAATTGTAAACCAGGAACAATGAGTCTAAGCTTAAGTATAAATGACTGATGAATCGAGACTAGTTATCCTCACTTAACCATAGAACGTCTAAATGTCCATTATACGTCCTTTTTGCAAGATGAAAAGACTGCGGCGCAAGTATCGCCAAAATTTAAAAAGAATGATGAATTTAAACATAAACAAAGAATCTAGTGTTTCACACTCTATAAAAAAATAATTTTCCATTTGAATTTATTAAAGAAAATATACACAAAAAAATCAAATTTTTGAATCCAAACAAAAGTGATTGTAATGAAAAATCTTTCGACCCATTAAGACGAGCATTAAGGTCATTGGTTTTGCTACATACATCGAACTTATTGAAATCTATTTTCACTTTATATAAAAAACTTAAAATATCTGTAATTTTTTCAACACCTAACAAAAATCAAAACACATTAATTCCATCTCTTACAGATAGAGTACCAAAGTTTCAAAAAACCGACGTTATTTATAAAATATATTAACACAACTTTGTGCGCACATTCCACTGATTTAAATCACACTTTTAATTTTGATCAAAACAAAGTAGAAACTTAAGATAGGACTGACGTTGATAATTTAATATATTTCGATATTATTGATACTTTCTAAATTTAAATAAGTGAAAATTCACTTATTAGATGTCAAAAGTCTTCCACTCTTTCAAAAAGTGTATATTCACTTATAATAAGTGAAATTTTCACTTATCATAGTGCATATACACTTATTGTAAGTGCATATGCACTTTTTGAAAGAGTGGAAGCCTTTTGACATCTTATAAGTGAATTTTCACTTATTCAATTTTAGAGAGTACATTTAAAAAATAAAAATATAACTTTAAATTTTAAATAAGGTAAAATCTGGTTTGAGTTTCTAATTTCTGATTGGTCTTGAAGATTTTTGATTAGCCATTAAAGTGAGATTTGTAATTATAATTAGTCAGTATGTTTTTGTTACTCGTTTTGTCTCGGGCTTCGCCCTCGACTGTCACTCTTACACAAACAACAGCGTAAACAAATGCCTGCCTTTAACCCCTTGTTGCTTAATATACTACTTTTAATTTTTAATTATATTCTTTAAATTTAAATTTCATTCTTCAATTTTTAATTTTTTTAGATTTTCAATCCAGTTCTTCAATTTGTAATTATTTACAACAATTATTCCTATAATTTTCTGAATTTCTTAAGTTAATATTACTTGTTTAATTTTTTCAATAATTTTTTTCAGTTCCCTATTGATCTAATTATTTATCGAATTTTGTTTTTAATTTTCAATTCTTTTTTCACTTTTCAGATATTTTCTTCAATTTTATAATTATTCTCTTAATTTTCATTATTTATTGCATTTGCAAAAATATATAGTTTTAAATGACTAACAATAAAGCAAAGTTTCTCATGCCCTTGTGCGCGTGTTAATGTTGCTACTTATTTTGTATTTGGTCATGAAATTTGATAAAAAATAATATGAATATATTATTTCTTCTTGTGTTTTAAGTACGAAATTGTTGATCAAAATTAATCTCAAAATTAAAAATATTATATCAAAAGTAAACTTAAAAAAAATTATTTGTGACCTTGAAACCTTTTTAAAATGCCTTCAATTTTCTTCAAAAGTCACTCGATACCCTGATTGATATTTTATTATTCATTTAATTTGAATATTTAAAATTTTTTTCGTTCTCTCTAAATTAAAATAAGTGAAAATTCACTTATTAGATGTCAAAAGTCTTCCACTCTTTCAAAAAGTGTATATGCACTTATAATAAGTGAAAATTTCACTTATCATAAGTGCATATACACTTATTGTAAGTGCATATGCACTTTTTGAAAGAGTGGAAGACTTTTGACATCTAATAAGTGAATTTTCACTTATTCAATTTTAGAGAGTTGTAATACCAAAAAAAGTTATTACAATAATTTTATATTTGGACCTGGAATTTTTGTGAAAATGGTCTGGAAAACCTGAAAAAGTCATGGAATTTTCAAATCATGTTTTTGTGGCAACCCTAATGTATTTTTAATATATTTTATAAAATAAAATCAGTAATATTATTAATTTTTGTTATTTTTACAATCATAAGATTAAATAAATAAATAAATTTATATATATTTGTTAAGAAAAATGTGCCACTATTTTGCCACCTTTTTTCTGACCAACTGTCTCAGGAAAGTCAACCACAAAGTGTGGAAATCGACATCTCTGAAAGACCCAAGTACTCCATCGAAGCCCAGGTCATTTCCGGACAACTTCCGCAGAGAAGTTGACCTCCCAATGTGAAAATCGACTTCTCTGCACTGTAAAAAATGCCAAAGAGAAAGTTACAAGTGGATTGTAATTTTTAAACAGTTTGTAACTCAATTTTTGTAACCTTACAACGTTAGACGTAGTGACAAAAAGGGATAGTAATCAGTGTTTAGAGTCTCTTCGACATAATTCTGGGTTAGGCCTTTTTTCGGAGCAAGCAGGTGAATCTATTCATCGACATTTTCTGGAAACTTCGAAATGTATAAAGTTAATGACATGAAGCATCCTTCATACTTAAAAAATCTAAAAAGTGCTGTTACACAATTTTCTTCTTTAAATATTTAAAGTATGTATTCTTGTATATGTTACGGGCATTGTCCGAAATCGGGCAATGTCGACAATGCCCGCTCATGTTTGGGCAATGTTGTTTATCATGTTATTTACTACCAGATAATAATATTTAAAAAAGTGATTTATTTATTTTTACGAGGCAGGCTACTATGACATTTCGAGATGCATTTTTATTTTTCTCGAGATTTTTCTTAAACAATTGCACTTATTATGATCGCATCCGGTTTTACAGTTGCACCTCTTATACCCCTTTACCCCAGAAACGCACAAGAAACGAATTTATGGGCAATTGATTGCAAACTAAACTTTTTTTATACTGATATAAGTATAATCAATACATTTATAGAATCCGATTACATAGTAATTAATATTAACTATGTTTATATTATCGGTTCTTAACTTTCGACGACTATCATTCTGTGCCTACAATTTTTAAAAATTATTTTTAATTACAATATTCTTTCGAATTTTATGTGACAAATAAGAAATACGTATTTTTTAATAGGTACTAATATACTAAACATTTTCTACAATAATATAATAACAGGGATCACAGACTGTCCCCTATTCTCCCTTTTCCCCCTATTTTAAAGTTTTGTCCCTATTTCCCCTAGTTTAAAGATTTGTCCTCTATTTCCCCTATTTCTAATTTTCAAATTTAAATATATAATTTATCAAAGTTATTTTTTACTTAATTCTGAATTTGTATCATTTAATAATTGCGCTAAGTTATTTGGGAGAGAGGGAGATTGACCACAGTTTATTTTTTGTTTGTTTGCCATTTTTAAAAGACTGCGGGTAATTTAAAATCCTAATGAAAAAGGCAGAGCTAGCCGCCTTTTAAAAGAAAATCATAAACAATGGTTTAAGAATATATTTATTTTTAGATTTAGAATTATTAGCTTTGTTGATTTTATACGCTTCTGTAATGTAGAGAACACAAAATTTTATTCAGATAATTGGACTGTGATATAATTGACTTTCTTGAAATTCGACAATAGTTACATATGCCGTCGAAGTGCATTTTGAAAAAAAACCTATGTAACACATAGTGTGGGGGGTGGGGAGTTAGCGTAAAACTACTTTGGTTTTTCAGATATTTGTTCAATTATCATTTATTTTCCGCAATTTTAAATTAATTTAAACAATTTTTTCAATTTCCACTTATTCTCTCAAAATTTTATAACTATTCTTTAACTTTTTAAATTGATTCGTTATTCTCTAGTTAATTATTCTCGACAGTTTCCAAGATTTTTTTCATTTGTCAATTATTTTCTTTAATACCTAATAATTTTATCATTTTGTGATTTTTCTTTCAATTATCTATCTGTCTGCTTAAAAATGTAATTTAATTCTTTAATTTTTAATTATTTTTAAAAAACTTAAATAATGTTTTCAGTTTAAAATTATTTTTAAAAATTTTCTTTAATTCTCGACTGTTTTCAATAATTTTTTTCAATTATAAAAACTGTTTTGAATTTAAATTCAGTTGTTCAATTCTACAACTATTTTCTTCAGTTCTCAAATGTTTTTTTCAATTTTAAATATTTCATTTTTTTTCCATTTACATTTTTTAAATATATTTAATGATTCTCGCCATTTTTAAATTACTTTTTTCAATTTTTAATTATATTCTTTAAATTTCAATTTAATTTTTAACTTTTCAGTTTAATTGAATTTTTCATTTTTCTTTTCAGTCACAAAAATTGTTTCAAAATTTGAATTCAATTGTTTAATTTTACAACTATTTTCTTTAAATTTCAAATTCCATTTTTCAATTTTAAATTAATGTCTTTAATATTAAAATATTCTCGCTTTTTTTCAATTATTTTCTTCTATATTCAATAATTATTGTTTTTTTTTCCATTACTTTTTTCAATTTTTAAGTTTATTCTTTAAATTTCAATTCCTTCTTGCAATGTTGAATTATTTTCTTAATTTTAAAATTTTTTTCCTCTTTTTTTAATTATTTTCTTTAATTTTAATTATTTTTTTTAATATGCAATCTAGTTGTTCAATGTTCAATTATTTCCAACAATTAGGTATTCCTATAATTTCCATAGTTTTTGAATTATTTTGTTTAAATTTAATATTGTTTGATTTTTTGAATTATTTTTTCTAATTGTAAATTAATCTATTTTTCAACTATTTCGTTCAATTATTATTTATTTCCCTCAATTTTCAATTGTTTGCGACAATTTTTTTAATTATTCTCTAAAAATTTTTTAATTATTCTTTAATTTTTTCAATAATTATTGTGTTCGATTTTGGATTAACCTGGCCATTGTTAAAGTTTTGTTCTCAATTTTAATTTATTTTTTCAAATTTCAATTCAATTCTTAAATTTTCAATTTATTTCTTCAAGTTTTTATTATTTTCTTGAATTTCAATTATTTTTGTCGATTTTCAATTCAGTTTTTCAATTCGCAATCATTTCCAACAGTTATTTCTATAATTTTCTTAATCTTTCAATTTTCTAGTTTAAATTTAATGTTTATTGTTTAATTATTTAAATTATTCTTCTTCAATTGTGTAATTATCTAAATATTTTTCGAATTTTATTTTCAATTGTCAATTATTTTCGTTATTTTTCAGTTACTTTAAAAAAAAAATTTAATTCTCCCAATTTTCATTATTTAAATTTCCAAAAATTTATAGTTTTGAATGACAAATAACAATGCAAAGCTTCCCGCGCGCCATAGCGCATTTTAATGTTTCTAGTATACATAATATTTTAATGTTCATATGAATAACGCTATTTGTTTAAAAAATATTAATTTGACATTTTAGTAAACTCTAAATTTTCTTCTATTTAAAAAGTAAAAACTATTAAGACCATATTTAACATCTTCAATTTTTCAATGGAAGTCGCCATCATAGACTTTAAAGCGAATTTTGTGTCCCCTTTTTGTCCCCTATTTTAAAAAAAATTGCCCCTATTCCCCTTTTTTACTAAGAATAGGGGCTGTGATCCCTGTAATAATTAATTAGGTTTTATCGTTCATTATCAACATTGCCCAACTTACCCTGGACATTGTCGACAATGCCCGAAAAAGCCATATAATATGAATAATTTTGGGCTTTGCCCGAAGTATACAGGCATTGTTGACAATTCCCAATTTTGGACATTGCCCGTAACATATATACTAGGGTGGTCCAAAAAAAAGGCCAAAATTGGAATTTTCAAAATGTTTTTTCAGTTTCATATTCTACTAGAATAGAAACTCAAATACTAATTATTAAAAATTTATTAATTGCAAAATTGACGCGGCGAATTACTCTTGAAGTTTTCTCCAAAACTGAACGTTTTTTTCCTATGGTTTAGTTCACGGTGAAATGTGCCATTATACTCTCTGTATAGGCTGGTAGTTAACGGGAGCTTAGATACTTATGAGTATTTGAACTGGCTACACCCCGGTCACAAAAAAAAGAAGAAGATATTTATGGCCAATTTAGTACCGCTAAAAAAAAAGTTTAGGGTTAAGTTGGAATATGGATTATCGTTTATTATTAATATTTAAACTTTCATAAGCTTAAAAAGTTGCAAAATTAAGAGAAAGTTTCAACTTGCTCAATTAGATGAAAAATTGCAAGTAAACAATATTAATTTGTTTAAACAATTTTTATAATTGCGGATTTTCGTTTATTGTTAATATTAAGCGTTCATTGGCTTAAAAAGCAGCAAAATTAGGAGAAAATTTTAACTCTTTAGCTCAATAAGATGAAGAGTTGCAAATAAACAATAATAATTTGTTTAAACAATTTTTAAAATTGTGGATTTTCGTTTATTATTAATATTAAGCTTTCATAGGCTTAAAAAGTTGCAAAATTAAGAGAAAGTTTCAACTCGCTCAATTAGATGAAAAATTTCAAATAAACAATATTATTTTGTTTAAACAATTTTTATAATTGTGAATTTTCGTTTATTATTAATATTAATCTTTCATAGGTTTGAAAAGTTGCAAAATTAAGAGAAATTTTCAACTCTCTAGCTCAATCAGATCAAAAATTGCAAACAGACAATATTAATTTGTTTAAACAATTTTTATAATTGTGGATTTTAGTTTTTTATTAATATTAAGCTTTCATAAGCTTGAAAAGTTGCAAAATTAAGAAAAAGTTACAACACTCCAGCTCTATTAGATGAAAAGTTGCAAATAAACAATATTAATTTGTTTAAACAATTTTTTTGATTTTATATTTTATTTTTTGTCTAATATTAGGCTTCCCTTAACATATATAGTTGCATAATTGGAAAAAAGTTACAACTCTCTAGCTCTATTAGATGAAAAGTTTCAAATAAACAATATTAAATTGTTTAAACAAATTAAAAAATACATGCAACAATTGTTATTAACTAATTTTTATGCCATTAAAGAAAATTTTGGTGGAAAATATCGTAAAAAGTTCTAATGAATATTTTTTAACGATCTTACATTTATACGATCTTTTTTAGTTAATTGGCACTAACCGGGTTGACCATTACAAGCCCACTAATTTCCCAGTGGGATGACCCAACTTAGCCCACCTTAAATCTGGGAAACCCATATGGGGCCCAACTGGCACCCACCGAACTTTTCTACACGGGATCCTAATTAGTAAGAAATTATTAACTACTATTACAAAATGATTAAAATTCGTAGTAAACAGAAATCTACTAATTAGTTTAGTGCTTTTAAAATAGTGCTATTAGTTTTTGACCATTTGAGATTTAAAGAATAATCTACTCTATATACTTAAAAAAATGTAATTAAAGTAGAAAATGAATGGAGTTTAAATAGTTTAAAAACCTTGCAAATCTAGATATTTATTGTATTCCCTATGTGATTTTTTAGTAAAATTCAACTTTTTATATTAGATTATTGTCGTTCATAATAATAAATTATTACTATTAATTTGTAATTTTGTTTTTCTTTAATATTTTTAAAGTTTTTATTTAAATTTACTTTAATAATTTCTTTTTTTTTATTATATTAAACAATTCGTTAACATTAATAATTATTAGAAACAATAATAATTTTTGACAGTTTCAATTATTATTAAACAGTTATACTAATGACATGAAATTATTGTGATTAACTATATGCCGAAGAATGTTCATTTGTTAATATTATAACCAGTTTAATTCATAATTTACATAAAAAAGTTTCTTCTTTATACTTGCATATTTTATTTCTGTTTATTTTTCTTAACCCCTTATTTTCAGGAATTTCCCTTTTCTGTGAGCAGAGGAACCCCGCTATGCGGTCAGGCCTTCTTCAGTAGCAATAGGAAGCGCATATCAGTTACCATTTTTTTTACAACCAAAACCAAAAAAAGCTTAACTTTAACATCATATTTTCACCTCTTAATGTTCTTTTATGATTTTCAGATTCTTAAGTACCTCTTATACAAAAGATAAACTTTCATTTGGTGCAAATTTCATGTTAAAGAATTAATATTTACATACAGAAAACAGTCACTGAAAAGTACCAAAATAGGGTATTTAGAAGCTAAATAACAATTGAAATTATCATTTTTTTTAATTTCTTTTTTTTGCATAATAAAGTTTTCTTTGTACTTAATAATATTCTAAAAAGGTTTTGAAATACGATAATATTAAAGAAGTGAACCCAATGGGAAAAATACGATTGGCGCAACATTGGTCCAATATTGTACAATATTGGGCCAATATTGGGAGTGTAGAAACCAATGCCAAGACTGCCAAGCCTCGGAATACAAAATTGGACATTGCAGATATCAGTTTCTGTCAAAAAATAAAATTGGATCACGACATATTTTAATGTTTTAGGGGTCACTAACAATAAATCTAAAACCTGATTTTCAAAATTCAAAATGGCGGACCCAATATGGCGGAGGAATTTTTTAAAATCCATGAAAATCGCTTAAAACTTGTTACTCGGGGGTTTTTGGGGTCACTGATAACGAATATAAACTCAGATTTCCAAAATTCAAAATGGCTGACTCAATATGGCGGACGAATTTTTAAAAAAATGATGGAAATCGCTTGAAACTTGTTACTCGCAAGTTTTTGGGGTCACTGATAACGAATCTAAACTCAGATTTTCAAAATTCAAAATGGCGGACTCAATATGGCGGACAATTTTTTAAAAAAATGATGAAAAACGCTTGAAACTTGTTACTCGGGGGTTTTTAGGGTCACTGATAACGAATCTAAACTCAGATTTTCAAAATTCAAAATGGCGGACTCAATATGGCGGACGAATTTTTAAAAAAATGATGGAAATCGCTTGAAACTTGTTACTCGGGGGTTTTTGGGGTCACTATAATGAATGATTTTCAAAATTCAAAATGGCGTAACCACCATGGCTGACAAATTTTTAAAAGTTCTTTGAAATTATTAGAAACTTAGTAATTATGCTATGTTGGTCCTGCACCACTTACCGACTGTTGGTAATGCAGATTTCTAGCATACCGACCACCAAGTATCGCATTTTTGCAAGACAGTGTGTTACCATCAGTCGGTAATGCAGATTTCTACTTGATCTCCAGGAAGAAATTAGTGTTTCTGTAGAGTGTTCTGTTTTACTAATCTAACACCATGAAAAACACTAATGTTTACTGTCTGCAAAGAAGAAATCTGTATTACCGACTGATGGTAACATGATAACCCCGGTAGAAACACGACTTTTCGCGGTCGGTAAAGTATAAATATGCATTACCGATAGTCGGTAACTGGCCCAGGCCCAGCATGGCATAACTAGATTCGTTATCAGTGACCCAAAAATCCTCGAGAAACAAGTTTCAAGCGATTTCAATGAATTTTTAACATTTTGTCCGCCATATTGGATTCGTCATTTTGAATTTTGAAAATCAAATTTTAGATTTGTTATCAGTGACCCCAAAAACCCCCGAGTAACAAGTTTCAAGCGAATTTTATCATTTTTTAAAAAATTTGTCCGCTATATTGGGTCTACCATTTTGAATTTTGGAAATCGGATTTTAGATTCATAATCAGTGACCCCAAAAACCCCTGAGTGACAAGTTTTTAGCGATTTTTATCGTTTTTTTTTTAAATTCGTCCGCCATATTGAGTCAGCCATTTTGAATTTTGGAAATTGGACTTTAGATTCGTAATCAGCAACCCCTAAAACCGTAATATATGTCGTAACCAAATTTTTTTTTCGAAAGAAACTGATATCTGCAATATTGGTTCAATATTGGTTGAATATTGTATTCCGAGGCTTGGCATTGGTTTCTACACTCCCAGCCTTGGCCCAATATAAATGCCAATATTGGACCAATACTTAGCCAATCGTGAGCCTTGGCAATTTCCCATTGGGAAAACAGATGTTGAAAATGACGTGTTTATTTTACATGTTAAATTCACGATAATCCCATAAGAGAGAAAAAAGCAATTCGCTGCGTCAATTTTGCAATTAAGAAATTTTTAAAATTGAGCATTTGAGTTTCTATCCTTGCAGGATATGAAACTAAAAAAACATTTTGAAAATTCCAATTTTGGAATTTTTTGGACCACCCTAATATATACACATCGTACATAATATAATATATATATCGTTTTTAATAAATATTGTATTAAAGATATATTAATTGTTCAAATACATAAGCTTGAAACTATTACATTGAGTAAATATACCTTCCTTACTTGCGCGCGACTAGTTGTTTCACTTATTAATTTTTAAACACTCACAATTACCGATTCTATTTATCGAAAAAATTATTTTATATTGTTTAAATTATAAAATCAAACCCGAATTTAATTGATATTCTAATTTATTATATAAAAAAAAATAATTTATTAAAAAAAATTTTTTTTTTTAAGTAAAATCGCATTTTAAAAAAAAAACTCCAGGACGAGCAGCTAGGATTTGACGATTAATAATTGATTTTGAATCTTGAAATGATGCTTTAAAAGATGGCACAAGCAGTTTTTTTTGGCGATGTAGAAAAACTTTATTTTACTTCAAGACCACCGTGACTTTCACTCCGAAACCAAATGTCTTATTTGAGAGGTTTAGACCCTATATTTGAAACATTTAAACTTATCGTCGGGGCTAGTGCAATACCGCGAATCTACATATTTCCATAAGGACTTTGTTGCATGGCCAATTGCACTAAAAATAACTCTTATGGAAATATGTAGATTCGCGGTATTGCACTAGCCCCGACGTTATGTTAGTTTATTCAGAAAGATTCATTTTTACATTTTGAGGTTAACTTAATTGAGAAAATTGATCGGAATTGAAGTAGACATCGGCTGGGTATTTAAGGACCTCAGAGAAGTCGATTTTTTTATTTAGTGTTTGACTTCCCTGGAGAAGTTGACCGAAAATGACCTGGACATCGGTTGGGAACTTGGGTTCTTTAGAAAAATCGATTCTCACATTTTGAGGTTAACTTCCCTGAAGAAGTTGATCGGAAATAACCTGGACATAGGTTGGGTACATACCACTGAAAAAAATACCTTGCACCCATTTTCAGAAACAAAGTTAATGAAGTTTAGCATATTTAAGTTCAGTTTTTTTCTTCTACAACGTTAAATGAAATGTTTTAAACTTGAGATTGAAAAAAATTAGTGATGAATATTTTAGAAGTGTAGAAAAAACACTTAACAATTGTTTGAATTGGCAAATAAAGAATTTTAAGGACACTGCTACTTTAAAAAATGGATAATTGTTATAAAACCTCGTATTAATTTATTCGTTCTTAAGCAAATTACATATTTAGTTTTCTATTTTTGGTTATGACTAAGTAATGTTTTTTAGGAAAACGTCCAGTAAAAATTTAAAAAGTTCCATTTCTCCGCATACATTGTATTATACAATTCAACAAAAGAGGCATCTAATTGAGAATAAAATGTCATTTATAATTAGATTTTGACCATGCTTTTGCGGGTATCAAGATTGAATAAACTTAAGTTGGAAATGAAATGCTGTTCCCTATTAGGGTCTAGGTCTAGATATACAGATAACGAATATGTCGTATTTACTTGTTTAACCCCCTAGTCCGATTTCGTGTCACCCAAACTGTCCTCCTATTAGATATGGTATTTTATATTCTAAATTCTGTCAAATGTTTGACAATTTTTAGTTGCCTTCCTTTTAACCCTCTTTCCACACAAAAAACTTTAGTTTTATTGACAGTTCTCTTTATAATTCTGAATTGAAAAAATTTGATTAATTATTTTAGTCTAAAGTTCCCGAGTTTATCTCGTAATATTCACCAAGTTTAACAGAATATTGAGTTTTGTAAACTTTAGTCCTAAAATGTTGAGTAAAAGTCACTGAATGGCTGTTATTTACTTTTTCAGATAAGTTAGTTTCAAAGTCAGATCAAAGTTGTCATACGACTTGTATAGCGGCTTCCATACAGACATACCTTAAAATTAATTTGATTTAAACATTAATTTATGGAAGATATTAAAAAATAATTTTATTTTTGGGATTAAAAAATAATTTATGTTAATAATTTTAATTTTGCATACAGCAGTACAATTTTGAATATGTGTTTTGTTTCCCCTTTTTGTGTACAGTATTCTGATGGAAATTTTACATTGTTAAATGTAAAGACACATTTAATAAGCTTCGCGAGTATTCGGCATCTTCCGGCATCCTTCGACTTCAGAAAGAAACCGAAGTCAGCCGAGCGCGCAATATGATGTCAGAGCTTATACAGACAGGTCAAATTTGGTTGACATTAGCGATAATAGCTGCGGTCGTTTAGCGATAGATTTAAGTGCGTGTTTTCGTCGTGACGCGAGTTCGATTCCTCTCCCATGCTATATTTATTCTGAAATACTTTAGAGGTCATCCTTGAACTACGTACACTGAAAAAAAGTATTTGAATCAAATAAAAATTATTTGATCCAATTAAATCATTTGCTTGTCTATTATCCATTAAATATGTATTTGACTCAAATAAATATTTACTGGTCCTAAGTATTTTATTTTGTTGCATAAAATAAACAGTAATTTGTGTCAAATAAAAATTACTTTAATCAAATAAATGGAATAATTAAAGCTTATAAATGATGGTTTAAATCAAGTATGAAAAACATACTTAATTCAAAAATGCGTGCTATTTAATTCAAATAAATATTTATTTGCATGGAAAAAATGTTTTTCTTGAAAGAACTAAACATTTTTTGTATCAAGTATTTAATTATTTGTCACGTATAATTCCGTCAAATATTTTTCTATTTAGCCCAAAGATGAAATCTATTTGCATCAATTGAAAAAATTGTTAGTTTCAAATGAATTTAAATTTGATTTAAATCAAGAATTACTTATATCAAGTAAATGTCTAATTGCATTATAAGTAAATAAATTATTTGTAACTAATCAGAAATTATCTAATTCAAGTAAACTTCTTATTTTATTCAAAATTACCAAGTGCCAGAATATTAGAGAACTAAAAATAATTAAAATAATTAAATATTTGAAAATAATTTTAAAATTATAAAATTACATCTAAATTGTTATTCAAGCATGAGTTCTACTTTATTTGTAAATGGTTTTCTATTTATTTAAGATATTATTATAATATTTGTGTTATTTATTCCTTTAAACAAATCAATTCTTTCTTTATAAAGGTTATAATCAACTTTTACACGACATTTCTTACATATAAGCAATTATATACTTCTAATAAAAAATTGCATCTACAGAGGATTCAACGCCCTCAACGCCACGCACACAAATCAAACGCACTAGTACGCGCAAGCTCTGGTGAGAAATACCAAAATCTTTTACTTGTACGTCAGGTCTGTAAGGGGTGCTTCCTTTTTTAATTTGTAATATGTTTCATACCATATTAAACTTTTTATAAATAGAAATTTTTGAAGAAACCATTAATCGCTATTATTTACAAATTAAACAATTTTTTCTCATTTTAGTTGTGATAGAACTCATTAAAAGATAAGAAATAAATATTTTAATAAAAAATACGTTAACAGAATATTTAATATTTAAATCAAAATTGAACAATAATTCCAGAAATTTTGCACAAATAAATAAATTCAAATTATAATTTTTTTACAATATTTTCGTTCCGATGTAATGTTTATTTGGTTAAAATATTTTTTAATTGTGTCGAGAAACAAAACGTATTAGCATAAAATAGTGCATCATGTATATTAAATAATTTAATTTACTTGAATCAATAAAGTAAATTTATTCTACTAAATAATATGTTTCTTTATACGAAGTCAAAAACTATTTGTGTAAAATAAATTAATTAATTAATTCAAATAACTCACTATTAAAGTTTCAATTAAATATTTATTTTACCGAAGTATTTTTTGTTTGTTTTCATAAAATAATGTATTAGCATTAAATAAATCATTATTCGTTTTAAATAATTTAGTTAACTTGAATCCATCAAATGAAATTATTGTGTGAAATAATTTTTATTTATTTCAAAAAACTAAATATTTGAGGGAAATAAATAAATTAATTGTTTAAAATAAATTATTATTTGTGTTGAATAATTTCATTTATTAGATTCAATTAATTATATATTTGATTCAATTACGATTTATTTGATTCAAATAAGTGTGATTCACATAATTCAAATCCCACGTCATTTGAATTTATAAATTTGAACTTTGCATGTGCTAATAGCTTATTTCTTAACCTTTCTAACCTTGTAATTAACATTTTTTTTTAATTCATATTATTTTATAACGCGACTTAGTACGTACTCGCGAAAAGATTTTTTGTCCTGCCGGAAGGACGTTGAACGTTCTATCATTAAAGGGGCGTGGGGTCAAACAATGTTCTACGCTAAGAAGAAAAAATGGCACTAATACATGTAATAGAATGCTACATGGGGGTAGCTCGAAACACTATTGAAAATAATTTTCAAAATATAAATATATAACTGACATTTTAAATCGCTACAATGTAAAATTTCAATTCTAGAATGTAATTATTCACTTCAATACATATAAGTCTTCAGTTTGTAATAGGTTGTAAAATTTACAAAAATGGCAAGATATCCCACCTCTCGAACACGTTTGATGTAATAACTAAAATTTACTGCACAACTTTTCTAAGTGCACTCATCAGTTACCTACAGGTGGTAATGTTCAGATTTACTCTTATAAAAATGAAAGTGATGTAAGAACATTAAGAAAGTGGAAAGTATAAACTGAGAAAATTAGCCTCTAGCCAATTTCTAGGTTAAGAGACTCTGAACAAAACACACAAGATACCAGCGATCACAACCAAACTTTAAGGTTAACAGTAGCATTTAATCTGCTAATAATAAACAAATAGCTTTGCAGGTGCTATATTAACCATCTCTCTCTGCTAAATTTAATCAAAAATTGGTTATATTTAGTCATCTTATTTTCTCAGTGTATGCAAATACTGCAACAATCAATGAACCCAAAAAGGGTATAAAAGATTCTATGGTTATATATCTTATTTTAATGCCCGATTTTATAAAAGGAATGTCAATCGATCGGATGCATTGTGTTGACGGTGTGAAAAAAACTTTGCTTTTATTATTTGATGTTCCATATACACAGTTAAAAATTTTATGTTTAATTTAACATAAATCACATGTCCCAAACAGTCCACTCAAAATTTGTGTTAATTTTTAACACAAAGTTTGCGTTGTTTTCTTTATCGACTGCTTGACAGAAGTAAAATATAATCGCGTCGAGTTATGAAGTCAATATTATTCAATTAGTATTGAACTTTACCTTTTTGATTATTAAACTGAATTTTCAAAACGAAATTTACGTTTTACAACAAAAAATTAAACGTAAATTACAGTGTTATTACTAAGAAATTGAGGTTATGTTCAAGAATCTAATGACAGTATTATTAAATCAACACACGAAGAATGTTAAATTTTAACACAAAAAATTTAACAAGGACCGTTGTTACACAAAATTTTTAACTGTGTAGAACATTTACGATTTTTCTCTATATAACGTTATTAATATAATTAATGATAGGTTATAGGACAAATTAAACCGCCTAAATTCATATACATGGTATGCGCCGTATTGTACATGATTTGGTTCATTGGAAGGCTTCCGAAATCAAAGCATGGTTTTTTTATTATTCTGTTCCTGTTCTTCTAGGAGTTATGGAACAAAATTTTTTGGATCATTATTTGATGTTAGTTGCAGCACTGTCTGTTCTTAATTCCGATAAAGCATCATTGTATATGACATTGCAATTGTTCGAGGTTTATTACACAAATTTGTTCGAGAACTTGCAGTTTTTTACGGTATACAGTATATTGTTCGATTAATTTTCATTTACTATTGCACATTCCTGATAATGTAATAAGGGATTATTTTTTTGAGTGTATTTTGGATATATTAGGCACTTTTTCAATAAAAATTTATTTTAAAAAATATGTATTAGTCCAGAAGTAACATTTAAGTATAACTTGGTTTTTACTTGTGTGAAAAAATAGGGACAATTAAATACCATACGTATAGCGAGACAGGTCACACAGTGGTTCGAACTGAGAAATTGCTGTTCAAAATCGTCCAGAGCCGTCAATTTTTGACGGATGTAAACTTCTTTTTTTTTTAAACACTCAAAATAAAATTTTTTAGAAGATAGCTAAGCCCGATTTTTAATTTTTGTTTTTATTTTAATATTATTTAAATAAATAAATGAAAAACCTATGTATCACAGAAGAAATTAGTAAAACTAGATATAAATAATTATTAAAATAATTATTAAAATAAAAGCGAAGCAAAATTATTAGTTCTTTAAATTGTTTATAACATTATTTATTATGTATGCTTAATATTGACTTTTAATTTATTAGTATATTAAATAGTTTGCAATTGATTTTTGAGAAAAATTTATCCTTTTTTAACAGTACTTGATTATTCTAAATTATTATTAAAAATTATTGTTTATAATAACAATTATTATTTTTTGTTAATCATTTTCAACACTTTTCTAATAATTATTCTTTGCTTATGGCCATTAGGAAATGGTTTAAAGAATTTTTTTTGTCAATTGAGACTAAAAATTTAAACATTTATATAAGTTTTTCATTTATTTATTTAAATAATATTAAAATAAAAACAAAAATTAAAAATCGGGCTTAGCTATCTTCTAGAAAATTTTATTTTGAGTGTTTTAAAAAAAAGAAGTTTAAATCCGTCAAAAATTGACGACTGTGGACGATTTTGAACAGCAATTTTTCAGTTCGAACCACTGTGGGCCATGGTAAAGGCGGCCCTTATGATGATGTAGGTAATATAAAAATAACTGCAGATTCTTTAGTTGCTGGGGGAAAATTAAGACATTCCATACTCGTCGATGTGCATAATTGAAGTTTTATTATACTGTTCAGGGATACACATCTATACTGTTTGGATATAGTGACAATGGAAAAAATAACATTGAGCAGAATAATGATGATCAACAAAACAGTAATGCAGCAAAAAAAGAAAGATGAAGTTACAGTTGCAATCGGAGGTAAGCGAAAAATAAGGAGTCATTGTGTTGGAAAATAAGTTATCAGTAACTGTTATAACCTAATAGGATTGCATAGGAGTAAAACACGTATAAGATAAAAAGGCAGGAAATGCAACAAGAAAATTAAGACTTTATTTAACAATTAGGAATGAACTTGAGAACTTTATATTCTTACAAGGAAAAAATTTCAGCACTTCTGACGTTTTACCTATAGCACGGCATTCGTACTACAGGTTTAGTCACAAGGAAGATCTTGGCACGTCAGTTGCGCCAAATTTGAAAATACAGCAACGCAAAGTCTTTGTACCTTCAGAATGTACCGCAAGAGTGCGCTAAATATAATTCTAATTTACCGAAAAGGCACGGCAGACGTGCCAAATGGATGCATAAGAGTATAGAGTTCTTAAATTCTCGAGAATTTATGTTTAGCAAATGCTCTTGAGAATATGCTCAGTAGGGTGGTCCAAAAATCCCTTTTTTTGGAAAAAAAATTGGACTGATGCATTTTCATAATCTAAAAAAATCTACGAGACTTAACCATTTTTTAAAAAAATTTTAAATTCAAAATTGAATCATCGATGGGCATTTTTTGTCTCTTATGGGAATTAACACGTAAAATGAGCAACGAAATCTACAAACCTTTGTACACTTGTTTGTAATTATCGCAAAATTCTGACCAACCGTAATGTGATAGTCATGTATGTAAATAAGTTATTAGAAAAAAAAAATGTGTCAAAATTTAATATGATTAGTTAATATTCAGTGCCAAAAAACACCAAATTGGCTGTTTTCACAGTCGGTTTTCTACCATTAAATATTAACTGTTTGACTTGTAATTTCAGTGATGTGAAATTTAGTTTATTGGCAGCAGGTACATGAAAAATCAGATTTTTCCATTAATATTTAAAGGGTGAATTGTTCAATTGCAATTTGGTGTTTTTTTGGTATCTAAGGTTTATAGCCATCATAACGAGGAAATTTGTCATGGACCTACTGACTGCTACTGAGGAAACTGAGAAGGGTTAAGGATTAAAGAAAAAAATTCTTCAGACTTTCTTTTCTTTGTCACGCATTTTAAGCCAGCTCATAAAATTTGTTTCCATGACGTCTTTTTATTTATTATTTTATTTATTTATTTATCTTTATTGAGGATCGCCCCCTGGAGAGTATTTTGGGGGGGGGGGGGTATCTCATCCGAAAAAATAAAAACAAAAAAGGCACATCATTTTAGTTATCAAATAACAAGCTTTTGGAATATTCCCAAGAGTGCATTTTTCTGTGAGTGGGGGGGGGGGGGGTGAAATTTCACTCAAAAAAATAAAAATTGAAAACAAATAAATTCAAGCAAATAACATCCGATTTTTGTCGCTCTTTTTTTATTGTATTTGTATTAAAAACAATAAAAATGATGTCATATTTAAATTTTGTATTTCGCAATTTCATATAAATATTTCTACTCTAGATACAGTCATTTAAACGTTAACAAAAGAAGGGTTCTAGCAGGTAATTTGCTCGTAAATCTGAGTGGACCTCGAAAATAAATTTCGGGACTTTATGACTTTACGCTTTAAAATGCATGAAGAATTTTGGGATACCTAGATGTTTTACAATAGACCACGGTCCTCCCGTAAGTTACCGTTTTTCTATTGTAACCCACATCGATTATAACCAATAAGTGAGTAATAAAATTAATGAAGTAAAAGTACAAGAATCTTTAAGAGCCCATCGATGATTCAATTTTTGAATTAAAAAATTTTTAAAAAATGGTTAAGTTTCGCAGATTTTTTTAGAATATGGTAGTGCATCAGTCCAATTTTTTTTCCAAAATCGAGGTTTTTTGGACCACCCTAATGCTCAGCATTTATTCCTAAACCGAGCATTTATGGAGAATTTATGAGAACATTGAGAATTTAAAAATTTAGCATGAATTTCGGTATTCAGTATTAAATAATTACGAGAATTAAATGCTACACAATTTTAGTGAAATAAAAACAGTAAGAGATTTTAAATAAAACTTTAAATCGGAATTTTGGTGCATTTTTTTCTTTAAGGAGGTTCGACCGCTTTACATAACCACAAATTAAAAAGTGGTTTTTAACAGCAAATGAAACCATAAATAAAATGATTTTATCAAATTTTGAAGAACTGAGTTGTGTAATTATCAGACAAATTAGATTGAACGAAAGATTATTGACAAATAATAATTATTAAATATTTTATGTTTCTTCTTTCAATCTACTTAAATCTGCCATTTTTATCCAATTTTGACAAATAAGAGATCATTTTGCTCTTTGATATATTCTCTATAATTCCAATCGTTAAATTTTGTTCAATGAGTAGAATTGTAGAGAATGTTTCAAAGAATAAAATAAGCAATTATTTGTCAAAATTGGATGAAAATTACAATTTTAAAACAAAATAATAAAAAGGTCAATAATTATTATTTAACAATAAATTACGGTTCAATCTAAATTGTTCTGATAATTGTACAAATAAATCTTTTAAACTTCGGTGAAGTCATTTTAATTATGTTTTCATCGGCTGTTAAAAAACACTTTTTAATTTGAGGTTATGTAAACGGTCGAACCTCCTTAAAAAAGGGTAAAAAAAATATGTTGTAGTTCATATAAATGAATAAAAGTTAATTTTATTTTATTGCAAATAATTACAATTACTTTATTACTAATTATTGAATTATGTACATAATTTAAAAATATATATAGATGTGATTGATAGGGTAACACTACTGCTTTATAATACGTATTATAAAGCAGAAATGTTACCCTATCTATCACATCTATATATTTTTAAATCTCTTGGAAAAAGTTTGTTGTTTTAATCAAATAAAATATTTTTACTTATAATGCGGCTGAAATATCCGCTACTTTATTAATGAATTAATAAAAAAATCAGTTGAGTACCTTTCTCTTTTGTGTTAATTTAATTTTAAAATAATTATTTTTTATCTCGAGTTCAAAAAGCTACTAAAAAATGTAGGTTTTGAAAGTTTTCATACAGTAAAAAAAAGTACCGACTAACTTCAGTTTCATTTTGACTTATACTGATGCGTAAATTAAGTTTGTTATAAATTTTATTACATTTGTCTGATCAGCAATTTTATCATAAAATCTCCAAACTGAGGTTCTTGGCTTCATTGTTAACAAAATGTACATTAAAAACCGACCTGTAAGTTTGTTAGATCTTAAAATTGGTTGGAAACATGGCTTAATGGACATACTTTTTAAGTTCTCATAAATTCTCAAAAAATTGACAGAGCACATTGAGGTCGAGAATATTCTCGAGCATATGCTCGTGCTCATGAGAAATTTTCTGAGCACATAAACTCTTTAGAACTCTACATAAGAGCGTTCTCTACATTTTGCACTATAGACTTACCTATAGGTACGTCAGAAGTGCTGAAATTTTTTCCGTGTACAACTTTGTGTTAAGAATTGTTAATAAAGTTAAGAATTGTATGTATGAACCGTACAACTTTATCCGTTACCGCAGGATTATTGTATTCTTATACGACTAACGAAAACTGCAAACCTATAAAACGATACTCAGGTAGTTCTATGGTTTCCCTTTCTACCGTATTTTTACTTAAATAACTTGATCATAATTTCGTTAACTAAACATTAATATTATCGTTGTAATAGCATCAGTTTCTGTTAATTACACACTGTAAAGTTAATTACTAAAATCAAACGAGTTACATTATTTGTCTTTCTGTCAATGAAATCATTTCCGTCATAGGGAGAAAGTTTCGGTTCGAGTTCTTTCATTGACAATATTGAATTATAAAGGTATTCTTTATTCTTAGATTTTTCTATTTTCCGAGCTATTTTCCTTTCTTTTAAATTTGTTAACAGCGATGAGTAATTAGTTTACAAAGCGTTAAATTTGTATCTAAATTTATAAATTCTCCAGTTATGTAAAATATTATTTTTAATTTGAAATCACGCGATTTATATTAAACTGAAAATGCGAGAGAAGGGATTGATGGTCTGGATTTAAGAATTATGGGAGAAATACGATAAATAGTTCTATTCATAGGGCCGTTAACCAGTCATTCACAAGTTTGATCGTATTTAGTATTAATTTTAAACCACACTGTGATACTGTGAAGTCCGATTGAAGAGTTTCGCAGGTATTTTGTGATTTCTTAGAATGGAATAATGATTTATAAATTGTCAAGTGGTGTAAATGGAAATCATTTGTTTTATTTATAGTGTGATTTTTGTTCTTATCTTATTAACAATCAAACGAGATCTAGATCGATCAATTATGAAGGCAGTCTTGGTGCGAGAGCTTTCTTCAAAATACCGTATGAAGCGAACCTCACTTTGCGAAGGATTGTAAATTTTTCTTCTTATTTAAATAATAAGAAACAATCTCAACCTAGAGATCCCCAGAGGCTTTCTTTTCTGGTTTCACAAAAAGACAATGTAACCGCATCATCCTTCTGGATCGACCAAATTGGATAAGTTTGTTTTAGTTATTAATTTTTATTATTTGATGTTAATGTTCTGATTGTAAACTAAATATTGATAATGTGATTGACTTGACTAAATTTCTCCAAAGTGTAATTAATCGTGTTATATGTTATTGAATTTCGAATATTTAAAATGTATTATTCAGGCCTGAATCGCGAGATTAAATGATATATCAAATTGAAATTTATATTTAACTATTGTTGACGAAATTAAATTGATATGAAACTATTCATGTTTACTTAATAATCGATATCCATTAGATTGTATAATTTGGTGGATTATTTTTCTTTTTTCTGAATTAAAAGAAAATTTAATGTAATAAAATAAAAAAATTGTAACAGTTTCAAGTCGATTTAATCATTTTATAAAACATCAATCACCATTTTGTAATTGCTACTTTTTGAGTTTTATAAATTGTAAATTTAGATTCGTGATCAGCAACCCTAAAAACTTGTAAGCAAGAAGTTTCAGGCGAATTCGATTAACTTTATTAAATTTCGTTCCCTATATTGGATCAGCCATATTGAATTTTGTAAATTTGGCTCGAGATTCGTAAGCAGCGACCTCAAAAATCCACGAATAGCAAATTTTAAACAAATACGATCAATTTTTAAAAATATCACCCAACACCACATTGGATCAGTTATTTTGATTTTTGGCAATTTGACTCCAGATTCGTAAATCCGATAAATTTTTCAAAATATTATTTCAGTGAAATTCCACTGGAAATCAGTAGAAAATAAATTAATTTTCAGTCATTTTTCACTGATTGACAGATAGAAAAACAATTGATAATTTTAGTAACAGGGAATGAAAATGACAATTAATTTCCATTGTACAATCAGTAAAAAATTACTGAATATTCAGTTATTTTTTACTGATTTCCAGTGGAATTTTACTGATTACAAATCGCGAGAAAGTAGCCACTGAAAATCAGTGAAATATTTCACTGATTCAGATTTAGAGAGTATACAGTTTGTTTTTATACAAAGTTCTTTTAAAATGCTTGTCCGATAGTATACTCATTTGAATAGTTGCGACAAAACAAGCGTTTGGACATCCTATCATTAATTCCGCGAATTTTTTTTTCGGTACGACGTTGATGCTTTAGAATTTAATTCGTCAATTAACTAATTTTTTTTGTAAATCATCTGATGATAAGGCAGACATAACATAAGACCCTCCAATCAAAATCTGCAAAAAATATTTAAGTTCAATTGTATGATCTGAGAGAACTTTGCTAGAAAATTTATGCTAAATAGTCTTGTCTTAAATGTTCGTATAAAAGCAAAGGAAGCAACGCAAAAGAGGTTCAGCGCGATAAGCTAGCTGGTTGTGCGATAAGAAATGAAAACAACTTGTTCGCGTATGATTAACCCACGCTGCATCAGCTTATTCTAGAAACAGTAGACTTATCAATATAATCAGCTCAGTAATCAGTCTGAAATAAGTAAATTTGAATAACATAAATAATTTTATACTTTATACACATTTATAATAAATTTTTAAAGAACACGGGTGACTATTTATGAGGCTGATCAAAAAATAGTTTTCAAAATAGTTTTCAACAACATTTTTTAGACTTGTTTATAGCATGATTGCTTTTACAAGTTTCTTGCGACTGAAGACTACACTGTAAAAAATAATGGAAAATTTTCCATACAAAAGTAACGAATTTTTTCTATACTTGGTATGGAAATATGTTTTTCAGTACATCAGTATGGAAAAATTTCATGACATTATGGAAAATATTCATTCTTATAGTAAAATACCCAATTTGAGTATGGAAAAATTACCTTACGACAAAATTCCATACATGGGGATGGAAGAATTACAATACATTACAAAATATTTTCATACGTGTTTGGAAAAATTCCAATTTTTTTAACACAGTAATAATGATAAATTATATGTAATTATAAGTGCATAATTTTTACAATAGTTAATAAAATAAAAAGTTAATGAAATAATTGGAAGAAAATATACCTATTATTACGTGCTAGATAGCGTAATTTTGTAAAATCATTTATTTCTAAAAAACTTTAATTATATAAATTAAATAAATTCTATTTATTTAAATAAAAATCCCCCTCAATATATTATATGTAAATAATTTTTATAATTTACTTTTGTATTAAGTATTATTGAAATTAATTATTTAAATAATATTTTATTTTTAAATAATAATATTAAATTAAAATTAAAATTAATAAATAATAATTATTTGTTAATTTTGTTTACATATATTGCAATTATTATATTAGAATATTTATTTAGAAAATATTTAGAAGTTAGGAGATTGGATTGTATAAACTGTGTATTAGTATATACAAAAGATAAATAAATTCTATTAATTTATTTTAGATAATTAATACGTTCCAGAATTATTATAATTTAAATAGCATGTAATCCAGGCCTGAACCTCCCAAAGTTATTTCTATCGACACTCAACTACCCGGCATAGCCGAGTGGTACTAATAGCGTGCGTTCACCGCGAGCGAATTCGTCTATAGGGCCGTGGGTTCGATCCCCCCTTGAGCATGCGATATTTTAATTCATAGGTTAAGTGTTTATATGTATTAAAATTGTTAATTAGTCTTAGGTCTATAATAATTAAGTGTTTAAATGTACACTTAAGATTAAATTATAAAAATAACAATCTAAAAATATCAATTTAAATAATTATAGATTCTGCTTCTGTGGAAACAGACTTGACCATACAACGTATGGGTTTTTTTTTCCATACAATCGTATGGAAAAATTGCAACAAAGTATGTTGATATAACTATACAACGTATGGTTTTTTTTCCATACAATCGTATGGAAAAATAACAATAAAATATACTAATATAACCATACAATGTATGGTTTTTTTCCATACAACTGTATGGAAAAATTACAGTAATGTAAGGGTTAATTTACGTCCAGTACATGTATGGAAAATTTACCACAAAAATTTTTTACAGTGTATATGATGCTCTCTAAATAAGTTATTATTGGTACCTCACTTCCCTCATACTTTTGAATCTCAAAATCCTTTTATCTCTGATATTCTTCCCATCGAAGAAAAAAATTTGATATTCTTTAGGCTAACATTATAATGGAACATGATACCAAATAGAGTCCTAATTCCACATACTATAAAAAACAGTATGCAGTGACATATTTTGTATACGGCAGCCAAGCTATACTTACATGGATATAGGTATAGTATGAATGGCGTTTCATTGATGGGTGTGCTGGTTTCAGCTTTGTCTACTTCTACCTGAACAGTTAAAGGGTAAACATTCGCATCTCCCATTATGGGTCAAATTAACCCTTGTTAAGACGTTGATGTACAAGATTATAGATATAAGGCGGAGATGAAACACGGTTCAACCATGATGAAATCTAGTTTCCAAAAACCGAATAGTCACGAATTCCGATCAGACCTTGTGTGTCATTAGTGTCATTATCAATTAAAGAATCAGGTATATTTTTTTCGATTCCGTAGAGTTCTGTTTTCGTACATTTCATACATTTTATCTGCATAATATTTCTGCGTCTCTGTATAAATTACCGTTAAAGTCCGGAAATCCGTTAAAGTGCACATTAGCTATATATTTAATCTATGGATTACCTGGACAAATCCGTTAAAGTCCGAAAACAATCTTTTTTCTTCACATTAACATTAATGGTATACAGCAAATTATTTGTTCTTCTAGTAAAAAATTTGAATAGCTATAGCACCTAAACATTACAAAAAATATATTTACAGATCAAAGCATTAATGCACTTTATTTTTAATAGAATTTAAACCATTGCTAGGAGTAACGTGAATAAAACTTTGCGGAAACAATACTTAGCAAAGGAAGTTTTGCGTCTCTAAAACTGTTATTACTATTCCTCTAAAATTTGTTTGTATTCAATACTCGATTCAGTATATTCAAAATGAAAAGTCTTTAGAAATTCAGCTGAATGTGATGAGAGATCGATTCAATATCGATATAAATCGCAATTCACTATCGATATATTCGATTGCTGCCAACGACATTTACTAGTATTACCGCGTGATTTGTTACAATTCGTTAGACATCGCTGTATTCTGTATTAGCTCCAAATTGACCTGAATCGTTAGAATTTGTACAAATTCGTATAATATTATATAAACTTGTTCATAATTGAAAATAATTTCTATTAATAAATGCTTTATTTCACTACTTTACTATTTACACTTAAATCGAAAAATTTAACAAAATTGTTAGAAGACAACCCGAATATTTTCTAGTGTCTTAAAAGTCATTGAATCGAGAGTGATCAGACCCTTTTAAAGATTCTTGATTCTACCACAATCATTTGAGTGAGTACTTGTATTTGAATCAAGAAAATCGTTTTCTCAATGCAACCTTTCAGTGAAACACGATATTGAGACGCAGAAAGTTTTAGATACGAATGCTGGCATTCTCAAAAGAATCGATTTACTCTTTTTCATTGTCATACTCTCTCTGAAGAGAGAGCATCAAGTCCAGACGCTACCCCCTCTTTTTCTCTAGTAAATATCAGGTTGGTGGTAGAATGCGTCAAACCACTCATGGATTTACTCCCGCTATAGCGTTGCTAGTCAATTCAATGACGTCTACGAGGGTCGGGCTAGCATTCTAGCAATGCTATCAAGAGAAACCTACTCCCCCGAAAAGAGCCGTAGAAAGCGGCACCTACAGCAAATGGTGTACCTTCGACCTAAGTTAGGTGAGGGAGAATTCTCGCCGTGCCTACGGGCAGCTCGATCCCGATTGGCTGACCCTCCCTTTTCAAACGCGCACGCACGCACACAATCTGATATACCCATACATAGACACATACGTACATTATATTCCGAGTAGTGATGAATCCACCAAGAAGCAAAGAGGGGACAAGTAACAAGAAAAGGCACAGTTACAAGATGCACAACTCAGCAGCCAGAGTATTCAGAATATTTTTAGAGAAAACCTTGACACTTTGTTCAATCTTACATTCACAAAGTGAAATTCGCGTTGGTTAATGGGCTATGCTTTTTATAATATGTTCTATGGATTCAATTGCAAAGAAACTTCACTCTTCATCAAAACCTAGACAAAATAACCAGTATGGAGATTGATATGGAATGGATTCCATACAAATATTTCATTAGAATATGTAATTTATTGCTACTAATGCTATTAATGGCTAGGTTATGTGACTATAGAAATACGTATTATGACCACTTTAAAATAAATACTGGCGTAACTAATTAGGAGTAAAAATAGTTTATAATCAGACTGAGACTTTGGAACTTGGATTTTTTTTATCATAAGTGGCATTTTCTAGCAGGTCAAAGCTTGCTTGGCACACATTTTTCAAATTTAGTGCAGCATATAATGAATAGAAAGGGATTATTCGACCCTCAAAAGCTGACACTTAACTGGTGCTGCGGTTATATTGGTTTAGCGATACGCATCGTGTATAATGGGCAACAGTGGGATTTCAGTCGTCTACATCTACACTTTTACACTCAACTGGGGTCGACCTGTGAGCCTGGCGACTCAGGCAGGGCGGTAAATTCATATAGGGGCGGCGAATCAAAAACGATTCTTCAACATCAATTTTCCAATGTTTCCCTTTATTTTACCAAGGAAAATTCGACTTAACAGAAATAGAAGTGCAACGCTTCATAAATTTGTCTATCAAAATATTGTGTCTTTTCAGAATATAAATTACGTTTCTTATAAATTGGCCTGTCTTTTTTTTCTTTCTTCTTTTGTTATCTATTTAAGTCTCATCAAAATTTTTTCTACACATTGCTTAGAAGTTTAAAAATCATATATGTTTTTTCATTGTAAGCGTCAAAAAATCCAAAAGTGACCATCAGGGTGACCATAAAAAAAATTGTATGTGTATATGTATATCTGTTTGTATATACGTGTGTATTATATATGTATGTGTGTCACGAAAAATCTATTTCTATAAAGGGTCATTCACATATTACGTTATGCAAATTTTATCTATTTTTTTTGTTAAAGAATAAAAATTCCCGATTGTTTAAAAAGATCGACAATGAGACTAGGAACAATAACCTTTTATAGAAACCTTCTCTAGTAATGTTCAGGCAATATTTGGGAAAAGTTCGAATAAAAGTTGGAAATTGTATTTATATTAAACAATGAATTTTTAACACATTACTGTGATCTATAGGAGGTTTAAAAATATATTTCGCAGCCGTATAGTTGTCATATAGAAAATAATCTTCTTTTAAACAAAGTTGAAAATTCCAGTACAAATGTCATCCATCAAATTTAATTATCAATCTTTCTACCCAAGCTGACTTTCATATTCTACTCCGACCAAGCTTTCCTGATATCGTTAATGACAGTGCAGGTTTCCCAATTACATATTGCCATTTATATATTCTGCTAACGCAAAGTTCACTGCTGAAGAAACTGTGTGTTATCCACCCGAGACGTAATTTAGAGCACTTTGACCTGATTAACCCTCTTTCGATCCCACTTGGACCTGACGAACCTATACTAAAGCAATTAAATTTACCATTTTTTAATGTTGAACCTTGCTTTGGCATCACAAACCTACAGTTTTGAACCTTGTTTTGGCCACATGGACCTACAATTTTGTCTCGTGAGAAATATTGTGTCAAGTTGGACCTCTAGTATACAATTTAATTAGCATTTAAGGTTTTACATTGCTGAAAATCTCGTAGTTCTTTTTAAATATAACTTTTTAAAAGAGATGAAGAGATATGAATGGTCCAATTTACAACGACGCAGTAACAGTCGTTATAAAATGCAAAATATATGTAATATGTATTTTTTATATTACATATTCACGTAACAATTGTAAATTGTTTGAAAATTACCCACCTAAATACTTAAATTGTGGTTTTTTCGTCTTTGCACAGTTTTAAAATCTCCCTTTTCTTTTACGAATATCTTCTGTGAATAATAGTGAAAACATAAAAATCCTTTTCAGTTTTATTAATATTAAAATCGTAAATACATTTCACGAAAAAATCTTGATGGGTTTTGTCTCTTTAAATTTATTTAACTTTAACAATTAAGTGAAACTAACCTGATTTTGAAAAGAATTTTGTTTTGATTTTAGGGTTGAAGTTAATGTGAAATTTTAAGAGATTAACTTCAATCCTATTTCAAAATCAGGTTAGTTTCATAACCCCGAAATCTATTGACTCTTTTAAAAAGTTATTTAAAAAGAACTAAGACATTTTTAGCAATATAAAACCTCAAATGATAATTCTGTCGTACTAAGGAAAAATTTAGGTATAAGCGCCATTTTGACGAAAAATGAGTTCTTGGTATCAATGGATTCTTTGAAAAAAACTGCATCTGATAGTTATAGTTTAAATTATTTCGATGGGCACTAGTCTAACTGTCAAAAATAAATTTTTCAGTAGAGTAAATTAAAAATGTGTAGGTATTAATCAAATCAAGGACTTAAGAATAATGAATAATTTACCAATAAAGAAAACTTATAACTTAATTGTAGTGAAATATACTATTAAAAAACATGCGCATCAATAAAAATTTAGAAAGTTAGGTTTATAATATTTTTTATGGTTATGATAATGTTGAAATAGATAAAAACATATATCAAAAGTATTAAAATTAGTAGATAAACATATAATAAATATAATATATAAAATTTTAATAATAATAAAAGATTGTAAATGATTATTTTGAAAATTTGTTTTAATGTTGAGCAAATAATGTATTATAGAAAAAAAATGTTTTAATGCTTGTTTCTTTCTGTTCTTTTAACTTTGTTTTATTTCTAAAAGCGATTTTTTTAACCAGATTTTTAGTCAAAGCAAAAATTTTACAAAACGCAAAACAGTTTTAAAGAACTTATTTATTGCATAACATTTTTAATCAGGTTACATATTTGGAATCAATAAATACTAAATGAGTCATTAATTAATCAATATCTTGAAGTTTTTTATTTTCGATTGGGATACTACCATTGTAAGCCTTAGAATATTTGTAAGTATGAAAATTTATAAGACGTTTCCTTTTTATTATTAACATGCAAAATTACAGGTTCATCCATGAAAGCATATTTCAATTTGACTGTGGATGGTTCTTCATAAGTGAAACTAATTTCGCGTAATTTAGACCAAGATATTTTATTTCCGCTTATATCTGTCTCCCAATTTTGAGCGTTGACTAAGGGTTTAAAGTTTAAAATATCTTTCGTTTTTTCTTCATGTATAAAATACGGTTTTGATTTAACTTTTGTGTTTGCAATTATATTGACCCACTCTTGTGGCACGTAAATAAGTTGGTTTTTACTTTACCATTCAATTAAAGCATGCATATTGTCGCCTTCATTTTGCGAGTGGCCTTTTCTACAAATCTGTGAATTATCTTAACTCGAAATTTAACAGCAGCATACAGGTACATCGCGTAAATAAATCTATTGTTATTCTGGCAGAGTATAGCTGAAATTCTCGAACTTCTTTCTGATTTTGATTTTCAATGAAATTTAATAAGCAACTCCCGATTTCGTTGGACCCTTTCTTTGCAATATTTTGACCCCATATAAAACAGAATCCTTCATGGTTAGCACATTCATATAAATTGTAAAACTGTGCACCGAGAACTTGCGTTTATAGAGAACCCTGAATTTCTCCTTGAGGTGTAACCTAAACCTTTTTTTATATCGTAACATGCAACGCAAAGAGTTTTATTTTTTCAAGTTTTTTCCAGTACTGTATCTTTGAAATATCTGGCAGTATCTGTATTCTTTATATGCATTTCATAAACTTCTCTATTGTCTTCTTTTTGTTCTTCATAACTATTTCCCCAAGCTACACATTGATCACATCTATCTTTCTTCGACTGATGGAAACTCAAATTAAATTCTTAATAAAAAACATCTCTATATTGTCGCTCAGTTGCAATTTCGTCAAATTTTTCACTTGTCCATTCAGAATACAATGAGTATACTTTTTTTTTTAGAAGTCCTTCTTCCAAGTAACTCTATTAGAGTCTTTCTTCGTATAGTGAAGCGATGCTTTAGGAAACAAATTAATGTGCTCTCTAATTCCATTTTTATCATCTTCAGCTATCTCATTTCTGTTCATTATAAATTTGCCTCGCTTATCAGGACTCACAATTTCAGTATCAGTGAGTTTTTTCAATGCCGTCTTAATCCAAGTAGAATTGATACCCAACTTATCTAAAAAAGTAGTTTTACAAACTTTGGTTTTATTGACGTCAATATTTAAAAAGTATTCTCTGCTGAAACTTCTTCGACTTCTCCACTCTTTAGTAGTTTTTTTTTACTTTCACTCTGTTTAACATGTCTTAAAATGTAATACAATTTTAATTGATGAGAAGATATTTTCCAATATGCGTTAAATACTTTATATCTTTGATCCTCTTGAATATTAGTTTTGCATTTTAGCAAACAATTAGGGTTGCATCCTTCTTTCATCCTGCGTGACCTAATCTCTTTTCCACGACGAGATTTCCTTGTCCTTCCATCGGGTTTTATTCACTGAGCGTTTTCGAATGTTACGACTGGACTGTGATTCTCGTCTTCTTTTTCTTTTGTTTCTTGATCCTGCACCAGATGAATTTTTTAGATCTTGTATTGTTTGCACTGACCTAAACAAATATGTAAATGCTTAAATAACAATTTATATAGTTACACTAATACTAAAGTATATACTATTATTTTTAAAATTAAATTTTTTTCTGTGTGAAATTTATTTTGTATTACATTTATAGATATACATTCCTCTATTTTAATCCGTCATATAAAAAAGAAATTAACTAGTCAAAAATTATAAGTAAATAATTATTACTTTTCATTAATTTATTTATTATTCACAATATTCCAATTTTGACTGGGTTTACTAGTACCACCTTTTGTAGAATCATCAAGCTCCTGGGCATAAAACACTTTATTTTTAAGAACATATTCAAGATTAATTTTGAATTATTAAAAATGTTAAATAAAAATAAAACCTAATTAAGAAATTTAATATGAAATTTAAAATATGAATAGTTATAACCTTTCATACGTTTCTTCGTTATCCATAATATTTGCTTTTTGACAATGTTCACCAGTACAATCTTGTGCTTGTAGAGAATTATCAGGCTCCTGCTCCTGCGAACAGTGCATCCTACTTTCCGGGACATATCGTCACCTTAACATTCAAACCTCGTAACTCCATTTGATGCAACTTTACACGAGAGCAAGAAAACTGTTGACACGCACCATTGATTCCTGTACATTTCGCGATTTTCAATTATGATTTTTTAACTTTATTTATTGTGTTAGAGTTATATCTTTTTAAATATGTATTCATTTATGGAATAAATGACGATATACAGTACCGAGGGGTTATACTGGCGTATTAGAGTGTACATCTCACGCGTAATTTTTACATGTAAATACACGTTATTACGCGTAATAATCCGTATTAAATGTGCGCATAGTGTATATTACAGTGCGTAATAGCGTATTAGAGTGTTCACCTTCTAAACCAGTAAATACCCCCTCATTCTCTACTAAATTAAAATTATAAGTGATTAAAAATTTATGACAAAGTGGTATTTGTTTTCAGATTGTATAATTTTAAATTTGAGACAAAAGAATTTATTTATTTATTTTATTAAAAAAAAAGATAATATTTATTTAACTTTCAATACTGTTAACATCGAATATGAAAGAAACGTTTTAAAAAAGTGAATTATCTATAAGCAAAATAATAGTTTCAGAACTTTAATCAATCTGAAATTATAACTTAGAAAGAACAAGCAAAAAATTATATTGGAAAATAAATATTTTTGAATAAATAAAGTAAATGTAATCAATTTCTTTAATTTAACCTATATTAATAAGAATCAAAATTTTTCAGAAAACGAATTTGCACAGAAAAGAAAAATATCAAATTAATGAACTGTTTTATACTTACGTTCATCGATATGATCATTTGTGATGCTCCGCGTGAGAAGGAACCTATCGCTGAGAAAGCAAACTTTAAAGGACGGTCGGGCAAAGAGGAGAAAGAAAAATCGAGAAGCTTAACATGCCTATGTTTGAAACTTCATAACAAGAAAACTAAATGCAGGAATTAAATTTTGATTTTTGAAACTCAAAAAGCAACTCAAAAACTATCAATTACCATAAAAAAAATGAAATCAATAAAAGACATTTTCATGGGAGGAATGTTCAAAGAAAATCCAAAAAATGCGATACACTTAGCACGCCTTTGTTTGAAGCATTATAACAAAAAGTGTAATAAATAAAATTTTTTTTTGAAACGTGGAAATGAAAGAACAACTTAAGAATTATCTTTTAGTAGCATAAAAAAATGAAAAATGATTTTTTTCCGCAATAGGTCCCTTTTCTCGCGGAACGTCACATTTGTAATGTTTAAGGGATTAGACCACTGTAAAGCACGAAAATTAGACCTAATTTTAAGACTTTTTTATGGAAGCAGAATAAAATGAATTAAAACTTGGTTTTTTTATTATTATTTGGTATCCATTAAAGTATAAAAAAATTATTTTGCTTTGTTGATAAAGTTAAAATGGCGGCCTAGATGGTCGATTGAAAAAAATCCTTTTTTTAATTGAAGGTCTACGGCCGGTAGAAAATCTTTTTTAATTTTGATCTAAAATCAAAACCCAAAATTTTTGAGAATTTGAAACTCAAAAGCTAGAGAAGTACGTAGGTAGGGGATTTTAAAAAACCCGGTTTTTGTCAAAATGGCATACATTTGAATTAAAATTCCAAGTTATTCGGTAAAAAATTGATAGAAAGTTGTTAATTAGTCGTTTTAGTTAGAGTCTTTTGTACCGGTAACTAAATGATAGTTAAGTATTCGTAGTACCCATCGATTTATTAAAATTATTTGTTGTAAAAAATAGTGATTGAAAATCTTAGAAACTTCAGAAAATGAAAAAATACTTGATAAGAACTTAAGCAAAGTGCTTTGCGTAGTACAAAAATCGTACGAGGCTTTGAGTTCGAGTATCAAATAAGAAAGAAAAACTTGGGCAATGTTACTTGCGTGTTATTTGTATCAAAAACTACATCGAAGCTGAGCGCTTGTTACGAAATAAAAACTACGAAAACGACTTTACCTAACTTATTCCTTCGTATTTGCACGGTGAAAAAAATTAGCAGCCAAAGCTAAGACTTAGCTACCTTAGCTATAACTTTAATTGCTATTATATGGATAGCTAATTTTTTAGCTAACACAACTATTAATTAGCTTTTACAGCTAATTTTGTTTGCTGAAACAGCTAAATATTAGCTACCACAGTTAAAAATTAGCTATCCATATAGTAGCTAACTCATTTTTCTCAGTGTGCATTTAGGAAAACACGCATATCAATTTTTTCATATGGGTATGTTTTTAACATTTTAATCAATTTTTCTATTAAAAAAATAAAATTAATTAAATGTATGTATTTTACTTTTTACAAAAAAAGAATTAAATGTTCATAGAAATATTATCTAAAATATTGTTTTTTGGTTACCTAGCAATTTTTCAGTAAATTTTATTTAAACTTGGAATTCTTATAAATTAATTTTGCGCACCAGTATATAAAGTTTTTCAATATCATTTTAAGTTATCCTGCAGAAGGAAATTTAAATTATTATCTGAAAAAAAGTTTATTTTAAAATTTAAATTTAAAAGGAATACTTTTAGAAGAATCACCCATATAACTTGTTTAAACAATGAACTTTTGATTTTATAATTAAAAAGGACACTTTCATTTTATACAGTATATGTGAAGTTAAATTGAACAATTTTTAAGTCTATATCAGGGTTCTTATAATGCAAACAGTTTTTCTTCACGAAAAAAAAACTATTCATGTATAAGTACGGAATTTATTCATAAGTTTGGGGGATTCCCGGTCATTATCCCGAATCACAGATCCCGAATGGACATTCTCCCGAATAGGAAATATCCCGAATGAAGAAAAACCCGAATGTATTATTTCCCGAATGGACGTTTTCCCGAATATATTATTTCCCGAATAGGACATTGTCCCGAATAAAAATTTTTATAATATAAAATTTTATTTATGAAGTAAAAAGTATTTATTAAAGTACATAAAATCTTTTGGTATTTTGTTGGTATAGAAGACAACCCATTTGAGTGGAACCTCACAGTTTGTCAATCTCGCGATCCTCAAATTATAAAAATTATTCAGAAACTTGAAAGAGAAAATTATCTATACTATGAAATGCGCGACTGTATTGTTTATAAAAAACAAGGAGGTAAGCTATTATTTGTCGTTCCGGAATCTAGGTATGTCAAAACATGTTCTCTTTCAATATCACAATGAGATGGGACAATAACACCCTTAACAGAACTACTGGTTACCAGATAATATCTAGGAGAAAATATTTGTAAAAAAAAATGAATTTGTATAATTTATAATAAATAATGTACACTCTAAAAAAGAAGTCTTGATTTTAGCCCACTTTGGACTGTTATTGTTTACATGATACTCAAATTCGACTGGATTTTAGCCATAAAATGTACTGAAACTAATTTTAACCCGAAAAATTGGCTGCTTTTCAGTTATTTTGGGTTTCAGTTGTAAACGTAGTAAGACTTTGTTTTTCTAGTGTATGTTTTTAATCGACGGGTCAATGAATTAACATTCTACTATTCAAGTATGTTTTTAATATTATCTATAGGCAACTGCTATTGTAATTCATCTCTTCGCCTTAGGACAAGCCTATGTCAAGATTAGCAGAGTTGTAAGCGCACTATGAAGGTATACAGTTCGACGCGCTTTTATAATATTGTATTTAACCATATTCCTAATAATAAATTGATCTTATTCGAAATAGTGATTTGTTACTTTAGTTGTTTGAGATAAAGGATCGCTATACTATAAACTGACATCGAATAATTTAACAGAAGAATGTTTGTTGTGAACATATTAACAAAGACATATACTTCAGGAAAATGGTCTTCGGGATATTCGCTATTCGGGAAAATGTCCATTCGGGACAAACCCTTCGGGAAAAAGGTATTCGGGATATCAGCTATTCGGGAGAATGTCCATTCGGGATCTGTGAATCGGGATAATGGGCGGGTACCGTTTGGGACAATAGAGAAAATTTGACGATTTTTTATAAACTTTCATTAACAATTCACGGAAATTTAGAAGAAATCCCGGAATTGTAAAGTAGAAACTGAAATTTGGTTCAGCACTTTATATTTCAGTAAATACTATTGAACCGGTTCCTGACTTTTAAACATATAAGGAAGCGTGGCCTCGCGCGCACTGTCTTGTAGCGCTCTGTAAGCCGTTATTTGTATATAACGTATAAGTAGACATTTGTAACTTCGCCAATGGCCTGATTGATGGGCGGCTTTAGAGTGAGGGGTCGCGAGTTCGAGTCTTCCAGCTTCGGATTTTTCGGTTTCAGATTTTTAAATGTTTCATTTAAATCATTAATCTGCAGTTAAATGGTTTGTTTAAAAATCGGACAGCCTGGAGTCAAAATATACATTTTATTTTCCATCTAATCTATACTCTGTTCCACGAGAGAATAACTTTTTCCGCGCAGCTTTTTTTTCTTGAAGGGCGGGAAAAATTTGCACATGTTGTTTCCTTAAATTATTTGAACCAATCAGAATTCTGCCTGCTTTCGCTACTCCTACTTTTATATTCATTCCGACAGAACTTCGTTCTGGTGACCCAAGTTTATAAGGGTACCAATAAAGTACGTTTTAAGGGTATAATAAAAAATTAAATATTTTTTAATATTACAATTAACAAAATTTAAACTAAATATTCTTTATGTACGGTTTCAGGCGATTCCAGTGATATATAATTTTGTTTCTAAACATGAAAATTAAAAATAATACTTTCTGTAAATAGGGGAGACCGGGGCTGGTTGGGCCATTTTTCATTCTTCGTTGTTTAACTTCGTTAATATCCAATTTATGAAAAACTTATCGTACAGAAAACCTGCTCTGATATTTCAGCTTTCATTTATAAAAGAAAAAGTCCCTTTATTACTTTTAGTTTTTTTTTAGGAACATTGTTTTTAGAGAAATCCAAAGTGACCCAACCCGCCCCGGACCGGAGCATATTGGGTCATGATTAAACTTTTACTGTTTAAATTTTAAAACATTACTTTTTATAATAAACTTTGTTTTTAGGGTTATTTTATAATAAAAGGAATTGAAAAATAAATATATTTAAATTAGAGCAGTGAAAGTATAAGATAATAAAATAAAAAAATTGCTCATATTGAAAAAACGTATTTTTTAATTCCTAATTGTTAAAAAGTATTATCATTAGTGTTAATTGACTGAAATAAATTGCTGATAATGAAATTTAATTAAATTAATGTAGTTTATTAATGAAGTATAAGTATATAGTAGATTCCTCATGCATTAGGGCGACCCAACTCACCCCGCCTGTGTTTTTCAAATATTTGATTTTTTTCTATCGATACTGCAAATATAAATTAAAATCTCTTCATTGTCCTTTAAAAGGAACTATTCAAAGAGCAAAATTTGATAATTAAACTTTTTCTAAAACTAATACTCAGGAAGATATAACAAAAAACCAAGTGGGTAAAAATTTACTTTGGAGTATCAAAATTAGTTTTTCTTACATATACTCCACATAAATGATAATATAATAATGAAACTTGGCACAAACTTGCATCTCACTATGTAACATAATTTTTGGGTAGAGAGGAATTTATACGACTAATAACCTTTGAGTAAACTGCAATGACCCACTCTACCCCTGACCCAACAAGCCCCGGTCTCCCCTACAATATGTAAATCTTTCAGATTTAATGTTTAGCGAAAGAATTATATATCAATAGAATCGTAAAAATTCGTAGATTTCAAATATATTGTTAAAAATTTATTTATTGTAATATTAACAATTTTTTAATATTTTATTGCACTAAATATTACTTTTAATTTGAACCGTCATAAAAATTGGTATTCGCTTGGAGCCCTATTGAGCTCAACCAACATGTGTTGAGGATTAAAACGTGAAGAAGGATTGGTCAAACTATTTTTTTTTTTTTTTAGGAAAAAGGATGTACAATTTTAAAAATCAGGCCAACACTTTCACTTTTATGATTTTCTGCGCGAACTGCACGAAAAATCGTCATTTTATGAGGTTATTCTCTCTTGGAACAGAGTATACCTATAAGAATTTTTCAGGAACTAGTTTATCATTTACCTAAAATATTTAGGTTTGAATTAGTACTGAATGTCCATCCTTGCCCCAAACTCAAGTACAAAGTTCCTGAATATTTTAAGAATTATTTCTTTCCATGTTTATTTTCTCAGTTCGACGAAAATGTCGTTTGCCTTAGTTTTTACTTAGTAATGCAGAATTAAATTGTATACTATAATGTTATATAGATATATTAATTTCAGCTATTTTTTAAATCATCCAGCAACCGGCTCTAACGATTTTCGTTGGACTGATCCATCTATTCAAATTATTCAAGACAGTTTTCATCTTTTGAGTGCAAATTTTATATCATTAGAAATGTGATGAATCATAGAGTACAAATTAATATAAAATTGATAACTTAGTTTAAATAAAATTAACCAAGGAGTTAGCTCAGTTGTTTAAAGTCCTGGACTCTGCGATCGGGCCAAGTCAAACTTGCTTGGTTCGCGCCCAGGGGAGCCTGGGATTTTTCCGGCTCGGGAGGTAAATTCATTTTGTATGTTTGACGTCAAGGTATAATGATTAGTGCTGCCCACGAGACGAGAAGAGACGAGATTTCATATAGTCTCGTTTCGGTCTCGTTAAATATCAAAATTGCAGATCTCGGTCTCGGTCTCAGAAATTATGGTCTCGATCTCGGTCTCGTTGAGTATTAAAATTACCAAGTTTAAGATAAATCCCTTAATATTTCTTCAAGTTATTTAATTTTTTACATTGTTGCAAAAGGCATGTTTGATTTTTGAACTTATATGATAAATTATCATTCAACTAATTGAAGTATCATGTACCTGCTACACGGAAAAAAAGTACAACTGCATCAGTGAAACTTTTCTCCATAATGGCTAAACATTTAGCCAAAAACGAACGAGCGATATTGTCAATATCACTGTTTTGGCGAAATTGAAAATCGTCGCTCAATTTTTCTATATTAGGGAAAGTGTATTATTAATTTATATATTTGTCACTTCAAAAGAAAGATATTGAAATTCTTTAATTGAAATATTCAAAATGTATAGCTAGAGACTTGATTTTGATGAATAGTTAGAAAAAGCAGATGAATATATGTTTTGACAATTTCAAATTTAAATATTTTCGTGGTTAGGTGTTATTTATTTTTATTTTATCACATAATAAGTATTAAAATTTTTACTAAAACCTTAATTATAATTAATATAAGTGTTATAATTATCTTCAGTTAAATGTAGTGACGTTTAAAAAAGGAATCAAGAAGGAATGTGAATACGATAAAATAATTTGACAAAAATATAATTTTGTATTCGTACTTTGATTTCCAAAACAATAAATAAATTTAAATATGTACTTAGTTTCGTCATTAATATATGTAATTTAAGTTTAAATTGATATGATTTTCTAATATTTTGATAAGTAGTTTTTGTTATTCTTATAGTTTTATTTAAATTAGTTTTTATGGTTTTTATTGAAAAGTAGGGTTATTAAAATTGTAAATAAACCTAACAAGTTTTCAATACCACTATATTTATCATTTAATAAAGGTTTTTTTAAAGTTTCAAGAATGGATTTAAAATTTTCATTTTACGTTTTTTTTCTTCAGGCATTTCAAAATCAAATAAGATACTTATTGTATGTATACAAAAAATAAGGAATGCACTTAAACTTATATTAAATTTATCAATTTATTTAAATACAACAATCTTTTAGCTTTAAATATTTTATTATTAATGTAATTTTTTAACATTAAATCATGTGATTCATTGTTTACAGAATTAATAATCTTTTTACAAATGTAAACAAAAATTGAATGTTATTTTAATCAACTGTAAAATAAAAAAAGCCATTTATCACATGCAAAATTATATTAATTTGCATTTTGATTAATAGTTAATAGTAACTGATAAAACTAAAGGAATATGTAAATGTAGGTATTTATTGTTTTGAAAATATAAATATAAATAAATAATTATAATATATTATTAACTCATTTCTTCTTCTTCTTTATAGTTCTTCTTCTTTCTTCTTTTCACCTTAATACTTTTCACTAATTTGGCTCAAGATAATAATGTTAATATTTTTATTTAATTAATTGTTATATAAAATTTTTCTTATTAGCAGGTTAAATAAATATAACCATGTGAAAGTTAGGACTGAAACTGTCAGTTTTTGACTGCTTATTTGTTTCAGAGATTTTCACTATCGCCAAATCACTAAAGTTTGTATCAAGAAGTTGACTATACCTACAGCTGACCTAAAGGTGCATTTCACTGTTATATTTAAAAAGTTTTTTATTTTGGTTATTTAAGAAAAATACATAATTTACTAAAATACGAAATTTCGAATTTCAACAATAACAAAAGAAATACCAATTTATTAAAACAGTTTACTGAAAGTAGCGGAAACATTTATACAAATTAATTGTACATTTTCTTATTGTAGCTTTATTTCCAAATTCAGTGGTTCGCCACGCAAGATTTTTTACCGTGTACGAATTTTTTTCAAGCTATTTCATCCCTTTACAGTAATATACTTTAGATAACTTTCTTTTTACACTTTCTTTAAAAAAATTCTGGTCGCTATTACCCCAAAATTGTCGATGTAATGGCGAACAGTAGTTTTTCGCGATTCAAGGTCACCTATAAATTCTACTAACTCTTGTAATTATTCTAGGGAAGTGACGTAACAAGTAAATGCAAAAGAAAATCGACAGAATTGCCTTTAAAATAAAAAACTTACGCTATTCGTGAAAATTAAAAATTCTGTTCGGAATTACCCAAACTGACTCTAAATAATATCATACAGTGCCGCTCAAAAGGATTTGCCCACCATACGGCATGCAAGGGCTTTACAAAAAGTTTTGTATCTTTATTAATAATAAAGATAAATCCTTTATCAAATATTTATTTTAAAGTTTAAGTATTTTACTTGAAACGACACCTAAACAAAATTAAAAAAAAAAAATTTTTTATTGTTTAATTGCTTAAATTAAAAAAAAAAAAATTTCAAATTGATACAATTTTTGAAGAAATCATCACATTTTAATTCTACAAATGTCATTTGAAAGCATTTTTTGTCACCTTTAAAACGATTTTTTAAAAATTGCTCTACAATAATTTTTAAGGAAGATATGATCATTTGTTTATAAAAATAGCCTCTTTTTTCAATTGTTAGTAACTTGAGAACAACTGACTTTTGAAAAAAATTGTTAAGGAAAAAAATGTGCCTTTTTGTGTGTAGAATTAGGAAAAAAAATATTTGATCATTAAAAAAAAAAAAATTTATTCCATTTTTCCTGCTGTATAGTATATTTTAAGACGGACAAAATATACATGCCAATACATATCGATAAAAAAAATTTTTTTTTTTTTAATGTTAAAATATTTTTTTCCTAATTCTACGCACAAAAAGGCACATTTTTTTCCATAACAATTTTTACCAAAAGTCAGTTGTTCTCAAGTTACTAACAATTGAAAAAAGAGGCTATTTTTATAAACAAATGATCATATCTTCCTTAAAAATTATCGTAGAGCAATTTTTAAAAAATCTTTTTAAAGGTGACAAAAAATGCTTTCAAATGACATTTGTAGAATTAAAATGTAATGATTTCTTCAAAAATTGTATCAATTTGAAATTTTTTAAAAAAAGTGAAAAAAAATTTTTTTTTAATTTAAGCAATTAAACAATAACAATTTTTTTTTTAATTTTGTTTAGGTGTTGTTTCAAGTCAAATACTTAAACTTTAAAATAAATATTTGATAAAGGATTTATCTTTATTATTAATGAAGATACAAAACTTTTTGTAAAGCCCTTGCATGCCGTAGGGTGGGCAAATCCTTTTGAGCGGTACTGTATATAATTGAATAAAATAATAATTAAATTTAATTAATTTTTTATTTTATTAATTATTTATAAAAAAAAACAAAAATGTTTAGTCAAAAAATATTTGTCTGTTAATTAATTACATAAATCATTTATAAAAATTAATAACTTAACTTAAAAACAATAAGTAAATTCTCGTAATAATTATTTTTTTTTTTTTTTTTAAATTTTCGTCGAGAGTCTCGGTCTCGAGAAACTTTGTATCGGTCCCGTCTCGTTTTATCCTAGATGAGTCTCGTCACGGTCTCGTCTCGGAAAACCGAAACGAGTTGAGACGAGACCGAGACTAGTCTCGGTCTCTTGGGCAGCACTAATAATGATGTGCACTGTCGGTAATTGACCTGTGCAGATCTCTAGAACTCGACTGTCGATAAACCGGTTGTACTCAGGAGAGGTTTTTCTACAGTTTTCCCAGTCCACTGGCGAGCAAACCCAATATTGGGTGGTCCAGACAAATGCGAGTACTCCTAAAATTCAAGCCGTTCTGTAGACGCAAAAACTTGGTACTTCTGTTTAAAGTACTATTTCACGGAAATTTCTTGGTAATCGCTAGAGAGTGCGAGAACTCTCTTCTTCAGAATGTCCACAAGAATTGTGTGGTTAAAGTATAAAAAAAGAAAATAGAATTATAATTTTTTTTCATTTCTATCTTAAAAACAGCTATAAATTCTAATGACTACTCAGGGGTCCATTTATACCTGTCAAAAATTACGACAAATAAAAAAAAAGGCGCGTAGTTGTTACTGCGCATGCGCGAGGTCAATTGTATCATAAATTTCTGTCAAAGTGTCAAAAACTATTTTCTGTATCTACTATCCATATTTGAAAAGTTCTGTTGTAAACGTAACATAATTTCGTGAATTTCAAAATATTTTGAACAGTGCGTGTATTTCTTATGACATATATATTCTTAAATCCAAAATAATGTATTGAACCGATAATACACACATTTTTCTTAATTTCTGCACTGCGAGAAAATAGCTTAAATAATTTATAATGTAAATCGAAGAAATTAATAGTATATGTACAAGGCAATACCTGCAGAAGCTTCAAAATGACTGAAATTTTTTTTAGGTCTCACAACCTATAATTTGGCATGTGATTGGCAGAATGATTCTACCGTTTCACATGACAAATTGAAGCGGTAGAATGATTCTGCTGATCACATACCAAATTAAGTTGTGAAACGAGAAAACTTCATTCATTGAGTTTCTGTAAGTAGCTACATCCTACTAAATTCCTCGCTAAATTCGTTACTTTTTTTTCTCTGTGTGAGGCTGCAAACAACCGATGTATATGAATTTTGTCAAAAGTTTAAAAGAATGAATCTCCAAATGATCGAATATCCATTTTGTCGTAGTTTTTCCCTCAAATGAATTTAGTATTACATATGTATATTGTATATGCACGGTGCGCTTTAAATGGTTTTTTATGAAAGGTTCTTGTACTCGAAATTTTCTTGCGGATTTTCAATCTATGAGGTTCCTAGAGTATTTTAAAGAAAATAATTGCTGGAGCCCTTATTGAGAAACTTCGATTTTTCTTTTTAAAATCGAAAATTCAATTTTGCTTCAAAAATGTTTGTTTTCTGAAAAAACTCTTTATACAAAAGTTATAAATATTAAAAAAAAGACTATTTTTTATTATAGGAACCTTTTTTTTACATCATCAAAAGTTTCCATTCATATATATTGTGTTGATCGCAAATAGATTCTTAAACTTTTCTACGTTTCTGAAGAGGACAGAACAATAGACTTCATCGCGCATTAGTAATGTCAACTAAGCGCATGCGCGTTATGTAAGCCGTGAAGCAGAATTTTCTGTTACCAGTGACTAGAAAAAACTACACTGTAAGAAATGAAAAAAGTTACAGTATAAAATCGTAAAATTACACTGAGAAATGTTGTGTAGTGTATTTTACATTAAACGTGTTTTAGAGGTGAGATATGGGCAAATCGACGGAACCGTACGATTTGATGTTAAAAATTTTAGAATTTTAAAATTACAAGCACACTCTTTATTTATAGATATATCTGTAAGAAATATATTTAGAAACAAAATTCTGTTTGCGTGAACCATTTTCATTTAGTGCTGAAAGAATTATAATAAAAAACTTTAAGGAAATTTTTTGTTAAGAAATACTTTTTCAAAACGAAAAAACAAATGAAAGCTGTCATATCTTTAATCAAGATGATCAACTTCACGGAACGATACTTTTCAATGTTACAAATATTATAATTTTTGCAATTTTGAGGCACATATTTTATTTCTAGATATATAAATATGTTAAAAATATATTTAGAAACAATAATTATATACGAGGAAACAAATACAGACTGTTAAGCCTAATAATAGCTATGTTCATTTGGATTCTTTTAATATGACGAAAAGGTTGAAAATTTCTATATTTGACATTTTTTAAATGTTCTAATTGTAGTTAAAATTTAGCATTTATATAAGATTTTTAATAATTATCTTTATCATTCACGCAAAACCTCAATCATTTATTCTTCAATCAGTGAGTGTGCCATTAAAAAATGTTTAATTTTAAAGCCATTCCAGTTCAAATATAAAGAGATAATTATTATTACATTACCTTAAGCTTTAAAGGCACACTATTTAAATAGGTCTTAATTTATTCATATTGAAAAATGGGAGTAACACTTTTTAAATAGTTGCCATTTAGTTTTGATTTGAGAGTACATCATTTTTTATCGTGTAATATATTTTTTAAAATTAGAACTTTCATTTGTCATAAGTTTTAAACGATTTTGTCTTCTGCTGAAAAAATTATACTCATAAAAGCAAAAAAAGTACCGAAAGTAACAAGTCAAACTTGATTTTTGATCCATATGTATCATTTTTTATTTCACTTAAAAAATTATAAATATTAGGATTCAATTAGCTATTTCAGTTAAATGTGGTCTTAAAAAGATGATGATACTTTGAAACTATTTATAATATATTATTATAAAGGTTTTAATCATGAATAACATGAATTCGTACGGTTCCGTGGATTTGCCCATATCTTGACATTTTTGTAAATTTTAAAATCTATACAAATTGAAAGCTTATTATATATTTAAGTGAAGAATTACATAAAATTTGAATTTTTCATTGTAGCAATTTAAAATGTCAGTTTTATTTTAAAAGTTATTTTAAATCGTATTTCGAGCTAGATCGATTGTCTTCTCTTTTATTTTGTAACACACATATATAAGATACATTTCTTTGCACATATACACCATTTTTTATATGAATATATTTTTTAAAGTATTTGAAAATAAATATCGCATAGGGGAGGATTCGAACTCGCGTCACGTCGGAAAATACACACTTAAACCTATCGCTAAGCGACCGCATCTATTCTTTTTTTTTTGTAAACAAAGTTTATTAAACAATATACACAAAGTATTTACAGTGCGTTCGGAGAAACATTTATTAACATAAAAGTCATAAAACCTTTTTCTCTTTCTATCGTATACAATCCTCGTGTCCACAGTTGGCTCTCATAGATATCTCGTCTTATATTTGCACCCAGAGAAAAAATATATTTGTCTCACAGCCAAGTAACTTTTTATTTGTTTCAAATACATTTTTATTTGTGTCAAATAAAATTTTATTTGATTCAAATAAATTTTTTTATTTGAAACAAATAAAAAGTTACTTGGCTGTAAGACAAATATATTTTTATTTGGCACAAATAACATGGTCTTTGAGTCAAAAATATCACTTCTCTGGGTGTGATAGTAATTGGCAGTCTTTATGGTTTATGCATTCGCATCTTACATTTAGGAAAGTGAAGAACTATTTTTGTAATTTGTTTAAGTTTTATAAAGCTTCCCGATTTCGCAGTAAAACTAATACTTTCTGTTTTTAAGAAAATAAAGGAATAATTTATGTTCGGTAAAAAAAAAAAAACAAAGGAACTTTTTCGCGACAAGGATGGCTTACACTACACCCAGAGAAATGATATATTTGACACAAAACATATTGACATATGTTATTTGTGCCAAATAAAAATATATTTGTCTCACAGCCAAGTAACTTTTTATTTGTTTCAAATAAAAAAATTTATTTGAATCAAATAACATTTTATTTGACACAAATAAAAATTTATTTCATTCAGATAAAAATTTATCTGAACCAAATAAAAAGTTACTTGGCTGTGAGACAAATATATTTTTTCTCTGGGTGTACTATTTGCTGCCTTTAATTTTTCCTTCTCGACATTATTTACACATAAATTGAATTATATATACTTTTTATCTAAAGAGTGTGCGTTTCAACATGTTTAAATACACTCTTAAAAATTTTGTGTACTTGTGTAACAATCGGTCCTTGTTAAATTTTTTGTGTTAAAATTTAACATTCTTCGTGTGTTGATTTAATAACTGTCATTAGATTCTTGAACATAACCTCAATTTCTTAGTAATAAGTTAATAACACTGTAATTTACATTTAATTTTTTGTTGTAAAACGTACCCTATGGGAAATGACGATCGGCTAAAGCTTGGCCCAAGCTTGGCCAATATTGGACCAATATTATCCCAAGCTTGGGCCGATCTTGAGCATCGGCAAATTTCCCATAGGGTAAATTTCGTTTTGAAAATTCATTTTAATAATCAAAAGGTAAAGTTCAATACTAATTGAATAATATTGACTGCATAACTCAACGCGATTATATTTTACTTCTGTCAAGCAGTAGACAATAAAAAAAACAATACAAATCCCTGTGCTAAAAATTAATACAAATTTTGAATGGACTGTTTGGGACATGTGATTTATGTTAAATTTAACACAAAATTTTTAACTGTCTATCATTCGTTTAGTCAAAAATGAAAATTATAGTAAGTATAAAAGAGAAGTATAATAATACTCTATGGGAAATTTGCCTATGCTCAAGATCGACCCAAGCTTGGGCTAATATTGGTCTGATATTGGCCAAGCTTGGGCCAAGCTCTATCCGATTGTCATTTCCCATAGGGTAATGATGATATTAATAATTATTATTCATGGATATAAATATAATATAATTTTAAATAGACTGTCTGTTCTACTTGCGCTTTTTTCTTGCTGCAATGCAGCGAAGCTATAGGAGAATATCTTCATAGTGCTCTATGGCATAACTTTTATCAAGCCACCAATATCTATCTGTATTTTTTCTATGCTTATCCTCGATATCTTTTTTGGGAATAGTCATGGAATATCTTAAGATTGCGTCTGTATTTTTTGTGTCAATCTTCGGTTCATGTTGTATTTGTTTATTAAAAGCGTGACGTTTAATGTGGTATATAGGATTGAGACGTTGTTTCTATTCTGGATAAGACCAAGATAGTCCAGGTACGGAAACATTTTCTGACTGACCCTACCTTTTTTTCTTATATTTTCATAATAGACGTTATTTGGATAGTTATTGACTGCATTCAGAGAAAAATAATATATTAACTTACAGCCTACTAACTTTTTTATTTGAATCGAATAAATTTTCATTTGTGTCAAATAAATTTTTTTATTTAAAACAAATAAAAAGTTAGTTGGCTGTGAGACAAATATATTTTTATTTGGCACAAATAACTTATCTTTGAATAAAATATATCACTTCTCTGGGTGTACATTTCACAATGTAAAATTTCCTTCCTCGTATAGACTCACACAAAACTTGCAAGCATCAAAACGTTGCATAATGATACTATTTTTTGGATCAATTATGAAAAATGATCTAAAAAACAGTATTATTATGCAACTTTTTGATGCTTTTAGGTTTTGTGTGCTAAGAAAACGCTATTAAAGCTTCTATCTTCTATAATTATAAAGGAAAATTTACACTAAATGCATTCTTAAGTATTACAAATGACAAAAAAGATATCCTAATTTGTAGACTGAATATTCTCAATCTAGAATATTAGATACTATTTAAAAACATGTATCTCACAAAAATGTCAAGATATCCCGCCTCTAAATTAGTTTACTGTAAAATTTACTGTGCACAACTTTTCTCGATGTATATATGTTAAATTGTTAGATATATAGAGTATTTTAATATGACGTCACAACTTCATGAAGTTTGGTCATTTTTTAGGTAGTTTAGAGCCAGACCTAAATTTTCATTGAATTGTATGGGAATATTATTATAAAACGATTTTATGGTAAATTTATTTCAAAACTACAGAAATGATCACACTTAAAAAAAGAACATATTTTCTTTTGATTACCTATATAATATACACTACTGTCGGAAATTATTGGTCCGATCGATAAAACTATACCGTACTAAGGAAAAACTTAGGGAAACGACATTTTGGTCTGAGTAAATGAAGAAATCCTATATTAAGAATCCTATATATGACTAAAAAATTGTTTAATTTAACTTTACATTCTGTGTAAAATGATAGTGTCCTATTTAATAATTAAATCAATAGTTCATTGTTTAAACAAATTATATAAAAAGATAGATATGCGTGTTTTTCTAAATGCAAATACGAAGGAATAAGTTAGGCAAAGTCGTTTGTGTATAGTTTCTGCCAAATAGGTAGGCGAGTGCGGATCGCTGATCGGATAGAAGAACTTAGGCAAACGCCAATTGTGAGATCACCAATTTTTGATCACGCATGGCGTTTGCGTAGTTTTTATTTCGTAACCAGCCTCAGCTTCGACCTCATTTTCGATGCAAATAACACGCGAGTGACTTTGCCTAAGTTTTTCCTTCTTATCTGATACTCGATCTCGAAGCCTCGTACGATTTTTGGACTATAAGCAAAGCACTTTGCTTAAATTTTTTTATCAAGACAGTATTCTTTCCTTTTATGGAGTTTCAAAGATTTTTAGTAACAATTTTTTACAACAAATAATTTTAAAAAATGGTTTAAGGGCATGTCCCAGATCTTGGGACCACTTGAGACTAAAATGTAGAATTCTATCTTATCTCCCATATTTAATTTGTTAATAATTTAATTGTTTTTTAAAATTTTTAATAAGTCGAACATTCATGACACACTTTATGACTTTCGAAAACGATTCCCAAAATTTCAAATCGATATCTTCTCTAGTTTAGGCTTAAGTACGTGTAAAAAAATTAATCAATATTACTGACATTAAAAAAAGAGTCGGTAATATTGATTAATTTTTTTACACGTACTTAAGCCTAAACTAGAGAAGATATCGATTTGAAATTTTGGGAATCGTTTTCGAAAGTCATAAAGTGTGTCATGAATGTTCGACTTATTAAAAATTTTAAAAAACAATTAAATTATTAACAAATTAAATATGGGAGATAAGATAGAATTCTACATTTCAGTCTCAAGTGGTCCCAAGATCTGGAACATGCCCTTAAACTATAACTATCAGATGCAGTTTTTTTCAACGAATCCATTGATAACAAAAACTTATTTTTCCTTAGCATACGGCAGTAAAAGTGGTTTCAGAAACACAGCTCAATTCAAATGAGGATATCTTGGTCAAAAAGTTAGATAGGGACTTTGGATTAAAATATTTGAATACCTTATAAAATTCTGCGTAAGATGGTCTACTGATTTATTATTTTTGACTTATCAAAGTGATTACATTATTTGATGAGTTTTGGTAAAAATTACCAAATTTTTCGAATATCGTGTTCAATAAGTTTAGCTCGTTGCCTGATCTACAAAAAGTACACAAAAAATTTAAAGTTCTGCTTGTTTTCTTTGCTGAATTTTAAACTTTAATTAGAGCTAAAAAAAACTTTGAAAATATTAAGTGGTTCTCGAAATATGACTCAAAACGTCCCAGAAGGTTATCCGGCAAAACCATTATTTTCAAGTAGAAACCACTGTATTTAGCTTAAATTCGTCCTTACAAGGACTTCTTCAGTCAATACATTTATTTGTTTAAAATTAATCATACATGGAAAGAAATAATTCTTGAAATATTCAGGAACTTTGTATTTGAGTTTGGGGCAAGGATGGAAATTCAGTATACTAATTCAAACCTAAATATTTTAGGTAAATGATAAACTAGTTCCTGAAAAATTCTTATAGATTAGATGGAAAATAAAATTTATATTTTGACTCGTGTCTGTCCGATTTCAAAAATATACTATTTAACTGCAGATTGATGATTTAAATGAAACATTTAAAAACCTGAAACCGAAAAATACGAAGCTGGAAGACTAGAACTCGTGACCCCTCACTCTAAAGCCGCCCGCTGTATCCATCAGGCCACTGGCGCAGTTACAAATGTCTACTTATACGTTACAGTTCTGGGATTTCTTCTAAAGTTTCGTGAATTGTTAATGAAAGTTTATCAAGAATCGTCAAATTTTCTCTATTATCCCAAACTTTTGAAAAATTCCGTACTTATTCATAAATAATTTTTTTCCGTGTAGAAATTTCTCAAAAGTTTTTGGGCAAATATTTTTATTTTTGTTGTACAAATTCCTAGTAGAAAATGTATTATACACTCAAGAATTTGAGGTTATGTTAAATTGTCACATTTTTAATTTTAAAACAGAGTTCTTAAAGCTATTCTATTCTATTCTATTCTTTGGTTTGTCATAAAATGGACATTGGCCATATACGTAAGTTCTTCCTTAGCACGGCAGTATACCAGGTGACGTCATTTTCTATCATATACCCTTAAACGTATCTCATATTTTAAATAAAACAGTTTTTAAAAGATCAATACCTTCTTCAAACCATATTTTTTCTCAATCTTGAATCATTGAGATCAATACAAAATTACAAACAGTTCATTAAAATCGATAATATCGAAAATCTTGAAATTCATCACAATACAAAACGATTTCGATATTATATTGACATATCGTGAAGCTCTAGAAAAAACTGCTGTTACTAGTGACAAAAAATTCTAGTGGAAATTTTTAATAATGTATTTTTTAGTTTGAGAACTCAAAGCACCTGTTTATTGTGACAAATCCAATTGACACATTCAGAATTAGGGGTATATTTTACCTTTCTTTATACCGAGATGCTCATTCTGTACCATATAGTTTTCAGCATATCAGTTTAAAAAACGCACTTATATTAGTTATATTCGTCATTTTTTCTTATATTTGAATTGTGCCATATTTAGATTGTTTTAAACATTTGAAATTATGTAGTTTGCAAGCACACTGTTAAAAAAAGGAGTTGAAATTTAACTCTCTGCGGGACTCTATAAAAGTCGCACGCCTTGAAGAGTTGAAGTAAAGAGAGTTAACGCTTAATCCTTCAGTCCCCACTCTTCTTAAACATGGAGCCTATGAGAAATTTTTCTCAATGGCAAAATCAAAAAGTATTTCTTTTAGTGCATATCGAAAAAATTGATGAAGTTTAAATGGAGTTTAAAAAAAACCTGCAAAAGCAAAGAAACCGCGCATGCGGGTCGTGAAGCACTTAAGTTCCTGTAGTTCAAAAAAAGTCTCGTGTACAAACCCGCATGAATTGTTTACGACCTTTTGACTTCATGTGTTATAATGGAAATTCAAATGCACTCATAGATAAAACATTTACATTTAATGTTAATATCTATTTTAACAATTTCAAAATATTAGTATTTAATGTAATATATAATATTTATCTGTACACAAATAAACATTTCAACGAATATAATTATCAATTTTTGTATACAAGGAAATCTAAAGTAACTATACAGTATACATATACAATTATAATGTAATATAATAGGTTTCATTTTAATAAAGCTAACTAACTTCATAATTTAACATAAAAAAACTAGTAACCCCTTGTATCCACAAGCATTTAAATGATTAATGTAACTGTTTTTTCGGTATCCGCTATCTGGGGTATATAATATAATCGCAGTTTCCAAAATTAAATATTATCATTATTAGCAGTATTATCGAATAAGTCTAATAATTAATTATTTAATATTAAAGCACTCTGATTTGTTACTTACAATAAATTTTCTTTTAATTAAAAAATATAGTATTTTATTAAAAAAAAAATTTTTTTAAGGATACACATTTTACTGTACATTAAAGATTTTTACTGAATTTGAACAAATATGAGTTACATTAGGAAAGTCTATCAAATGTAATAATAAATAAACTGTTACTTTAAAATTGATATGTTTTAATCAAACCATAAAACACTTGTTTTAATGATCAATTTGGGGACATTTCATGTTTATCAATTTTAAGTCTTAACTCACTATTATGGCGTATCTTTTATGCGTTGGGATCTCGACCGGAGGACCCTCCTAACATCCGCTCAGAAACTTTAATGCATAATTACCCAACCAGCGCCAAGTCGGGGCCTAACTATACATATATATTATGTGAATGACAAACGGCGCGATTTCTACACACGAAAGCGACCATGACGATATTTATAATCATGGAATCCGGCAAGTATATAACTCGTTTCCCAATCAGATCGACGACTCAATGTCTATGTCAAAGTAATTTAACAATTTAATTCTTGCTAATAATATTCGCCATTATCTTAAGAATCATTTTTGATAACATCTTTAATACTAGCGCACCTATTGATTTTAAAATGTGTATAGATATTTTATAGTATATGTCGAAAAAATGCTAAATTGATCAAGTTGAATGACATGACATAATGAGATGAGAGGGATATATGCTTCTTATATCCTATACATTCAATGTTATATTAAGAAGTGTCAATCTTCATTATAAAACATATAGCATTTGTTAAATGTTACAGGCGCGTAAGATTTTAAGACACATGAAATTGGGATAGTATAAATATTTTTTTATTCGAAATTTGTTTTTGTATGTACGGAAAAAATTAGTTGGTGTATAACAAGTTGGCAGTTATTTCAACTAAATGCATTTTTTATACTGCTAGCGAATAATTGACTGAAATAGCTAATGCATTTATACAAAAGAATTGATGCGTCACAAATATAAGCGGCGATAAACGACATAGAACGTGGCGCCACTTATACCTTTCTTGAAACTGAGTTAAGATATTGAATATATAAGATAAACCTCTACTAACACACTAAATAAATATTCAAGTGTATTACAAAGAATTCTAGTTATTACGGCTTGTATGTTGCATTAACAATTGTTTTTTCATCTGTGAACATTCATTTTAATTCATTGTAAAGCATTTTAGGAATGATTTCCATACTGCAATTATATATACAAAGTTATCCTAATACGAAAAATTCAATATTGGGATAACATAACTACCCGCAATATTGAACCATAATACAATGATGGTAGATATACTTGTCGAGTAGACACTAATGGCAATATTAATAATAGAATAATTTTCCAAGCAAGGCTCCACTACCTTTCTCACAAGTGAACTGAGCTAGTGAATATATATATATATATAATAAAAGCCTATGCCGCTACGCAGTACTTTGAAACGCCAACATAAGACCAGTGATGGTCCAATGATTCCAATGATGGTTAATGGTTTACTGAGCAATAGCAAAGGCTTCTCATATATATTCAGTACAGCTCAACTCACTTTCGAGAAAGGTAAGTGGAACCATGCTTGGAAAACTATTGGGTTAATCTTATAGCAATCAGGCTAGTTACACTGTCTGGTCTATAAGATACGCGACTTTCAAAAAAGCACCTTACGATAAGCTAAATGTTAATGCTTCTGCGAAAAATCATTTTCGTCGAAAATGAAAACTAACTTCTGCACAGTCGACAATATAAAGAAAGAGCGTATCATACACCCAGAGAAATAATATATTTGTCTCACAGCCAAGTAACTTTTTATTTGTTTCAAATAAATTTTTATTTGAATCAAATAAATTGTTATTTGTGTCAAATAAAATTTTATTTGATTCAAATACATTTTTTTATTTGAAACAAATAAAAAAGTTACTAGGCTGTGAGACAAATATATTTTTATTTGGCTCAAATAACATATCTTTGAGTCAAATATATCACTTCTCTGGGTGTAAGGTGAATTTTCGAAACTTCCGTATCACAATAAGGTAGACGGTGTAACCAATCTCAAAGACAGCAATTATTGGCATTGGTATCTTCACATATTGGACTAATATATTAGAATTTTGATTTGCAATAACGGTCTAATAATTTTTCAAGAATGATTTGGCCAGCGTTATGGCCATAGGATCTGCTGCAGGCTATAATAAGGAGAGGAAGAAGAAGAAGCAGAAAAAGGAAAGAGTGACTTTTTAAGCGGCGCCAACCTCAGTGCCAATAACTATAACGTACCTGAATTCAGGAACAAAATTTAACCCTATATAGGTATTGGCCTTATTGTTTACAAACGAAGCTTCTACTATCATTCAACGTTAGGTAGTAATATTGAACCAACATTGAACCCGGATTGCCAACAAGATAGCATTATAAATCGCGAATTCAGAAAAAGAAATTCGCTAGAAGTTGCACACAATGCACACCCTTAAACATTTTTGATCGACAAGAAATCATTGTTTTTTTTGTACTATAAGTTAAAATCATCAATAATTCTTCACTGAAAAAAATGTTTAGTCCTATCAACAAAAATTTGGTTGAGCCAACCAAATTTTCAGTGTTCTGTGGTGGCGCCAACGTAAAATAAAAATCTTCATTATTGTTGCCACTAGCCAAAATCAAACTTTTGGTCGCCAACAGAAGAAAAAAATCGCCAAGGTTGGCAATCCTATTTTATAAAATTCAAAATCCTGACATGATATACGCTCTATTAGTAACAGTTTTAGTAAGTTGGTCTCTGCACAGACGTTTGTGCATTCACAATTGTAGCCAACTTCTGCGCAGACGCTAACATGAAGAAAGCTATATCATAAGGTGCCTTTTTGAAATTTCCGTATCTTGTGTAATCATCCTCAAAGATATACATAGGATTCTTCAAATTGAACCCAAACTTTAAACTGTCTAAATCAAATGCTATTCCGATATAAAGATATGAAATTATTTCAGAATTCTGGTTGATATTGGGCCTGCATGGCTTTAACTTTGACAAGCAATACGTGATAAAGTATAATATGTATTACCTATGGGTATATAATGTAATCGAATAAAATTTTAATTAATTAATCTAAATCAATTAATCAACTTAAGTCACGATCACAATTTGGAAGATTTAAAAAAAAAAATCGAAAAGTCGGGCGCCAGATCTTTCTTGGATCAAAAAAAAAAAAATAATAATAATAATAAATAAATTAACTCAATTAAAGTGACGCAGAATAAGGTTAACGACCAAATAGGAAGCTTAACCTAAAATTACACCAGCAAGTTGACAACCAAATAGGAAGCTCAACTTCAATAAACAAAAAAAAATAAATAAATAAAAGAAAAGTAACCCAAATTTATTAATCTTCCACGACTAATTCCGCTAGCTTAGCCCCAATCTGGATGATAGTAGAGGGGATGGTTCTGTAATGCACTTTATTTGAAAAGATTATAATAATTTAAATAAGACATCTACATAATTAAATAAACAATATTTTATTCAGAAAAACAATGTAAATTTGATACAAATGACAAATTTTGAGGTTAGGAAACTTTTTTTTTATAAAGTTAACAATTGATTAAATAATCAACTACATTTTTAACAATTTGGAAAATAAAGTTAAGTTAGGATAAATCAGGTTAAGTTAGGTTAAGTTAGGTTAAGTTAAGTTAAATTAAACCAAATTAATATATAAAAAAAAATATATAAATATAAAAAAAAATAAAAAATATAAATATAATCCTAAACTATGAATTAGTTAGGAATAACAATTCCAAGACTTGGTCCAATCTAAATCAAATTTAATCCAAAAGCAAATTAAAGCAATTTTTCATTAATAACTAATGTGACATTTTTTTTTAAATAAATAAAGGATGAGTTTTGGAACAAAAGGAAAAGGAAAGCAAAAATTTAATTTCAAGTTAATTTTTAACAGGTTAAGTTTAATTCGCACGAATGAAAATTAATAAATCAATTTTAGAATCTTTAAGAAACAAAATAAAATAATAAAATACGAATTTTATTCAAGAGAAATGATAGAAATCTTACCATACGAAAAAAAATCCAAACTTCGAAATCAAAATCAATATTTTAAATTGTTGAAATTTTCCAATTTTTCTTTAAAATCTTTGTCCAAAAATTAATTAATCCTTGAAATCGTCCAATTTAGAGCCAGAGAGAATAAATATAATCGTTAAATTAGGTGAAATCCAAATAATTTCGAAAAGATTCCGTCCAATCTCAATGAATGATTAATAAAAAGTGAAAAAGTGACGTTAGTTATTTTCCATGGTTACCAGCGTAACCATGGAGAAATAATTGTTCCAAAGCTCATAAAAAAAAAGAAAGCTACTCTAAAAAAATTAATTTAGATCACTAAATTGACATAAATGAAGTTGGCTACATTCTGTTGTTTCTTAATTCTATTGGTCGAAAGAAAAAAAAAGAATATTTGAATCTTCAAGGAATCTTCATAAAATTGAATAAATCTTCTGAATTAATTACGATAATTAATTCGATCCAGTTGATGTTAGATTATTATTTTACTCTTCCAATATCATTTCAATGGAGTGAACCAGCCAACTGAAATCCTAGTATCCCAAGAAAATGATAAAATATTATCCGAATTTCCTGGATCCAAGTGGATATAGTCCCGGTCACATAAATTGACAATTATATGGGCTTTGGCTACCCGCAGCAACAAGAGATCCAAATAAAATTTAGAATTAATAATAAAACCTTCCAAGGCATGAAATTTTTAAATGTCACTCCAGGTGACTAAGTCAAATCCTTTATACGTGGCAGGAAACGCAGCAAGAAAAAGGTTGGCATTTTAAATAAATTCAACAAAATAATCCTTGGGTTCGATCAAAAGATTTTTCAGATGAAGATCAATTACATAAATCCAGAAAATAAATCGATAAAATTCTTCAAATCAATAATCCAATATTTTTTAGGTTAGGCGGCAAAATTCGAATTAGAATATTATGTTAGAAAATTCAATAAATCCTCTTCAGAGATTTCAAAATTAACAAACAGGTTACATAATTTAGACAGCAATTTCCAACAGTTCATTTTTTTGGCGGTAAATTCAAAATTTTGGCAGGTTGAAATCCAGTTTAAATCATCAAATCCAAATTTAATTCAAAATTTCCAATAAAATCCAAATTCGTAATATTTTCCTCAATACATGCGTTGACTCGAAACAGGTTAACATAAATAGAAAGGGAATAATTAAAATTAAGTTCTAATAATAAATTAAATTTTGAACCAAGTCTTGGAATGTCGAACAATCATTGAGATCGGATTATTTTAATTAGAATAATTAAATTTGGAACAAAATTTTTATTTTAAACAAATTTAGCAATTAAATTAAATTGAAAGAAAAATCGGAAATTGATTTTTTTTTTTTTTTTTTTTTTTTTTTTAATTTAAATTAAGCAACTTGTGAATTGTAAAATTCTTCTAAACAAATTTTACAATGTCACAACTCTTCCCTTCCTGGGGAGGACCGAAAAGGTCTTTAATTATAATTGAAAATGAATGAAAGTTAATCAAATAAAAATTATTTTTAGTGAAATTATTTTTAGAGACAAGAATTTAGACAAATATTCAACAATTGAAATTCAGATCTAGCAAGATCCTATCAAATCTCTTGACGAGATTCCAAAATTGGTCTATTAAATCAAACTGAATCAATTAAATCCTTAATTAACTTAAAACTAGAAATTTTGTTGATTAGATGAAAATAAAGAAAATAAATTAAAATTAAATTATCAAATTACACAATTTAATTAATGATCAATTTGCAATTTTTGAGAAAATACTGATTCAAATTTGTACCAAATTAAGAATTCATTTTAAACTCATAAATCTTTAAATTATTTGGTTTTCATAAACATAAAAAAAAACAAAACAAACTTTAAAATAAACATTAAATTAAGATTAATTAAAGCAGAATCGAAAATTTAACATCGTACACATCTCGGAAGTGACCAGCTTTACAACCTCTCCAATATCCATTTCCATTATTATTGCTTAACCATTCGAAAGTTCCAGGGCTCATGAAATATATAATTTCAAGTCTTGGATGTGAATTTTTGAAACTTTCGTATTATCGAAATTGGAAACTTGATAAACAACGGGTGAAAGAATTTTTGAAACTATAAAAGGACCTGAAAATCTCGGATTCAGCTTTGCAGAAATATGTTTCTCTTTAGAGGACAATTCCCTGTTTCTAATGAGAACTAAATCTCCAATGGAAAGCTGGAATTGACGTCGCTTTTTATCGTAATATTTTGATTGTTTTTCAAACGCCTTATCTAAATTATGAATTATCCAGTCTTTCATTACCTGAATTTTTTTCATTCGCTCTTGCCAGAGTTCAATGGATGGTTCAGTAATATCAAGATCAATGATTTCTTTAGTAATTTTAACAGAGTTAATCGGTTTGGGATCTCGGCCTAGATTAAGGAAAGCCGGATTTGTTTTTAAAGAAGAGTGAAAGGAAGTGTTGTAGGCGAATCTAAAATTAGATAAATTTTCATCCCAGGTTCTGTGATCTTTAATGATGAAGGAAACTATCATGGTTTTGAATATTCTATTGACGCGTTCGACTGGGTTTGACTGAGGATGATATGGCGGAGAAGTAGTATGAATTATTCCAAATTCAGAAGCCAAAGATTTAAGAACACTATTAACGAATTCTGTGCCGTTATCCGTATGGAGAACCTGAGGGACTCCCCATCTATTGTTAATGAAATCATGAAATGATTCTTTAACCTTTTTCCCAGTAGCAGAACGAAGAGGGATGCATTCCACCCATTTGGTGAATAAATCCTGAAAAATCAATACATATAGGAAACCGGATTTACTTCGGGGAAAAGGTCCCATAATGTCAGCAGCTACAACTTGCCAAGGTTCATCCACGACTCGATTACCCATCATACCAGGGGGAGACTTTTGCTCGACTTTACAACGTTGACAGATATCACATCTCCTGACATAATTTTTAACATCAAGAAAACAATTAGGCCAATAATAATCTAATAAAATTCTTTTGAAAGTTTTTTCTACATCTAGGTGTCCTGATTGAGGGGAATCATGAGCTTTGAAAAGAATTTCATCGCGTTCTGAATCATTTGGAACTAATTTCCAAGAGTTTAAATCCGTAACCAAAGACGAAATTAGTGGATCAGGTTTATAATGATAAAGTTTATTGTCTAAGATTTTCCAAGTAGGAAAACGTTCAGGATAAGTAGATACCGAGAGAAAACGTCTTGTATACCAAGAATTGGTGTCCTGGACAATATTTACAGATTCTTTATTTTCGAACATGCGTGATAACGCATCTGGGACATGATGATATTTTCCCTTTCTGTGAATAATCTCAAAATCGTAACCTTGAAGGGACAAAGCCCATCTGGCGAGTCTACCAGTAGGATTCTTGAGATTATCCAACCACCTCAAACTGCTATGATCGGAAATAATTGTAAAATGGTAACCCTCTATGTAAGCGCGAAATCTTTCAATTCCCCAAACTACTGCAAGACATTCTTGTTCGGTAGTTGTGTAATTTCTTTCACTATCCGAGAGAGATCTACTGGCAAACGAAATGACATATTCCTGATCATCGATGGTTTGAGTCAAGACTATTCCAATTCCGGTACTACTGGCGTCTGTTTGGAGAACAAAGGGAACACTAAAATTTGGACAATATAGAATTGGGGCCTCAATTATATTTTTCTTTATTTGATTAAACGACAGTTGTTGTTCTTCAGACCAAATCCACTTTTGCTTCTTCTTTAAAAGTTTATTTAAAGGAGCAGAAATTGTAGCAAAATTTTGAATGAATTTCCTGTACCAGGATGACATTCCTAAAAAGCGTCTCAATTCTTTTATATTTTTAGGAGCAGGATAATCAACAATGGGGGAAACTTTATCGGGATCGACTAACAAACCATGTTCATTTACAAGAAAACCTAAATATTTCACTTGCGAACAGCAAAATTCGCATTTAGCAGGGTTCAACGATAATTTTGCGTCTTTAATTTTAGCGAGAACAATTTCTAACCATTTAAGATGATCAGCAAAAGTCTCAGTGACAATAATTATGTCATCCAAATAAGCAAAAACATTGGGCTCCATTTCAGGACCAATGAGATTATCTACCAGACGTTGAAAGGTAGCTGGCGCGTTAGTAAGGCCGAATGGCATCCTTTTGAAATGGAATAAACCACGACCTGGAACAGTAAACGCGGTTTTTTCTCTACTATTCAACTCTAAAGGAACATTCAAAAAACCCTTTTGGATATCTAAAGTTGAAATATATTTTGCGTTTCTTAATTTTTGTAGAATCGATTCCATTTTTGGCAAAGGATAAGCATCAGGTTTTGTGACTTTATTTAATTTACGAAAATCTAGGCAAAAACGATAACTACCATCGGTTTTTCTCACCATGACAATCGGATTAGACCAACCACTCTTTGAAGGCTCAACGATATCGTCAGCTAACATGTCATCTAATTCTTTATTGATTGCTTCCTGAACTTTGGGTGATACTGTGTAGTATCTTTGCTTAATAGGGGCCTGATTTTCTGTATTAATAACGTGTTCTGTCAAATTGGTCAATCCTGGCTTTCCGGTACCTTCGGGAAGATGCTTTGTCAAAAATTGATGAAGAATTTCCGATTCCTCAATTGTCAACTCACTTAAACCGTAACACAAGTCTGAACTCCAATCTTTTAAAACAAATTTATTACTCTCAAACGGATTATCCGAAAAACTCCAAGTTCTATCCCCATAATCAATTTTTAACCTGAAGGCTTTCAGGAAATCGAGACCAACTATAAATGGTACTGATAAAGAAGGTAAAATTCGAAAATTTAACTGTCTACCTTTTTCTTTAAGAGTTATAGGAACAATAACTTCCTGTGATACTAATTCAACATTTCCATTGGCCACTTGAACAAAACTTTTATTATTATCAATTTTGAGATTCAAATTTTCAATTAATTTTAAACCTTCTGACCCTACAAACGACCTTGAAGCTCCGCTGTCAACCAAAGCCTGAACTTTGTTTCCTAAAATAATCAATTCAATATACATCAAAGGTTCTGATTTAGAATAAGAAGTGGGAGAATATTTGATTTCAGAGACATTAAAAATTGGGCAAAAGTTTACCTTAGGATCGTTAAAATTTAAATCAAATTTTTCAAAATTATCTTCAGAGTCTTGAATTAATTTATTTTTATTCAAAGAATTATTTAAATCAATTTTTTCTGGGATCTCAAAATCAGGGTTATTAATGACTTTAGAAACGTCTTCGCGATTTAAAAAATATTTTCCACATTCACAGAAAATAGTTATGTCTAAGTCTTTTGGCATATAAGCACCTTTAAATTCAGTCAAGTCAGTAGATATATCTAAATATTTAATTTCAATTAAATCAGCGGTTTTTAAATTATTTGAAACCGAGAAAGAATCACTATTTAACGAATTGGTATTTTCTGAATGTTTAGAATTCGGGTCATCCGAAAGCTTTAGAGAAAACTGCGACCCACTAGGTTTCTCCAAAATTAGTTTTCCGTACATTTTTTACAATCGGGTCTTTTAACATTCTTAGCGCCACATTTAAAGCAAAAAATAGTTTTAGGTTCCGGACAATTACCATACCGATGACCTTTCTTATCGCAGTTGTAGCAAACTATATTTGAGGAAGAATCATTAGATTTATCTGAATTGTTTTGCAGAAAAGGATTTTTAGAAGCTTGACATTCTTTTGGATTATTTTGATTTTGAACCGTGGGATTAGAATTATTTTTAGTTTTATTAGCTGACTGGAAATTTTGAAGATTAGCTTTAACCGGATTAGTTTCTTTAGCAAGGAATAATTCACCAAAAAGATTCTCAACTGAAGATGAATCCTGCTGATCATTACGATCTTCTAAGAAAGCAACCATGTCTCTATTACGTTCTCTATTACGGTTATTAGCTTGTTTATAGGCTAAATCGGGTAGGAGTGATCTATCAGGAGTCGGAGGAGGTCTATACGATTTAGCAACTCGAAGACTCTTTTCTGCAGCTACAGCAACTTTCTCTAATTGTGAAAAACTATAGATGTTTTGTCTAGAAATTAGCAATTGTAAACGAGGTAAAAGATTTCTATGCGCAAAACTAATTTCTTCTGATTCGGAAAGATTTGGAACGACTCGATCGAATAAAGCCATCATGCAGGTTAAAAAATCTGCAACAGGTTCAAGATCCCCTTGAGTTCTGCGATAAATTTCTTGCCTTAACTCGAATTGAAAGTCCGCATCAATGAATCTAGACCTGAAAGCAAACGAAAATTCCTCAAAATCAGACCAACGATGTCTCAAACTCCTAAACCAGCTAAGCGCTATTCCCGAAAGAAAGAATGGAAGAATTTGAAGCAACACAGAATCTTCAACTGGAATTAACAACCTTCCTTCTACAATTTTCATGAGAAAAGCTTCAGGATCTTCTAACTTATTTCCCGAAAATTTCAGGTTCCATTTTCTCATGGTATCAAAGGCTTGGGAAGCAGTTAAAGAATTAGTTCTATGATTTTGGTAAGATGATCTGTAAGGATAATGATGATCATGAAAATCATCTGATTGATTAAACCTAACTTGGGGTCTATTTTCAGAGAATCTAGAATTTCTATGAGGAGTTTGCCTAACCGAAGAAGTCTTTGGAAAATGATAATCAAAATCTTCATTGATTTGATTCCTTTGAGTAAAATTAGGATTTTGCCTTTCAGCAGAATTTCTTGGAAAACGACAATTAAAATCATCAGCATCGTGACGATTTCTTTGATTACCAATAGGATTAAATTCACGAGAAGGATTATATGACTGACGATTCTCTCGATAAGGATTTCTAAAAGAATTGTTTGAACGGTGATTAAAATTGGAATCAAATCGGGGAGCATTAATTTGAGAATCTAATAAACTTTCGTTTGGTTGAAAATTATCCCTATTATTCGGCACAAACGATTCATGATCATAATCCTCATCAAAAGTTATTAAATCTGACGAAATTGGTGATCCAATTGGTTTATTGCCATCATTTAAATTGATCAAAGGTTGTTGTAACTGATCATACGGATTTAGCGACTCGATCGGGTTTGGAATCAATTCATCCACCAAATTTTTAGATTGATCCATGATTCTTGGTAAATGAAGATTTTTAATTAATCTGTTTCTTTTTGCTCCTAAATTTCCTAAAATATTCAATCCCCTGCTTCTTAATTCACGATTCAACTCGTCTTTATTTAATTGAAAAATCCAGCCATTCGGATCCGATCCTGATTCTGCAAATGCCATAATTAATATTTTAGATCGATAATAATAATTTATCAAAAATCTACAAGACTAGAATTCAAAATATGTTTTAAATAATTTTCCTAAACTCAAGGTTAGAATAAAATTAAAAATCAAAATTCAATTGGATTAAGGATAGGTTAAGCAACTGGAAGGAACGACGATGGATTGGTAGCTTTAGTTCGGAATTGGTAGAAAAGCTGCCGAAAATGTCACAATGTTTTAAATTTATAAATTCATTAATAATTAATCAGATTAAAATTCAAATCAATTCCTGAAATTAAAATAAATTAGATTAATCTGTAACATAACCTCAAAATTCTAAATTACAAAATTTCAAAATAATCTTAATCTTTTCAAATAACTAGATGTTTAATTAAACTTTGCCCCCCACGTTGGGCGCCAAATTGTAATCGAATAAAATTTTAATTAATTAATCTAAATCAATTAATCAACTTAAGTCACGATCACAATTTGGAAGATTTAAAAAAAAAATCGAAAAGTCGGGCGCCAGATCTTTCTTGGATCAAAAAAAAAAAAATAATAATAATAATAAATAAATTAACTCAATTAAAGTGACGCAGAATAAGGTTAACGACCAAATAGGAAGCTTAACCTAAAATTACACCAGCAAGTTGACAACCAAATAGGAAGCTCAACTTCAATAAACAAAAAAAAATAAATAAATAAAAGAAAAGTAACCCAAATTTATTAATCTTCCACGACTAATTCCGCTAGCTTAGCCCCAATCTGGATGATAGTAGAGGGGATGGTTCTGTAATGCACTTTATTTGAAAAGATTATAATAATTTAAATAAGACATCTACATAATTAAATAAACAATATTTTATTCAGAAAAACAATGTAAATTTGATACAAATGACAAATTTTGAGGTTAGGAAACTTTTTTTTTATAAAGTTAACAATTGATTAAATAATCAACTACATTTTTAACAATTTGGAAAATAAAATTAAGTTAGGATAAATCAGGTTAAGTTAGGTTAAGTTAGGTTAAGTTAAGTTAAATTAAACCAAATTAATATATAAAAAAAAATATATAAATATAAAAAAAAATAAAAAATATAAATATAATCCTAAACTATGAATTAGTTAGGAATAACAATTCCAAGACTTGGTCCAATCTAAATCAAATTTAATCCAAAAGCAAATTAAAGCAATTTTTCATTAATAACTAATGTGACATTTTTTTTTAAATAAATAAAGGATGAGTTTTGGAACAAAAGGAAAAGGAAAGCAAAAATTTAATTTCAAGTTAATTTTTAACAGGTTAAGTTTAATTCGCACGAATGAAAATTAATAAATCAATTTTAGAATCTTTAAGAAACAAAATAAAATAATAAAATACGAATTTTATTCAAGAGAAATGATAGAAATCTTACCATACGAAAAAAAATCCAAACTTCGAAATCAAAATCAATATTTTAAATTGTTGAAATTTTCCAATTTTTCTTTAAAATCTTTGTCCAAAAATTAATTAATCCTTGAAATCGTCCAATTTAGAGCCAGAGAGAATAAATATAATCGTTAAATTAGGTGAAATCCAAATAATTTCGAAAAGATTCCGTCCAATCTCAATGAATGATTAATAAAAAGTGAAAAAGTGACGTTAGTTATTTTCCATGGTTACCAGCGTAACCATGGAGAAATAATTGTTCCAAAGCTCATAAAAAAAAAGAAAGCTACTCTAAAAAAATTAATTTAGATCACTAAATTGACATAAATGAAGTTGGCTACATTCTGTTGTTTCTTAATTCTATTGGTCGAAAGAAAAAAAAAGAATATTTGAATCTTCAAGGAATCTTCATAAAATTGAATAAATCTTCTGAATTAATTACGATAATTAATTCGATCCAGTTGATGTTAGATTATTATTTTACTCTTCCAATATCATTTCAATGGAGTGAACCAGCCAACTGAAATCCTAGTATCCCAAGAAAATGATAAAATATTATCCGAATTTCCTGGATCCAAGTGGATATAGTCCCGGTCACATAAATTGACAATTATATGGGCTTTGGCTACCCGCAGCAACAAGAGATCCAAATAAAATTTAGAATTAATAATAAAACCTTCCAAGGCATGAAATTTTTAAATGTCACTCCAGGTGACTAAGTCAAATCCTTTATACGTGGCAGGAAACGCAGCAAGAAAAAGGTTGGCATTTTAAATAAATTCAACAAAATAATCCTTGGGTTCGATCAAAAGATTTTTCAGATGAAGATCAATTACATAAATCCAGAAAATAAATCGATAAAATTCTTCAAATCAATAATCCAATATTTTTTAGGTTAGGCGGCAAAATTCGAATTAGAATATTATGTTAGAAAATTCAATAAATCCTCTTCAGAGATTTCAAAATTAACAAACAGGTTACATAATTTAGACAGCAATTTCCAACAGTTCATTTTTTTGGCGGTAAATTCAAAATTTTGGCAGGTTGAAATCCAGTTTAAATCATCAAATCCAAATTTAATTCAAAATTTCCAATAAAATCCAAATTCGTAATATTTTCCTCAATACATGCGTTGACTCGAAACAGGTTAACATAAATAGAAAGGGAATAATTAAAATTAAGTTCTAATAATAAATTAAATTTTGAACCAAGTCTTGGAATGTCGAACAATCATTGAGATCGGATTATTTTAATTAGAATAATTAAATTTGGAACAAAATTTTTATTTTAAACAAATTTAGCAATTAAATTAAATTGAAAGAAAAATCGGAAATTGATTTTTTTTTTTTTTTTTTTTTTTTTTTTTTTTAATTTAAATTAAGCAACTTGTGAATTGTAAAATTCTTCTAAACAAATTTTACAATGTCACAATAAAAAACATGGACTTAGTTTTGTTGCATTTCACATTTAAAAATATTTATTATTTTCAAAATGAACTGATCGGTTCATTTATATGCGTCCTATAGGGCATAAATAACTGATTAGAATTTAATTTTTTTTAGTGCGAATTACCTTTCGCTGTACTTCAAGATCATTTGGGATACTTATATCAAAATATTATTTAAAATTTCTTCAGAGTAATTCATGACACTTGGAAATATTTCTTGGTACTTGAGGATAATTCATTTCAGAAAAGAATCCATCAGTAGCGCCCCCGGACACTGTGACCGATTACTCGAAAAAAGGGTGTGCTGACTTTGCTTTCATGTTTGAAGATCCCCTATAAAGCAAAACCCACAGGGAAAACTGTCCCTCTTGATGTCTTACAGATAATCCGAAATACTTCAAAATAATTCAAGATATACTTCATGATAATTCACATTGCTTCAGATAATTCAGTATATACAGTATACACTTTGTGTAATTCAAGATAATTCAGGATACTTTAATACAAGTGTGTGCAACACACATTTAAATGTACTTTTTTATATATACTTTCAATACAAAACACAAAACATTCAATATAACGAGTATCGACAGTGTGAATAATTTTATCCAAAAACTGTTTGATTTTAAAATGCGCTTTCAATCCAAATTTTAAAATTTCCTTATATTTAGGAAAAATTTAATTCTATAATAATTGTATAATTTATGTTATACGGTAAATGTACAAAGACAAACTCCTGATGCAACAGTTACGATTTACTGTTGATTTTAACTTAATATCGTTAACTAACACGAAAATAGTGATAACAATGAGTGACCTGTCGGACTTGTGAATAAATAGAATTTTTAGGTTACGTCCGTTACGTTTAGAAAACAAATAAATCCGAACTACTTTAATAAGTAACACAATAATGGCAGCACTTTATTTCAAATAATAAACGATATGACAAAACGTTTTAAGACTCTAAATTGTTAAAAGTATTATGTATAATATTACTTTTAAGTACAGTACGCAAAAGTAGTCTTTAAAGTACTACGCACATGCGCAGTAGTAGCCCTCGCAGTTAATCGCAGAAAAGGATACACTGAAAAAAATATTTCCGTGGAACTGCGATAATTATGGGCAGATTGGCAATATTTTATTGCTGTTTTGGGAACTGTCATACGTATTGGTGTTTTAGCCATACGGCTGGGTGAAACCGCGAGTCATATTGTAAGGTTAGGTAAAATGGACAGTGGCGCACCGGTGCATTATGGGAAATTCGAACGTACACTGTAAAAAATCCCAAAGTAGGAATTACAGACAGCCTGTTAAAACTTATTAACCGTCAAAATATTAACATCATCTGACGCAGTAAATTGTTTGCGTCAGAAACAGTTAATTAACAGTTTGATTGCTATTCGACAACTTGTATGTACTTTTACAGTGTATGACGTATCGTTTGTACGACCGGCTGTAATAATACTCCATCAGACGAGGAAAAAAAAGACTTCAAGTTCTAAGTAGTAAAATTATTGAGGTTCAATAAAAATCTGCACAGACTGTTAAATTACAAATAGTTTGTAAAGTAGCTATCGGTGTGTAATTCAACAAACGGCAGTATGTTTACAGACTACGGTCTGTAAAATATGTCCTCCGGTGTGTAAAATGTGTTCTGCGGTCTCTAAAATACTATTGTGTCGTAAAATTACACTGAGAAATTTGTATTGAATTTTCCTGTTAGGTGATACGTAAAGCGTTTATCAGGGCTATCCTAAGAATATTACCCAACTTTTATGAATTTTCCTTCTCTGTTCGGTGTAGTTTTATCATACGTATGAAATTCCCACTGCAGTTCCATAGAAAATTACCGTTTCTGTTTAATTTTCCACCCACAGTTGGTTGACATAAAAATTACACAGGACGGTCCTGACAATTTTCATAAAAATATAGAATCTAAATGTCTCAAGATTAGCGGTGGAAATTCAACAGATTTGTTAAAATTTCTCAGGATATTTAATAAAATTCGTATGTAGGTTCTATTTAATTTTATGTCAATCGACTATCGGTGGAAAATTTAATACATAAAATTTTCACAGCGTATGACCGGTTGTAATTTCCTTCCCTGGAAATAAAAACTTATTGCTAAATTTCTTGGTGAATCGGAGATTTTAAGAAAGTCCTGGTGAATTTGGTTGTAGTTGGTTCTTAAAAGGAAATCTCCGATTCACTTTTTCCAATGTTTTTTACAACCTAACCTACAAACATTTGATCCGATTCACAATTGTTAAAAAAGATTCAGAAAATTTCTTAACAGGACAGCCGTAGGAAATCACTGATTAAAGACAACAAACGATTCAACACCATATAAAATTTCAATCTTCAAACTGCTTTCTTAAAATCTCCGATTCACCAAAAAATTTAGCATTAAGTTTTTATTCCCGGGGCTCTTAATCCTTCTTCATCAACGTATATCCAAAATCTTTCAAGTGCACCAATAGTCTGGTGGATGTTCCGCTCGACTGTGGAGTAAAGATGCGCGAGTTCAATTCTTCCCGACCAGTTTTTTTTTTAATTTGATTTTTTGTAGTTACGCTAGGTGGTCAGTAATTTAACAGGCTGACGATAATTTCACACAAGTCTGTTAATTTACGCACAGGTTAGAAATTTATTCCCGGTACATAATTAAACAAACGGGTCGAGTTTTTACATTCCGTCCGTAAATCTACACTCGGACTCTGTTTTTCTACAGTTGTTTGTATTTTTACAACTTCTGACTTGAAGTCTTTATTTTCCTCGTCTGACGCTGTAATAGTACAGGCACGATTTTTTACAGTGTATAGTTGACAAACTTCTACATAACCTGTCAACCATATACTCAAATGTCTAATCTCATCACAGTATTTTTTTCAGTGTACTTTACATACAAAAAATAGGCGCGAAAAATAAGTTTTAATGCTTGAGTTATATAAAATTAATTTTTTCATTTTCTATTACTAGTAAACTAAAGATATTTTGTGACGAATGATGATTTTTTTTATGTTATTCATGATGCTCATTTAAATGTTGAAAATGGCGGACGAAACAATGTCATGATAGAACTAAAAGAAAAATTTGCAAATACTACGATTGAGATGGTAATGTTTTTTAAGGATAATAGTTTGAAAAAAATGCTGTTTAATAAATATCAAAAAAAAATTTGATTTGTATCTCATTGAAATGCTTACAAAATAAAATATCAACATTCACCAACTAACGCTGGTTAAAGAGTCAAAGTGCACATTTACCAATTTTACATGGTAAATGTATTTTCATTAATTTAAAATTTTACCACTTACCAACTACAATTTTGTACTTTTATCGTAACATATATAACTATATACTACATGTATAATGTTTTAATTATGGTAACATTTGTTTCAGTAATATACAATTTTACACAATCGCCTTGTACCTGTATTCATAAAGTCGTGACTTATTTCTTAAGATCACCTTATAAGTATTCTTCTTCTTCATCTTCTTTCTTTCTTTGAAACAAGAAGAAGAATGCTTAAGGTGATGTTAAGAATAAATCACGACCGTAAGGAAGAAATGTTTTCAGTATAACTTACTATATTATTATTTATGATAGACTTCCGATTAAAGTCACAAACGCAGAATAATTCTACTCAAGATTTTAGAAAATGACCCTATTTCTGCCAGTTTGCAACGAAATTACTAAAAATATGGGAATAATTTTCCAAAATCTTGAGAACAATTTTATACTTATGACTTAAATCTGCCATTGTTTTAGTACACAGGAAAAAGTGGGTCAGCTGCTGCTTCTAACAAAATTTAGCAGATACCTATTTATCCACCACAGCTAAATATATCTGCTAAGACAGCTAATAGTTAATAAGTTCGCTTTGGTAGCTAACAGGTATGGATACTACACGGAAAAAAATAATTTTTCGAATTTTACAAAACTTTTTTGCACTCTTGGATAAAGCCATTTACTAAACTCAGTTTCAGGTATGTGCAGAAAAGTTTTGTAAAATGTACTGAAATTTCAGCACAAGTTACGGAATTCTTTGCAGTAACTGCAAATAATTTTGCACTTTGTGCTAAAATTTCAGGATATTTTACAAAACTGTTCTGCATATACCTGAAACTGGGGTTTGTAAATGGCTTTATCCAAGAGTACAAAAAAGTTTTGTAAAATTCGAAAAATTATTTTTTTCCGTGTATAGCTAAACATAGTTATTTGTCCTAGGGACAGCTAAAACTTTTTAGCTATATTATCTACACCTGTTAGCTACCGCAGATAACTTTTAGCTCTCGTATAGCGAATGTATCAGCTGTCTTAGCTAATATTTAGCTGTGATGTCTAAATAAGTATCAGCTAAATTTTTTAGCTGTGGCAGCTAACTCATTTTTTCCGTGTAGTCAACATTTTGACTAAATTGAATTTGACTGATTGAATGAATAAGTAGTCATTTAATGAATGAAATCAATCAGATTTTAACTGATTTAGGTGTTTCCTGTGGCAGCAAACTGCTGGCTGGGACATCAACTTGCTGAAGTATCAAATATGTTACTTGTGGCGCAAAATTTATGCTGCAAATATTATAGTTTGATGTTACATTTAATTCATTTCTTTCCCTGTATAAGTATAAACCGAATCTTCTATACACACTAAAAAGAGAATATTAATTTAGGACGTGTCTTAAATGCAGTAAACCCTGCTATATAAATGTTTATGCAAAAAATACTATCATAATCAAGATGAATTTACAATAATTACAAATTTACCTTTTTAAATTAGTGCTTCACGTTTTTATGCAAATTTGAAGTTTTTAATTTTTTTTTGGCACAGTTTAAGGCAAAATAAAAATCTGTAAAATAAGCAAAAGCTGTCTTAAAAATGCGTCTTAAAGTCATTCTTTTTACCGTGTATGTAATTCTCGAAGTAGTTAGATTAATCCAATAAATCATAAAAAAATAAATGACCCATCCAGCGAATATATCACAGTAACATGGACAATAATTAATAATTTACTCATGTTTACATTGTTAACTGGAACAGTCATTTAGTTCTTTCAGTGCATTGGTGAATTTCGAGGTGAATTTAAAACCATTCATATCTCTTATTCAGATAAACCTTTTACTATTTTAGTGAAATATGCAGTTAATATAGAAAAGCTTTATTCAGCTAATCACATTGTTAACTGGAACAGTTATTTAGTTCTTTCAGTGCATTGGTGAATTTCGAGGTGAATTTACAACCATTCATATCTCTTATTCAGATAAACCTTTTACTATAAATTTTAATGAAATATGCAGTTAATATAGAAAAGCTTTATTCAGCTAATCCAGATGCACTCTCTTAATCTAAATTACTAAAATATTTTCACCGATTTCCAGACAGTAATTGACTTCTATCTTCTAGCCGTCACATTTAATGAAATGTTCATTCATCTTCATTGATTTTGCCAACTGAAATAGCCATAATTTGTTTTCTGAAAAGGGAATCATCAACAATTCGAACTTTAGGGAGCACTTTTTTATTTAGCTCATAATGTGATACATTTCTGTGTGTAACTGATGCAGATACATTAGTTTCATTTACCAAAAACTCCTAAATGTGCAACAGAATAGCACACAGTTCTGATTTATTTTTTCTCTCATTGGCGTCCCTTACACCCAGGCAGGAGAAATCGCGATTCTCTCTTCGTATAACATGCTGCTTTTACACTTTACACTTACAGAGTTTAGATAGGAAGACCGAGAGAAAGTGAGGCAAATAGAAAGAGGGAGAAGTTGACTGTGTTGGGGAAGTAAGGGATCGGAAAAGATAGAAACGAGGAGGGGTAAAAGTTCGTTCGTTGCACGTTACAGGGGAAGGTTGGGGGGACAGAGGAGGCAGAGTAGGGGAATGACATAGGGGAAGATTGAAAAGTGGGGGGAAAAAGTACAGGCAGAGAGCAATGTCAGTACTGAGAAGGGTAGGGAAGGGGAAGAAAGGGGCAAGAGGAGAGGTATATGGGAGGGAGGGTCGTTCCATTTGGAGTTCGGTTTCAGTTCGGCTTTACTCTTCGTGGAGTAACTTTATATCTCGTGTTCTACTGCATTTTGAGACGCTTTACTGTTTTCTAGTACGACCTTATACCGCGCTCCTACTTTCGGCGCCATCGTCTCGCTTGGATTCACAGTGCCAGTTAGACTAATTATCATGTAATTTTAATTAGTAATCATTCTGGATGGAAGGGATATGTGAAAATGTGTTGTGAGTGAGCAAGCAGTGGAGGATAACTCGCATCTTGATATCCTACAGCTAACGAGAGGGGAAAAAAGTCGACAATCGGGAAATTTGTGACTTGCTGGCCAAGACAAGAGGCGTTCTACAAGCCGCCCGGCTATGTCGATGTCTGGAGCGAGGTCGGCGCACACAAAGAGGATCGGCCGTCGAGACTTTAATATAGTTTGTGTGGTGACTATCCTATAGCAATTTTGTACTTGTAACAGAGGTAGAGCCGGCTGAGATAAAGCTGAGAGTAAAATGCTCTACTGCCAGAGGGAATAACATTAGGCCTCCGTACGTAGGCTCATGCGTACAGAGGCTAACCCGCCTTCATATAGGTGAGTTCTGCATGTGTGTAATATATCTAGGGGGGACGTATCAAACGCGGGCATTTTCGCGTACTAAAATGAGTCTAGGATTGCTAGGGTGCATAAAAAAACGGTTTTTTAACCAAGCCGTTTCGATAAAGAGGTATGATTGTTTCGTCATTGGAGTTGGATTCGGTTATTGTTGTTGTGGAAAGTAATAACACAAGTACCTAATACATGATGAGGCATGCTCTAGCCTTGTTAATAATGAAGTGATGTGACTATTTTTTTAAACATTGCAGTATTTTTATAAAGTAGGTTATCAAGAACAGTTTGTAGATAAAGTGGAATATTTTTTAATGTTTGATGCGGTGCAAAAAAGAAGCTCAAGATGCGGAAGTAAGTTGAATTGTAACACATCGTTGTATCGGTGGTGAAAACTACCACATGCTACAATCCATGAAAGGAGGGGTCCCTTTCGCCCTTCAAAAACGGAAACGATTTTATGAGACGCGGATGCAAGTTTCCCTGGAATATTTTCGAGTATTTGTTACATTAGCAAATGCTAAAGTAATCCAGAGAATGTTGTTTATGTCTATAAACGTAGTCTTGTGACTAAATTATAAAGAGTGAAGTGAATAATTATCTTTAATGAATTTTTGACATGGTGTTAATTATTGTCATTTAATGGATAATTTTTTACATTTATCGATCCTTTGCTTAATGAATTAATGCCTCTGTATAACTTAGAAAACAGTAATATTATTGGGCTTTTGTAAAGAAGCACATCTGTTAGTAATTATAAATCTAAAATGTTAAAGTTGAAATATTGCTGTATACTTTGGGTTTTCTTTAAAAAGACGAAGAAATGTCAGTACACCAAAAGTAGAGCATTATTTAAAAATAAATTCACTCTGAGAAAAGTGATTTTGCAATTAGCCAAGAGTATTATAAATAACTTCAAAGGTGATCGAAAGTGTGTTGTGTTGGTTCGTAAAAAGCTAAAAGTAGTCAAAGTTTAATTATCTTTGGTTGGTTTTATCAACTCAAAAGATAAATAAATAATAATTCAAAAATAATTTCAAATTTTATCTATTTAGTAAAAATAAACAGTTTCCGGATTGAATAACTTAGTCTTAATTCTCCGTAAATTAATTATGACATTTGGTGATAATTTATCTAATGTTCATTTAATTGAATTTTAATGCACAATTTATAGGTTTTTTAATGAAAGGATCTTTTTCTTATTTCAGATTTGTCTAATGAGGGAAAAGCAGGTTACAAAAATGACTGGAATGAGTAAAAGAACATATCTTAGGGAGGTTAATCCCTATCTGATTTGTCCATTATGTCGAGGATACCTAATAGATGCAACAACTGTAGTCGAATGTTTACATTCCTGTAAGTATTTGCACTATTTATATTTCAATTATTGGATGTTAAAGATACAATTTTATGAACTTTTAATGAACATTTTTCAATTTTCTTTTTAGTTTGCCGAAGTTGCATTTTGAAGCATCTTCAGGTAGAAGCACAATGTCCCTCCTGTTTACATTTATTGAATAAAGCTAAGCCTAATATTAAGTAAGTATATAAAGAATCTCGTAAAAAATTATTTGTAACTCTTATTGGCTTACATTTTCTAAGACTGCAATTGAAATTAAGTTCCAATAATAAAACAATGGAAAGATTAGCTAATAAACATAACTTATTGCAGAGCCGATAAAGCATTGCAGGATATTGTTTACAAACTCGTGCCAGGACTTTATCACAAAGAAATGAGGAAGAGAAGGGATTTCTACAAAAAACATCCAGAACATGGTAAGTCTTGAATTAATCTCTATTTGGAACATTCTGATACTTCGTTTGTTTACTTTTGATCGAGCTTTTGATTTAATCTTTAAATTTAAAGCTTATACTAATACACTTATAAAAAGGAACTCTCTGCTTAAACATAAAGTAACATTTTTCTAAACATTATAAATTGTTATAACAACAGTTGTCATCATTTTAATTCACTAGAATTATCATTTAATCTAATTTTCACTCTACTGTTTATCCATTAGCTCTAATTTTCCTTTTGCAGAAATGTTATATATTTTAAAAAAACTGGTTTAGCTTGAACCGAATTTTAATTTAGCCGAATTCTCATTTGACATAGTTTCAAGTAAGTCAAATTTTCAAATAACAGAATATCCAATTTATCAAATCTTTATTTCTCCTAATTTGTAATTGCACAAATTGATATTTGGTAGAATTCTTAAAACACAGAATTCCCATTTGATCGAAATTGCAAATGTCCACACATCCGGCAGAAAGATTTGACACGAATTTTAAAATTGGCCCATCAGAAATGATCAAGAAAATCATGTTTGGTCAATTTTAAAATTCGTGTCAAATCTTTCTGCCGGATGTTCGGACATTTGCAATTTCGGACAAATAGAAATTCTGTGTTTTAAGAATTCTATCAAATATCAATTTGTGCAATTACAAAATCGAACAATTGAAGATTTGATAAACTCGACATTCTGTGATTTGAAAATTGTACTTAGAATTATGTCAAATGTAATTCTATAAAATGAAATTTCTGTTTAATATGAATTCGGTGACCTACAAATTCTGTAATAAATTGTGAAAATAAAAACTAGAAGAGATTAAATCCTAGTAAAACGAAAATTATGTCAACCAATAAAATAGATAAATAAAAAAAATGGATATGTCTACTCAAGCTAAAACAGTTTCTGTAAAATAACATTTCTGTAAAAAGATAATTAGAGCTATTGGACAAACAGTAGAGTGAAAATTAAATTAAATGATAATTCTAGTGCAATAAAATTATGACAACTGTTGGTTCGGTGCAATATGTTTAGATTTTTTAAAAAATTAATAGAGATTTTTAATCTCTTTTTTATATTTTCAAAATGTATACTTTATAGGTTTATTAAGGTATTAGTCGCGTAAAATGATTTTCGTCAGATTTTTTTAAAACTTTGTATCTGTATTCATGAGGTATTTATCTATGAAATGAGATCTATCCTATTAATTTTGACCACTTCTGAGCTTCAAAATATTAATTCAAAGTTTATACCTTTTACATGCAATAGCACAAAATGCATGTAAAAAATGTCTCTTATATTCAATTATAAAAAAACAAGTCGTCAGTTTTTCAAATAAAACTACTAAGTTACACATTGAGATAAAATAAATCCTTTAAAAAAAAATTAATTTTATTGACCACGCCGTATAAAAAATACAATAATTTAAAAATTCATAATTTTTCATTTTCACGTGGTTTCATTGAAAAATGTCGAAAACGTGTAAGCAATACATCACGATAACTTATAGTACCTGACTCAAAATCGTGAAAATTACATATATTATATTAGAAGAGGTCACAAGGAAGCAAGTGAGTTGATATAAAAGTTTATTTTTTGTTCTTTTTATTTTGCGGGAGTTTTGCGGGAGCATTTACGCGACTAATACCTTAATTGTTATTAAATCAAACTAAATTATTAAAGTATTTAAAATCGTGCATTACCGCAAATTAGATGTGTGGAAAATTCAGGCGTCCACAGAAATATAACATTTTCAAAAATCCAAGTCTTTTTTAAAAGATATCGTTGCACTGACAATTTGTGAGAGAATTTTTGTTGGACAAAAAATCGTTATGAACAAAAACGCTTAGTTATACATTGAGAACAATACTCAAAAAAATACGTTATATCAAATAAAAATTTTATGAGTGTAGAACAATATAGATAACAAGTACCTTTTAAGTTAATAGAAAGTGTGCGTAACAGCTTAAAAAGTGATATTAGTGCAAAGTTATTGAAGCATAAGAATGATGTATCTGCAAAATATAATACTTCAGCAGATATTCCGCATATTTACATTTTAAATTCATACATTTACATTTTAAGGTGTAACAGCATAACTGAAATTTGAGGTTAAACCAATTAATTTCGTACAAAATAGATCCACTGAGAAAAGTGAAAACAAAATTACTAAATGTAACCACTTTTCAATTAAATGTTAACGAGTAATGCTGCTGAAATAGGACTGGCAAAACTTATTCCTTATTATGACAGAGTGAATGAGGTTATGTTTTCCTGTTCACTGTAAATTTTTTTTTTTTTGTTCCTAACCTCACTTTAGACTTGTAATTTTACAGAAAACTGTCCCTTAATCTATTTTAGAGCAACAAATATATATGCACTTTTTGTAAATTTCATAGTTTTCAAGTAGCACATTCACAGCTTTATGTAAATTTACCACTTTCAAAATAGATAACAAATTAAACTCTTGTTACCTATTTTCAAAGTGGTAAACTTACATAAAGCTGTGAATGTGCTACTTGAAAAATATGAAATTTACAAAAAGCAAATTTACAATTACATTTGCTGCTTTAAAAAAAAAAGTGCTTTGAAAACAAAATTTAATCAAGCATTTGAAAACTAATTCTTGTAATAATCCAATCGTTGACCCAAATAAGAAATCCTTATGGCTAAATAAAAAGTAATGTTTGAAATATAAAAGCTCAAATGTCAATCTTCAATGACATGCATGATAACTAAATAAAATATTGAAACTACCAGTTACAAATTATAAGGATCCATAAAGACAATTGATGATAATTATGATTATGACGACCATTGTCGATGACAACTAATTATTGTTACATATATTTATGTCTTTTGATAACATTTCTGACAACCAACAATTATAATAACAACTATAATTACTAATATATGACCCTCCGCAATTGAAGGAACTTATCACAAAAAAACTAATTTTTAGTTTTTTATCCCAATTGAGACTTTAAATGCTTTTTATTTCAAAAAATCAGAAATTGTCATTTTCAAGTAGGAAAGACTGCTCTACAGGATATTAAAGAATAAACAACGTTTTGTTAACAAACCTATTTTATTTTGAAGAAATTCTGAAATTTATATTGTTTAAAAAGGAAACAATTATCTACTGTTGTCAGGGGTTTATTTTTGAGTAAATTTTCATCTTGTTATAAAAATACATTACAATTAATGAAAGGTTCATTTTCTGCTCATTTTGCTTATTGCCATACTTAATGGAATATACTATTAGCTTGATTTTAGTGTTAAATATTTTATTAAATTCTTCAGTCTGAAATAATTAAATCTTATGGAAATTTGAGCAGTTTACTATTGAATGGTCTCTTCTATTTCTATTTTTTTCTTATATAAAAATGACGTTTGAGATCTATGATTCTTTTTATTGCGGAGCGTCACATATGATGACCACTATTTACATTGCACTGAAAGAAACAAAATTTAGTGTCATTAGGTACAATCTGGTACATGTTGCGGTTAGCAGTTTCTTTTTGAGTAAACATTAAAATTAGTTTTTCTTATACATTTATTCGTCAAAAGTAGTAATTCTCTATATTTATTATATAAATATAGTAATGGTACTATATTTCTAAGTTAATACTGTTTCATTGTGCGCATAATGTAATAGGTAAAATTAATTTATACAAAAATCGAAAGTAAAGTTTAGTCAGTTCTAAATTGAACATTTAAGAATGGCTTATTATGACGAATGAAACTAAAAAATATTAAGAAATAGTGTTTCAAAACACACAAATCATAAGGAGTTGTTACATTTCTTGCATCAATTTTTTGAAATGATGTAAAAAATGATATCTTTATGCATTATTTTGATCACTTCAGGTATTGTATGATCTTACAGATGCTAAATTATTATCATCTCTAACAAAACTTCTCAATGATTATGACTACTGACGAAGGTGACAAATAATTGTTGTCATAAACAATTACAGTGGAGGGAAATATTACAGATGATGACGCCTATCAACAATGATGATCATTGATTATTGACATTGATAGTTACATGTAAAATACTAATCGTGCTGACCACTAAAAATAATTAACACTGGCGATTGCAACTGATAATGGTGACAATTTATTAAAATCATTAATGATTACTCGGAATTAGAAAAGATATTTAATGATGACCATTAGTAAATAATTCGATCCGCATGCTAAATTCTTTGCTATTTTCTCTCAGTGTAGTTATTATTACATTGTCATTATCGTCATCAACCATCGCCAATATTGATCATTAATATTGTTTTTCAAATCAGTCATGTTTCCCAATTATTTGTAAACAATACTGCCATTATCTTACTAATCTTCATTATTAAATGTCATCTTTTCTCATTCCGATTAATCATTAATGACTTTCATAAGTTGTCATCATCGTCAATTGTAATGGCCAGTGTTCATTATTGTTAGTGGTCGGCACGATTAGTATTTTTACATGTAATTATCAGTGTCAATAATCAGTGATCATCATTATTGATAGACACCATCATCTGTAATATTTCTCCCTCCCCTATAATTATATGATAACAAATACTTATCACCTTCGTCAAAAACCATAGCCATTGTTGAGTTTTGTTAACAATGTTAATAATAATCGGTGATCATTGGTGTTCATTACCATCAGTAATATTTCTTTTTCCTCATAAGAATATCTGTGACAATAATAATTAGTTGTCATTTTGGTCAGTAATCGTCGCCTTGCATTGATCATTATTGTCAGTGGTAGTCATGATTATTTTTCTTGTTATCTTTAATCATCGACACCAATATGTAGTGTTATCATTATAGTTGGTTGTTGTCAGTAACGTTATTTTATCCCGAAAAATACTCTGCAACAAAAATTAATTGTCATCATTAGTGGTCTTCGCCAGTGGTCATCAGTGTTAGTGAATACATATTAATGATTCTCATCATACTGTAAAAAGAAACATCTTAAAATGCATTGTAGTCACTTTTAAGACGTTTAAAGTATCTTATATTTTAGCTTCCATCTTAGAAAACTAATACATTTTAAGATACTTTTGCTAACTTTTCGGAAACATCTTAAAAGTGACTACAAATGTATCTTAAATTAAGATACCTACTTTTTGTAGTGCAATCCTTCTTTTTTACAATTGTCAGTTTTGATATCCGACTTTTGTGTTCAAGTTTGAATTTGATTTTAATGACCTGGGTTTTCCACAACGAAATCATACAATATCCATTAAAATAAGAGCAGAAGAATGTTTTTTAAAAAATACGGACTCTATAATGAAAAAAAATGTTATAGTCTCTGTAAAATCACTACAATTTTCGAGAGTTTATTTCTTTGTAATGATACTTGCAATGAATTTATAGAAATGCAAATTGCTTATTGAATACATTACAAATAAGGATGGACATTTAGGTATTAAAATTATTATCATTAGGAGCAAATTATATCAGAAATTATAAAAAAGAAGAAACCAGATTATAAAATAAGCAATTTATTAATTTTTTAATTTGTATTTCTGCTAGAGAAAAAGAAAGTTCCCATTCCTATATATATATACTTATAATTATTGTTTACTTAGTTTTACTTATAAATTAATAAATTTTGTATTATTCATAATTAATAGCGGATTCTGCAACACCAGAGCAACGAGGTGACGATGTGAGTGGAAGACTGATATTTGCACCAGAAGATGCAATTAGTTTGAGCTTAGAATACCTTCCACCTGGTGCTGATCCTTTAGCGATAATTTCGACTACCAATGATCTGGATGCGTTACAGTCAAACGCAAATAATTCCCCGACAAATACCAAAAGTGAAGAAAGTAATCATGATTGTAATCGAAGGTATTTACAGTGTCCAGCTTTAGTGACAATTGCACATCTGAAAAAGTTTTTGGCTCTGAAGTACAGTGTAGATGTGACTCGATATTCTATCGAGATTTGCCATAGGCGAGCACCTCTTCCTGAACATTGGACTCTAATGGATGTAGCCTATATCTATGCATGGAAACGGGTAAGTTGATTATAATTTAAAATCAATATTCCATTTCTCTAGCCAAATTTTTTTTTACCGCAATAATCACGTACTACAGAAAAATTGCTCATGTGTGTACGTCCGCATGAAAAGTCCTCATTTTGTCGATTTTATTTCCAGAGCTATTTGCATTTGTCTAAAAGTAGTTCAGATTTTTATATCTTTTTTTTTTATTAATGAAAAAAATTGCAGAATGGTCCATGTCGAATCAAACGTTTTATGATAAATTTATCGTAATTAACAACACGAAATAATCTTAATTTTAATTTTTAGTTAGTATAGAAGCTAATGGGAAATTCGAACTTTAAACTCTTTAAACTCGTTTTTCTTTAAACTAGCTTTCTGATTCTTCTAACTTTATATCCTTGCAGCTTTGCGAATTTTTCATCTAGAAGGGTCTAAGGCATCTCAATTAATCTCAATTAATCCAAATTTGCACTAACTAGAATTTTCCAGTCACCGAACTCATATTTGACATAATTTTAAAATTTGCGCCAAATTTTTTTTTGACGGATGTTTATTCGGTCATTTTCAGAGTCGGGCATATGGATATTCGACGTTTCAAGAATTCTATCAAATATGAATTCGTGTAAATCAAAATTCGAGCAAATGAAAATTCTGCCAAATAGACATTCTGTCAATTATAAAAGTGGCTAAATTAACATTCGGTTAAATGATAGTTCTGATGAATTAACATTCGGTAAAATTCATGTTCCTTTAAACAGACAGTTAAATTAGTTAAATAGAAATTCTGGGAAAAGAAATTTATGACAAATATTAAATCATTTAATGAAGTTCTGCTAATTGAAAGTTCGAACTAATCGGAAGTAGAAAATATTCATGTGTCTAAAAATTTGTTGCGATGAATTATTTTTAATACACAAATTTAATATTTCGAAATGTTTAAATTAGTTCTTTCTAAAAATGAGCATCCTATTTTAAATCTAGAGTGTAGAGTTAATTTTCCCTGACATTATCAAGTTTCTCATTTAAAAGAGTGAATTTAAATCTCCAGGATTATCAAACAGAATACCTTAATTTGACACTCTGTAGATAATAATAACCTTCATCCAATAGAGTGCTGTCCTACAATTAATACTGAAATGCTAATACATTTGACACTCCTCAAAGTAATTTTAATAATTCCTTTTTCTTAGTGTACCAATAATGTTTAGAAACCAATTAAAATAAGAACTAATTAAAATTATAATGCATTAAAGCTCAAATGTTTAAAAATGTAAAAAAGATTTAAAAATAGGTGATAGAGTATACAACATTTTTAAAATCATTAAAAGCTAACAGCTTGCGATCTTTAAAATTTGTATTAAGTGAAATTTGATAGTATATAAACAAATATTTATTATAATGAATTGGTAAAACAACTAAAAACTTTCACTTTCTGGAATTTTTCTCTAGATTGTAAACCTTTTAGTAAAATTTGTAACTTATTTTCATTCCTGGTATAATAGACGGAGAAATTTTATTTATTGTTTCTATGAGAACTGTGCAGGGCTATCGATTTTTTTCTGGAAATAAATAAAAAATAAATATGTGCTAAATAACTTACATCACTAACTAAATAATTACTTATTATGTTTTAGAATGCACCTCTGAGATTCTTTTACCGTATAATGCAAGAAGAACAGAGATTAGAAGCGCCTGTAAATGATAGGCCATCTACTCCTGGTGTTGGTGCAAGTTTACCTGCAGTTGAAAATGTGAATAACAAAGCCGAACAAGAGCAACCTGAAAAAGAAGAGTCCACTAAAGTGCATAAAGGAGCGAAGAAGCACGATGTCAAGAGTCAGCCGACAGCACCTACTTCTACGTCCAATAGCAGTGTAAAGGTAGACAAAAAAGTTCAATCGCCTGTTTCGAAGGAAAGTGCCAAATCAGTTAAAGTTAATTCGCCCGCGAAAGAGGACGCGATTAAACAAATTAAAAGCCCTATTAAGATACTTAAAAATTCTGACGGGCATTACGAGGTGCTAAGGTCTTCTAATAATCAGACTTCCCCAGAAGTGCGTAGTAATTCTAGTGAAAAGAAATCTCAAAGTCCTGAGTTTAGTGTTGTGAGTATTGGTGAAGGACCCAATTCTAATAGAGTGAAAATAACATTGAAACAATGTTTACCTGGATCAGTATCTTCAAAACCAAAAATTGTCAGCAATATTCTAATGAAAAATGGACAAGCAGACAAACTTTTAAAATCACAAGAAAAAAGCAGACAAAAGGAGATAATTGATAAGCAAGAAAAGCACAAGCGTAAGGTGACTTTTTCAGACAAAGAGGATAGTGAGAAAGACAGTGAATCTAATAATGTCAAGAAATTGATTACGGAACAATCTGATAAAAAGGAGTTCTTGCACGGATTCAGATTAACTGCCAAACAACCTTGGAAAGAGCAAAGTACTTGTGACAAAGATTCTAAAGATGTTAACAAATCAAACTCTACTTCAAATTCCGTTACGAACTCGTTGAAGATAACTGACAATAGCGCATTGAAGAGTCCAGAACATCGAGGTAAATGTGAAGATAAAAGTGAACGAAAGATTAGTCACACGGATACTGATACGGTTATTTCAATGAAGAATAAAACTCACGAAAAAGTTTCGCCTTTCTCCATGAAAACCGAAAGTTGCTTTAATTCGAATAAACGGCTTCTCAATGGAATTGGAAAAGATTTAAGTGTCAGTGATAATGATTCAAAAATAGACGTTTACGCGTTTCCCAATGAACCTCCAACTCTTCCAGCTGGTGCTGTTAAACGAAAATGTCCTCCCGGTTTACCTCTTTTCGAATCAACAAGAAAACGTCCACATCTACAGGGTCAAATCCGCAAGAAGACTCCATCCACACCAACGAACAGTCCAAAAGTTTCCAAAAAACACGAGACTGTGTTTTCCGCGAAAAGACCTCAGGCAAAAGATGCTCCTCTTCCTACTGGAATTAGTTGCACTATCCAAAACAGTGCAGTTGCTTCGAAACCCACAACTCCAACGATCTCGGACAATACGCGAAATTTGTTAGACGGTTGTGGTTTGAACATTCCTGCTAGTTTAAGTATAACTCTCACTGCACCAAAATCACCAAACATCAGCGTTTCAACAACAGATGCAAACAATTTGAAAGATAATCAAATTCTTTCCGGAAAAGTGAATCCCAGTATTACATTAAACGACAGATCGGTAGATCCTCGAGTTTTAAAAGCTCTCAAGACTGGTCAAATTCGAATGCCAGTTGATCCAAGCAGACCCAAAGTTAAATCTGCTTTAGAACGAAATCAACCCGCGAAACGAAAGAAGGATGATAATCGTGATATTTTGGATTTAAGTGGTACCAGAAAATTAGATATTCATCCCTTGAGAATCCCACGGCCAATTTCAAAATACAAAGGTAAACCTTCCAGAGATAATCCGCCCATTCTTCCGGCTTCTAGTCAAGTAGTAACATTAACTGGAGGACAAAAGTACTACAGAGCACCTCCAGGCTCTCTAACACCAGCTGTTCATCGTGTCGCTGATTATCCTCTAGTTCCACCCTCTCGTGGACCAGTTTACGCACCTTCTTGTTTCTCCTCTTCACACAACAGCAGTCGCAGCAGTAATATTTCCTCTGTTTTCCCCAGTTTGCAGAGTTTGTATGCTCTAAGCCAAGCACCAAATCTTCAGCAATTTCAAATGGACAATAGACTTCGACTTCCACAACCAGAAAGTACTACGTCCAGCGGTCCTAACAAAAGTCATTTGGCAGCTCAGTGCGCTCCTCTAAAACCTGCAAGGTCTTCCTTCGCCTCTTTAGCAGTTCCTATAGTTAAGCAATCTTCTACCCCGAAACCAGTTCCTCTTACTGCGACTTTGACAAACGATTCGCTAAAAATTAAAATATCTAAACCAGAATTACCAGCTAACAGTGAAAATTCGTCTTTAGAGAAACAGTCGTCTCCAATCGTTAATAATACAAGCAAAGATGCTGAGCCAACTGTTGAAAAATTGATTCAATCTAATTCTAGTCCTATTTCTTCTCGTTTGAATCAAGAGGCCAGTGCATCGAATAGTGTAGATTCTAATTCACAAGAAGCCGCCAGTCCTCGAGTTTCTTCAACAGTATCTCCGTCTCCACCTCCTGCTTCTGCTGCAATTAATAATTCCAGTGTTAATAATTCTTCTAATGCTAATGAAGTCTCATCTAGATCTGTTTGTAATAAATCAGGATCGGAGGTTACAAGCACTAAATCACCCGAAAGTCCTGATTCAAGCTCCATTGTTAATGAAAATTCTAATAGCGCTTCTAGTGTAACAGTAGATCAACCGCAAGCGAAAGAGGATAAAGTTACGAAAAACGAAACTGAGAAACAAAAAGAGATTGTCAAGAATATTGATCAAGTCCTTGCTACGGAATTAAGTGATAAAAAAGCGGATAATATTAAGGGCGATGTTAACCAAATGACTTCTGAGGCCTTTGAAAAGAGGTTTCTTGCTGCTTTTCCACCCACTGAGTGGGCTAATAATCGAATGACTACCAAGCATTTTGAAGATTTGATAAAAAGATATAAGTCAATGGAAACAGAGAATCAAACGGAAAATAAAAAGGCAAAGTCAAAGGACACGAAAGAGATGATATCAACGAAATGTGTAAAAGATATTTTATCCAAAACTAAAGTTAAAGTAACTGACTGATTGCGGCTATTTTATTACATGTCAACATTTTCTAATTATTAAAATATTTTGTGTTTTTTTAAAAGGAAAGAAAAAAGTAGAGAAAAAAATAGTTTAAAAATGAGTTAAATGAGTTGAGGCATGATATGAACCAAATTAATGGAAAATATTTCTGTTAAGTACTATTAATGTACTCAATAGTTTTGACTACGTTTATTCAATAAAGGACTTGTTGTAAGTTATTGTTTATAAATAATCTTGTCGAATGGAATTAGTCGTTTAATTATTTTGGTAAATGCTCTTTAACATTCTTCTATTGTGTAAAATATAATGTTCTTTTAAATAATTAAAAATTGATATTATTTAAATCTACTTAATGAGTTTTTGAAACAGTGCTCAAGATGGCTTTGATGGAATTAAAAATAAGCACAAACATTGACATTTTTGATAAATTTTAAAAATATTTCCACATTCAACTTTGTAAATAAATATATGGAATTAGTTTTGCGAAATTTCAAGTACTCTAGCTATGATACATATATTTTTTAACACTACCAAGGGTATGATAAAATAATTGTTATAATTAATTTAAGAATCTTTGAACGACACCAGTGTTGTTATATTAACTTGTTCGCAAGTGATTTTTTAACAATTTTATATAGAGAAAAATTCAGTTAATTTTAACTGATACACAAATATCGGCACAAATTAGTTCACTTCAGTCGAGTCCCAAAATAAAATTTTTCTATATTGCAAACAAGTTAATAAAAAAAAAAAAAGATAAATAAAGTTTTTTTCCTTTTTTTTTTAATAAGAGGTCATTTACCCTTTGATTCATCGACGTAAAGTGAATAAATGTCTTGCAGTATTCTTATAGCTTCACCTAAATAAAAGTGCGATTTTTTACAAAGTCACAAAGAAAAAACTTGAATAACAGTTATATATTTTTTATAAAAATAACTGTTATAATCAATTAAACTCTTTAACAGAAGTACTTATAGTCAATGGTATAAATTTAATTGACTGAAATGTGGACTATAGATATTTCCGTACTGAATTACCTGTATTAAGAGCTACGTGAGCTATGAAGACTTAAATGTTACAGTGGTATTAATGTTATTTTTACTTTATATTCTGTTATACTTTCATTGTGTAAAAGGTACAACCTGTTATGTCACCTACACATATTTGTATTATATTTACTGCTTTATAAGTTGTATATATTTAATAATTAAGGCAAACAACTAATCCAAGAAAAATAATTGAGTTGTCAATTTTGGCCTAACAAATCTTATCAATGTACTGTTTTTTAATTCAAGCAATTTCATTTCTTCAAATTATAAAGTAGAATCCGAATACATCATTTCAAATAAAAATATTTCTGTGCAGTTTATTTAAATTCCTTCACATTCTTCTCGACTTTTAAAGTAGAATTTAATTTTAAAACAAAAGTAAATAAAAACAATCTACTTTTGTCTAGATAAAACGTTGATTAAAATCGCTTATATTATTATTAGTGTGGGTTTTGAAAATGTCATCTCTATTGCAAAATTAAGTTTAATATTCCTTACGTAGATTAAATTCTACAGAAAAGATAAATAATTTTTCACATTAATTATCTAATTACAATTTGTTTATCAAAAAAATTCTATAAACTGACAATCAAAGTATCAATGCGCAATTAAAAAGGCGTTGACAAACAGTAAACGATTTTTTCAAAAATTTTAATATTATGAAAAATACAAACAAATTTGTCAAAAATTAATAATTAAATTAATTTATTTGAAAAAAGAGTGTCGAAAATCAGGGATGGGTTGCATTAGCTGTGATATGGCCAGAGATGGGTAACAAAAGAAGTCCGCGACCCGAAAAATCCACTAGTAAAATTTCCACTTTGCGTGTCAATTCTATGTTGCTAAATTTCAAACCTCTGTGGCCTCTGTAGAAAAACAATGTCAGGGTGAAATCCTATTCCAGCAGTAAGCGTAAAACCGCAAGCAGAAAAGCATGACTATGAGAGAGATAGGTTGATCTTTATAGGAACTCTAGGTTGATATCACTGACTCTTTCACTCTCATGCTTTTTTGCTTTCGGTTTTACATTTTCTGCTCACATGTGAAATCATGTGAGCAGAAAGCGCAAAACTAAAAGCAGAAAATCATTAGTGTAACTGCGACAGATAGATATCAGTGCCTCTTACCCACTGTGTAGAAAACTTCTAAGGTAAAATACTAGGTAAATTACGGTAGAAAACCATGTAATTTACCTCAAGTATTTTACTTGCCCAACATTGCTTACATAGGATTTCACCCTCAGGCAGGATTGTGCTAGTAAAATACCTAGTAAATTACCACAATAATGTTTTACATAATGTATTTTTTGGAAGTGGAGGGTAAAATACCTGTAAATTACGTAAAAAATTTCGAGTGATGCGTCACTGCACAACGTTAAGTTCCATGACTGCTTTTTTCTATTTGCGTAAGTTTCTTTACAAGGTAAATTACCTTTTCATCAATGCACTTGACTACACAGTCGGATCTCCCATATACAGAGTTGGGAAGTTACGCATAATTTTGAGTTTTTGACGTAAATTACGTGAGTTTTTACGTTTGTAATATACGTTATTTACCCCCTCCCAAAAGAAAATCCATTGTGTATTAAATTTAGGACGTAATAAACGTACGTAATATACGACAAAAACCCCACGTAATTTACGTGAGGTATATTACGTGCACAACCTTGCAGAGTTGGGAAGTTATGCCGAGTTTTGATGTAAATTACTTGAGGTAATCTACAAGGTTGTTTACATGTAAATTACTTAGTAATTTACCGGAGAAATATTCTATTTAGGGGTCGTTCACAAACTACGTCACAGACTCTTAATTTACATCCCTTATAAATATTGCGTGATCTACAAAAATACGTATGCAACATAACCCAAAAGTAAAATCTAAAATCAAAATAATTGCATAATTTATTTTAAAACTAACCGAAATATATAACATTCTCAAAAATCTTTTCTGTCTTCTTCTAATGCATGTGCCATTGCATGAGCTGGAAAAAGACAAAAGAACTAAAATGAAAAGGTCTATTTACAAAAATTTTTATTTAAACCTCGCTAAACGATGTATTAATACCATATGTTTGTAATTTCACCTACTGCAAATTCTTCGCACAATTACTACAGTTTTGCATTAATACAACGTTCGACGATGTTAAAAAATCAATATTTTGTTAATAATTGTAATTTTACTTCGTCTAACGTGAATCAATTCGTTACCCACTTTCAACGATGTAAATTGACAAATTCTTTGTTTCTGTACAAAATGCTCTGTAGCTTTAGTACTTTAGACGACGTAAATTTACAACATCTACAGTTTTGTTACCTCGTATAAAGTTGTGAATTTACAAATCGTTTGTCATTCTCATTTTTTACAGTGTGATGTATTCTGCGTTCACAACCAGGGATGGGTACGTATAATAAGCCTAACGCACAATGAATCGTAATCGCTAATCCTTAATCGTAAGAATGAGAGGAAGTAGGACAGACATATATCTCCGTCCTGCTTTCTCTCATTATTACGATTAAGGATTAGCGATTACGATTCGTTGTGCTTTAGGCTATACTTGAAGTATTATACATAGTTTTCTACAAGTACATATAATACTATGTATTTTACGTCCTTAGTTTTCTACGTGATGTATTTTACGTTTTATCACGTGACTAAATGAGCGGGAAACATATAACATAACCTTTATTTTTATAAAGACTGTACCTGTACGGTTTATTTAATATTGTGACAACATATTTGTATGATTTTAATATTAATTTAAATACTTTTTTCCAGAATAACTTGATTATCATCACTAGAAATCCCATAAAGTCATTCAAATTGATCTACAAATTGTTAATAAAAGTTTTTGAAATAATTTTGTGTCTAATCCTAGAAAATTATTGGTTATATAATGTCTGGCATTATTTTAAACTAAGTTAAAAATGTTTTAAAAATATTTATTAACAAGAGAAATGTTCATAGATAGTTTGGAATAATATTATATGTGAGAAAAACAAATTGAGACCAAAATAAATATTGTAGTTACCGGCATAATTAAAATAACATTATTTTTTAAAACTGCCTCAACCGCAGGGTAATCATGGAAAGAAATTAAATTTAAATAACTAGTTAAAAAGACTTTAAAATTTTTTAATATTTTAAATATTAGGCTTTCTGTCAATTTTTTAAATTCCTATACATAAAAAATTGTTAATCACATGACATCTCTGCCGAAACTTGTTAACGTATCGCAGAGAATGCTATTATTAACATTGTTAAATAACATATTAAAGCTTTATTCCCTGTTCAAACAGCTTTTAAAGGACAATTAATTATACATAATTGTATAATATTTAAAAATTGTATGTGATAAATAGGTTATGTTACACTGTTTACAAAGTTCACGTAGAAATCTAGGTTGTCTACAATTTTCTACGTATAATACGTCCTTTATGTATTATACGTAGAATACCTCGAGTTTTCTACATTTACCCATCTCTGTAATCACAACTCTGGAGAACAGGGTTGGGAACGTAAATTACTTCGGATAAGCTGCAAAGTTTCTCAGCCCTGACCGTAATAAACGTGTCAAAACCACGTATATTACATTCCCAACCTTGTTGTTCAATCAGTTGTCCATTGTGGTCATAAGTTGTTCGTGGTTGTTCTCACTTGAAATTAATGAAGTAAAATTCATTAAATTAAAATTAAATTTGTCTTTAAATATAGTATAATTTAATTTAAATTAATTTCTATTGTGATCTTGTGATAATAGGCACAAATCATCTTTGAAAACTGTACTTTTTCATAAACTTCAAGGACAAGTTTTGAAGTTATAAATGTAAATTCCTACCAATCATCGTCCAGTATCATCTGAATGATCTGAATGTGTAAATCCGGTGACAAAGAAAACTTATCGCAAGATGTCGGGGGATGTTTTGCGCGACGAGCTGTTGTTATGTTTTTGGAGGAAATGACTTATTTGTCGTGGCAAGTATTTACGAAAATCCGGCCTAAGTTAAACGTCAAAGTGTTGTGAAGTTATCCGTGTAACAAATGAACTTTGGAACAAGTAATTTCTTCCGCTCTATGAAAGGTATATTTTTTACTACTCTGCACATGTATTTGTGAGCAAATTCGAGTTAAATAGAATTGGTATTAGTCAGTTATTTGTTCTTCGACTGAAAACTGTCATTTCATCGGAGTATTTATTGTGACTGGAATGGGAGCAAAGGCTAGTACTGTTGCTCAGTCTGCAGGGGGCAATGGCCAATCTTCTACAGGGGCCAATGAAACGGCAATGCAAGGTTTTTCTATATTGCGCTCCCTTCCTGGAGGTGTTGGATTGCTCCAACATCAACATCAACAGGGAAATCAATCACAAACATCAAGAGTTTCTGGTGATAGTAGACAACGAGCTCGATCGTTGAGTTCTGTACCAGATCTATCCTCAGGTGAATCTAGCACCCTGGCATCAGCTGTCGGGGTTGGTGTTGGACAGGCACTAGGTCTGCCTCAACTTGATGTTGATGACATCGACGAAGAAAGCGGTAGAGTTTACGCCGCTCACAGCTTGCCTTCACACATTTGGTCTTTAAATGGTAAGCAACAAAGAACTTGAGCATTAGAATTCAAGGGTAAACACCATTAATTACTTGAACAATTTCGAAGTAAATTACACATTTTTATTTCTTACTTATTTGACATTGAAACGTCTTTTTAAAGCAATTATTAATTTACGCAGTTCCGAAAAGTCGTATTTTTCATTCTACATTCTCAACTATATAAATTACAATAAGCGAAAATGTTGCACCATTTTGTAAGAATTACATTTGACATTCATGATTTCATGATTATTTCGTGCACTGTCGTTTTATAAATGTATTTTTTTGCATGTGACCAAATTTCCTGTCAAAAATTCGATGTACGTGAATCAAGTTGACCCAATGACATGACGTGAATTTGTATACATCTGTTTTGAGTTCATAACCTTATATACAGTTTGGAGCAGAACAAATATAACTATTAGAGCTAAAAACATAGGTTATGTACACGTTTTCTAACACTATTTTCACACATATATCTACATAAGTATGTATATAGTTCGCTATTTCATAGAGAGTTTAACAGGGGGCGTTTATTATTTGTTTGTTTTGACGTATGTCGCGAGCATGGTTGGCTTGGTAACAATACACAATCGATGATGGCTAGAACGGAGTGTCAATTTAAATTACAAAAGTAAACAATTTTCTTATCCTTCAAAATTCTATGATTATGGCTCGATCAGAAAATTCAATAGGGAATAGTGCGTGGGATGGATCTGGTTTAGGTTAAGTCAGGATTACTATGGGAATTATTGTAAGCTCATGCCTGAATGACACGGAAACAGAGGTTGTGCCAACACACACTATTAGAAGAGTATTGTATGGTATAGTTAATAATTGGATTAAATTAATACGGTCATTAACTAGGAAATTGCTTAATGTTGTTTTTTTTTGTTAAGGTTTAAAATGTCCAGTGTGCTCCAAGTTCATCCTGCCAGATGACATTGAATGTCATTTGGTTATGTGCCTGACCAAACCGCGACTTAGTTACAACGGTGAGTCTAAAAGAATCTATTTAAAAATACGTTATGTTTATTTAGTATTCATTAAAAACCTCTTTTCTATTTTAATATTTCAGAGGACATATTGGCAGATGAAAAAGGCGAATGCGTCATTTGTCTCGAGGATCTTCAACCTGGAGATATTATTGCCCGCTTGCCTTGTCTTTGCATATATCACAAAAAGTAAGTGAATTTTTAGGAAATTATATTTTTATCGTTCTTTTGTAATCCTTAGGGATAGATTAAATTTCACAAATGTGCTTAATTGTCTGTATTTATGAAAAGTGTCACAAAAAATGTGTAACGCTTTTAAATAATTTGAGCAAAATGCTTACAAATTTGTTTACAATATTGCAATAGTAGTTTGCTAAAGACAAATTGTATCTTGATTTTTGTTATAAAATATCTTAATTGTTCAAAAATAATTAATACATTGTCATAACAGACAAAATTATTTGAAATTTATGTATACTTATACATAATTATAAGTTTACAAAAAAATATTAATTTTTACAGTTAAAAGAATAATTATTATTTACATATTATTTTCATTTGATAGATTAGTGCAATAAATTTAAGTTCCATCAATAAAATTGCAGAGTTACTAGCGACCTTGAAAATCTTGGAAACCTTTAATTTTCCTTCAATTACAGTATTGTTTTTTTATCGATTACTGTCTTCTTTTTAAATTTATTTTTATATTTTTCAATTATTTTAAAAAATTTTTAATTATTTTCTTTATATTACAAATATTCAATTGTTTAAAAGTAATGTTATTAACTAATTATTTTTGGTAGTTTTTAATTAGTGCTGTCATTTGTCAATTATTTTGTTTTCGATTTACAATTAATTTCTTTAAATTACAATTATTTTCTTCAATTTTTAATTATTTTCTTCATTTATCAATTATTATCTTTAATTTGCTATTTTTACATTCTCATCTTTAATGAAAAGATTTTAAATTTCTGCGATTTTGAACTTTAGCTAATTTCCGTATTTCTCGACTTTTTAAGAAATTCTGATTCCGAAAAAATGGGTTTTATGAAAGTGTCTGTCTGTCTGTCTGTCTGAGTGTGTAAAAAGTTTCGTGATCGGATAACTTGAGTAAAAATTAATCTATCTAATTCATCTTTGGTATAAATTTTAACCAGCCATTTTAGACCAAAAATGTAAAAAAAGAACATTTTTAAAAATCAGAAAATGTCAAGTTTTTATTTATTTTTATTTATTTTTGATCAAATGTCTTCAAATTGTAATCACTTATATTCTTCATTATTTAAAATTAATTTTATCAATACTCAATTATTTTTAGTATTTTTCATTTTTTTCTCAATTTCTTTTAGGGAACTTCTTTAATTTCTAATTTTGTATTAATGCTAATTTCAATGATCAATTTCACTTTTATCAATTATCACCTTTGATATTCAATAATTTTTTTCATTTTCCAATTTTAATTATGTTTCTCAATTTTTAAAATTTTGTTTTTTATTTTGTCAATTTTGTCGTTTAATTACTTTCTTCAACATAAAATCTGTTTCTGCATTTATCAATTATCGTTTTCAATTTAAAATTATTTTATTTAAAATATATGTTCTCCAAATTACAATTATTTTCTTCAATTTTTCAATGAACTTCTTCAATGCATAATTTCTAAAATTATTTTTTAATTATCTTCGTAATTTATTTTGTTCCTTGAAATGTCAATTTTATTTTCATTATTTTCAAAATTTTTCGTTGACATATCATTTGAATAATATTTACACTATTCTCATGTTATTTTTTTCAAATTTCAACATTTTGAATATTTTTTTCCATTCAATTGCTTTCCTTGAAGATTCTAATCATTATTTCGTCCAGCCTTAATAATTAAAATTTTTGTAATTTTTAAACTGTTTACTTCTTTTTTAAATTAATTCTTTAATTTTTCTCTTCAATTTTCAATTGTTCTTTTGAATATTCTTTCTTCGTTTTAATTAGTTTGTTAAATTTTTATTTTGTTTCTTGAAATATCAATTTTATTTTCATTATTTTCAATATTTTTCTTCGACATATCATTAGAATGATATTTACATTATTGTCACATTATTTTTTTCAAATTTCAATTACATTTTGAATATTTTTTTCACATTCAATTATTTTCTTTGAAGTTTCTAATTATTATTTTGTCCAGTCATAATTTTTAAAATTATTTTCTAATTATCTTCGTAATTTTTTAACTGTTTTCTTCTTTTTTAAATTAATTTATTCAATTTTAATTTTTCTTTTCAAATTTCAATTGTATTTTTTAATATTCTTTTTTTGTTTTAATTATTTTGTTAAATGGTTTTTTTGTTTCCTGAAATGTCAATTTTATTATTATTATTTTTCTTCTATTTTTAATTATTTTTTTCTACACATTATTTTAATGATATTTACATTATTGTCCAATTATTTTTTTCAAATTTCAATCACATTTTGAATATTTTTTTCACATTCAATTATTTGCTTTGAAGTTATTTTTAATTATTATTTTGTCCAGTCATAATTTTTTAAATTATTTTTTAATTATCTTCGTAATTTGTAAACTATTTTCTTATTTTTCAATAATTTTAATAATTTTCTTCTACACATTATTTCAATGATATTTATATTATTGTCCAATCATAATAATTTTGATTAAAATTGGAATTGCCACTCTATCGGTACTTTCTTTCGATGACCTTGCAAGGTCGTTGACAAAAAGAAAGATAAAACCCCTTATCTGATTGATGCTAATTATTTTAAATTGAATGTTTTTCCTCTTTAATCTTATCCAATTAGAATGCCTTAATTTAGTTAAATTTGATTAAATGTACAAAGTATCATGAAATTAATTAATTGAAACGTATTTTAATTGTGTTATTTTGTTTTCAGTTGTATCGATAGATGGTTTCAAGTAAATCGCAGTTGCCCTGAACATCCTGGTGACTGATTCGTACTGGAAATTGGGAAAAAGGTGAAATAAACTACTGACCCATAGGATGCTAGCGTCGGTCGAAACCGAAATCAATGAAATGGCAGATTGTAAAAAAAAACTAGTCAAGGTGGCCGCTAGTCCGTGATGGTGATTTGTGTATATGGTGATCGTATGATTGAGCAAAACTCAAGTGAATCGAAAATAAGGACAAATACCTAATTCAATCCTTCATTGTTCTATTAAACAAAGGGACAAAAATCGCCATAAGATTAACAATACAATGCTATTACCCACTCGTATCTATAGTTGCACTATTACTGTTCAATCGCTTAAACTCAATTGTACGATATTTATAAATTTTAACTAGTTTAACGTTTTCGGCTCGAAATAGCGTTAAACTCCGCGATGATTATCGTTATGATTAATGTTTATTTTTTTCCTAAAGAGGGGGAATATGAAATGGAAAATGAACGGAAGCACCAGCTTAGTGAACTGATGGGTTTCTATCTTAGATAAGTTAGTTTTAATGATTTTAATACCAAGACAATGTGTATTGTTTATGTTGTTTGCTGGAGCTTAAGTACTAGAAAGGATATTTTTGATACTTTCATAAAAGGGAGAAGAAAAGGTATTTAAAAGTTTCGAGCGAAGGACAAGCGATAATGTTGTAGTAACAATAAAGGTTCTGATTTAACCTTCTTTATTATTTGTGTTTCTAACAAGTACTGATTTCTCGAAACACACTAATTCAAAATTTATTTCGTACTTTTTATTGTTAGAGGAAAAGTTAATGTTTCTGACAATTTACATTTTTATACATCTTTATGAGAAAAAAAATATTGAAGTAGCAGGATGTAATATAAAGTCTACGCTTTTTGTGTATAAGAATTAAGTGACTTCAATTGTAAAAAAAAAAACATTGTTCTAAAAATCTTAATGTCGACAATTATTATGCATCTGTTTTAATTATATGCAGGTTTCTGATGAAACTTTTATTTTTAAAAAATGAAACTGCTTTTCTTGTTTATATAATTGGTTTTATTTTGTTGTTTTTTTTTATGCAGTTTAATTTTCTTTGTATGGACGTAACCCTTGATCAGGCAGCGTTTAGTAGTTGTTAGAGGTAGTTTATTTGAGATTAATTGAACAATGCTGGTTATGTTGACTCAAATGAAATTTTAAAACTGGAGAAAAATATAATCTGCTGTTTGTATAATAGATTGTGGTAATTTTTTCATTTACGGTTAGAATTGTAAATAAAATTACAATTATATTTACCCTTTAATAATTTGTCAATTCTTCATCCATTTTCAAGCATGGCATAATTTTTAATAATCAGTGCATGAAAATATAATTTAAATTAATATTATCAAGTTTTTGAATATCCAGTCTTACAGTTTTCAGGCAAAAATTACTATGAGCCAAAATTTTTGTTTCTTTTTTTTAAATTTAAACATAAATCTTAATCGTATATAATTTGTTTTAAATCATAGCGCATTTTTCTCTTAAAACATTTTTGACAAAAATGTTTCTTACAAAATTGAATTTGGATTTGTTTTTGCATTTTCTAAACAAAATATTTTATTAATAAAATCAGATGAACATAATGGTAGAAAATTCTTCAAAAGTCTAAATGAACTATTAGTGTGTTAAGATTGGATTAAAGTTGCATTTTTTGATAAATTTGAACAAAAAACAAAGTTCAAATTCTAATTTGAAATAAACAACATACCTATTTGAATCCCTGTTAAATCACCGCTTTAGAAATGGCGGCATAATTAAACCAATAGATTTTATACTTTTTCCCGCTTTTTTGATGCATTTAAGAAAAAGTCCAATGAAAGTCTTCCATTTATGTTAGCTACACCAATCATCTTTGATTTTTACCTTTGTAAAGATTTCAATCAGTAGTAAACAAATTTCGTTTGAGCGTTTATGTCATTGAAGAAGAAAATAATCCTGCTTTTATTATAAATGATTTCAAAGAAACTTATTTTAATTAAGTTCTGTGGTTTTATTACACTAAAACCATTTTAATTTGAAGTTAGAATCAAAATTTTAATGTGATTGTTTCTTAAATAATTCAAGAAACTGTGGATAACCTCAAAATATGTATGTAAGGGTACGAACTGTTGATGGGAAAAAGGAGGAAATTTTAACTGTTTCAAAGTTAACTTTCATAGAAGATTTAAAGGTATTTGTCTTTTATCATTCATTATTATATTTTTCTAAATTTTACCTAAACTGGAAATTCTTATTTTTACGTGGTTGAAGTTTCGTAATTACATCAAGATTTTTTCGTTTTTTAGAAGAAAATAAAAGACGTATTTGCAATTGAAGCCGAGTTACAGAGATTGTTTTATAAAGGAAAACAGTTAGAAGATGGTTATAAACTTTTTGACTACAATGTTAACTTGAATGACGTGATTCTTTTAAATATTAAAATAAATTTTGGTGATGTACCAACGAAGGAATCAGTTGTTTCTGAAGTAAAAGAATTAAGTGAGTCTTTTGATATACTAGAAGAAGAAATTGTAGATGTTGAAAGTCCATTTTATAGAATTGGAGATGCCATTGATTGTATTGATTCAGCTTGTGGTGCTTGGTACGAAGCGATTATACAAAGAATATTTAATTTCAATGAGAAAGTGCAGTATCAAGTAAAATGGCAATTTCGAGAAAGAGAAGAATCTTTTGTTGTTGCAGAAAGTTTTATAAGGCCTAGGGCATTTAAATGTATAAACTTCAAAAATCTTAAACGAGGTTTGAAAGTGATGATCAATTATAATCTTGAAGATCCAGAAGAAATTGGATTATGGTATGATCTCACGATTAAAAGCGTTCGTAATGTTCGGTCATCTAAATACATAACAGGATTACTTCATATTGGAAAGTAAGGAAACTAAATAGTCTAGTTTTTGGCTTAATAATGTTCAGGGCTGTTATGGATTTAAATCATTGGGGAATTTGCGTTAAAATCATGATTTAAATAAAAAAAAAACTTTACAATACTCCGGATGTCTAAGAATGCGTGTAAAACATCGCAAACCATAAACAAACCCCACAAATTTGTGGATAAATCTTTAAAATTTTAATATTTAATCTTTATAAAATTTAAAAAATTCTGCTAATACAGATAATCAAAATACTTACGATTTACCAATCTTTGGTATGAAGATAGCAAAAAATAGTATTAAATTATTATATCTTTAAGTCATTACAATTTAAATAAATTCCAAACGTTAATTAACTCGTATTATAATTTGTTCCAAGTTTTAAATTTTAATTTATTCAAATTTAAATGCATATTAATTAATACAAAATAATTTTCCATATTTACAATAATCCTGTTTTTAATTCTTATAATATTTCTAAGAAATTTCGCTTCTTCGAAACTTTTTTTTTTATCTTATAATTTCTTATTTTTACAAAATTTTAACATTTTTTCTCCTTTTACTTTTGACTTTTTTTTTCGTATTTGTCTTTTTATTTTAGGATTTTTTTTTAATTTTCTCCTTTTTATGCAAATTATTTAATATTATTTTACACAATTTTGATATTATAACAACTAAACTTTTTATCTCGTCGATTTCCATATTTTTAAAAATAAATATGCTCATTTTTTTGTAAATTTATTCAATTTGTTTTCACATCTTTTCTGTTTTTTGCGAGATTTATTGCAAATTTACTGATTCTTCCATAAAATTTTTAGATCTTCTATATTTTTAAAAATTTATTGTTGGACTCGTTTTAAGTATAATATTATAAAAATGTTTTTGGTTTGATTTGCTTAAACTTTTTTATTTTTAAAGGATTTTTAAATTTATTTTGTGGACTTTTTATTTATCTTAATATATACCTACATTTTTTTGTTTTATTTTCATTAATTCTAATTTTTTTGGAGATTTTAACCAAATTTTTTTTTTTTTTTTGTACTTTATACATTTTTTTACAGTTTGTTGGATTAAGGAAAAAAATATTTCTCCATTTTCTTCCTATTTATTTGACTTTCTTGATGTTTCACTATTTTTTTAGCTCTTCCTTGCATTTTAATTAATTCTTTAATTTTTGTCATGATTTTTTCCATTTCTTACAAACATTTTTTCCTCTTTTAAATTGTTTAGTTTTTGTCTTATAATTACGAACTTTTGAAAACATTTATTTGATGCTTCTATCGATATTTTTTAAATTTCCCAATATTCTACTTTTTTGCAAGCTTTTATTTCCAAAATTTTATTTTTTCATTTAATTTGTCAAATAATTCTCTAATTTTTCTAATTTAAATTTTGTTTTCTCTTTAGTATTATATTTGAACGTTTTGTTAACTATCATCTTATTTATTATTTTAATATAAAAAAATGTTCGTAAATAGTTCAATTTTTTGAAAAGAGTTTCTACTTTTTTATATATTTTTATGTCACTGTTTCATTTTTGTGTTGTATCTTTAATTCTTTCGTCATTTTTTTAATAAACAACTTACAAATAAACATTGGAGATTTTATCTACTGATTATATTTTAAAAAAATCAACTTTTGATTTAAATAAAAGAAGTCGGATTTTTTTTTTTTTAAATAATCTTGATTGTTATCATCCCTGATAATGTTATAAGTATTTCTTAATAAGTTCCATTTCAAACAAATTTAATGTATCCTTTTTTCAGAGATGGTGGAACCCTAAAAAATTGTAAGGTTTATCCACGATTAGATGAAATATATGCAATTGAAGAACCAAAACTTCTGAAAGATAGAAACGTAAATGAGGTGAAAAAGTTTGAAAATACGAGGAGAAGATTACCAATACATTGCAACAATTGCAATGATGATTTAAAACAAAATTGCACGAAATGTGCATGCAAAGTTTGTGGAGAGAGAAGAAATCCAGAATGTATTTTACTTTGTGATGAGTGTAACGGTGAATATCATCTTCAATGTTTGGATCCTCCGCTCTCTAAAGTACCTCAGGAAGATGATTGGTATTGTCCATCGTGCAAAAACGACGAAAATGAAATTGTCATGGTAAGATTGTTTAATAAAAATAAATGCAAATGTAAATAACGAAATACAATCGTGCCATTAAATGTTTATTAATTATTATTTATCATCTCATTATAGGCTGGAAATAAGTTGAAAGATTCGAAAAAGAAGAAAAATCGCCTTGCAGCAAAAGAAGATAGAAAAAATAAAGATAAAGAAAAAAGAGACTGGGGTAAAGGAATGGCTTGCGCGGGTCGAACAAAACAGTGTACGATTGTACCGGAAAATCATAAAGGCTCAATTCCAAATGTGGAAGTAGGCATGTGTTGGCGTTTCAGAATACAAGTCAGATATTTTTTTTAAAAAAGACTTCAATTTGTCGAGAATTTTTTATTTCTAAATACTTTATTATTTTAGGCATCAGAGTCTGGAGTTCATAGACCACCTGTTTCTGGAATACATGGACGAGAAAATGACTGCGCATATTCAATTGTACTTTCTGGTGGTTACGAAGATGATGTTGATAATGGGGATGAATTTTATTATACCGGATCTGGGGGGAGAGATTTGACGGGTAAATCTGATCTTTTTTATATTAATATATTTTTTAAGGATCCCATATCAAAATTCAACAAATAACGCTCTATTATTTTCGTCTTAGGTAATAAAAGAACAGCAGTGCAAAGTTGTGACCAGGTTCTAACTTTATGCAATAAAGCATTAGCTTTAAATTGTAATGCACAATTTAATTCTGAGAAAGGAGCTACTTCTGACGATTGGATGAACGGTAAACCTGTCAGAGTTTTACGCTCTTGTAAACTTGCCAAGCACAGCAAATTTGCTCCAAAAGAAGGCATTAGGTAAAAAGCACAACAAAATAGTTCATTTTATGCAAATAAACAACATTCCTATTTTTACCAAAATAATAAATATTAAACAATTGAGGGTCAAACCTGGTCAAACCAATGACTTTCGTCTGAGGGCTGTCGCTAGCATATTTTTTAAAAAAATTAGTTTTTATATATGTTAAACACTGAGTTTTTTTTAGTCAATTCGTCACAATATAAAGCCTCAAATGTCCCTTTTTTAATAGAAATTAATAATTAAAAAAGTAAAACGCCCGAAAAATGACACTTTAGACAAACATTTTAAAGTTTTTAAAATTGTTCATTTTAATTGAATCGGTTTGTATTTTATTCGTTAATGGGACTTTAAAATTTATCATTTCTGAAATTTTTGTTTAAATTTTAAAAGAAAAAATTAGGAAAATATACGTTTATGAAGTGGACTTTGAAACCTGTTTACCTTTACATTTTAATTCAACATAATTGATTCAAACAAATGATAGTACTAAAATGTTTATTTTAATAAATATTTGTTAAACTTCAAAAAACATTTTAATATTATCATTTATTTAAATCAATTGTGTTGAATTAAAATGTAAACACAAGGTTTAAATATTAATCATCCTGTTAACGTACACAGATAAAAAAAATTTCGTTTTAAATTTACAGTTGTAAGAAAAAAATAAAGAAACTATTCCACTTAAATAAAAATTGAATATTTAATAGAAAAAGTTAATTTATAGTAAATTAAATAAGTGTAAACTGTTATTCAAATTCATTTGCCTTCGTGGAATTGTAATATAATGTTCATAATGACGATATTTAATTATCCGTAAAACCAGATAATTATATGAGGACTCAAAAAAAAGTTACAGACTTTTATGAAACATTTTTTTTTTAAAAGTGATTATTATTTTATTAAAAAACACTTTTATAAAAATGTCAACATTTTTAAATAAAGATTGAAGCGATTTTTAGTTTATGTAAGTTTCAATACCTAATATTAAATAGTTTTTTTTTTTTTAATAAAATCATCTTTAAATATGTGAAAAATGACAGGTTTCAAGGTCCACTTCATAAACGTATTTTTCTTATTTTTTGTTTTAAATTTGAACAAAAATTCCAGAATTGATAGATTTAAAGTCCAATTTACGAATAAAACACAAGCCGATTCAATTAAAAAGAATAATTTTATTAAAATGAAAACTTTAAAATGTCTGTCTAATGTGTCATTTTTCGTGCACCTTACTCTTTTAATTATTAATTTCTGTTAAAAAAGTGACATTTGTGGCTTTATATTGTGACGAATTGACTAAAATAACTCAGTGTTTAACTTAAATAAAAACTAAATATTTTTAAAAATATGCCAGCGACAGCACACAGACTAAGAAAAACGAAACTATTTTAGAAATATGTTTCAGATACGATGGTTTGTATAAAGTCGTGAAATATTATCCCGAAAGAGGAAAGAGTGGTTTTCAAGTTTGGCGTTATGTCTTGCGAAGAGATGACCCTATTCCTGCACCTTGGACAGAAGAAGGCAAAAAAAGAATTGAATCGTTGGGTTTAGAGATGGTTTATCCAGATGGGTATTTAGAATTTCAAAAGATAAAAAATACTTCTGGTCAGAAGAAACGTAAAGCTTTGTCAGGTAATGAACCTTCTTCTAAGAAAAAGAAGTTGGAGGATTACCAAGTAGAAGATCACATTTCAAAAGTAATCAAGAGTGACAAACTAAATAACAAATTTTGGAAAGAGTTTGTCTCTCGTTCTTTTAAAGGAAAAGTTCATTTCTTGAAAGAGGTCACGGACACGTGAGTATTTTTATTTCTAAAAACTTATTTTATTTAAAAACTATTTTATTTGTGGGTCAGTCCATTTTATTTAACCACAAGCAAACGATTTTACAAAATATTAAGTATAATGCACAAAAATTTTTTCAACCTGGAGTGTAAAATAAAATGGATTAATCCTTATAAACTGATTTGATAATTAAAAACACATTTCTGAAATAGGTTTACGTGTGTATGTTGTCAAGAACTTGTTTTGAAACCCGTAACTACACCATGCAGTCATAATACATGTTCAGCGTGTTTAAAACAAAGTTTTGAGGCTGGAATACAGTCCTGTCCTCATTGTCGCTATTCTTTGGACACAAATTATAAAATGGATGTGAACAAAAATCTAGCGATTATTTTGGAAATTCTATTTCCTGGTTACGAAAAAGCTAGATGAAATTCGTGATAGATTCATTGGATTGTTTAAGGCGTTAATTTAAAGACTTATAGTATTTTAATATAAATATTTATGCAAGTATGTAGTTTCTTTACTTAACACTTATTTATTTATTTATATTTTTTAAAAAAATTGACTTGTCATGACCATGTATGATCAAATATATTTTTTACTACTTGAAAAGCTGGTTTATTATTTTTATGTTTATATTTTATGTGATTAAAAAGAAAAAGAAATTAAGTGGTGTTCAAATTAAAATTTAAATGTAAAGTAAAACCTACATATATCGGATTTGAAGGGACCGGGGAAAATATCCGATATAGGAACTATTTTTGAACAACTGGATTGAAAATAAAAAAAAAAATAATTGAAATTAAAGAAAATAATAAAACACTGAGAAAATAAATTGAAAATTTAAGAATTAAATTAAAATTTGAAAAAATAATTGATAATTGGAAAAAGAAATTACAAAATTAGTTGACAATTGGAAATAAAATTAAAAAAATAGCTAGAATATGTAACCTACCAAAATAATTTAAAAAATCAAAGGATTTTTATAAAATTTTAAGATAATAATTGAAAACTGAAAAAAAATTGTAGGAAATAATTAATAATAATTAAAGGAAACAGTTGAAAAATGACGAGAATAATTGAAAATTAAAGAAAACATGTAAAAAAAGACGAAAATAATTGTTAATTGAAAACAAAATTAAAAAAATGACTAGATTAATAGACAACTGAAAAAAAAAATAAAAACAATAAATTTTAAATTTAAAGAAAATAATTGCAAATAGAAAAATTAAGAAAATTATATGAATAATTGTTGGAAATAATTGCCCATTTAAAGAAACAAATTAAAAATTGAAGAATGGAATTGATATTTAAAGAATCTACTCAATAAATTAATAAATGTAGAAGAAAATAATTGAAAACTGAAGAATGGAAAAAAATTGATGAATGGAATTGAACATTAAAGAAAATAATTGAAAAAAGACGATAATATTTTAAGGAGGAATCGAACGAACAATCGGAACAAAAGTTAGTCCAAATGAATAATTTTGATTTTTGATATAGAAGACCCATAAGTTAATGAAATTTTTTTCAGAGGAAGTGTGGACAATTGTATTTTTTACAAAATGAGCCCTTTAAAATTGCAATTTGATGGAACTTAAAAAAAATTGACGTTGAAAACGATTATTCAATTTGGGTTAATTTGCACCTCAAATTGAATAATCGGTTTCAACTTCAATTTTTTTTAATTTTCATCAAATTGAAATTTTTAAGGGCTCATTTTGTAAAACAATTTTATTGAGTGAAAAAAATAATTGATAAAATCCGAGAATTATTCAATATTGAGAAATTAATTGAAAATCGATAAAAATAATTGAAAATTAAAGAAAACATTTAAAAATTGATGAAAATATTTAAAAATTGAAGAAATAGATTGGAAATTAAAGAATTCAATAAAAATTTGAAGAAAATAATTGATAATTAAAAGAAAAATTACAGTACGACGAAAATAATTAAATATTGAAGAACATAATTAACTACTAAAAAAAAAATTATCAATTGGAAAAAAATTCAAAAAATGTTAAGAATAATCGGCAATCAAAAAAAAAAATTTTATAAATTATTTTATAATCATAAAATTAAAAGAGAATAATAAATTGTCATTAAAAAATTGATGAAAATTATGGAATAAATTGTAGAAAATAAATGAAAATTGAAGAATTGTATTGAAATTTTAATAAAATAATTGATAATGGAAAATAGACGAGAATTATTGAATAAAATAATTGAAAAACGAAGAATGCCATTGAAAAATTAAGAAAATAATTGAGAATTGAAGAAAATAATTAAAAATTAAATAAATAAATTGAAGATTTAAGATTGAAATTGGAATTTTAAGAAAATAGTCGATAATTATTGAAACAAAAATTACAAAATGACTGAAATAATTAAATATTAAAGAAAATAATTGACAATCGAAAGAAAAATTTTTTATACAAAAGTTTCAAGATCCGATAAATATGAGAATAATTTAGCTTAAGGGACTTTAAAATTCATTCGATGTAAGCGAGTTTTTGATATAACAGGGTCCGATAGAAGCGGGTATTTTATGATTTTAACATAGAAAACATCGAAAAAACCAAAAGACTGTATTTTCACTGTATTTTCAAATTTAGTACATTTTTTACCAATGAACCAAACTTAATCATAAACTTATTTCTGATTGGCCTTCAAGTAACCCAGTAATGTTTTTCTATTGGCTAAGGAATAAATCGATGTTAAATTGAAACATTGGAAATGAACCGTTATTTCAGTCGGAATTGGAACGTTAAAAACCAACATTTTGAGGTTAACTCGGGAATTGTGAGTTTCGTGTTAACTTATATAGCGAGTCTTTCGCTTTGAGTTCCGCAAGTATTTGTGTCCTTTAAGGAAATAATGTCTGTGATATTCCCTGATACTTAAAAATAATCGTATTAGCTGATTTGCGTCGATAACATGTCGGCTTCACGTTTTCTCAGGGCTATGCGGGAGTTGGGGAAAGCCGTTTTGGCTGTTTGACGAATATTTGAGTTTGTACTCGGCAATGGTTTGTTGAATTAATTAGGTGTGAAAATGGTGAAAGAAAAACCAAATTCGATTCGCATATATGACTCTGAGGGCTATAGACGCAGGGCGGCATGTATCTGCGTCAAGAACGACCTCGAGGACGAGGTAAGCCATCAGAGGGCAGGTTTTAAGATTCTTTTTTCCTGTTTTCGCTTTTTTATTCTTTTTCTTTGCATGCTCATTAATTTGTGTCTTTAAGGAAGCTATGCAATTTTAATAATGGTTCCCATTCTTTCTTCTTGTCGAGCATTCTGCTCCAAAAACAGAATCAGCGAGGTATGCCCTCATATGAACCCAGATAATCTCATATAAGTATTAATGGAGATAAAACAATTTAGATTTTTACATATAAAACGAAATATATTACTGTATATGTATATGTTTGACAAAGTGATTATAATGTGTTTAAATAACAGGAAGTGCATAAAAGGCAAAAGAGTTTAGATAAACCTTTTTATTTTTATTAGTTTTTTAGTTTGTGGTTTTTATATCTTAATGTATCAAATTTTGTAGCCGTAAATATAACTAATGCATAATTTTATTTCAAGTGCGTAGGGTAATTTGAACCGCAAGACAATAATATCCAATCCGGTGTTAGTAGCTTCGAGACTTAATACATTGTAGAAACAATAACACGAGTTATTGTTAGTAAGTAAGCATAATCAATAAAATCAATATTTTTCTTTTGTTTTCTGTTACTGTCTTAATAATTTATTTATGAAGCTCTTGTACATTGAAACTGAAATCTTGCAGAGCAATTTCTCATATTATGTAAGATCTTTTTTTTTTTTTCTTAATTTTTAGAATATTTTGATTTTTATCTTTAAGTATCTCCGAGGAAAATGTTTAATCATTTTAGATTAAATATCTTGCGTAATTTGGGAACAATTTTAAGGTTCAAATTGATATTAAGTAATTTTTAATGTTTAAATTTATCTATTTTTTATTTTAAAAAATACCGTAATTGACCTTAAACACGGTTTCTAAAACTTTTCAAAAAAAGCTTATGAAAAAAAATTTTAAAAACTTGATTAAAGTTATTAATATTTTTGAAAATATTTACGTTAAGATTTATTAAATATTTTTCATTTCATTTGTAAAATGGCAAATAGGCACTTAAAAATGTTTTGCTTTTGTGCCAAGATGCATTGTTAAACACGGATCACCTGTCGTTTCATTTTGTTTAAAGATATAGGCAAATATACATATATATGTATGCACACACACATAATAAAATACAACTTCCAATTAAAATTTTCACTCATATAAAGATACAAATATAGAATGTATTTCGGGAAAAGTTTAGGATAAAATAAATCCGGAATAATTTACAATTTAAGATTTTGTATTATTATTAGAAGTTGAAATTAATAAATGGAAAAAATACAGTTATTCACTTAAATAAAAATTATTAGAAAGTGCTTTGAAGAATATTACAAATTAAATATCAACTTGAAACATTTCATAATGTTAATGTTTATTGCGACATTCATTGGAAATTTTCAAAATATATAAACATGAAACATCCAATATAAATAAAGCTTGAATTAGTAGAAAATTCAAGAATTGAGGGAAATAACCCTTGGATATAAATTATCAGACTTGGACAAATGATTTGAAATTGTCTCATTTCTATTATTTTCCTTCGCTTATATATTTTAACTTATAAAAATTAGTACAGGTTGCCAAAAATGAGAATTGTTGCGTAAGATCCATTTCAGTTCATTTGAAGAAAAACAAGAAAATAATTATTATGTGGATTATGAGTATAGATTAATAATAATTTCTAAAATTATTTTTTTCACGTTACTCTTTCTAAATTAATTAAGATTTGATTCACTTAAAGTCGCAAAGGATTTACGAAAGAAATAACAAAACAACGAATAATCATGAGAATCAGTTACTAATTTTTCTTGTCTTTAATTTCCAAAAATCACCTAAAATCGTATATTTTTCTTCGTTTCTCTTTTTTTTTATTCAAACTTCAGTTGATTTTTATGTCTCTTTATATTTTTATTTAATTTATTAAAACTTAATTTTTATAATTTCCACTCTTAATTTAAATAAACCCTAAACATTAATTAATTCTAATTTATTTGAAATTAAACATTTTAATTCAAATTTCAATAAAGTTAATTAATTATCTTGCATGTTAATTTCTTTTTTGTAAATTTTTCATTTCATTAAAATTTTTATAGTTTTTCTGATTTTATCAGTTTTATTTACCTCTATCGTTTTTCTATAGTAATAAACTTTCTTTATCATCAATTTTATATTCCTTAAAAATCTTCTCCTTTTCGCAAAACTATTACATTTTTTTCTTATACATATTTTTAATATTTTGTATTTTTTTAGACTCATGAATATGTTCTAAAATTCATTAGTTCGAACTTTCAATTGGCAGAATTTCATTAAACAGAACATTCATGAAGTCGAATGTTTATTTTATAGAATTTGATTTCAATCGAATGTGAATTAATCCGAAGTTTCACTAAATAGAATTTTCAAGTCACCAAACACATAATTAACATAAATCTCATATTATAGAATTTTTGTTTAACAGAATGTTAATTTAGCCGAATTTTTAAGTGATAGAATGTCCGACTTTTTATTTGTCCGAATTTCGATTTACACGAAGTAAAATCTTATCTTATCTTATCTTATTCTTCATAGAATCTTTAAAACATTGAATTTTCATTTGGCCGAAACAGCAAATGTCAGAATAAACATTCGCCAGAAAGATTTTGTCGCGAATTTAAAAATTAACCTATCACAATTTTGTTGATAATTTCTGATTGGTTAATTTTTAAATTCGCGCCAAAGTCTTTTTGACGGATGATTATTCGGACACTTGCTGTTTCGGACAAATGAAAATTCGATGTTTTAAAGATTCTATCAAGTATTACTTTGAGTAAATCGAAATTTGGATAAATGAAAAGTCGGACATTCTGTCACTTAAAAATTCGACTAAGTTAACATTCTGTTAAACAGAAATTCTATAATGTGAAATTTATGTTAAATATGAGTTCGGTGACTTGAAAATTCTACTTAGTAAAAATGCGGATTAATTCACATTCGATTAAAATCAAATTCTATAAAATAAACATTCAACTTCATGAAAAACTACGATTTTTTATAATTTATTTACATCGGTGAACTTAAAAACATGTTTCTAAGCATGGAAATTATGATAAATTTGGTCTAAAACTTTTTTAAAAAATTTATCGATCAACAATATGTGTCAATGGGAATTTTCTAGTTAAAGAATTTTATTATTTTCCACTTGAACAAATTATTTTTCTTCTTTTTATTTAATTATTTTAATCCCTTTGATCATAAATATTGTGATCGACTTCATTATGTTCTCATATTTTATAAAATTTTCGTGTTTTTTTTTTGCTTTTCATTATGATTTTTTTAAATTTGATTTTCGCTAATTTTGCTTTTATTAAGTAAAATTTTACATTTAATAAAATTTTCTTGTTTGTTACGTTAATTTTCTTGTATATTTTCCTAAATTTATAAATTGTCGAAGTACATTTTTTTTCTTTATTTTCTAAAACAAGCAGGGTGTCTACTAACCGGGAAAACCGGGAAATAACCGGGAATTTAAATTGACCGGGAAAAACCGGGAATTAACCGGGAATTTTCCGTCAAACCGGGAATTTTTTTCTGGGATAATAAATTCTTTTCAATTTTCAATTATTTTCTTCAATTTCCAATTATTTTCTACAATTCTCAATTATTTTCTTCCATTTGGAATTATTTTTATAAATTTAAAATTATTTCTTCATTTCTCAATTATTTTCTTCGATTTTCTACTATTTTCTTCAACTGCCAATTATTTTCTTCAATTTTCAATTATTTTCATCAATTTCTAATTAATTTATTTAATTCTGAAATATTTTCTACGATTTTCAATTATTTTAATCAATTTTTAATTATTTTCTTCAATGTAGCTGAAGTTCAAGACGTCCGTGGCGGCGAAATTAAAAAAAATATATTTTAAAGTTTTTTCTGTGCGAATTGCTTTCAAATGTCTAGAAAATAAGTTTTGAGCAGAAAAAAATATAAATTTTATTGTTTTAGGGGGCTTAAGTACCCCCCAAAAAAAATATTTATATGAAATGTGAAAAATCAATAATGTTCACCTCCAATCAAATCGCACTCCAAAGAATAAAAGTTTCTTTTCATCAAATAAAAGTATTCCCAATGTCAAACATTATCAAAAAACCCCCCCATGACCGCCCCCTGATGACACATTTCATAATTTCGTATTCAACTCGAAACATCTCATAGAGGGCAAAATCAAATCATTTTCAAGTCCACAGAAAAAATGTTTCTATTCACCCCAAAAATAAAAAAAATATAGTCAGAACCTGCGGCAACCCCCCCATGACCCCCTGCGCATCAAAAAACCAATTTTTTCATTTTCAACACGAAAAATCTCAAAGAGGGCAAAATCAAATCTTTTTCATGTCTACAGAAAAAATGTTTATTTTTACCCCAAAAATGAAACAAATATAGTCAGAACCTGCGGCAATCCCCCCAAACTCATTGTTTTATCAAAAAACCGATTTTTTCATTTTCAAGTCGAAAAATCTCAAAGAGGGCAAAATCAAATCTTTTTCATGACTACAGAAAAAATGTTTATTTTTACCCCAAAAATAAAAAGAATATAGTCAGAACCTGCGGCAACCCCCTCAAACTCATCGTTTTATCAAAAAACCGATTTTTTCATTTTCAACTCGAAAAATCTCAAAGAGGGCAAAATCAAATCTTTTGCAAGTCTACAGGAAAAACGTTCCTTTTTACCCCAAAAATAAAAAAAATATAGTCAGAACCTGCGGCAACCCCCCCAAACTCATCGTTTTATCAAAAAAACGATTTTTTCATTTTCAACTCAAAAAATCTCAAAGAGGGCAAAATCAAATCTTTTTCATGTCTACAGAAAAAATGTTTATTTTTACCCCAAAAATGAAACAAATATAGTCAGAACCTGCGGCAACCCCCCCAAACTCATTGTTTTATCAAAAAACCGATTTTTTCATTTTCAACTAGAAAAATCTCAAAGAGGGAAAAATCAAATCTTTTGCAAGTCTACAGGAAAAACGTTCCTTTTTACCCCCATAAATAAAAAAAATATAGTCAGAACCTGCGGCAACCCCCCCAAACTCATCGTTTTATCAAAAAACCGATTTTTTCATTTTCAACTCGAAAAATCTCAAAGAGGGCAAAATCAAATCTTTTTCAAGTCTACAGAAAAAATGTTTATTTTTACCACAAAAATGAAACAAATATAGTCAGAACCGGCGGCAACCCCCCCAAACTCATCGTTTTATCAAAAAACCCATTTTTTCATTTTCAACTCGAAAAATCTCAAAGAGGGCAAAATCAAATCTTTTTCAAGTCTACAGAAAAAATGTTTATTTTTACCCCAAAAATGAAACAAATATAGTCAGAACCTGCGGCAACCCCCCCAAAACTCATCGTTCTATCAAAAAACCGATTTTTTCATTTTCAACTCGAAAAATCTCAAAGAGGGCAAAATCAAATCTTTTTCAAGTCTACAGAAAAAATGTTTATTTTTACCCCAAAAATGAAACAAATATTGTCAGAACCTGCGGCAACCCCCCCAAACTCATCGTTTTATCAAAAAACCCATTTTTTCATTTTCAACTCGAAAAATCTCAAAGAGGGCAAAATCAAATCTTTTTCAAGTCTACAGAAAAAATGTTTATTTTTACCCCAAAAATGAAACAAATATAGTCAGAACCTGCGGCAACCCCCCTAAACTCATCGTTTTATCAAAAAAACGATTTTTTCATTTTTAACTCGAAAAATCTCAAAGAGGGCAAAATCAAATCTTTTTCAAGTCTACAGAAAAAATGTTTATTTTTACCACAAAAATGAAACAAATATAGTCAGAACCTGCGGCAACCCCCCCAAACTCATTGTTTTATCAAAAAACCGATTTTTTCATTTTCAAGTCGAAAAATCTCAAAGAGGGCAAAATCAAATCTTTTTCATGTCTACAGAAAAAATGTTTATTTTTACCCCAAAAATGAAACAAATATAGTCAGAACCTGCTGCAACCCCCCCAAACTCATTGTTTTATCAAAAAACCGATTTTTTCATTTTCAACTCGAAAAATCTCAAAGAGGGAAAAATCAAATCTTTTGCAAGTCTACAGGAAAAACGTTCCTTTTTACCCCCATAAATAAAAAAAATATAGTCAGAACCTGCGGCAACCCCCCCAAACTCATCGTTTTATCAAAAAACCGATTTTTTCATTTTCAACTCGAAAAATCTCAAAGAGGGCAAAATCAAATCTTTTTCAAGTCTACAGAAAAAATGTTTATTTTTACCACAAAAATGAAACAAATATAGTCAGAACCGGCGGCAACCCCCCCAAACTCATCGTTTTATCAAAAAACCCATTTTTTCATTTTCAACTCGAAAAATCTCAAAGAGGGCAAAATCAAATCTTTTTCAAGTCTACAGAAAAAATGTTTATTTTTACCCCAAAAATGAAACAAATATAGTCAGAACCTGCGGCAACCCCCCCAAAACTCATCGTTCTATCAATAAACCGATTTTTTCATTTTCAACTCGAAAAATCTCAAAGAGGGCAAAATCAAATCTTTTTCAAGTCTACAGAAAAAATGTTTATTTTTACCCCAAAAATGAAACAAATATTGTCAGAACCTGCGGCAACCCCCCCAAACTCATCGTTTTATCAAAAAACCCATTTTTTCATTTTCAACTCGAAAAATCTCAAAGAGGGCAAAATCAAATCTTTTTCAAGTCTACAGAAAAAATGTTTATTTTTACCCCAAAAATGAAACAAATATAGTCAGAACCTGCGGCAACCCCCCTAAACTCATCGTTTTATCAAAAAAACGATTTTTTCATTTTTAACTCGAAAAATCTCAAAGAGGGCAAAATCAAATCTTTTTCAAGTCTACAGAAAAAATGTTTATTTTTACCCCAAAAATGAAACAAATATAGTCAGAACCTGCGGCAACCCCCCCAAAACTCATCGTTCTATCAATAAACCGATTTTTTCATTTTCAACTCGAAAAATCTCAAAGAGGGCAAAATCAAATCTTTTTCAAGTCTACAGAAAAAATGTTTATTTTTACCCCAAAAATGAAACAAATATTGTCAGAACCTGCGGCAACCCCCCCAAACTCATCGTTTTATCAAAAAACCCATTTTTTCATTTTCAACTCGAAAAATCTCAAAGAGGGCAAAATCAAATCTTTTTCAAGTCTACAGAAAAAATGTTTATTTTTACCCCAAAAATGAAACAAATATAGTCAGAACCTGCGGCAACCCCCCTAAACTCATCGTTTTATCAAAAAAACGATTTTTTCATTTTTAACTCGAAAAATCTCAAAGAGGGCAAAATCAAATCTTTTTCAAGTCTACAGAAAAAATGTTTATTTTTACCACAAAAATGAAACAAATATAGTCAGAACCTGCGGCAACCCCCCCAAACTCATTGTTTTATCAAAAAACCGATTTTTTCATTTTCAAGTCGAAAAATCTCAAAGAGGGCAAAATCAATTCTTTTTCATGACTACAGAAAAAATGTTTATTTTTACCCCAAAAATAAAAAGCATATAGTCAGAACCTGCGGCAACCCCCTCAAACTCATCGTTTTATCGAAAAACCGATTTTTTCATTTTCAACTCGAAAAATCTCAAAGAGGGCAAAATCAAATCTTTTGCAAGTCTACAGGAAAAACGTTCCTTTTTACCCCAAAAATAAAAAAAATATACTCAGAACCTGCGGCAACCCCCCCCCCCCCAAACTCATCGTTTTATCAAAAAACCGATTTTTTCATTTTCAACTCGAAAAATCTCAAAGAGGGCAAAATCAAATCTTTTTCATGTCTACAGAAAAAATGTTTATTTTTACCCCAAAAATGAAACAAATATAGTCAGAACCTGCGGCAACCCCCCCAAACTCATTGTTTTATCAAAAAACCGATTTTTTCATTTTCAACTCGAAAAATCTCAAAGAGGGCAAAATCAAACCTATTTCACGACTACAGAAAAAATGTTTATTTTTACCCCAAAAATAAAAAAAATATAGTCAGAACCTGCGGCAACCCCCCCAAACTCATCGTTTTATCGAAAAACCGATTTTTTCATTTTCAACTCGAAAAATCTCAAAGATGGCAAAATCAAATCTTTTGCAAGTCTACAGGAAAAACGTTCCTTTTTACCCCAAAAATAAAAAAAATATAGTCAGAACCTGCGGCAACCCCCCCCCCCAAACTCATCGTTTTATCAAAAAACCGATTTTTTCATTTTCAACTCGAAAAATCTCAAAGAGGGCAAAATCAAATCTTTTTCATGTCTACAGAAAAAATGTTTATTTTTACCCCAAAAATGAAACAAATATAGTCAGAACCTGCGGCAACCCCCCCAAACTCATTGTTTTATCAAAAAACCGATTTTTTCATTTTCAACTAGAAAAATCTCAAAGAGGGCAAAATCAAACCTTTTTCACGACTACAGAAAAAATGTTTATTTTTACCCCAAAAATAAAAAAAATATAGTCAGAACCTGCGGCAACCCCCCCAAACTCATCGTTTTATCGAAAAACCGATTTTTTCATTTTCAACTCGAAAAATCTCAAAGATGGCAAAATCAAATCTTTTGCAAGTCTACAGGAAAAACGTTCCTTTTTACCCCATAAATAAAAAAAATATAGTCAGAACCTGCGGCAACCCCCCCAAACTCATCGTTTTATCAAAAAACCGATTTTTTCATTTTTAACTCGAAAAATCTCAAAGAGGGCAAAATCAAATCTTTTTCAAGTCTACAGAAAAAATGTTTATTTTTACCACAAAAATGAAACAAATATAGTCAGAACCTGCGGCAACCCCCCCAAACTCATTGTTTTATCAAAAAACCGATTTTTTCATTTTCAAGTCGAAAAATCTCAAAGAGGGCAAAATCAAATCTTTTTCAAGTCTACAGAAAAAATGTTTATTTTTACCCCAAAAATGAAACAAATATAGTCAGAACCTGCGGCAACCCCCCCAAACTCATCGTTTTATCGAAAAACCGATTTTTTCATTTTCAAGTCGAAAAATCTCAAAGAGGGCAAAATCAAATCTTTTTCAAGTCTACAGGAAAAACGTTCCTTTTTACCCCAAAAATAAAAAAAATATAGTCAGAACCTGCGGCAACCCCCCCAAACTCATTGTTTTATCAAAAAACCGATTTTTTCATTTTCAAGTCGAAAAATCTCAAAGAGGGCAAAATCAAATCTTTTTCATGACTACAGAAAAAATGTTTATTTTTACCCCAAAAATAAAAAGAATATAGTCAGAACCTGCGGCAACCCCCTCAAACTCATCGTTTTATCAAAAAACCGATTTTTTCATTTTCAACTCGAAAAATCTCAAAGAGGGCAAAATCAAATCTTTTGCAAGTCTACAGGAAAAACGTTCCTTTTTACCCCAAAAATAAAAAAAATATAGTCAGAACCTGCGGCAACCCCCCCCCCCCCAAACTCATCGTTTTATCAAAAAACCGATTTTTTCATTTTCAACTCAAAAAATCTCAAAGAGGGCAAAATCAAATCTTTTTCATGTCTACAGAAAAAATGTTTATTTTTACCCCAAAAATGAAACAAATATAGTCAGAACCTGCGGCAACCCCCCCAAACTCATTGTTTTATCAAAAAACCGATTTTTTCATTTTCAACTCGAAAAATCTCAAAGAGGGCAAAATCAAACCTTTTTCACGACTACAGAAAAAATGTTTATTTTTACCCCAAAAATAAAAAAAATATAGTCAGAACCTGCGGCAACCCCCCCAAACTCATCGTTTTATCGAAAAACCGATTTTTTCATTTTCAACTCGAAAAATCTCAAAGAGGGCAAAATCAAATCTTTTGCAAGTCTACAGGAAAAACGTTCCTTTTTACCCCCATAAATGAAACAAATATAGTCAGAACCGGCGGCAACCCCCCCAAACTCATCGTTTTATCAAAAAACCCATTTTTTCATTTTCAACTCGAAAAATCTCAAAGAGGGCAAAATCAAATCTTTTTCAAGTCTACAGAAAAAATGTTTATTTTTACCCCAAAAATGAAACAAATATAGTCAGAACCTGCGGCAACCCCCCTAAACTCATCGTTTTATCAAAAAAACGATTTTTTCATTTTTAACTCGAAAAATCTCAAAGAGGGCAAAATCAAATCTTTTTCAAGTCTACAGAAAAAATGTTTATTTTTACCACAAAAATGAAACAAATATAGTCAGAACCTGCGGCAACCCCCCCAAACTTATCGTTTTATCGAAAAACCGATTTTTTCATTTTCAACTCGAAAAATCTCAAAGAGGGCAAAATCAAATCTTTTGCAAGTCTACAGGAAAAACGTTCCTTTTTACCCCAAAAATAAAAAAAATATAGTCAGAACCTGCGGCAACCCCCCCAAACTCATCGTTTTATCAAAAAACCGATTTTTTCATTTTCAACTCGAAAAATCTCAAAGAGGGCTAAATCAAATCTTTTTCAAGTCTACAGAAAAAATGTTTATTTTTACCCCAAAAATGAAACAAACATAGTCAGAACCTGCGGCAACCCCCCCAAACTCATCGTTTTATCAAAAAACCGATTTTTTCATTTTCAACTCGAAAAATCTCAAAGAGGGCAAAATCAAATCTTTTTCAAGTCTGCAGAAAAAATGTTTATTTTTACCCCAAAAATGAAACAAATATAGTCAGAACCTGCGGCAACCCCCCTAAACTCATCGTTTTATCAAAAAACCGATTTTTTCATTTTCAACTCGAAAAATCTCAAAGAGGGCAAAATCAAACCTTTTTCACGACTACAGAAAAAATGTTTATTTTTACCACAAAAATGAAACAAATATAGTCAGAACCTGCGGCAACCCCCCCAAACTCATCGTTTTATCAAAAAACTGATTTATCATTTTCAACTCGAAAAATCTCAAAGAGAGCAAAATCAAAAATCGGTTTTTTGATAAAATGATGAGTTTGGGGGGGTTGCCGCAGGTTCTGACTATATTTTTTTTATTTTTGGGGTAAAAATAAACAATTTTCCTTTAGACTTGAAGAAGATTAGATTTTGCCCTCTTTGAGATTTTTCGAGTTGAAAATGAAAAAATCGGTTTTTTGATAAAACGATGAGTTTGGGGGGGGGGGGGTTGCCGCAGGTTCTGACTATATTTGTTTCATTTTTGGGGTAAAAATAAACATTTTTTCTGTAGACTTGAAAAAGATTTGATTTTGCTCGCTTTGACATTTTTCGAGTTGAAAATGATAAATCGGTTTTTTGATAAAACGATGAGTTTGGGGGGGTTGCCGCAGGTTCTGACTATATTTTTTTTATTTTTGGGGTAAAAAGGAACGTTTTTCCTGTAGACTTGCAAAAGATTTGATTTTGCCCTCTTTGAGATTTTTCGAGTTGAAAATAAAAAAATCGGTTTTTTGATAAAACGATGAGTTTAGGGGGGTTGCCGCAGGTTCTGACTATATTTGTTTCATTTTTGGGGTAAAAATAAACATTTTTTCTGTAGACTTGAAAAAGATTTGATTTTGCCCTCTTTGAGATTTTTCGAGTTGAAAATGAAAAAATCGGTTTTTTGATAAAATGATGAGTTTGGGGGGGGGGGGGGTTGCCGCAGGTTCTGACTATATTTTTTTTATTTTTGGGGTAAAAAGGAACGTTTTTCCTGTAGACTTGCAAAAGATTTGATTTTGCCCTCTTTGAGATTTTTCGAGTTGAAAATGAAAAAATCGTTTTTTTGATAAAACGATGAGTTTGGGGGGGTTGCAGCAGGTTCTGACTATATTTGTTTCATTTTTGGGGTAAAAATAAACATTTTTTCTGTAGACTTGAAAAAGATTTGATTTTGCCCTCTTTGAGATTTTTCGTGTTGAAAATGAAAAAATTGGTTTTTTGATGCGCAGGGGGTCATGGGGGGGTTGCCGCAGGTTCTGACTATATTTTTTTTATTTTTGGGGTGAATAGAAACATTTTTTCTGTGGACTTGAAAATGATTTGATTTTGCCCTCTATGAGATTTTTCGAGTTGAATACGAAATTATGAAATGTGTCATCAGGGGGGCGGTCATGGGGGGGTTTTTTGATAATGTTTGACATTGAAAATACTTTTATTTGATGAAAAGAAACTTTTATTCTTTGGAGTGCGATTTGATTGGAGGTGAACATTATTGATTTTTCACATTTCAGATAAATATTTTTTTTGGGGGTACTTAAGCCCCCTAAAACAATAAAATTTATATTTTTTTCTGCTCAAAACTTATTTTCTAGAGATTTGAAAGCAATTCGCACAGAAAAAACTTTAAAATATATTTTTTTTAATTTCGCCGCCACGGACGTCTTGAACTTCAGCTACATTTTTCTTCAACTATGTATAAATTATTTTTTTTTTAATTGCCAATTATTTTCTTCAATTTTTAATTATTTAATTCAATATTCAATAGTTCTCGACTTTTTCCAACTATTTTTTTCAATTATCATTTATTTATTTCTCATCTCAATAACTCCTCCATTTTTCAATTATTTTCTTCTATAATCAATAATTCTCGGCTTTTTTCAATATTTGTTTTCAATTATCAAATATGTTTTTGAAACTTGAATTCAATTCATCAATTATTATTCAACGATTTTCATAAAATCACATTTTCTTCAATTCCAAATTATTTTCTACAATTTTTAATTAATTTCTTCAAATTACAATTACATTCTTAATTTTTTATTGTTTTTTTTTTCAAATTCTATAATTCCTGGGTTGTTCAATATCTGTTTTCTTTAATTATCACTTATTTTCTTCTACTTTCAATCTCATTGTTCAATTCTTGAATTATTTTCATTAATTCCCAATTATAATTTTCGACATTCAATTCCATTCTTTAATTTTCAATTTTTTTTTAATATTCAATAAATCTAGGCTTTTGACAATGATTTTTTTTTAATTCTCAATTAGTTTTTTCAAATTCCAATTTTATTGGAATTATTGTATTTAATATTATTGTATTTAATTTTTAAGTACTTTCTTTAATTTTTAATTATTTTGTTCAATTTTCAATTGTTTGTTTCAATATTCAGTAATCTCGACTTTTTTCAATTATTTTTTTTTTTTAATTATCAGTTATTTATTTCATGTTTCAAAACCCCCTTCAATTTTCAATAATTTTCTTCTATTTTCAATTTAATTGTTCAATTGTTTAATTATTTTTTTCAATTCTCAATTAATTTCTTTAAATAACAATTCTGTTCTTCAATTTTTAATGTTTTCTTCAATATTAAATAATTCCTGTCATTTTCCATTTTTTTTTTAATTATAAATTATTTTCTTCTTTTTTCAATCCAATTGTTCAGTAATCTTCTTTAATTCTCAATTATTGTATAAAAATTTCAATTTTATTTCTCAATTTTCAATTGTTTTTTTTTTAATATTCAATAATTCTGTGTTTTTCTGATTTCAATTTCATTATTTAATTTTCAATTTATTTCTTTAATTTTGAATTATTAACTTAAATTTAAAATTTTTTTTTTTTTGATTTTCTATCTAGTTGACCAATTTTCAATTATATTCTTTGAATTTAATGACCATTGTTTAATTTTTTCAATTATTGTTCAATTGTAGATTAATATTTACTTTCTTTTTTTAAATTTTGTTTCTAATTGTCAAATATATTTGTTATTGTTCAATTATTTATTTCCATTATTAATTATTTCTTTTCATTATTAATTGTTTCTTTTAATTCTTAATTATTATTGTTTGTAAAGTTTAATATTTAATTCTTCAATTCTCAATTATTTTCTTTGAATTTCAATTATTTTCTTCAATTATCAACTGTTATATTCAATTTTTGTAGCCATTTGTAGGTCTATTTATACTTAAAATAAATTTTTCACAACGCCCCTATCGAAAACTACACTTTCAACAGCTTTGCAGGACATCGAAACTAGCCAATTGCAGACGAGATTTTACTTTTTATTTTCTTGCCGATACTTCATGAATTTTCTTCCCTAGGTTAGAAAGTTGATGACGTAGCGGGAAGAAAGTAAACGTATCTCTGTTTTCATTGGTCAGTCACTTTCCTTCTAATCCTACTCAGTGCCCTCTGTAGTAGAAAAAATAAATTACGTAGTAACCGTTATTTTCTATTGACAGGAGCCTTTTGTTTGCAAATTTGCATTTCGCGCATTTCGCCAACGGTCGTGTTAAATTTTTGTTTATCAATTTAACTAAATAATCTATTTTTACATCGTTTCGTTTCTAAATAAGGCTCTTAATTTATTTGCACAAAGGATCCAAAGTGAAAGTGTACAATTGTACACAAACATAACCTTATTTGTTCAATAACATTTTATACAATATATTTTGTATTTTTTAATCGGGTTGTTGTGAAAAATATAATGCGTGACTAGGAGAGAAGCTGTCTTTCTCGTCTCGAATGATTGCCGCCCTCGCTGCGCTCGTGCTTCAAACTTCATTCTCGACGGCAAAGACTGCGTTTCTCCCCTTGTCACGCAATATACTATTAAGTTAACAAGAGAAAAAACCGGGAAAAATAGAAACAAAAACCGGGAAATGACCGGGAATTTTGTGGGACGAAATTAGTAGACACCCTGAACAAGGTTTTTTTTGTTTTTAATACACTTTTTTACCTTTCTTATTTTGTTGTTATTTGTATAAAAAAATTCGTGCGTATTTTTTTTTTTAGTTTCATGATTTCTAACGCATGGTTTTTTTAATTTTTCTTTTTTTTTTTTAGACGAGTTGGGGGAAATTTTCATTTATTAATGTTTTTAGATTTTACATCTTTTGTACAAGATAGTTTTTCCAACTATATGTGAGAAAATACAAATCTAATAGTATATTTGGTACTTTTGACAAGTTTCTATTTTCACCGAAAACTTAGGTTCAGTTTCACATACTTAGTTTTAATTTTAAAGTATCTTGAAAATTACCCAAAAAATTACTTTAATTAAACTACTTATTACTTGATATTTATTATTTTTCGTTAAATTGCATTCGGAAATTGCATTTTCAAAGCATAAGTTGGAGAAAGATATTTTCAAAGGTGGAAATTTATTTTGAATCTTGAAAAGTTCTTAAATTTTTTTTCAAAAATCGTGTGACACTATGAGGCAGTGTTTCTAATTTATATTATTCTTATTAATGACACCTACAATATTTCTTCTAGGTGCTCCTAGTGACATCCAGTCGCAGACCTGATAGCTGGATAGTTCCTGGTGGTGGTGTTGAGCCCGAAGAGGAACCAGCAGTTACAGCCTTGCGGGAAGTAAGAGAGGAGGCTGGAGTTCTGGGGCAACTTGGTCGATGTCTCGGTGTATTTGAGGTGATTATCCCAATATATTTCTTTTACATTATTTAATGACAAAGTTATTAATACAAAGTTTATTTTCAGAGTGCAGAGCATAAACATCGAACTCAAGTGTGGGTGATGCGTGTGACGGAGGAGTTGCCTGAATGGGAGGATTCGCGAGCGATTGGACGTAAACGGAAATGGTTTTCCATACCGGAAGCTTTGTTACAGCTCGCTCAACATAAACCTGTACAGCGTTCTTATTTGCACAGCCTTCACAATACTAATCCAAGACATAGCAATCCGAATACAAATCCTTCTCACCATACACACAGTCCAACAACTCCCATTCAACTCATGAATAATTCTAGTACCAATCCTCATTTCAATAAGCATAGCTAATAATACAGACAACCCACTTGCGTGAACATTTCCATCCGATTCAGATCTTGCTATCTTCTTGCTTCTCACAAAAAAAAACAAAACAAAAAAAAACTCATAATAATTACTATTATTGTATTTTATACATGTAACTATATAAAGTATGCTAATTATTAATACATAGATTGCTAATAAACTGGTCCAGAACAGGAGCAGTATTACAATCTTATTTTGTAACGTCCGTCTGAGAAGTGAGAATTGTTCTATCAAGAAATGACTGTATGCATGCCTGTGTGTGCTTTCCAGATGACGTTGAACAGAGAGAAGATAATTCAAGTAAATGAGAAAATTGTGACGATTTTCAAGCAGCTAGCATAATTGAAACTAGCTATTAGAGAAATTTGTAAGTCCAATCTGTATCCACATTAAGGAAAATTGTAAGTGATTTTTGTAAATTTTTAGAAAGTACATACACCGTACTGACAACTAAAGTAAATGTACTGTCTCTGTTATAATAGTTTTCGCGTAGATTTGGAAAGATGCCAAGAGTCTCGAGGAATACATCAACGCCAAACTACAGACACTTTATGAATTCGTTTATATATACAAACAAAAAAAAACAAAAAAGAAATGACAACATTTTTAGTAAAAATTAAACTCTTATTTTAATTGAACATGTGTTATTATTTCTTTCAATTGACTTCATGAACACGTTTGATTTTTAAAAGTTACTAAGTTTCAAGAATGGTTTTAAGAAATCAGGCGAACCTGATCTTTCTCAGTATTTTTTAAGATATTTATTTATTATTTCTATTATTCAAATATATTAATAACAAAAATTTATCCGTTACATTGAATTTTAAATATCTGAGATAAATACATTTTCAGAGACCTTAAAACCCTTGAATATTAAGTTTCTTCCGACATTTTGAATTTTTAATATCTAAACTGGTTTTCAGATACCCCAGAAATGTAGAAATGTTACAAAAAAAATGATACAAATATACATTAGCTCACAGTGGTTCCAATTGCACAAAAAGTTGACCAAAAATGAAAAAATCGACTTTCAATTTCAGCTTTTATTTCAACATAGTTTTATAAAGAAGGCTTTGATGAGTCTTTCTGCATAAATGAGACCGCTCAACATCAAATCCATTCTATTTAACATTAGCGCAAAGTTGAGGCTTGCGAAAAAGCTGCTTTTTCTAGTTTTCCAAAGTAATTTTGAACCCGTTGTAAAAGTTATAAGAAATGGATCTGTTTGAAAATTTGCATCGTTCATTAAAGTGGGGTGTCCCATAGATAAATTAATGACGTTCATTAAAAATTTTAAATTAAATTTTTAAAATATTTGTTTTTTATGACTATAATAGAATGCTGTTCTCAAGAGGTACATATTTGTAAATTCATAGAGCTACAAAAAAAGTAATGCCCGATAATTTTTTAAATTCAACGAGTAAATATTCACTGTTGACTTTTGTAAGTAATTTAACAAATTAGCTGCTACTATCTGCTACTTGGATTTTTATGATTATTTATGTGTATCTCTGCACATTTTAAATTCAAAATGTTAAAATTAGTACCTCAGTGGGATGAAATAAGTAACAGTTTTTGATATTCATTTTTTTCTTTATTGAAAAATGGTACTAACTTCACATCAGAGTGGTTAGAAATTGAACAGTTTGTTTTTGCATGTAAAAATCAGTAAAATTCAAATGATATTTACATGTAAAATACCATGAATAAAAATAATATCATTTTAAACATTCAATCGGCCATTTACAATTTAAAAGATCTGACGTCGAATTCATAATCATCGACCCCAAAAACCCCTGACCACAGATTTTTATTAAAATAAAACTTTTTTTACATATTCAATCCGCCATTTTGAATTTCAAAAATCTGACTTTAAATTTGTAATCAGCGACCCCAAAAACCCCTGACCAGGAGATTTTTATTAAAATAAAATTGTTTTTTTACATGTTCAATCCGCCATATTGGATCCGCCATTTTGAATTTTAAAAATCTGAAGTCGGATTTGTAATCAGCGACCTCAAAACTGATAAAAATAAATTAAATGTTCAAATTTTTCGTTTTTTAATGTCACTCAATTTATTTTAAATCGTCCTGAAGAGGTCTTATAAATATGATTTTGGCAAAATATCAACTTATATTTACTTAATTTTATAATTTTGGATTCACGCTTTATTTAGAAATTACGTGTGGTTATCATTTTAACGTAAGGTATTAGCCCAGAAATTAAGCAAATTTTATTTTTACATTGAGACTGATAAAATCTATTTCTCAAAATTAAAAAATTGCATTAATTAATATAATACGAAATTTTCATCGTGAAGAAAATGTCGTGATTTTAACCCACAATTTTTTAATCGCATTACTCAAAATTTAACCAATATTCTGTACCAGGGAGCTGTAAAGGTAAGCTTAATGTACATCTTCTTGGTAAAAACAAATGATTTCATTTTGTTAATTTCGAGTAATATCATCTTAGAAAAACTGTAACTTCCACGTCCACATGCGTTTTCACAGACACTTAAATTCTATGAAATGAAGTTAGCAACAGATAACTATCCAAGATTTGATTCCTAAACTGTCCACTAGAAGACTCGTTTTTAGTTTCTTCTGCGCCTATTTGGCTTATCTTCTATTTCTATTATTTCATTGCTTTATCCCCTTATCTTTAAACAATTTCACCCCACCACAAAACTTTGTTTCTTTTCAGTGTACAGACTTATTTGGAGTGCTCCAAAATGGCGAAAAAAACCTACGATTTGTTGTTTAAATTATTACTTATTGGTGATTCTGGTGTCGGAAAAACTTGTATATTATTTAGGTTTTCAGACGATGCTTTTTCCACTACATTCATTTCCACAATAGGTAAGAAAATAACTATTTTCATTTAACACAGTCATTTTTCACTAATAAGTTAATTGTTCACTTGCATGTTTCGTCTATTATTCTTTAGGTTAGATTATTTTTCTATGTTTATTCATAAGTGTATATATTATTTTATTCTTATTTCAGTAGTAATATATTTTCGTCATAATGACTCATCTATTGTTCTCTGTCTGTACAATCAATTCTTTTTACTGGGTTAATGAAAGCTTGTTTCTTTTAACCCATGCTACATCTTCTTTATCAAGGATTTATTAACTATATATATTTTCCGGATTCTTGATAAAGTCATTTTTATAAACTTTATTTTACGATTATTCTTTTCTCTCTTAGAATACATTATTTTATACAATTTCAATTATTTTACCAATAATTTTTTACTCCCAATCAATTTCAATTCTAGATCAAAATTATTTTTAATTTAACTATTACATAAGCACTACTTTTTCTGTTAACTTTTAAATGATTGTTGATTAATCCAATCAACTAGAAACTATAGTTAATATTGTGACTGTATGTTTGTTTTTTTGTAGGTATTGATTTTAAAATCAAGACAGTGGAATTGAGAGGAAAGAAAATCAAATTGCAGATATGGTAAGAAATTTATATCAGAAAATCAGTCAGTTTTTTTTTATTATGAATTAAATTTTATTATTATTGTTAATTGAAGACATTTAAAAACCTTTTTTCTGTTTTAAACAATTGTGTGCCGCAAAAGATTAACGTTTCTTGATTATGTTTGAATATAAATTAGTTAAGAATAAATAAAGTTGATATTTTTAATAAAAAAAGTTTTTTTTAAGGGTTTTTTTCTTTTGGATTTTTTTTTTAGATAATTAACTACAATAAATTAGAACAAACGACGATGAAATGTCTGAAAACTAAAAATTTCGAAATTTATTATAAAGATTTCTTCTAATATATTGTGAGGATTTTTTGCATTATTTGAATGTCAAACTCACCGTTTAAATTTCTAAATCTAAATTTTTTTAAATTAAAATTTTCATCGTTTTTTAATTTACATACTTAATGTTTTAGGGACACCGCTGGACAAGAAAGGTTTCACACCATCACTACTTCATATTACAGAGGTGCAATGGGCATTATGCTAGTTTATGATATTACAAATGAAAAAACCTTCGAAAATATTGTCAAGTGGCTAAGAAACATAGATGAAGTAATAACCTTTTAATTTTGAAAAATATCAGTGGACTTATTACGCTAATATTAATCAATTTACTTTATTTTACAGCATGCAAATGAGGATGTTGAGAAGATGATTTTAGGAAACAAATGTGATATGGATGAAAAAAGGGTTGTGAGCACAGAAAGAGGAGAGGCTGTAAGTTTAAATAACATAATCATAAAGAGACAAATATTTTAATTAAGTCCGTCGCGCCCAATTTTTTGAAAATTTTTATTTTGAACTTTATTAAAAAGTAATGTTTTAAGAACTTATTTCTAAGATTAACTTTAAAAAATATTTAGTAGTTCAATCAGATATTAATTTTTTATCTTCGAAGGTTCAGAAAAATGTCACCTTTATGCATATATTTATTGTAGATTAAAATTTATCAAAATATGAGAAAATTTAATTTAATTCTCACTAAAATGTTGAAAATTCTTTAAATTTTTATTTTCGATTAATAAAAATAACTTCCATAATTAAAGAAAACCTTATTTAAAGAAGAAGGTAAAAGTGACGATTCTTCAACATTTTAAAAACCTTTTTTACATTTTACAGCAATTTTTTAAGTTTTTTAATTAAATCTTACCTTATTAGACATATTTTTTATAGAAGTTTTAAGATTTTACGGTTCTTTCTTTCAATTTATAGCTGCAACGAGGAAATTGTTGATTAAAAATCCGTTTATTCGGAAATTTTTTTATTTTTGAAGCCAAATATCTTTCTTGGAAGGCAACGAAAAAATGTAAATCCTAATATGAAAATTAAATTAATTCTTGCACTATTCACTATAAAATTTTCACATTGGTCCTTACGTTACTTTTTAAAATAATCGTTTTTAAAATTTTCTACTTAAATAATATTTTACGCAGGTTAATTCTTTCACTTGTTTTAAAACGGAAGTTAGCTTTTATGTGTACAATTTATATTTTTCAAACAAATAAAAAGATTAAAAATTTTTAATGGTACTAATAAAACATGTTTTGGAAGCATTTTTTTCTTCTATTTAGATTCATTTTATTTTTCTTTAAAAACAACGCTTGATTGTAGATTTCGAGATTATCGAAATTGTATGTATTGTACAATAAGTTACATTTAAGGGTAAAATTACAAAAGTTAAATTAATTTTTTTATTAAAGCATCCTCAAATAAGGTAGAGTTTAAAACCCTTTCGTTTGAGTTACTTTAATATAAATAAATAAAAAATTGAAACGTGTTTTATTCCTAAGATTTCAAATTAAATTTTTCAATTTGTTTGAAAATATAATCTAATTTCAGTTTGAAAACAGGTGCAAGAATTAACCTACATAAAATAGTATTTCAGTAGAAAATTTAAAATACGTTTATCTTAAAAAAAAAATAACGTCAGGATCAGTGTGAAAATTTTATAGTGAAAAGTACAAGATCTAATTTAATTTTCACAATATAGGATATATATTTCTTCGTAGCCTTCCAAGAAAGATATATGGCTTCAAAAATGAAGAAAATTTCCAAATAAACTGATTTTTAATCAACAATTTCCTCATTGCAGCTATAAATTGAAAAAAAGGACTGTAAAATCCTAAAATTCCAATAAAAAAAACGTCTAATGAGGTAAGATTTAATTAAAAAACTTCAAAAAATTGCTGTAAATAAGGTTTTTAAAATGTTGAAAAATCGACACTTTTGCCTTCTTTTTTAAATAAGGTTTTCTTTAATTATGTAAGTTTATTTTTATTAATCGAAAATAAACATTTAAAGAATATTTAACATTTTAGTGTGAATTAAATTAAATTTTCTCATATTCTAATAAATTTTAATCAACAATAAAAGTGTGCATAAAAGTGACATTTTTCTGAACCTTCAAAGATAGAAAATTAAAACTACTTGATTGAAATAAAATGGTTTGACCCTAAAGAAAAAATTATCAATTTACAATTTAATAGAAGCAACACATGATTTTTTTTTAATTTTTCAACAACTGTGATGTCGCAAATTTGTGCAGTAAATAAAATGGTTTGGACATTTTAGTTGTAATTCGCTGTATTATAAAACTCATCTTCTATAGTAATTAAGGCCAATCAATCAAATAATTAGGTAATTTGAAAAGAAAAATAACAGCTGCACGAACATACTAAAGAATTATGAAATCGTTCTATTATTATTTAATCGATTTTAATAAACGTTTGTAGTTTTTGATGAACACTTACAAATCTGTTAAAAAGTATAAAAAATATATCATGTTGTTATTGCTTCAAACTGATTGATAATCTTTTCTTTCATTATGTAACATATAAAATATAAATATTTTAATTTTAATGTGGGTCAAACCACTGACCTTCGTCCAAAGGTGGTCGCTGACATATTTTAAAAAATATTAAAACCTATATTATATGTATTATTGAAGTATCTAAATTCAACTTCTGAAGTTGTTTTGGCTAATTTTTTTTTTATCTGTAAATAGTAATTAAAGGAGCAAGTGTCAAGAAAAAACGGCGTTTTTAATGCATGTTTTACACGCTTTTAATTCAGAAAAAAAAACATCTAATTCCTGTGCTATAAAGAAAATACGTTTAATCAGTATCTAAATATTTATTTTCATTAATATAATTTTGCGTAAAATAAGAAATAATAGTAATAAAATTAACTTAAAGTTGATAAAAAATCAATCAATTTTTGTAGTTTTTAAAATTCTTTTTTTAGAAATCTACTGAACAAATATTAACGAAATTTACCGTAACTATTTATTTGTACACTTTAATCATGTTTTTTCTATAAAGAAAAAGAATATTTATTTTGTTATTGAATAATTTCATTTTGAAATTTCAAATTTAACCACAAAACACACATTTATGAACTTAAACAACTTTTTTCTGGATGGATTTAAAAATTAACACTTTCTACATATCCAAGTTTTTATGAAATCTACAACATATTAAATTTTCGTGAAGGTAGTTGTACAGTTTATGAATTATTTAAGTTTAAAATTTAATGAAAAAAAGGTTGTTTTTTATATTTTAAAATACACTCTGAAGTTTGACAATCGATTATAGATTTTAAATTCAAAATTATTATTTATATTTTGTCAGTTTATAACAATTAATATTAATTAAAAAAGATTCTAAATTTATAAATTTATATTTTTACAATTTTCTAAATTAGGACCAAAGTGGAGTAAGGAAATATCAATAAAATAAATAAAATTATCAATTTGGATTGATTTTTGTTAAATATTTAAGAAATGCAAATTGTACATATTTTTCGTCTCTAATTTTATTACTTACTCATAGAAAAAGTATTTAATTTTTATTAATTAATAATTTTCCATTTTAACTTTCACTTTATTACAATAATTAATTTTTAAAAATCATTGAAAAACGGATGTATTTTTCTTTGGTAATTTAGTTTCTAATAATTAATCAAATAAATCTCAATAACTAATGATAAGAAAAATTTTCAATAATTTGTTAAAATAATTTGGAAAAAATGGTACTTATTTTTATTTTTCATTCAATATGTTTTTCTGTTAATTAATAATTTAAAAAACCTTAACAATTATTAATGAAAATAATTATGAATTTAAATGAAATCATAAATAATTAGAACAATTTAACCATAATTTCCAAAGAACTTTTTTATTTTCCGATAATTCCTCGGAAGGTTGAAAAAAGTTTTTTTTTTCTTTTCTCGCAATTCTCATTCCACAAAATACCGACAGAATAACGCTTATCAACGAATTATATATTTAAAACCAGATCAATGAATGTTTTGATAAATAGGTTAAATTAATCGTTGTATAAACTGACAAAATATAAATAATAATTTTGAATTTAAAATCAATAATCGATTGTCAAACTTCAGAGTGTATTTTAAAATATAAAAAACTATCTTTTTTTCATTAAATTTTAAACTTAAATAATTCATAAACTGGAAAAACTTACCTTCGCAAAAATTTAATATATTATAGATTTTATAAAAACTTAGATACCTATGTAGAAAGTGTTAATTTTTAAATCCATCCAGAAAAAAGTTGTTTAAGTTCATAAATGTGTGTTTTGTGGTTAAATTTGAAATTAGAAAATGAAATTATTCAATAACAAAATAAATATTCGTCATCTTTCTAGAGAAAACATGATTAAAGTGCACAAATAAATAGTTACTGTAAATTTCGTTAATATTTGTTCAATCGATTTCTAAAAAAAAAAGAATTTTAAAAGTGACAAAAATTGATTGATTTTTTATCAACTTTAAGTCAATTTTATTACTATTATTTTTCATTTTACACAAAATTATATTGATGAAAATAAATATTTGGATACTGATTAAACGTATTTTTTTTTATAGCACAGGAATCAAATGTTTTTTTTTCTAAATTAAAAGCGTGTAAAGCATGCATTAAAAATGTCATTTTTTCTTTACACTTGCTTCTTTTAATACATTTTACGGCTGAAAAATAAATAATTAGCTAAAACAACTTCAGAAGTTGAATTTAGATATTTCAATAATCAGGGATGATAAATTTCCAAATGTTTATTTGTAAGTAGTTTATTAAAGAAAAGAAGAAAAAACTAAACAAACAACACAAGAATGAAACAGTGACATAACATAAAGAGAACAAAATTTTAAAATTAGAAAAATTAGAGAATTATTTTACAAATTGAATAAAAAATCAATCAATCAAATTTTGTAAAATTTTAAAAAATTTTAAAAGAAAAGAAATTCTATGAAATAGAAGAACGATGTTGAAATGAGAAAATTTAGTACAAGGTTAAATTCACATAACATGAAATAAAAGAATACAAGCTTTCAAAAAAGTTGAAAATTGGAAAACTTAAAAAATATAGATAATAATACCAAATAAAAGTTTTAAAAAATTTGTAATTATAAGATAAAAACTAAACAATTGAAAAGAAGGAAAAATACTTAGAAATGGAAAAATTATGACAAAAATTAAAGAATTAATTTTAATCGCAAGAAAGATATTATTTAATTATTTTGCATTTAAATTTGAATTAATTGAAATTTAAAAGTTGGAACAAATTGACGTTTGGAATTTATTTTATAATGATGACTTAAAGATATAAAAATGTAATACTATTTTTGGCTATCTTCATACCAAAAATTTGTAAACAGCCCTGCATGTAATATAGGTTTTAATATTTTTGAAAATATGTCAGCGACCATCTTTGGTCGAAAATCAGTGGTTTGACCTGATAAATCAAAATAAAATGTCCGTTATTGATAAATTTTTTTTCTTTTACAGATTGCTAGAGAGCACGGAATTAGATTTATGGAAACGTCAGCGAAAGCAAATATTAATATAGACCGAGCGTTTAGCGAATTAGCTGAAGCAATTTTGGAAAAAACTCATGGTAAAGAGCCTCAAGATGCTCCAGATCGAGTAACGGTCGATCGAAGAGTCGAAAGAAGTTCCAATCGGTGCTGCTAATTTTATAACATTATGTGGTCGCATAATAAGCAATTTTCGTCTATGTCCATGAGGCTGTATTCGTGGATAACATTAGCTTTATCGTGTTACCTCGTACTGCTTTTTGTATATCAGTGACGATCATATATGAAGCACTGCCTGAGAAAAACTAATCTTTGTTTTCGCGATGTTATTAGATTTTCTTGGACATTTTACAAAAATATTGTACGTTATTCAAATCTTTGAATAGAAAAAAGAAAACAAACAACTTTCTCATCATTTTTCGATGAGAATAGAATTTTGTACGTGATTTTATAAATTTTCACTGATACCTATTTTATACAAGTACAACTTGCACACGAAGACTGTCTTCGTTCTCTCAAAAGCTTTTGGACTTGAACTTTAAAATAAAAAAACCTCACGCGACAATTTACCGTCCTCTGTAAACTCGTACTAATTTTAAGTGAATTATTGGCGAATCACCTGAATTTTTCTTTTTGCTGCGATAATATTATGAGGTTTATTGACACGCGTGTAAGAAGCACCTTAGTTTTTGAAATTAGACATTTTCCGAAAGTAATAATACATGTTTTTATCCACTTTCCTACGTAAAAAGGCCATACATTCTACTTAAATCATAATACAATTTATTTATTTGAAAAAGTTTCGAGAGAATTGTATTGCTTATTACATATTTCATGTATATATGTAATGAGCTTTTATTTATAATTTTGAAACAATATCTGATATTTTTGTTTCTTTTACTATATGGTATTGTTAACTTAACAAATCTAGGAAATTGATAAAATGTAACTTTAGCAATCTTTTGAGAGTCGAATTATCAAAATAGAAATAAGTGCCGTTCTTTTATATTTTATAATAGAAGTTATAAGGAAAGCTACATCACTTTGCTAAGGAATAGGGAAGTGTGTAATTATTAGATAAAGATTTAAGATAACCAATTTGTACAAGATATTTACTTTCTTCTTCTTTTGCAAAAGTTGTGATTAGTTAGAAGGATTACGAATAGCATTAAATACTTTGAACCTGTTATCAATGTGTTAAAGTGTCATTTTAAAAATTTAAGCTTTGATATCAATATATTTATGCAATACTTTCTTAACATGAATTTCAGCTGAAGTTAACATATAATAAAAAGGTTCATGAAGAAAATGCTTTACTTTTTGCGTTTTATTATAGATTTTACTATTACTAAAATTCAGGGGTACTTTATCTTTTTTTTAAAAACGTTTAACACATTTGAATGAAATTTGCTTTCTTTATATATATCATTGTCAAAATTTATTTTTATGTTCAACGGATCCTAATTTTTTAATGCAAATTTTATTCAAAAAAAAGGTATTTACAAAAATTAAAGAAAAACACCCTTTAAGAACCTAAATAACTTTTATTACTCCCAATTAATATTTTTACATTTGAAAAAATGATTTTAAAATACAAAAATAAAATCACTCAAATTTTATTAAACATAATTTTCGTTTATGTTAATCGCCATTTGACAAAAATTCTTAATTACCATAATTTTTACTCTTTACAGTTTTTGAAAAACATAATTATTATCGGCGGTAGTGCATTTCTAATTTTTAATACAGAGAATTTTTAAAAGAAAAAAAGTGGATCAAGTGGGAGTAAAAAGGAAACTGATTAATTTTCAATAATTTTTTAATTCTTGAATATTTACTTTCAATATTATTCAAACATTTGAAATACAAATTAAATCACGAGGAACAGGAACGTTTCACTGTTTTAATTTAAACAGTATTATGCAGAGGTAACTATCTATAAAGAACATAAATATTTTGTTTTAAAGCAGCATTGTTTTATAAATTCAGATTTACGTATATACGTTAGATAATTTTACTTTGTTAATTTATAGTTAAATTAACAATTGTATTTAATAAAAATAAGAAATCGGTTTTTTAAAATTACTAAGCGAAGCTTGAGCTTATTCATAAATGAGTGTAAATTTAGAAATCGCGTGTCAATGCTGCTTGTTTGTACAACACTTTTATACATTTTTCTTATTAATTAAGTTTTACGTTAACAATTAATGTAATAGGATACAATATAATTATTTAAAACTGCAGATAATTATTTATTATATAATTTACGATCAACGTATTTAGTCCTCTGATTTATAATATTATAATGATTGCCCGATGAAAAAACGTTGAAAATACATTCTTTAATGACACTAAATTTATGTAGAATGTTAAAAAATTTTCTTGGAAATTTTTTTCATCAGACTTGTCATTTTTAAACGGAAAAAAATATATAATTTACCGTGTGACGTAACATTTCACGCAACATAGATACAAGTTTTGTAGTTACGGTTACATTCAGTTTTAATAGAAAAAAACGTAATATGTACAATTAATCAGGACTTACTGTAAAATACACAACCTGTTGTATTTTCTAATTTTTTTTTCATTATAATCTATTGACTGAATAATACAAGTTGAAATATTTTTCGGTAAATCTCCGGGTAATTATCATATTTATAAACATAACTATTTAAAAGAAAGTGCAAAAATAAAGTTTACAATGATCACACAAAAGAACATGAATGTTTTAAATCTGTATTATTTTGTATAATGAAGTTTTGCGTTAATGAGTTTTGATGAATATTTGGTATATCTTGACTTGAAACAACTACAGGACAATTATTTTACACAGTATTATATTTATGAAACATTTGGTCTCCAGGGACACATTATTTAAGGCGTTTTTTTTTATTTTTCGAAAAACAAGACAGAATAAAAATCAAGAATATTTTTCTATTTTCAAACAAACTGAAAAAAAAAAACAAGTTTTCTCTTATTCTGAAAACTGATCTAAACCTGTTAAAATCTCATCTACTTTTTAAAACGTTTGAAGTAATCGAAGATTGAAATTAACCAAATCACTTATTGTCTGAGTAAACTTATCACTTAAGAATCAAGAATTTACTTTTTTATGTAAATTATTACATTTTTTTTCACATATATCAAGATTTGGATTGACTTGTAATAATAATGAATACTGGAAAAACAAGTTGGATTTGCTCGTTTCACAATACTTTGAAGAGTTATAAATATACGAAAATACCACGTACGATTATGAAAATAAATTATGTAAGTAATTACTATAACAAATGTATTCCAAGCTTTATATTCGACCATTTAATGCAGCACTACACTTTATAAATTTTATATTTATTTTATAAAGTTAAAAAAAAATGATGTTTCAATTCAAACCTGAAATATTACCAAAAAAGTCGTAGTATTTTATAAGGAAATCGTTCGTTGTTCGAGGGTCGGTTATCCATTTGGAGTTATTCACATCATAAAAAGCAAAAAATACTTTTTATGAGAGGATGGGACAGTTTTTCCTCAAAGACCTCTCTGTATTTGAAACAGTTACAGCAAGCTTGAAAAAAGCTTGTTTTCGCTGTAACTTAAGTTAATCCTAATCTCGCGAGGCTCCAATTATAGCTAAAATATACAAAAAGATGTTGACAATGTCTAGGTAAAGGTTCAATGCAGCGAAGACATATTCTTCGGGCGATAACGAGTATTTGTGTTTTCCTCCCATCATTAATTGCGTATCGTAAACAAGATACACTGAAAATAAAAGTGCCCCGATTGAAGAGTACACCAGAACCATCGTTTTACCAGGGAAAAACATGGCAACGATTCCGAACAATACGAAAATCAACAAAGCAACGAAAAGAATTCCATTTAACGCTGTGAAGTCAACCTTCGTTTGGAATGCAAATAATGTCAGTCCAAAGCATACTGCAGCAGTTATACCAACCGCCATTAATACCTGCATAAAAAAAACAATTTTTAATTTTAATTTAGAAAATAGGTCAATTAAACAAATGCAGAGTGTTCAGCGAATAATCGTTTTCAAATTCCCGAATTTATAAATAGCAGAACTTCTATAAAAGAATATTAAAAATCTCAGTGAAAAAATAGTATCTAAAAGTAAGTCAAAAAGTGGAATAAGAAAAAATAAGAACATTTTATAAAAAATAATGAAAAATGGAGAAAACCTTAAACAAAACTTTAAAAAATAAGAAAATGTAAAAGTGTAATAATGTTCAAAAGTGTAAAAAGATAAGAAAACAGTATTAAAATAATAATTTTTAGGATTAAAACAGTTGTGAATATTATTAAACAAAGACGAAAATTTTAAAAACTACATAAAAATGAAAAAAAAAGTATAAGAAAGTAGAATTTTTTTGATTCTACAAATCAATATTTTTTTATAACTTATTTAAATTTTCAAAGATTTAATTTAATTTTAGATGAATAAGATTATTAAAATAATTGGGATTAAATGCAGGGAAATTATTAAGAATTCTCGGGTATTAATTTTAATATAAATAAAAATATTTTTGTTAATAAATCCATGTTGAGCTAAACAATATAAAAATAAAGAATATAAAACTCTTAATAAATTTAATATCATCTTTATCTCTATTATGATTTATTTCTTGTATTTTTAATATAGTGTATTGAATAAATATTATTAAAAGAATAGAAATTATGGGATAAGATTATACAATTTCAAAAAGGAAAAATATTTCTAAGAAATAGAAAAAGGTATATATAATATTTAAAAAAAAAGTAAAAAGGTTGATAAAAAAAAATATAAAAGAACAAAAAACTTGAAGAAAGAGATAGAAGTTTGTCAAAAAATTGAAAAAACTAAGAAAACTAAGAACATCCAATAAAAAATAATACAGAATTATTTGAGAATTGGAGAAAACATTTTTAAAAAATCTAACAAACAACAAAAAAATTTGTTAAAATTTCTAAAAGATTTGTAAAAGAAATCATAAAATAGCAGAAAATATTTCACTCTACATCTTCCCTCCCCCCACCCAGAATCAAAATGAGAAAAATTATAAAAACCAAGTTTTAATGTAAGGAAAAAAAGTTTTTTTATTTTTTAGAAAAGATTTACCGAAATAATTTTTTTAAATATGATAATAAATAAGAAAATCAACGAAAGAAAAGCTTATTAAATGTTGTAAAAATAAAACTGTATGATAAAATAATAATTAATTGGGGAAAAAATAAAACAAAATATTAAAACAAAAAATAGCGAAGACGAAAAAATCTTTTAAAAACAAGACAAATAAAGTAAGTGAAAAAATACAAAATATTGAATAAATGTTTTGAAAAAAAAGAAATTTATAAGAAAAAAATTGAACAGTTTAGAAAAAAAAAGAAATTTTTTAAAAATATAAAAAGGATTATGGTTAATTTTCAAAATAATAAATTTTTGACTACTGAAATTTGGATTAATTGAAATCAGAAAATTTGAATAAACAGGGTGGCCGCAAAATTCCATTTTAAAAATTCCCTGATTTTTCCCTGACAGCCAATTTTACCGATTTTTTAAATTTTGCTTCGTTTATTAGGAATTTAAAGTAATAAAATCATGAATTTTTAATTGTGGTTCCATTAAGAAAAAATTCCCTGACTTTTAAAGATTTTTTTGGAAAATTTCTTTTCCCTGATTTCCAGTTTTTCCGTGACCTCCAGACACCCTGATGAATTAAAATACGAGATATAAGTTGATTGATGTTTGGAATTTATTTTTTAAATTTAATATTATTTTCTACTTTCGTCCTCAAAAATTTTAGAACGTATTCTGATAATTTTTAATTCAATTCAATTAAATTTTAAAGAGTTTAAAATTAAAATTTTCAAGATTGATCTGCGAATTCCCGGCATTTTTTTTGCAAACTTCCAGTTGTTTTTACAAATTTCCTGTTTCTTTCATGCCGGGTAAAATTCTCGGTGATTGCCCGAATTCCTAGAATCGCTAAACACTCTGCAAATATAGTTACAAATATACAACGTACCGCGTCCTGTTGATATCTAGAAGAAATTGCACCCAATAAAAATGATTCTGCAGCTGTGAAAATACCGAGAAAAACGAAATTCATGGGAGCCTTGCGACGAACACTAGAGCAGCATGACATACAGATTAGCAAAACAAATGTAATTCCGAGTGCCACCCAAACCGTTGCTGGATTCCTTTGGAAAAATTTTTTAGTTCCGTCATGATAAGTAAATAATGCTATTACTCCTACTGAAAGAAGCAGCTGGAGCATCAATATTGAATAGACTTTTCTGAAATAAAAAAAGAAAGAATTATTGTCTCAAGTGTACTAAATTTATATAATATTTTACAGGGATCACAGTTCCTCTCCCTTTTACTCCTTATATCCCAATTTTTTGAAAAAAAATCACCGAAAATCAAGATTTTTCTCCCCTTCTCTGTTTATTTTACCTCTTTTAAAAAAAATCACCAAAAGACCTATAAAATCAAAATTTCTTTCCCTTTCATGTTTTATTTATTACAATTTAATATTATGTATATTAAAAACGAAAATTCGATGTAAAATTGTTTTTCATAGTTTTCTGAACAGTGTATTTTTCCATACAAAGAGATGCACCTTAATTTTTAAATATCATTCATTCCATCACAGATTTCTAAAAGATTTTTTTTATTTTGCTTCAAAATTTAAAGAACTTATAAAATAAAACAAAATATTACTCTTGGCTTGAAGTGTATTAAAGTATATTATCTATTTGTTCTTCTCGAAATAATTTTTCTTCTCATTTCTTTAAATTCAGAATGTCATAATTTTTAAAAATTAACTTAAAGGTTTTTTTTTGAAGGTAAAAAGAGGTGATTTGAAATACATTGTGTTATAATACTATTTTACTTAAATAATTATGAGTTATTAACAGAAAGCACTTCTTTAGGCATTTTTAAAATTAATTTACAATAACAACAAAAATAGGTTTTTATTCATGGTAAATTCTCCACGAGACCTGAATGAAGAAAACTCAAGTACAAACCTTTCAAAAAGCACCAATTTTTAAAAAACGCGAGAAGAATTGACTGAAATTTTTTTTTTGAAAAACGAGTTTTTTTTAAATTCTTTATCCATTTATTTTATTTTAGGCTTAAAATTATCTAAATTTTTTAACTAAAATTGGACAAAGAAACCGCTGTGATTCCTGTATTTAACAAATTAAAAAATGTAATCAATTACAGCTTACCTAATGAATCCTCTGCGAATTGAATCATTATTGAATTCAAAACCTTTAATCTCATCTTGCATTGGATCTTCAGCATAATGTGACCCGTACATGCCTGCTCCTGGTGGTGGTGCTTGGCCGTAAGGAGGAGCTCCTGGTGGAATAAATCCTGGATCTAAAAAAATGTTTGTTTTTTAATAACTGTACATGAATAATCATGCTCATTAGTTACATAATTTGTTAAGATAAATAGAAATTAACATTTTTTTTCCGTAAAAGACCATTATTTGTCAATTGTTTTTTTTTCTGGGCTGCTACGGAAAATTAATTTTAATTATTATTTAATAAGTAATTTGTAAAATACGAATTATCTAAAGTCATATCTTCAACTTGTCTTTGATAAGAAAGAAGAAAAAAATACATAGATTCACTTTACGATCAATTTTCTTCTTTGTAGAGATATGTAAAAATTCGTGTTGAATGGTTATTGAAATAATTAGTTGATAAAAATTAACTACTTTCTTTAAAATAGTTCAGGGTTACCACAAAAATCAGGTTTTAAAATTCCATGACTTTTACAGTTCCAGATCTAATTTTGGAAAATCTCCAAAATGTCAGTTGATTCCAGTCGTTTTTTCTTTTTGAATTATTTTTTCCATTATCTATTTTCAATTTTATTTAAAATAAAAAAACCTTCATTAATCTTGCATAATTTTTACTTTTTTATGAAAGAAGCTTTTTATTCTTTCAAATTTACAAATTTTTAAAATGCTTCATTTCAAATAAACATTCCTCTATCTAATTTTTTCTTCTTTTCTATGTATACTTTAATTTTTCCACAATTAACTGATTTACTATCGGCATATTTTCAACTTTATTTATTTTATTTTTCTCAATTTTTGAGTTGTTTTCTATACTATCTAATAATTTGTATATTTCACTTTTCTTTTATTTTTGAATTTTGTTTTATATTTTTTATCACTATTCTACTACTATTTAAATCGAATATCATATAAATAGATGTAAGCAATTTCACGTAACTAAATCGAAATTTGTACTCATTTCAATTTACAATAACGGAAATTGGCTCATTCGAAATATGCAGGACTGCCAGCGGACTTGCAGATTGAAAATAGTGAAAAAAAGTGACTTTTTAATTTAAAAAAGTGAGTAAATAGGAAAATAACTGAAAATTGAAAAAATTGCAGGAAATAATTGAAAAATTTAGAAAAACAATTGAAAATCGAAGAAAATAATTAATAATTGTAGGAAATAATAGAAAAATGACGAGAAAAATTGTAGAAAATATCTTAAAACTGAACAAAAAAATTGACAATTAAAAACAAAATTTGAAAAATGATTAGATTAATATACAACTAAAAGAAATAATTGAAAAAAATTTGCAATAAATATTAAATTAAGAAATTAAGAAAATAGAAAAATTAAGAAAATTATAGGAATAATTGTTGGAAATAATTACAAATTAAACAACTGGATTGAAAATCGAAAAAAATTAAAAATTGAAAAATGGAATTGAAATTTAAAGAATATAAAATAATTGAAAACTGAAAAATTAAAATTTGAAGAAAAAAATAAAAAAAATTAAGAAATAAATTGAAAATTTAAGAATTAAATTCAAATTTGAAAAAAATAATTGAAAATTGAAGACTGGGAATTTTTTTTTAAGAAAGTAATTGACAATTGAAAAAAAAATTAGAAAACTGTCAAGAATAATTGTCAACAGAACAAAATATTAAAGAATACAGCCTGATGAGGTCGACAAACCCAGGTCGACGAAACGTTGTGTTATGACGAAAAAAATTTTTGGAGTTTTTTATTCCACTTACCTTCCTACGATCGTTTATTCTTTTTCTTAAATAAAATATTAAAGAATAATTATAAACTTCAAGAATAATTGTAAATTGAAAAAACTGTAGAAAATAATTGAAAATTGCGGAAAAAATTAATAATTGAAAAATGACGAGAATAATTGAAAAATTGAAGAAAATATCTGAAACATGACGCAAATAATAGACAATTGGAAACAAAATTAAAAAAAATGGCTGTATTAGACACCAAAACAAAAAAATTAAAAAAAAAAAAAAAAGAATAATTGAGGAGCAAGCGGCCAAAAGTTGATAAGTCCATTTTTTGTTGTTTCGAGAAAATTAAACAAATGCAGTTTATCACTTAACCCTTAAAATTAATTACAAACTAGAAAAGCAATACTAAATTCTTTATATAAAAATTGTTTTTGGATTTCAGACCCCTTAGTATCAATTAAAGTTAATTATATATAAACAATATTTTAGTTTCGATAATTCTTTTTATTAAAAAAAAATTAAAATTGGAATTCATATTGGTTGTGACTACTGTTTTTAAAGTCGAAATTCTTTACGAAAAAAATTGTTTTCTTTAATTTAACTGTGACAGATCGATTTGTAATGTCTTAAATATACCAAATTTATATACATCTCAATTTTTTTTTTGAAAAATGGACTTATCCACTTTTGGCGGCTTACTCCTCAATTATACAATATTGAAAAAATTGTATGAAATAATTATAAATTGTGGAAAATAATTAATAATTCAAAGAAATGATTGAAAAATGACGAGAATTATAGTTGGAGAAAGAATTAAAAATTGAAGATATAAATTGAAGATTAAAGGAATAAATTAAATTTTTAAGAAAATAATTGATAATTAAAAGAAAAATTACTAAATTAATTAAATATTAAGAAAAATACTTGAAAATTGAAAAAAAAGTAAAAAAAAAATTCGAAAGCTGTCGAGAATAATCGACAATAGAACAAAATAATTTAAAAAAAATTAAAGGATAATTAGGTACAAAATTGAAGAAGAATATTAAGTTGTCAATTAAAATATATTATATTGTTGATATTATATTGTTAATATCATTTTAATTATATTGTTAATATTAAAAGTTGTTTTCTATGCAGTTCTTATGTAATCCATTTATGGTCCTTTTGGACCGCGGGATGATTTGTGTAAATAAATAAATAAAACTGAAGAAAATGATAGTAAAAATTTTAGGAAATAAATGAAAATTTATGAAATCAATTGAAAATTGAAGATGATAATTAAAGAATTACATTGAAAGTTCAAAAAAATAATTGACAATTGAAAAAATATGAGGATTATTGAACATTGAATGAAATAATTGAATATTGAAGAAAATAAATTGAGAATTGAAGACAGGGTGTCTACTGAAACATGATTTTCAAATTCCCGGCAAATTCCCGGTTTTACCGGATCTAAAATCACATTTTTCCCGGATTTCTTTTATGTATGATTAATAGCTATAATATTAAAATAGTGAAAAAAGTAAGTGCGTAATACATAAGTTTTGAAGGAAAAATTTATCTTTAAAGAAAATAATTCCAAAAATGGCAAAAATAATAGAAATTTAAAGAAAATAATTGGAAAATGACAAAAATAATTGAAATTTAAAGAAACAAAATGAAAGATGACAAAACTAATTAAAAATTAAGTAAATAATTAAAAAATTGAAGAAAAAACTTGGAAAATGACAAAAATAATTGAAAAATAGAAAAACAAAATAAAAATTTCATGTCAATATAAATCATGTCATAAAATTGATAGAAATTTGAAAAAAATACTTGAAAAATGATAAAAATAAATAAAATTAGGAAAAAAAACAATTGAAAAATGACAAAAATAATTGTACCTTGAAAAAAAAATAAAAGATGATAAAACTAATTTAAAATTATGTAAAAAATTTATGATTTCAAAAAAAGACGTAAAAAATGACATGAATAATTCAAAAATAGAGAAACAAAATAAAAATTAGAAATCAATAATTGCAAAATTTGAGGTAAAAATTGACGCTTAAAGAAAATAATTAAAGAATGACAAAATAATTGCAAAATACCAAAAAATTTGAAATTTGAAGAAAATATTTGAAAAATGATAAGCATAATTCAAATTAAAAATAAAAAATTAAAAAAGTTAAATGTAAATTAAAGTATGAAATTAAAGAATCCATGACAATAATTTAAAGATATAAGAAAATAAGTAAAATTTGGAGAAAGTAATAAAAAAATGTCGAAAATATTGATAATACTTGAGAAATGACTAAATTAATTGAAAATTTTAAAAGCAATTAAAAAATGAGAAAAATAATTATAATAGGAAAAAATAATCGAGAAATAACAAAAATAACAAAAATTTTGAAGAAAATAATTGATAAATTACAAAAAATTAAAATTTGAAGGTAATATATGAAAAATAACAAACATAATAAAAATTTGAGACAAATAATTGAAAAGTGACAAAACTAATTAAAAATTAATTAAAGAATGAAAAATTTGAAGAAAAGACTTGAAAAATGATAAAAATAATTAAAATTTGAAAAAAATTGAGAATTGACAAAAATAAATGAAAATTGAAGTAAGAAATTAAAAAATTCATGACAATAATTTAAATATTTAAGAAAAAAAGTACCTATAAAATTTGGAGAAAGTAATAAAACAACGTCGAAAATATTGACAATAATTGAGAAATTACTAAATTAATTGTAAATTTTAAAAAACAATTAAAAAATTACAAAAATAATTAAAAATAGGAAAAAATAGTCGAGAAATGACAAAAATAATTAAATTTGAAGAAAATAAATTGAGAAATCACAAAAAAATTTTAATTTGAAGGTAATACATGAAAAATACCAAAAATAATAAAAATTTGAGATAAATAATTGAATAATGACATGAAAAATTGATAATTGGTGTAAGATTGAAAAAAAATTGAAATTTGAAAAAAAATGAATTTTGTAAAAAATAATTGGCAATTGGTGTAATGTATTTAAAAATTATTGATTACATAATAATAAATATAATAATAATAATTATTATAATAAAAATAATAATAAAAATGTTGTTTTATAATTCTTGGTCGTAAATCACGCAGCTATATAGCTCTACAAAATAACGTATACCAAAAGTTAGATCTTGATTTGTATTTTTTATAACTTTTTATAATTTTTATAATTCTATATTTGTATATTTTATATCTACGCTATTGTGATTTCTTTGTTTCTAATAGTACCATGTACGAAAGGGCATTTTAATTGTAGCCCGTTTATTCTTGAAATAAATAAATAAAAAATAAAATTATTAAAGAGAACTGCTGAAATTTGTAGGAAAATATTGAATCGTAGAAAAAAATTGAAAACTGTGTAATGAATTGAGAAATTGATGACCATAAAAAAAATATTGAAATTTGATGAAAATAATTTTGAAATGTTAAAATTAATAGAAATATGCAGAAAATACTTGAAAAATATTAAAAATAATTGAAATTTGATGGAAAAATTGAAAGACGACGAAAGTAATTGACAATACTGGTTTAAAAATTAAAAACTTGTAGATATTAATCAAAAAATTGAAAAAGATTTCAATATTTATTTCAATATTATTGATATTTGAAGAATATAATTGTATATAATAATAATAATTATTATTATTATTTCACTAAGAAAGTGAGAAAATTGATTTTTTTTAAAGTTAGTAATAGTAAGTGATTTTAAAAAAAATGAATTAAAATGAGGAAAGTGAGTTCACTGGCAGCCCTAAAAAGGCACAAATTCGCTTGAAACTTGTTACACTTTTACTATTTTGAAAATCTAACTTCAGATTAATAACCAGGAACATGGATTACCACAGAGTAACAAGTTTGAAGTGAATTTGAGTAATTTTGCAAAATATTCTGTCATATTGGACCCGTCATTTTGAATGTTGAAAAATCGGTAAATCTGACATCGTTTTCACAATCAGTAACTTCGAATACGAGTAATAAGTTTCAAGTGAATTTAAAGAATTACGAAAACGAATTAGCTGAAATTTTTAGAAACTCCCGGATATAATTCTTTTTCCCGGGTTTTTTCCGGTTTTCCCGGAATTCCCGGTGAGTAGACACCCTGTGAAGAAAATAATTGAAAATGGAGGAAATAAAATGAAAATTTAAGAATTAAATTGAAATATAAATAAAGTAATTGAGATTTGAAAGAAAAATTACAAAATGACGAAAATGGTATGTTATGGTAATGTTAATTCTATTTACATAAATAGCAGGAACATAGAAAAGATTAGTTAACTGTTTATTCGAGCCTTTTCTTTTTTATGGCTTTTTTTATTAGTAAATCGGATTTTTTTGTGGTTGTATCAATCATCAATAAAAGTAAATTTAAACATTAAATCTGAATTTTATGAACATACTTCGAAATATTTACAAAAAATTATATATTTTTGATCCCAAAAAAGGTAAAAAGGTTTAAAAAGGTGACAAGTTATCAAAAAAGGTGAAAAAGGTGACAAATCATCAAATAAGGTGAAAAAGGTGACAAAATTGAAAAAAGGTGAAAAGGCGACTGTCTGTGATGCCTGTGATTGATTTAAATCATTTAAATCAATAACGGCCCTGAAAACTGGCAATCAAGATTCTTTTAAAAATCATTACAAATTTGAACTGATTAAAATTTGGTTTCATAGAAGTTGCAAGTTATGACCAATTAAAAATTTTAATTATTAAAACCTGGATTGATTCAACTTAAAATAAAATTCGATTTTAATTGATTGATATAATATTTTATAATTCATTTTGAAAATATTTAAAATTATTTGGATAATTGAAAATTGAGATTGGTAGTATTAATGATTAAGATAAGATACAATTAAAATAAAAAGAATTAACTTCAGTATAAATAAAGATAAACTGCGTATTTTGAAACATTAATTACCTGGTGGGGCTGCCCCTGGATATGAAGATGGGTATCCTGGATTCGGCGGATAACCAGGATTCGGAGGATATCCTGGATTTTGAGGATAGCCTGAATTTGGAGGGTAGCCTGAATTTGGCGGATAACCTGGATACGGACCTGCAAGGTGTATAAAAAAATATAATTAAAGTTAAATAAAAATTGTATTTACCCTCATTCACGTGGAAAAAGACACGTTATTTCATCCATGAGAGGAAGGTTTGTGATATTTTTCACACCATTTCCCTTGTGAAAAATTACCACAATATCTTTCATAAACTTAATTATCCAATTTAGAATATCAAGATAAAAACATTGAAACATTCATTTGTGAAAAGCAACTGCAACTGTGTCATTCTGGATTGTGAAACTAATTAACATTTTAACAAATGTGTATATCAAGATAAAATCTCTAGACCTTCTTGTCTTGGATATCCACCACCTGGATTGTTCTGCCAAGTTGTCATCTTTGGTTTGCTGAAAAAGAACCTAACGTTACAAAACACGTTCTACGATCAACACAGAAAAAAAATTAGAAACAAATTGTTATACAACATTTTCTACTACAACCTGTTTTTAAATAAATTAAAATTACAATATTCAACAATTTCGTTTTGCACCTATTATTAAGTTTTTTGTCTACGTTAAAACTTTCAGGTTAAAAACAAAACTAGATCATATATTTTTATTAGAATATAACTTCAGATATTTCACGCAAAAAATGAAACGTAAGTCATGCGTTTAACCTATATGAATTTGCAATAAAAAGAATATTGTTCTTTTATAATTTTTCAATCTATGATTTCTTTTATTTTAAACACAAAACACAATTTACACAAATAAATGTTTCTAATGAGGACAATCTAATGAAAAGTAAACCAACTGTGTTTTATTATCCCGGAGATTTTATTATTGGTAATAATTCTCTGTTTTAGTAGAAATGTTTACCTTCAAATAAATTTGACGCCTATTTGAAATAAAAACTTTTTCAAATGTTAGATAAAACTAACAATCGTTAAAGTTGAATGATAACTGAACACATTTAACTTTTATTTCTAGAATTAGAATAAGCATACCATTAAAAATGTGTTGAAATTAATAAATAGTTGCTGCACTAGTAATTATTTTTAAATTGAAAACAATGACTGTAATGACAGATTTCCCAATACTCTTGTAATTTTATTTAAAATAGTTAAAAAAAAGAATAACTAAAATGGTTTATGTTTAATTAACTGAGTTTTGAAATTACACTGATAGAGAAAATCAATATTAAATTTTTCTTTGGAAGTTGGCCAAGGTGTGGTTTCTCGCATAAACCGTTAACAAAGTCAATGTAAACATAAGGTAGCTTCTATGTGTCAATGATGTCACCAATTTTTTGGAAAATTTTGACCTCCCCCATCTGGATCAGAAATTATCACAATTATTTAGAACCCTTCCCGTTTATACAGAAATGTCACATAGTAGTAACTTCATTCATAAAAATCATTATCATTTATAAAAAATTAAACTGAATATATAACAATTTCTGGTTTAATTGTTTTAAGTATCGGTTTTATATTTTTTAATTAAAAAATACTAGAGAAATGAAATCATGATAAAATTAATTATAAAAAATGTGATTTTACAGTAATCGAAAAACGATTTTATCTCTTTGTTACAACCGTCAAAATTTCACTAGGGTAAAAGTACCAATTACTGTTATGTGAATTCGAAGTCCGATAAAATATTGGAAAAGAAGATAAATATAAATGAAAGATAAATATTTGACTGATTTTAAAAACACTCTTGTTATTTGTTGAAGTAGAAACCACTAATTAAAATATTAAAAGAAATGATGTATTCTTAAAAATAACAAATTTATAAATAATACTCTGTGCTGGTATTACTACGAACCTGCACCAATTACTGTGTCCCAATTACTGCGACGAGAATAACGTGTATTTGAAGGTTAGGTTGTTCGCAGTAATAGAAACACGTGCATGTTCCAATTACTGCGATAGGTTGTAATTTAAACTTGAATAATTAAATAATCAATTATTTAAATGTACATCTTAATTGGCAATTGTGTTGAGTAAGGTTTTAAATAATTTTTTCAGTTAATTTAAATTAATTTTTAACTCTTAAAAAGTGCATAATAACGTTTTCAAAACAATTGCAGTAATTGGTGCATTTGCAGTAATAGGTACATCTACCCTACTACTTTCCTAATTGTCTCTTAAAATATGTGACATCGTTTAATTGAATATTAACAATTGAATGACTCATAATGAAAACAAGTCTGTTATGTTATATATTTGAATTGGAAATGATGCAAACATTGATAAAAGCATGCATGATGATCAAAACTAGAATTTTGTAAGCTGAAAGAAAAAAAAAACTCTTATCAACAGTTAAGAGAACACAGATATCGTCTGATATATTCTATAAAAATAACTCACTTTATACCTCAATTACAATTTAGTCATGTAGTAATTTAGAAAAATTACATAAAATCCAGTCATGTTTTGTGTGTTAGTAATTAATAAGTACAGTTTGTTTTTGTCGTTTTATTAATCAATGTAAGATAATGCAAATATATCGTCAAAAGTGAAACACTTGGAAAATATGTTTAATAAATCATTGTTCTCTTAATTAAATTAACAAAAATTGGTAATCTACCCAAATTAATGATAATAACTTTGTCCTACGGGTTTACTTATCAATTCGATGCGTCATTCGTACATTCTGGAAGTAGGCGCAATCGATACACACATGCAATTGTTGAATACGAAAATTATTTACCTTTTAAAACTTTGCGATTTGCGTCTTATTTAAATAAAATTTCTTCAATCACTGTTGCAAAGCTAATGTACAATACCGCACTTTTAGATTGTTCAAGGAAATATTCTTGTTTAACTTGAGAACAAAATAGAGCAACTTTTACACGTATGTATCTCGAAAATCTGTGTGAAAATCTGAACACCTGATTTTTGTCATTGAATATAAAACGTCTAAGATTGGAAACTTAATCTTAGTTCACAAACTCTTGAAACAATTTGTTCAGAGATGGGAAATAGCGCAGAAAATTCGATGTTTTTGACGTATAATACGTAAAGTACTGTATAAAAAACTTTTTTTTTTAATTTGTAACTGTCCAACCTTGTAAAAATGGAGTCTTTTACGTAAGTTCTATGAAGTTTCCCATCTCTGCTCACTCATATACCGTTGCCTACGCGACCCAGAGGTTCAGAACGTCTTTGATCAAACCACCGGAAATTTAAACTGTTAATATTAAGTAAAGTAACAATTTCAAATTATTTATTAAAATGGCTCGTAATTTAAAACATGTGACCCATTGTATTTTTGACATGGATGGACTTCTTCTTGGTGAGTGTAATTTTATTTGTATTTTTAAATTTTATTACTTCGAAATTCTTCAAGGACACATCTATTGCACTCTGGTATTATTTATTTATACAAATTTTGCACTATTCTTGAAATTGCTCTGATACTTGTGTCAAATGATTAAAAAATTTCTGATGATGAAATTTTTATATTTTAAAGATGATGACATTACTTAACTATAATGACTAAATGTCAAACAATTCTGACATCATAAAGTTTAATAAAGTTCAAATTAATGGTAATAAAGCAGCGACTGTTATATATTTTTATTTCGATCAAACATAAAAGTGCTAAAAAAAGGACATTGAATTAACAATACACTTTTGACAAAATCTGTGAAATTATAAAAATAATGTATTTTTTTTTTATAATTAGTATTTTGTTCAGTTGTAGTTTTCTGTTATAATGTTACACAATTATCTGAAAAACAAATTAACTAGTCAATATCAAAGGTGAACGTTGATAGTAGGAATTATATCATTTTTCTTCACTGACTAATTACAATAAAGATGTTTATCACATTATTTTCAAGCACTTAAATAATATTTTATCTAAAAACTAAAAACAAAGTGATTCTTCTATTGAGTTTAATTTTAAAATATTCGAAAATCCGTAAAATTTTGTACTCAATTTTTTTAATTTTTGTAGGTTTTAAAAACGCATTTACTTAATAATGAGTTTTTACATCAGTTAAAACTTTTAAAGGTTGGCGTTTTACATTTTATTTTCTTTAGGGTATTCTTTTGTTTTAACTCAATAATTTTCTATTAATACATTTTACGATAAAATTAGAAAAGGTTATAAACGTTTGAGGCTTTTATTGACTGCATGTTTCTTTTATAACATTTTACTAAAAGGAGTCGTGTAACTTGGTGTAAGGGTATTTTTAGACATTTTATAATTTTCTCGCTTTTATAAATAGGAGAAGGTAATTTTGAAAAAATTGGTACAATATGATGTGAATAAAAATTCTTCACAGGATAAAATTACCACAAAATATTACATATTATATTTTTTTCTTGTAATGCGCTTTTAAATAATCAAACCCTTGACTCAAAACCTTACATAGACACAGAAAGGCTGTACACTGATGTATTTAATCGTATCACTAATCCATATGGAAAATCATTTACTTGGGAACATAAGGCTCAAACTATGGGTTTCAAAACAAATGAAGTCTCTAGGTGGACTATCGATAATTTGGAGCTGCCAATAACAACTGAAGAATTTGAAAAGCAGCTTCTTCATTATTACGAGGAATTATTTCCCCAGTCTCAATTTTTACCAGGTAAATACTATTTTTATTCAATATTAACCTTAAGTTTTTTGTTTGCACTGTGCAGATTCAGAAACTGTGTACAAGCAAATATATCAAGCAATAGTAGCTAAACATGGACATACCTATGGAGGTGATTTGGCGTATCAAGTTCTCGGAAGACCTGAAGTTGTAGGGGCTGAACTTATAATAAATCATTACAAGTTACCTATGACTATAGTTGAATTTCAAGATGTATATCATCGATTACAGCAAGAACTTTTCGTACATGTTAATATGATGCCAGGTTAAAGACAAGTATTTTATTGTAAAATTGTGGCTTGCTAGTTTTCGTTTAGAGTCATAAATTTCTCACTCATGTGAAACTGCCTGAAAAGTTTAAAGATTAAAGTTACTTTATCCAAGCAACTTTAATTATTGTTGCTCCATAATCTATCTCTTCTTTTTTTCAAAATTACAGCTTGATCTAAAAATATTGATTATAACAATGTTGAAATAGTCTGAACAGTCCAAAAAAAAAAGAAGCTTTTTCATAATTTCTTAAGCCTTCCAGAGAACAAAAAAGCATATCTTCATCTCTGTTGGTACCATTGTGAATAAAAGACACTTTGTCATTTCTGTACATATGTCTAGAAAGCACAGTCAAACCATCTTGAATGACCATTTGCATTTTAGTTATATCACATATTATTGTACATATAATGCTATTTGTTTTTCGCACTTGAAACCTTCACGTCAGGTTGAGTGGAATTATATTGAACAATATTTTCAACAAGTTTTTCCACTTCCGTCTTATTTAATAAAAATAAGATACGCACTGCAATTGATAGTTTATAAGATTGAATTTCCACTTGAGAGCATGATATAATGTGACATAAGCACAAATAGGAATTTTTAGAAGTTGAATTTTTTTTATTCACAGAGATACATTATCGCTGGAACTTATACGTATTCGTTATATATAAATAAAAAAAAATAATTTTATGTTCAAGTTAAAGAAAAGGGAATTCCTTTTTCGTAAAATCAAGAATCTTCGTAAATCCATGATTCAATATATCTGCGAATTTAAAAAAGATCATTTTTAATGTTTCCTTGATGAATGTAACATAAGCTCTACAAAAAAACAAATTTTTTTCGAGTTTTTTTTTTTTAAATAAAATAAAAATAGGTGAAACGTTCTAACTCATCCTGATTTTACAAAGAATATTGGGACGTATGATTAGGTTCTATAATTAATTATTTAGAATGTTCATTTCATAGAATTTCATATTAGGAAGAATCTTCTTTTAGTCGAAATTTCGTATATTTTAAATATGTTTGAACCAACTTTTCATTTTAAAAAATTCCAATTTAAACGAATTTTAATTTAGAAGAATTTTTATTTTACAGAATTGTAGGTTAATAGAATTTTTAAATACCAGAATATTCATTTGACAGAATCTTCATTTATCCGAAATTGTATTAGTAGGTACAAATTGACATTTGATAGAAAATTTGTCCGAAATTACAAATGACCGAAAAAGTATCCGACAAAAATATTTTGGCGCGAATTTTGAAATTGACCAATCAGAAAATACGAAGAAATTTGAAATTGGTCAATTTCAAAATTCGCGTCAAAATATTTCTGTCGGATTCTTTTTCGTCCATTTGCAATTTCGAACAAATGAACATTCTTCATTTTAAGTTTTCTATCAAATGTTAATTCGTACTAATGCAATTTCGGACAAAAGAATATTCTGGTATTTAAAAATTCGATTAACCTACAATTCTGTAAAATAAATTCTATTAAATTAAAATTTGGTTAAAAGAATTTCTGTAAAATGAAAATTCTGTTAAATATGAATTCGGTGACCTAAAAATTCTGTTAGGTCAAAATTTGGATTAATTTATGTTCGATTGAAAACATTCGAAAATGTGAAATTTCGACTAAAAGAAGATTATTCCTAATGAAATTTTATGAAATAAATATTCTAAATAATTAATTTTAGAACTTAATCATACGTCCGAAAATATTTCTAAAATTTGTTTTGTGTACTATTGTCGAGTGTGTAAAGTAACTCACATCTGGGGGTTTTCCATAAACAACGTAGCCCATTTAGGGGGGGGGGGGGAGGTCCTACCTTTAGGAACGTAGATTTATTTTTATTTTATTTTTTCTCCTCATAAAAGAAGTTCGTGATCGTTAAGATTACCAATTTTTCAAAAATATTCTAAATTGTCTCATTTTTATCTAAAAAGTGTAAATTTTCATTTTTTAGCAAATGTCTTGATGTATATATGTGTGTGTTTGTATTTGTAACGCTTTTTTGTCGCCAGGATATCTCGAGAAACTTTAACGGATTTCAATAAAATTTGGATGGCTTATTAACCTCATAAATATCTAAATTTAGAAACAAGGATTTTTTAAATTACACAAAAAAAATCTTTTTCAGCACCTTTTTTCATCGAAAAAAATCGTTTTTTGACAAAATGTTTTCCCTTGCTAAAATTACAACTTAATAAATACAAAAATTATATTCCTTATCTCAAAACGTATCGATTGACCTATAAAAAGTTTATAATTGATCAAAAATTCGTAAAATAAATAATGTTTTTTTCATTCTTTTTGCAATAAAGAAAAAATTTTTTAATAACTTCTTCAATTAACTTTTATAGCGAAATTGTTTCGAAATGGGCGTAATTCTTACCTAGTTATATTTCTATTCAAATTTACACGTGCTGCGTAAATTATTATTTGTTGCTTTTTCAAATTATTAAATATTTTATTTTTATAAATTAATTGAAGTGTTTATTATTTATTTAATGTATTCATTTGAATGAAAATTGTTCAAATCTTTAATTTTATTAGTTGTACAAAATAACATTTACCTATGTTTGTACAATATAACAATCTTCAAAATAATGTTTGTGTCAAAATGATACTGACTCCAAAATAGAGCTACGTAGTTTATAGAAAGCCCCTTGAATGTGAGCTGAAACTGTAAAATTTTAAGTGTTTTTGATGAAATTATTGTTTATTTCTTTTTAAATATTTAATTTGCTTGTTGTTAACATTTTCTATGATAAACACTGCTTCAAACTTCTTTTATTTCATTATCAACTGCATTCAATTTTTACGAAAATTTAAACTAAATTATTTTGCAATTATATTTATTGTATATTTTATTAATATTATAGATTTATTTATAGATTATTAACTATTTTATTATTGTTTAATAAATCCAATATATGGTTTACAACTGAATCATAATATAATAAATATAATTTACCACTTAATAATCAAATCAATTTTTCATTTATTAACATAAAAACCTGTTTGATGCTTTTAAGATTAAATTTTATCTTTCAAATGTTTTACAAATAGGTGCAGAAAGAATCTTACGGCATTTAAAAGAAAACAACATTCCAATTGCACTGGCAACAAGTTCAAGCAAAGATAGTTTTGAATTAAAAACAAAAAAATTGATGGATGTTTTCAATTTGTTTCATCACCGAGTTTTGGGTGGTTCTGATCCTGACGTAAAAAAGGGAAAACCCAATCCCGATATATTTTTGGTTACGGCGAATCGGTTTCCTGATAAGCCAGATCCTTCGAAGGTAAATTTTCGAATAATTTATTGTTTATTAAATTTATTAATCAGTTTCTGAGGATTAGATTATTTGGAGCAAATTGCAAAATTCTCTTTTGTTAGGGATTTTTTTACGAGGCGCAGGGATCACAGCCCCTATTGTTAGTAAAAAAGGGGAATAGGGGCAATTTTTTTTTTAAATAGGGGACAAAAAGGGGACAAAAAATTCGCTTTAAAGTCTTTGATGGCGACTTCCATTGAAAAATTGAAGATGTTAAACATGGTCTTAATAGTTTTAACTTTTTAAATAGAATAAAATTTAGTGTTTAATTATCCTAAAATGTCAAATTAATATTTTTTAAACAAATAACGTTATTCATGTAAACATTGAAATATTATGTACACTAGCAACATTAAAGCGCGCGAGAAACTTTGCATTGTTATTTGTCATTCAAAAATATAAATTTTTGGAAATTTAAATAATAAAAATTAACAGTATTAAAATTTTTTTTATGATAACTAAAAAATAACGAAAATAATTGACACTTGATAATAAAACTCGAAAAATATTTAGATAAGTACACAATTGAAGAAGATTTATTTAAAAAATTAAACAATAAACATTAAGTTTAAACTAGAAAATTGAAAAATTAAGAAAATTATAGAAATAACTGTTGGAAATAATTGCAAATTGAAAAACTGAATTGAAAATCGACAAAAATAATTGAAATTCAAGAAAATAATAAAAACTTGAAGAAATAAATTGAAAAATGAAAAAATAAAGTAAAATTGAAAACAAAACTCTAACAATGGCCAGATTAATACACAATCAAACAAAATAATTGAAAAAATTAAAGAATAATTATAAAATTTTAAGGGAATAATTGAAAAAATTGTTGCAAACAATTGAAAATTGAGGAAAATAAATAATCATTAAAAGAAACAGTTGAAAAGTAGATTAATTCACAATTGGAAAAAATAATTCAAAAAATCAAACAATATTATATTTAAACAAAATAATTCAAAAAGTATGAAAATTATAGGAATATCTAATTGTTGCAAATAATTTAACATTGAACAACTAGATTGCAAATTGAAAAAAAAAATTAAAATTGAAGAAAATAATTAAAAACTGCAAGAAGGAATTGAAATTTAAAGAATAAACTTAAAAATTGAAAAAATTAATTGAATATAGAAAAAAATAATTGAAAAAAAGCGAGAATCTTTTAATATTAAAGACGATAATTTGAAATTGAAAAATGGAATTTGAAATTTGAAGAAAATAGTTGTAGAATTAAACAATTAAATTGGAATATTGAAACAATTTTTGTGACTGAAAAAAAATAATGGAAAACTGAATTAAACTGAAAAGTTAAAAATTTAATTAAAATTTAAAGAATATAATTAAAAATTGAAGAAAGTATTTTAAAAAAGGCAAGAATCATTAAGTATATTTAAAAAATGGAAATGGAATTAGAATGAGATATTTAAAATTGAAAAAAATATTTGGGAATTGAAGAAAATAGTTGTAGAATTGAACAACTGAATTGAAATCTAAACCAGTTTTTATAATTGAAAAAAATTATTGAAAAAAGTCGAGAATTTAAAAAAAAAATTTTTAAATAATGTTAAACTGAAAACATTATTTAAATTTTTTAAAAATAATTCAAAATTAAAGAATTATATTTTGAAGAAGACAGATAGATAATTAAAAGAAAAATTACAAAATGATACAATTATGAAATATTATAGAAAAAATTGACAAATGGAAAAAAATTTGGAAACTGGCGAGAATAATTAACAAGAGAACGAAATAATTAAAAATGTTAAAAAATAGTTATAAAATTTCTGAAAGAATTAGTGCAAATTGAAAAAGTTGTTTAAATTAATTAAAAATTACGGAAAATAAATGGTAATATCGTATAACCCGTATACTTTATAAAAAAAAATAAATAAATTGCAGAAGCGTTTCAAATTTAAATTTAAAATTCATTAAATGATACAAATTCAGAATTAAGTACAAAATAACTTTGATAAATTATAAATTTAAATTTGAAAATTAGAAATAGGGGAAATAGGGGACAAATCTTTAAAATAGTGGAAATAGGGATAAAACTTCAAAATAGGGGAAAAAAGGGGAATAGGGGACAAGCTGTGATCCCTGGAGGCGTTATAACGAACTTTGCACCTCAAATAATTTGTTTAGTTTTTATTTATTTGACAACGTGTTTAAAATAAGTTTTTTATATTTAATAGTCAAAATTGATACAAAGTTCGTTAATATTTATTTAATTCAAAAGTCGATATCAAAATCAAAATCTACCAGTTTGAATTAAATAAGAATAAGATTCATTCAATTTATTTATATCTGTATTAAAATTAACTGTAGAATTAATATTTTTTTGTTTATAAATTATTTCTAAATGTCGTCTTTTGTATTCATTATTTTCGTAATTTAAAGCTTTAATATTAGTAAAATCAAATTTAGGTGTAAATTTAGTGGAATGATATAAAAGACCTGTATTAAAAAGTTCATTTTCTTAATCACATTTCTATTCATTAATTCTTTCTTGCAAATGTCTTTTTGTTTGACCGATATAAGACATATTACAATATTCATACATGGAACTTGATAAATTAATTTTTTTTTTGTAAAAATGTAACTGAATCTTTATGATTATGTAAAAAAATATTTTTTTGTAGAGTTAATTAAATATTTAGCTTTAAATTCTCTTTTTTTTCAGTGCCTTGTCTTCGAAGACGCTCCAAACGGAGTTGAAGCTGCTATTTCAGCTGGAATGCAAGTTGTTATGGTGCCAGATCCAAATTTACCAAAGAAATTTACAGAAAAAGCGACAATGGTGATCAACAGTCTTGTTGACTTTAAACCTGAAGATTTTGGTCTGCCACCATTCACAAACTAGACAATTTTTATCAAATTGTAAAAATTATTTTAGCAGATCTAAATATATTATTAAACCTAATGCTAAAGTGAACAAATAATTTGTGTTTATTTTGTAATAAATCTTCTCATTAAATTATTTTTTCAGTATTGGATAGTTGATAAATGTTGAGAGCAAAAGGTGTAAATAAAAAAAAACAAAATTTATCTTAAACAACTATTTTCTTTACCTTTAAAACTATGTAGTTATCATTGGTTTTCTAAACTAAAACTCAATTTTTCGATGCAAATAAAAATAAAATGTAGAAACATTTGAATTTCTATTATAAAAAGATCGTATTTTGCTTAAAACAATTTAATAGTGTTGTAACTTACATACTTTTTACAGAGGCTTTTAACAAACTAAATAAATTACACTTGATAATCGTGTTCTAATTTATTAATAATAAATCACGGTGAAGCACTAGCAAGCTGTTGTATTTTTCCAAGAACTTCTTCAGATTTCAAATCCGTTAAACATATACATTTTTCTTTACCATATTCTGTAAGAAAAAAATGATTAGAATTATATTTATCACTTTTTAATATGTATTTTTATGAATAAAATAACATAGTTTAGCTAATATTTAGGTTCAGGTTAATTAAAAATTTAAAGAAAAAAGTTGATAATAAAAACAGTACAAAAAATAGCAGTTATGTGATATAGGTGTTTGAATTTTACTTACCATACCGAGCATACACTTTTGGTTCTATTTTGGAGCATTCTCTAATTAAAACTGGAAAAGCAGGATTGTTCTTTTTGAAAGGTACGTAATGAGTTTCAATAAATTCCCTAAAAATAGGATAGAATAATATTGTAATGAGAAATTGAAAAAGTTTCTAATATGGGCTCCTGAATAGTTAAATTGAAAACATTGTATTAATTTAGCTTAGGTTAATTTCTCACCTAACACCTTGACTTGACTTCGATGTTTGACAGAGTAAAATTCTCAACTCTTTTAAATGGGAACATATTTTCACTGAAGCCATTTTCTTCAATGTTTACCAATTTTCACTAATTTTGACTTTTTTATTAGTCTTCTGCTATAGTCAGTGCTGGGTACTAATATGTATTACTCATATCAGGGTTGTGAAGCGATCCCGACTTGACTTGTTCTCTACGTATAATAAAAATAGGCTAGCAGGGTTGAGCAGATACATGTAATGGAACATTCAGGGTGAAATCACATGCATGCGTCGTAAAATGAGATAGAAAAAGATAGAAACATATCTGCGTCTTTTTCTTTCTCATTACGACGCAACGTGTGATGCAACCATCTGATTTCACCCTCATATCTTTGGTAGAACCAAAGATAAGATAAGATTTTATAAGTTTCTTACGTAAATTACATTTTTACGTAAAACTCCATGTTACGCGTAACTTTCCAACCCTGTCTTTGAGTGAAATCAGACGAATGCGTCAAACGTTGCGTCGTAATGAGATAGAAAGAGATAGAAACATATATGCATCTTTTTCGTTCTTTTTTGGTACAAAGAAGAGTTTTTACCACCAAAAGTTCATTGGTCTTTCATTTTTTGGTATTTTTAGAATAGTTCTCACAAACTGGAAATTATAAAATAAGCGTAAAACCGAAAGCAGAAAATATATGGGAGAAGAGAGTCAGTGATATACGCCTGTCTCTCTCACTCTCATGATTTTCTGCTTTCGTTTTGTTCTTTCTGCTCAAGGCCTCAGCAGATAGAAATACGGTTACGGGACCAGAGCATGAGACAGAACAGGACAGAAACAGTCTCTGTCCTTTATTATCTCATGCCCTGCTCCCGTAACCGTATTCGTTGTGCTTTGGGCTTCACATAGGATTTTACCCTGAAACAATGTATTTCTTCAGAGTCGGGGGTTTTAAACGTAATTTACGTAAAAAACTCGAAGTTACGCGTAACTTTACATCCCTGCTCACATGGGATTTTACCCTGAGAACAACTTTATCGATACAGAACAGAACCCTGGTTATACGTAGAAACTAATTAAATTTTTCACTTCACAACCATGCCAAAGTGGCAAATTTTAAATGTTGATCTACATTAATTACAGTAAGATTTAAATATTATTTCACAAAATAATACATTGCTTATTCTAATCAAAGTTTTAAAAAATAAATTACAGAGAAAATTTGATTACATATTGATCCCTGACTTAAAATTTACTATTCTTGAGGGAAAATGAAATAATTGAATATTTTTTAAATCACCTGAATGTTCTTGTTAATAATAAAGATATTCAAACTTCACTTCTAATTCTGTTTGTCAATCACTATTTTTATTTTTGGTTATCATAAAAATTAAGTTAAAATGCTTTCTCGAGCTAAAATTAAAATACGTGAATTGAAATTTTTTTTAGAAAATTAAATTAAGAATACACAAAGATACCAAAAAATGGATGGAATATATAAATTCGGAAACATCAGTATAAATGATTTAACAGTAACGTTAAATATGGAGAAATATTTTTACATGAAACGCATTTATTAAAACGATATGACTCTGCCTCCTTTATTCAAAGAGAGCTTTCCCTCTTTTGTAAGAGAGCTGATAGGCGATCGCCTTAGTGTTTTTTGGTATCAGCCAGAATTTTCTCAAGGTCGTTATCCTCCAGGCCAAAAAAGTATAAACGTTTGTATATACACAATAAAAAATTACTTAATTATTTTATAAAACAATTTTCAAATATATTTTCTTTTTCAGATAGTGAGGCTTGTACTTTAATATGTTTACTTTTAGCTCAGCGATTAAGTGCAACAAAATTAAAAATTTGGAGAGTCGATAAAAGTTTAGAATTAAATATTTTAATAGCGCAAGCAATTATCGAAGGGAATAATATTCACGCTCGAATTTTAAAAGAGGGAATAATTTCTCATCCTTATTTAAACACAGTCGAAGCTCTCGAGTATGGAGGCAGTAGTTTAGATAAACTAAAAGAATGGGTATGAATAATTAAATGATAAAATTAAATTTTCTTTTCTTCCAAAAACCCAAGTTTCAGTTTGTTCATAATCTATAGAAATTCCGTGTTATACATGAGAATATTGAAAAAGGGTTGAGCAAAAATATTCAGTTATTTTTAAAAGACTGGTACAAACATCCTAGGCCTGAAAATTTATTTATGCTTCTTATCACTTGTGGACGAACAATTCTATTCACATTTCAAAAAGATATAAATAAGGTAAAAAAAAAAAATTAATAGATTAATTCATATTATTCAATTTCGCTAAAACCTCGCTTCTTTTAAAGATTTTATTATTCGATTCACATTCTCATCAAACTTTCGACAACATCAGATTTGGATTAGTTGTTGCGCAGGTAAAGAGTTTATAAAATAAAATCTAAAATGGTATGTAAAATAAAAAAAAATTTATAATATTTTAGACGACGATAGATAATTTAGAAGCGCTTTGTGATTGGTATATTCAAGTAGTATTGCACGGATGTTATAAAACTCATTCACATCAATACGAATTAGCCTTTTTACACGAAAGACAAAACGAGAAAAATATTGGATTATGTAATTGTTCAGTTCAAGATCATAAATAAATTAATATAAAAATTAAATACACATCTTCTAGTTGCTAAAATGGTTTATTTAATTCAACTAAATAGAACTTATTCCTGGTTATATAACGACGAATTTATTTACATTATTTACAATCTTACTATGCCCTTTTTTAAACTCTGAAAATTTCAATCAATGCTGAAGTGAGTTATAATACAAAATCAAACATTTCTTAAATTTTCTTATCACTTTATCAACCACGTTCTGCATTAATTTATTGAATTAAATTAAAAACGAGGTATTTTTTTGTTGTAAATTCCTTCAGCATTGTTCAAATTATATTTATCAGAAAAAGTTTCTTTAAATATCTGTTTCTAAATTTAAGAGCATGTAAAATAAAACTTGAATTCATTCATGGAATTGCTACTATTAAAACTGATCTAATACATGTCTAGAAAATTACACTTATACGATATAAATCTTTTTCTATAAATCTTATCATTGCAATTCTTTTACTGAATGTTCATATTCTGCACATAAAACAATAAATGCTTCTTTGCTGAAAAATATGCAAGACGCATTCATTATTTATTCTAGAATAATGATTTCAGTAAAATATTAACGGAATGATCCTGAAAATACGTCAGTTTAACAATGTACATTTCATTTTTCATTATCGAGAAAACTTTCTGAAATAACATAAATTTGGAAAAATTTCATCAATATTTTTAATTCTGTAATTACATTCACAATAGTCGCATCTCATGCGCAGAAATATATTTCATTATTAAAACACACGCTTTAATCTGTAATCACAGTTGCCTCGGTTTCGAAGAAAATACTGTTTTCTGATGAATGAATATCACATTTGACAAAATGCAAATTACCTTGAATCATCAGGTTCTTTTTTGTTTTTTTTTGTTTTTTAAACAAATATTTGAATAAAACTTATTCTTTACTAAAAAAATAAAACTATATTTGGAAAATTATTCCAAAATTGTATTGTTAGAAGATCAACAATTCGGTTTCTTAGTTTTTCTGTTTTCAGAAACCTTTGAAAATAAATACCAATGAGGTTTTTCGAACTGATTTAAAAATACTTTTAGAAATGAAACCATTAAGTTACCGGCTTGATGCTCTTCTAATATATTTTAACAATGAACGAAATTATAAAAAAGAAAATAAAACTTGAAGAAAAATTGAAATTCTTTAACGACACGAGTCGCAATTTACTTCGTTATTATTTTTTCGAGAAAACAAACAGAAGAACTTAATTTAAAACTTTTTTAACACCTATAGATTCAAAGTTTTAATATATATCTAACTAGGTACATATATTAAACAATTTTTTTTTTTAAATAAATAGAAATTGAGAAAAGAGGTTTCTTTTTCGAGTATTGGAAATTTCAATAAAATATCAAGTAACACATAAAAACTGAAATAAAAATAAAATTTTGATTTATAAAAACGAATAGTGTTTCGTATATTTCCTTAAATATACTTTTGTCAAGTACATTAGTTTTTATAAATGTCTTTTCCACTGTTCTCTGTCTTTAAATGTCTCGTAAGCTACAAAATTTATTTCAAGTTTTCAAATATCATAACTACCCTTTTTTCATTTTTTATCAGTAAGTTATTTAAGAGAAGGCGTTAATTTGTAAGTGAACGACATAATTAAGTCTGTGTGGCTATTTTTCAGCTTTGTTCACAATTTTCTCTAGCAATCATAATCTGAAAAACTTATTTTATGGCCATTATTTTAGATACCGAAAAATTAGTAATTAGTGAAAATATTCTTTAGCAATGCTTTGTACAACTCTAATAATTGAGCAATAATTTTGCCTTCTTATTTTTTATACACGTCAAAATATCCCGAAAATACTGTTTTGTACACAGGAATGTTTATGAAAATATTTATTATTAAAAATAAATTCGATTTGATTTGTAAGTAATTCGGAAATTTTCTAAATTTTATTTATACTCGGTTTAGTTTCTACTTTATTTCTAGTTAACTTCAAGTGTACACAATTTTACAAAATAAGCAGATGAAGAAACCTAAAATTACTTTTGATTAAATTTGATCGATTGCTAAATTCATCGAATTTTAGATCTTAATTTGTTTAATTGTAATCTCTTGTTCATTAAATTAATGTTAATTATTAGAAAAGAGATTACGAAAATTAAAAAGATAGAAAAACTTTTTTTTATAAAATCATTACATTATTATATAAAACATCTGTGTACAAAGCAATACAATTATTAATGAGACAAACAGTACCAAGGGATTAGAGATTGCGTGGTGTAATAACGAAATAAATAGTTTTTAAACAGAATATGAGTGACCTAGTGAAAAATGTTAAAGAGATTGACGAACTCGCGGTTGTGCCCATTCCACAAAGTCGTCTATTAAAACAGGCCAAGCTCCTTCCTCATCATAATTGGTCATGTTTGCGTTAATCATAAGAGCGAAATCTAACAATAAATTCCAAGTGTCTTTTGGAATCGACCTTTTATGATGTTCCTGAAATATTGTGAAAAATTTGTAAAAAATTACGCGAAAACTTGTGAAAATTACATCTAATTTCCAGCTTTGTTTATAGCTTTTTTTTTTACAATGGCTAGCTTTTATAAATCATAATTTAACAGAATGTGTATTTATTCTAATTATTTCTTGACAAAATTTCGAGTTTACCGAATTTTCATTTAAACGGATTTCTATTCAGTCAAATTTTTGTTTCTCTGAATTTTAACATTAAAAAATTTTATTTAATTATATTTTTATTCAACAGCATTTTTACTTAGCCGAATTTTAATTTACCATTATTTAAAAACTATTTTGAAAACCAAATTCGAAAAATGGCTACATAATTACACAATTTATTTAACCAAATGTACGGGCGACAAAATAGTTGAAAAACTATAGGAATAAGTGTTGGAAATAATTGCAAATTGAACAACTGGATTGAAAATCGAAGAAAAAATTTAAATTTAAGAAAATAATAAAAAATTGAGGAAATAAATTGAAAATTTAAGAATTAAATTAAAATTTGAAAAATAATTGATAATCGAAAAAAAAATTACAAAATGACGAAAATAATTGAGAATTGAAAACAAAATTTAAAGAATGGCTAGATTAATACACAACCGAACAAAATAATTTAAAAAACCAAAGAATAATTATAGAATTTTAAGATAATAATAAAAAATTAAAAAAATTGTAGGAAATAATTGAAAATTGCGGAAAATAATTAATAATTGAAGAAAATAGTTGAAAAATGACGAAAAAAATTGTCAATTGAAAACAAAATTCGAAAAATGACTAGATTAATAGGCAATTGAAAAAAATAATTAAAACAAATTAAACAAAAAATACTAAATTTAAAGAAAATAATTGCAAATTGAAAAATTTAGAAAATTATAGAAATAATCTTTGGAAATAATTGCACATTTAACAACTGGATTTAAAATCGAATAAAATAATTAAAATTGAATAAAATTAATGAAAATTGAAAAAAGCAATGAAAAATTGAAGAATGGAATTGAAATTTTAAGAATATACTTATAAAGTGAGAAAAAGTAACTGATAAAAGCCGAGAATTAATAGAATATAGAGAATATAGAAGAAAAGAATTGAAAACTGATGAATGGGAATAAAAATTGAAGAATGAAAATTAAAAATTAGAGAAAATAATTAAACAATTTTATTTAAAATTAAAAAAAAAACTTAATGATAATAAAAAAAAATAATTGTAAATTGAAAAGTGGAATTTAAATAGAAAAAAATAACTGAGAATCGAAGAAAATAGTTCTAGAATTGAATAATTTGATTGAAGTTTTAAAACAATTTTGGATTAATTGAAAAAAGCGAAAAAAATAATTGAAAAAATCTGAGAATTATTGAATATTAAAAAATTAATTGAAAATGGATAAAAATAATTGAAAATTAAAGAAAATATTTAAGAATTGAAGAAAGTAATTAACAATTGAAGAAATAAATTGGAAATTAAAGAATTAAATGGACATTTCAAGAAAATAATTAATAATTGGGAAAATGTGAAAAATATTGAATATTAAATAAAATAATTGAAAAACGAAGAATGCAATTGAAAATTGAAATAATTTGAAGATTAAAGAATTAAATTTAAATTTTAAGAAAATAGTTGATAATTGAAAGAAAAATGGAAATAAAAATTGAAGAATGGAAATTAAAAATTAGAGAAAATAATTGAACAATTTTATTTAAAATTAAAGAAGCTTAATGATAATAAAAAAAAAAATAATAGAAAAAAAGCGATAATTTTTTAATATTAAAAAAAAATAATTGTAAATTGAAAAGTGGAATTTAAATAGAAGAAAATAACTGAAAATTGAAGAAAATAATTCTAGAATTGAATAATTGAATTGAAGTTTTGAAACAATTTTTGATAAATTGAAAAAAGTGAATAAAGTGAAAAAAATAATTGAAAAAATCCGAGAATTATTGAATATTAAAAAATTAATTCAAAATCGATAAAAATAATTAAAAACTAAAGAAAATATCCAAGAATTGAAAACAATAATTAACAATTGAAGAAATAAATTGGAAATTAAAGAATTAAATGGAAATATCAAGAAAATAATTGATAATTGAGAAAAATAATTGAAAAACGGAGAATGCAATTGAAAATTGAAGTAAATAAATAATAGTTGATGTAAATAATTAAATATTAAAGAAATAAATTGAAGATTAAAGAATTAACTTGAAATTTTAAGAAAATAGTTGATAATTGAAAGAAAAATTACTAAATGACTAAAATAATTAAATATTAAAGTAAATAATTGAGAAATGAGGAAAATAATTAACAATCGAAAGAAAAATTCGAAATCTGGCAAAAATAATCGACAAAAGAACAAAATAATTAAAAAAAATGAAAGAATAGGTTAAAAAATTTGATATTTAATTTTGAACTGATATTTATAAATTTTAATTAATTTAAATACATTTTTTAAAAAGTAACTGATTTAAAACAAAGAAATATCTAAGTGACAAACTTCAAGTGTGGACAGAATAAAATCCAATTTAATTTAATTGCGAATAATAGATAATTGGCAAAATTAAAAGAATTTCAATATTAAAAATTAAGAAAATAATGGAATTGAAAAAGGTAAACGTATTAAAGAAAAAGGGATCCGCATTCAAATAGTTAATTTATCACGATTAAATTAAATTTTTTTAAAAATAATTATATTAATAAAAATAATTATTGAGACAAAAACAAAATATTAGATAATAATAAATAAAATATTTATTATATTAAAAAAATTAATTTTTTTCATTGAAAATAAAATATTATAATTAATATACTATATAATAAAATTTTAATTTAATATTTAGTTATATTACTATAATTTTTAATTTAATAAAAAATTGTCAGTTACATTAAAATTTAATTATAGAAATTAATTAAAATTATTATATGAATATTTATAATAAAATTAAATGAATTTATTCAACTAATCATAAATACATTGGTGTTCTTTATTTTAAATTTAAATCATTAAATTTTATTTTTCTTCTTATTTAAGTAAAGATTGAGAATTATAACAAAAAATTATTTTAACAATAAATGCTAAAACATAAAATAAATAAATAATTCCTAATAATACTAATATTTCTAATTTTAAATAAATTTTTATTAACCTTAAATTATTTCTTATTCGAATTAATTACATTAATTTATCTTTTAAATTCTAATATTTTTGCTTTTATAAAAATTAAATAATTAAAATAATTTACTTTTTAATTATTAATATCAAACACATTATTAATAAAAACATAAAAATAAATAAAGAAACGGATAATCTTAGAAAAATTAAAATATGTTAATGATAAAATTAAGTAAATTTTATTAAAAATAACTTTAAATAAAAATTTTCTATTAAATTCGTTCCAATATATTTCATTAAAATTTAATAAATTTTTTCTGTATTTTATTAAGTAATTAGTTAATCGTAATTATTTTTTAAATAGATTTTTATTTGTAGAAATCTTTACTTAAATTTTTAGTTTACTAAATTCTAATAAAACCATATTTTAATTCAACAGGATTTTTATATTTAGTGAGATTTTTAAACAAAAGTAATTATTTACTTATTGAATTAATTCTTATTTTATCAGAATTTTGATTTGTTGCCATTTTTATAATTTAATTTCTAGTTGAACGAATTGTTTAGTTCAATTTTTATTTAACCAAATCTTTATTTTGGTCGCATTTTTTAGATGAATTGTTAGTTCATTAAATGAAAAATGTGCATTAAACCACATTTTAATTTAACGGGATTTTTATATTTCTCAAATTTTTAAACGACATTAAATGCTTTTCTATTTAATCAAATTTTCTTAATTCAGAATCTTTATTTATCGCAATTTTTATAACTTAATTTATAGATGTCTGAGTTTTTATTTAACAAAACTTTTGTTATTGTCAAATTGTTATATAAATAAATTTTCATTTATCCCGAATTTCAATTCAGTCGAATTTTTTTTAAATAAGCTTTAACTTTTTCTAGATTTGGTTTTAATTTTATTTTAGTTTCAATTTATCACAATAATATTTTTAAACAGTTAAAGGACAAAAATCAAAAGCAAATAAACTAAAAAATTATAAATAAGTTAAGTGTTTAAATAACTTGAATTACCTGCAAAAACTGGCACCAAAGTGGCAAAAATTTGAACTTATCATCCAGTACAATATTCCAGTATGCGATAGCCATGTCAAGATCTAAACCTTTCTGTCCAGGATTTTTGGCGTAATTAAATGTAAAGTGATAAAAGTCTTTGAATTTAAGCGGATCTCTAATTTCATTTTCTAAACTATTTAAACGAGCCTTAAGTTTCTCTACGCTGTCAACTCTGAAAAACAAAAAAAAAAAAAAAAAAATAGTTTTTTTTTTGTTACTAATATTATTTTAAAAATAGCACTAGATAAAGAAATAATTCATACCCCAAGTCAACCATGCCATTCATAAATTCGTCTCTAGTAAATTCACACTGAGTTTCTGCTCTAAATTTCCAAGCAATTATCAAAACTAATTTACTCTCTGGACTTAATCCGAGATCATCTAAAAATTTCATTATTCCATCTGCTGTTATTTTATCGGATTCCGTGGAATCTAAAACAAATATATTTTTATTGAATAGGTACTTTGTTAATTTAAAATTTCAAAATATATCTAGTAAATTCGAAATAAATACTATAAAAAGGTATTTTGAAAAACATTACCTTGGTATCGACTAAATAAAATTTCAAGCTTTTTCTTATCTACAGAATTTTTGGGTTCTTTATAATATGCCTCAGGATTCTGAAAGTAATTGTCGCTGGCTAAGTCTAATTTCCAGTCATTTTGCGTTAAACAATAAATAGCTGTTTGTTCTCCAGTTTGTGTAAATGTTATGAACTTTTTAACTTTATCCCTTTGGGAAAATTTAAGTTTATGCTGAAAAATTATTTAAATTGCAATAGAATTAAGTTTTAACGGAAGAAGGTTAAAATTTAATTATAAATGTTCATGCAAACAGTAGAAATCCAACTAGATATTTAAGAAAAAAACAATAATTAAGAAAGGATCATTTTAAGCCTGTGAAAGGTTTATTTAAACATAAAATGAGTTATAAAACTCAGTCATAATTGAAAACATAATCACATTATGATCGTTAAATTTGTTTAAAATTTCATTATTGAAATGAAATATGAGCTATCAAGTTGACATAAATATATCTCAATTAAAATTTTTGAAAAAATTATTAATAATTAGAAAGAATATTTATAAAAACAAAAGATTAACACTTTAGTGATTTTAAAGATAAATATTAAAAACATGTATGAAGATAATTCGTAAGATTAGTTATAATATTGTAAGAAGCATAGAAATAGGTTAGCATTTGGAAAGAGACTAAAATTGATAGTTAGAAGTGAACATGCAGAAAACTGTTTTAAATTTGAAATAAGTGAATTTTATTAAATAAGTTTAGAAGTTTGATTTAATCTAAAATCTTACCATTTTTCTAATTTCTAGGCCCTTAAAAGCCAAAATATTTTTCCTTACGCCAATCTTGACATGTACATGCGCATGCTTCGTTCTTAAACAATAAAAGAAATTGCTACTTTATCTACAATCAGTTTCTTCAAAACTTGTTGTTTTCTTTTTTATCGATTCTCTTTTTTATCGTTTGTTGGTCATTACCTGTACGCAGTGCGTACCTAACCTCAAACTACTTAAAATTTCAGGCAAGCTCTGTACATTCTTGTGTTGATCATTATTGTGAATAATAAGTTTAAAAAAGAAATTATGTATAATATCTTAGTTTAAAGTAATTATAGAAAACAAGAATAAAAAATCTTGTATTTGTTAATAATTTATTTACATACTTTTTTGCAATTTGATTGCACAGTGCTATATTAATTTTTCATAAAATGAATATATCATATATTTATATTGGAAAGAAACAATGTTTTCGTCTTTGATGATATTGATAATTCTGTCACGATTTTTATAAAAAAAATAATGTGAAGAAAGAAGAACGGAAGCAAAACAAGTTTTGCTTTAAATCGTGCTTTTATGCAAAACTGTCCATAAGGTCTTGGAAAGTTTGTGTATAAAAATTTTGTTTAATATTTCATTTAAAAAATGTATTTTAAATAAAATGCAAGATAATCAGTGTTTAACATGAGACACTGTTTACTTACAAAATTTCTTATTTCCTGGTGATGAGCAACTTCAAATGCAAAACTTGGAAATTGATAAAATATCAGTAAGTGTTTGTCTCTCTTTTAAAAAGGGTATTTACATGGAAATTTGAATTATATTTTGAATCTTTATTTTCAGATCCAAAATGTGTCTAGGAAAATCTTCAATTTGAAATAAAATGTTTAGCCAAAAGTGAATAAAAATTTGCCAAAATGACAGGGAATGGCTACGATATTATTCCTATTTACCAACAAGGTAGTCGAGATTTCTGTCATTGGATCACGCATATTAAATTGACGAAAATATTGATAATGGTCTCAATTATTTTATTCATCGTACCATTATTTGCACATTATTATTTATCGAAGGTAAGATATTTTAAATTCGAATGATCGAAACTTTATTGTATTAAAAATTTTAATCTATTATTTAGGTTGAGTCAGGTTCTTCAAATTTAAATATCCATCGCTCTCGTTCTAAACTAGAAGCTTTTGAAGATTTCACTTCTATGAAGGCAATAGATTTAAAATCTCGAATTGAAGAAATGTTACGAATTAAAGCTTCTGTTAGTAATGAACTTCGGGATCTTGAAGCAAAGCGACAGAGGCTTCAGACAGAGGTCAGTGGATTTACGCAAAGGATTGATGAACTGAAACAAGAACTGCTTCATCAGCAGATGGATTTAGATAGATTGAAAATTAGTGTAGTTCAGGCGCAAGCGGCACAAAGAGAAGCTGTAGAACGAAACACACCAGAATTAGCTTTACCAAAACGAATTTTAATCAATGAAACTCCAGTCACAATTTCCAGCACGGATCCACGAGGCTGCAAAATGTATAATTGTTTCGATCACAGTCGATGTGCATTGACGAGTGGATTTCCTGTATATCTTTATGATCCGGATCAATTTTCAGTTGTAAACTCCAAGTGGGATGTTGATGGGTTTTTAAAGACGACGATTAAACAAACATTTGGTAAGTTTGTGCTTTCAATTCTCTAATCAAGGTGTTGAGCTATCTTGAATTTCTCTTGAATCTTTTTTTTTTTCACCTTCAAAACCTTGACATTATCTTGAATTATTACCATGAGATTCTAAGGTATGATCTTATAAAGAGAACGATTTCTTTGGACGCAATAAAGTCTCTAGGATATTTTTTTTTAAATTAAAGAGGATAGAATAAGGAATAATATTGTGTTATAAAAAATAAAGAAAAAGGGACGAAATTGATAAAAAATGCAATGAAGAAAGGGACCTAAGAAGCAAAGAATTTTAGGTTATGTTTGTGATTTTTGGAATGAAAATACACAAGGAGGTTTAACTCTTAAAACAAACCATTGATGTTGTAGTCTTCATTCGGTCCAAAATATTTAATAAAAACTGATTTTGATTTTACATAATTAAAATGGAACTTTTAATTAAAGTAAAACTATCATTGAACATAACCTAGCATTTTTAGCTTCTTAGGTCTTCTTCGTAACACATCACAAATAAATATTTTCTTTCACTTTCTTTCTGTCCAAATTAAAAAGTTAATTTTTCGTCCTACAATTAAAATAAAATCAGGGCTGATAAAAATCATGATTTCTTAAAAATATAATCTGTATATATAATCTCCAAATGTTTATTTGTAAGTAGTTTATTAAAGAAGTAAAGAAAAAGTGAAAAAGAAAACAACACATGAATGAAACAGTGACATAAAAATATATAAAATATATATCTTTTCAAAAAATTAAACTATTTACGGACATTTTTTTTTCCTAATTAAAATAATAAATAAGATGATAATTAACAAAACGTTCAAATATATTACTAAAGAAAACAAAATTTTAAAATTAGAAAAATTAGAGTATTATTTTACAAATTTAATAAAAAATGAATGAAAAAAATTTTGTAAAATTTAAAAAAAATGTAAAAGAAAAGAAATTCTATGAAGTAGAAGAACTATGTTCAAATGAGAATATTTAGTACAAGATTAAATTTACATACTATAAAAAAAAGAAAAAAAGCTTAAGATAAAGTAGAATATTGAGAAATTTAAAAATGTAGATAGAAGCATCAAATGAATGTTTTTAAAAGTTCGTAATTGTAAAAAAAAAACTAAACAATTGGAAAGAAGGAAAAAGGTTTCTAAGATATGGAAAAATGATGATAGAAACTAAGGAATTATTTAAAATTTAAGGAAGAACTAAAAAAGAATGAAACATCAAGAAAATTAAATAGATATGAAGAGAATGGAGAAATGTTTTTTTTTCTTAATCCAACAAACTATAAAAAAATGTATTAAGAACAGAAAATTATAAAATTTTTTTTAGAATCTACTAAAAAATTAGAATTAATAAAAATGAAATAAAAAAATGTAGGTTTATATCAAGATAAATAAAAAATCCACAAAATGAATTTAAAAATCGTTTAAAAATAAAAAAGTTTAAGCAAATTAAGCCAAAAACATTTTTATAATATTACACTTAAAACGATTCAAACAATAAGTTTAGAAAAATTAAGAAAATCTGTAAACTTTGGGAAGAATAAGTAATTTGCGAAAAATCTCGCAAAAAACAGACAAGATGCGAAAATAAATTGAATAAATTTCCAAAACAATAAGTTTATTTTTTTTAAATGTGGAAATAATTATGAAAGTTAACGAAATAAAAAGTTTAATTATTATAACAATTAATTAATCTTATTATAGTTATTATAACAAATTTGTGTAAAATAATACTTAATAATTTGCATAAAAAAAGTAAGTTAAAGAAAATCCTAAAATAAAAGGACAAATACAAAAAAAAAATATTAAAAGTAAAAGGAGAATAACTCTTAAAATTTTGTAAAAATAAAAAATTATAAGATAAAAATTAAACAATTCCGAAAAAGTGAAATTTCTTAGAAATATAGTAAGAATAAAAAAATTATTATTGTGAATATTAAACAAAATTAATATTATTTAATTATTTTGCATTAATTATTATGCATTTAATGCATTTCTTTGAATTAATTGAAATTTAAAAGTTGGAACAAATTAGAATACGAGTTAATTAACGTTTGGAATTTATTTAAATTGTAAAGACTTAAAGATATAATAATTTAATACTATTTTTGCTATCTTCATACCAAAAATTTGTAAATCGTAGGTATTTTTATTATCTGTATTAGCAGAATTTTTTAAATTGTATAAAGATTAAAATATTAGAATTGGAATTTCTATGATTTATTCACAAATTTGTGGGGTTTGTTTATGGTTTGAGATGTTTTACATGCAGTATTAAACATTCGAAGAAGTGTTAAGTTTTTTTAATTCAAATCATGATTTTAAAGCTGATTCCCCAATGATTTAAATCTTTTAACAGCCCTGAATAAAATAAACTATATTTCTTAATAATTCGCGTTCTATTAATTAAAATCCGTTTAATAACAGTCTTCAATATATTTAATTATTTCCTAAAATGTTTATCTATTTTCTTCAATTTCACAATTGTTTCCTTCAATTTTCAATTACTTTTTTTCTGTTTTTAATTGTGTTCTTCAATTTTTTAATCACTTTTCTCAATTTTCAATTATTTTCTTTAATTTTCAAATGCATTCTTTAATTTTATAATGATTTCGTAAATTCTAATATATTCTATAATAATTTAAAGTTCTGAAAGTTTAAATACGAAATTAATATATTTCACTATTTTCTACATTCAAATTTTAGCTAAAATATTGTTCTACATGCCAAGAAAACTAATTTAATTATTAAAAATTATTGAATTCATATTTGTTTTTTGTTGTACAAGTTATTTATTAAAAATTTTAAATAGAAACAAAAAATTGCGTTAAAAAAAAAATAAAATAAAATAAAAACGTTCCAAAGTATAAGAACATTATGGTCTTGAAGTTCTGAATGTTTAAATGAACGAAATTATTATTTTAATATTTTCCAAATTCATCTTTATTTAAAATTTTGTTCTTTAAGTTTTAATTATTATCTTTAAAAATTTGTCAATTATTGTCTTTAATTTCCTATTTTTTTTCATTATTTAGCAACAATTTTTTTCAAATTACAATTATGTTCTTTAATTTTTTAAAATAATTTTTATCAAAACTCAATTATTTTAATAATCTTTTGTTTATTGTTTTAAAATGTAAATTTTATTTTACAATTGTTCGATGATTATATTCATTTTTTAATCGTTCTCTTCAATTTTTCAGTCATTTTTCATGTTTCAAATATATTCTTCAATATTTTCAATTATTTTCTTCAAATTTGAATTATGATCTTTAATTTTTCAATTATTTTTTTCAATGTTCCATTGCATTCTTCAATTTCTAATCGATTTCTCAAATTAAAATTACAGTCTGCATTTCTTAAAAAAAAATTCTCTAATTTTCAATTTTCTCCTTTAATTTTTAAACTATTTTCTTTAATATTAAATATATTTTATCGTTAATCAATTATTGTCTTTCGTTTTCAATTTCTTTGTCATTTTATACTAATTTTCTTCAAATGATAATTATGTTCTTTAATTTTCCCATTAACTTCTTCAATGCATACCTAATTTTATTTTCATTATTATTTTTTAATTAGCTTCGTTAATTTTTATTTATTTTTATTTATCCTTAATCAATTTTTAATCTTCTTAAACATTTTTTCTCCAATTTTCAATAATTTTTTTCAACAATACTTTTTTTTTAATTTTTGTTTAGAATAGAAAATAATATAATTATATTTCTCATTAGGACTCTAATATATTGTTTGACTTGCCTTTTTTAACAATCTTATCATTTATAATCAATTTTTTTTTCTTTTAACATACAAGTTTTATTTACTTTCTTGAAATCTCAATTGTAGGGTAATGTCACCATGAGTGGACCGCCTAAACTTTTTTTCGAATAAATTCTTTATGAAAGTAAATTAATTGTACTTCTCTATTCCAAGCTTTAGTTTAGATCCCTAGATAAGAGTTTATGTCATGAGAGCTTTGATTTTGTTATTTAGAAAAAATAAAATTGGCGAAAAAATATGCGCTTTTTTTAGGAATGAAAAAAATGTAACCTTGAGTGGACCACATTTGAGAAATTGCAAGAAGAGGTCAGAAAACCAATAAAAACTCAAGAAATTACAAAAGTTATTTAAGATTTTTAATTTCTTTCAGTAAATTATCTAGTTTTGACTCCCTGTTATTCTATACTGTTTTCGATAATACCTATTTAGAAATCACAAAAAATATTAATAAAGAATATAAAATATAGTTAAAAACAAGTTTATTTTCAATTTATTTTCATAAAAATGGTAAATTGACATTGAAAATGAAAAAAATTAGACGATTCACTCAAGATTATAAACAATGGTCCACTCAAGGTGACATTACCCTATTTTTTAAGTTTTAAAACAATTTTCTTCGATTTTCAATAATTTGCGTTCTAATTTCAATTATTTTTTTCACTTCTTTCTTCAATTTTCATTTATTATTCTACATTTTTTCAATTTTTTTTCTCTTAAAATCAACTATTTAAACTATATTCAGCTATTATTCCAATTATCAAAAAGTCGGCCTTGATTCAACTTATTCTCGATCTTGAAAACTTTAAAAATGCCTAGAATTTTTTTTTCAAAAGTCTCTAGACATCCTGCTAATATTGTTAGATTACCTTTTACCGTTTATTATAATTTAAAAGAATTTTAATGCAAAATTTAAAAACAATGCATCTCTTAATTTCAGGTTACAATCCGCATTTAACAGCCAATCCAGTCGAAGCTTGCATTTACATAGTACTCATCGGAGAAGCTTTACATGTACAAAAATCGACTCCTCTGAAATTTCGGAATCCTGTCGATGTGAAGAAACTGCACGCTCTACCCTATTGGGGAGGAGATGGTAGAAATCACATCTTATTAAACCTTGCACGAAGAGATTTATCAGTTGAAGCTGGAGACGTGTTTAAAGGTGTAGAGACTGGTCGAGCGATAATTGTACAATCAACCTTCAACAGAAATCAGTTTCGAGACAATTTTGATTTGATTGTCCCACCTATTTTAGGCCCACCAGGTGGTGATGTGTGGCAAGAATGCGCGCAAATGTTGCCAGCTCGAAGACGATTTTTACTGTCATTTCAGGGCGAAATGAAGTCCTTGAAAATGACAACAACTCATCAAATGGATGACGCTGAGGCTGATTTGGAGAGACTTGCAATCGATGAGAATAATTTAGATAATTTTATAATTCAGCATTTAAAAGATATGAGCAGTGGAACAACATTAGATAGATTTTTTATTCAATTTGAGTGTATCCCGGCATCGGGAGATGGAAGAGTTGTAGAAGTTTTGGACTGGTCTTTATGTGGCACTGATTCATCACGAAGAGCTGTTTTAAAAGAATCGACGTTCACGTTGATATTGGCACCCAGTAATGCGAGTTTGGTTACTACTTCCTCGATACAAGCGAGGCTTTATGAAGCATTGAGATCTGGAGCTATACCTGTTATTTTGGGAGGAGATCAAATCTTTCTTAGTTATAAGGAAGTTATTTCTTGGCGGAGGGCTGCTATTATTTTACCTAAAGCTAGAGTCACTGAAATGCATTTCTTATTACGCGCTATACCGGATAGTGATCTATTGGCTATGCGCAGGCATGGGAGATTAATCTGGGAACGTTATTTGGGAACAGCGCAGGGTGCTGTTGACACGATTGTTGCTTCCATTAGAGATCGTTTGGGAATTCCTCCTTTACCTGCACCTCAAACTGCCAGTCCGAGTGTGTTCAATGAGAGTTTTGTGGTATGTAACAAACTTGATTTTATTGGAAATTTAAAGTTTTTTATTGTAGCAAAATGTGCGATTCCAAGTGAAATTTACGTTATCGAGGTTTTCTTTTTTTTAAATGCTCAGGAAAATATAAGGAATCTTTCTGTTTTAGGGGAATTTTTTATAATTTTTATTTTTAAAAAGTTATTAAATAAAAATTATATAACTTTTAAGCAGCAAGATAAAACTCAATGACCCAAATGCTAAAACGAACTTACCTGTGTTCTTTTCAAGATTCCAAAAGAAATGAACTTCACAGTTACTTTCTTGATATTTAGTTTTAATAAATTATAAATGTAAACATTGGAGAATTTTGTTAGTAAACAAATCAATATGGTTGCGCGCACATTTCCATCTCAGAGGAATGAAGTCATAAGTCACAGTGATGCCAACGACTGAAATCAAACGCATCTGCGCATTTTGTCAAATTTTTATGATTTTCCACAGATGTGCGCAGATGCGTTAGATTTCAGTCGCTGGCATCACTGCGACTTATGACTTCATTTCTCTCAGATGGAAATGCGCGCGCAACCATATTGATTTGTTGACTAACAAAATTCTCCAATGTTTACATTTATAATTTATTCAAATTAAATATCAAGAAAGTAACTGTGAAGTTCATTTCTTTTGGAATCTTGAAAAGAACACAGGTAAGTTCGTTTTAGCATTTGGGTCATTGAATTTTATCTTGCTGCTTAAAAGTTATATAATTTTTATTTAATAACTTTTTAAATATAAAAATTATAAAAAATTGACCTTAAATAGAAATATTACTTATATTTTCCTGAGCAGTTAAAAAAAAGAAAACCTTGATACGACCGATAGAACGGAAGACATTGCTGTAGCAATTTTTTTTCGAAATTTCAATTCTCGTAAACTATTTAATATTTTAACCTAAATATTTATGTAAAACATTGGTCATATTATATATAATAAGATTATAAAGTTTGATTTTCCGCCGTTGACCTGCCTGAAAATAACTTAAATTAAACAAATGGAAAATCATAATTGCTTGATAATAATTAGCAGGGCTGTTATGGATTTAAATCATTGCGTAATTTGCATTAAAATTATAATTTAAATACAAAAAACTTTACACTTCTCCGGATGTTTAATACTGCATGTAAAACATTACAAACCATAAACAAACTCCATAAATTTGTGAATAAATCATAAAAATTTCAATTTTAATAATTTAATCTTTATAAAATTTAAAAAATTCTGCTAATACAGATGATCAAAATACTATACCTACGATTTACAAATTTTTGTTATGAAGATAGCAAAAAATAGTATTACATTTTTATTTCTTTAAGTTATTACAATTTAAAAAAATTCCATACTCTCGTAGTTCAATTTGTTCCAACTTAAAAATTTCAATTAATTCAAATTTAAATGCATATTAATTAATACAAAATAATTAAAAAATATTAATGATTTTCCATATTCACAATAATTCTTTTTTAAATTCTTACAATATTTCTATGAAATTTCACTTTATCCAAACTGTTTAATTTTTATCTTATAATTTCTTATTTTTACATAATTTTAAGATTTTTCTTCTTTTACTTTTGATATTTTTTTGTTTTTGTCTTTGTCTTTTTATTTTAGGATTTTCTTTAATTTTCTTCTTTTTATGCAAATTATTTAATATTATTTTACACAATTTTGTTATTATAACATTCACTAAACTTTTTATTTCGTTTGGTTTTAATCATTATTTCCATATTTTTAAAAATAAATACGCTAATTTTTTTGTAAATTTATTAAATTTTTTTCACATCTAGTCTATTTTTTGCGAGATTTTTCGCAAACTTACTTATTCTTCTGTAAAATTTTTAGATTTTCCTTATTTTTCTAAATTTATTGTGAGACTTATTTTAAGTGTAGTATTCTAGAAATTTTTTTGGTTTAATTTGCTTAAACTTTTTTATTTTTAAAGGATTTTTAAAGTACTACTTTTGTGGACTTTTTATTTATCTTGATAAATACATTTTTTATTTTATTTTTATTAATTCTATTTTTTTAGTGGATTCTAACCAAATTTTATTATTTTTTGTTCTTTATTCATTTTTTTGCAGTTAGTTAAATTAAGGAAAAAAAAACATTTTTTAATTTTCTTCCTATTTATCTAATTTGCTTGATGTTTCACTATTTGTTTAGTCCTTCCTTGCGTTTTTATTAATTCTTTAATTTTTGTCATCATTTTTCCAGTTCTTAGAAACATTTTCCCTTCTTTTCAGTTGTTTAGTTTTTATCTTAAAATTACGAATTTTTGAAAACATTTATTTGATGCTTCTATCTACATTTTTTTTAATTTCTTAATTTCTACTTTTTTGAAAGTTTTTATTCCTTTTATTTTATATTATGTAAATTTAATCTTGTACTAAATATTCTCATTTGAACATCGTTCTTCTATTTCATAGAATTTCTTGTCTTTTTAAATTTTTTTTAAATTTTCCAAAATTTTATTCATTCTTTTTTTATTCAATTTGTAAAATAATTCCCTAATTTTTTTAATTTTAAAATTTTGTTCAAGTTAGGAATATATTTTAATGTTTTTTTAAATTATCTTCTTCTTTATTATTTTAATTTCAAAAAAATGTTTGTAAATGTTTAATTTTTTGAAAAGAGTTTCTACTTTTTTTATATTTTTTTATATCACGGTTTCATTCTTGTAATTTTTTTAAATTTTTTGTTAATTTCTGTAATTAACTACTTACAAAAAAACATTTGGAGATTTTATACACTGATTATATTTTTGAAAAATCAATTTTTGATTTAAATAAAAAAAATACGATTTAAATTTAAAAAATCGTATTTTCTAATCTCAGTTTTGTAGTCTTTAATAATACAAAATAGTCCAAAATTTATTTTTAAAAAAAACATTGATTTTTTTCCGAATTTTCATTTGCATAAATTGATATTTGATTTATTTCTTGAAATGCTAAATTTTCATTTGGATAAAAATGCAAAATGTCCAAAAAAACATCTTTTTTACCTAATCCCCCCTTTTCCCCCTTATTTAGAAAAAATTACCTAAAACATCTAAAATCCTATATTTTCTCCTCTTTTCATCTTTTTCCAACAAGTTTTCATTTTTTTTCACAATCATAATATGAAAGTCAAAGTTATTAATTAATTTTTAACTACCTATTTTTTAACATTTATATAACAATCTACTTATTTTTTAGTAAATAATAATTTATGTACTTCTTTAAACGTACAAAGTATATTTAATAGTTAACTCCAGGGAAACGTGAAAATTTAGATACTTCTAAATATGTATATTCAGAAAACTGGAATTCTCAAAGTTTCATAAAGATTCAAATCATTTCTGAAATAATAAACATAATTTTATGTTCTTATGTTTATTTTAAAATTTATATTCTGTAAAATTGAAATATGAAACTTGTTAATAATTTTCGGGCAAGTTTTCGAAATTACATCTACTTGAATTTTATAAATATAAATGTCTTAAAAATATTCTAATGTTTTTAAAACAAATTTTGCAATATTATATTTTCCACTTCTTTCAGTTATTATTTTTCTACCAAGTTAATTACCTTTTAGTTACCTTTAAGCAAAAAAAGAAGACAATTTTATTTTATTTTTTTTTATTTTTTATGGTTGAAGAAGTTTTGCATTAGTAAACAAAATTGTGTGTAATGATGATTCTATTTGCAAATAGTTTATGGATATGTTAAAAAAACTTGTTGTAATGGTTTTTCCTTGATTTTTCAAATTCCCTTTTTTAAAAATAAATTCCCCTTTTTTACCTAAAATTGAACAAAAAGGCCACTTTTGAATGGAAAATCTATGTAGAATTTAAAAATTCGACGAGATAAAGGATTTAAAATGCAATTAAAATTATGTGTAATTATAATTTTGCTAGATTAAAATCTGGTTAAATTAGAATTCATATATAAATAAAATTTTGTTAGAAGAGGAATTCTGTAATATAAAAATTTGTTTAAATAAAAATTCGGCACCTCAAAAATGATATTGGATAAAAATTCGAGTTGATTTTAAATTAAATGAAAAAGAAATTCGAAAAATTGAAGTTCAAATAAAAAAATATTCTCTCTAATGAAATTTTATGAGGCCCCTCATTTTATGTTATTTTTTTTTCATTTCTTTCTCTATCGTACTATTTTCTCTGATGTTTATAATCTTCAACAAAAAATTTGTCAATTTGTTCCAGCCTTTAAAATCTGATTCTATAATATCGGAATCAGAAGCTGAAGAGAGTCTTGGTCCATTGGAACCTCCTTATCCGTCACCTACGTTTAAGAGAAATTACACTATAATGCTCACTCAAGGTTATGAAATGTGGAACGATTGGATGGATCCATTTTATTTGTATCCCCAGCTTCCATATGACACTATTTTGCCAAGTGACGCCAAATTTTTAGGTAAATTATTTTATTGAAAAAAAATATGAATTTAATTTAATTGTGTTAAAAAAAAAAAACTTGAACATTATATTGTATTTGATAATTCTCTTTTTAAATTTAGGATCTGAAGTTGGATTCAGACCTATTGGTAAAGGAGCTGGAGGGGCAGGAAAGGAATTTAGTGAATCCCTTGGAGGGAATCATCCAAGAGAACAATTTACGATAGTGATGTTAACTTATGAAAGAGAACAAGTGTTGATTAGTTCTCTAGCTCGTCTTTACGGTTTACCTTATCTAAATAAGGTACTTGTAGTTTGGAACAGTCCGAAACCACCGATGGAGGATCTTCGATGGCCCAACATTGGAGTACCGATTCACGTAAAAAAATATTATTTTTAACATTATTCTGGTGACAAATTTGATTCTGGCTTGAATTTTTATGATAACAAATTTCTATAGGGATTTATTATTAAATAACTTACTAAATTTATTTAAATTTAATATTAACAGAATTTTCAATTACAGAAATCCTTTTAACCAACTTTTCATTTAAAAGAATTCCAATTTGAACGGATTTTAATTTTAAAGAATTTTTATTTTACAGAATTTTAGGTTAATTGGATTTTTAAATACTAGAATATTCATTTGATAGAATCTGCATTCGTCAGAAATTGTATTAGTAGGAATTAACATTTGATAGAAAACTTAAAATGCAGAATGTTTATTTGTCCGAAATTGCAAATGACCGAAAAAATATCCGACAGAAATATTTTGGAGCGAATTTTGAAATGGACCAATTGCAATTTTTTTCATATTTTCTGATTGTTCAATTTCAGAATTCGCGACAAAATATTCCTGTAATTTCGGAAAAATGAACTTCTGCATTTTAAGTTTTCTTTCAAATGTCAATTCATACTAATAAAATTTTGGACGAATCAAGATTCTGTCAAATTAATATTTTGGTATTTAAAAATTCAATTAACCTAAAATTCTGTAAAATAAAAATTCTTCTAAATTAAAATTCGTTTAAATTGGAATTCTTTTTAATGAAAAGTTGGTTAAAAGGATTTCTGTAAAGTAAAAATTCTGTTAAATATAAATTCGGTGCCCTAAAAAGTCTGCTAGGTTAAAATTCGGATTAATTTATGTTCGATTGGAAACATATTCGAAAATGAGAAATTTCGACTAAAAGAAGATTCTTCTTAATGAAATTCTATGAAATAAATATTCTAAATAATTAATTTTAAAACTTAATCATACGTCCCAAATTTATTAACGCATTTTAAAAGAAATCTCCGTTTTATGAAAAAATTCAGGACTTTGTGAACAAATTCAAGGTAAAACTTTGACAATTTTTAATTCTTCTTGAAAGTTTTTTCATCTTATAAACCTTTAAAACAACCTTGAATTTTAAAACGAATTCTTAAATTATAATAGTCACTGCAGATTATCACTTATTCAACGTTTTTCACCTATTTAATAATTCTTCATCTTTTTAAAATTTATAAAAAGTGAAATTTATTCAAAGTTCAATTCATTCTAATTTTAACTATTTAAAAATTCAATTGATCCAAGCTTTAATTATGCTAAATTTGAAATGATTTACAAATTTCTTTGATTGTTAAAAAAACTTAAAAAATTTTTATTCCTTTCTATACCGATTTATAGAACCTAATTACTATCTACCTATTTACTTCATTTACCTATTTACCTACCTATTTACTTTAATTTTCAATTATTAATAATATTTTGCAATTATTTTCTTCAATTTTCATTTGTGAATTTTAAATTATTTTCCTCAAGTTTTAGTTATAATCTTTAATTTTTAGAATTATTTTTGTAGTTTTAATTATTTCCTTTTATATTTCGATTATTTACTTTAATATTAAATCTATTTTTTTCATTGATCAAATTATTTTCTTCCATTTTATTTCATTCATAAACGGACATGGTACAAAAAAGCGCCCTTTCGTAAAATAAGTACTGAAAATAATAATTTATTAAATATTAATTTAAATTTTATAACGCAACATATACAATTTTATATTTCAAAGATTTATCTTTTTTTTAACTATTTTCTTAAAATTTAAATTGTTTTCTTTAATTTTCAATTGTGTTTTACAATTTTACCAATTATTTTTCTTAATTCACAGTTATTTTCTTTAAATTTGTCTAAAAGCAAATTTTTTGAAAAAAACTGTTTAAATTATAGATCTATTTTATAATTTTTTATTATTTTCGCTTATGTTTAATTGCATTCTTCAATTTTTTTTTATAAATTTAATTAATACTCAATTATTTGTAGTATATTTTAATTAGTGTCGCCATTTAAATTATTTTCATCAATTTTTAAATTAATTTAAAAATTTTAATTATTAATTACAATTTTAATTATCAATGTCAATATTTTCAATTACTGTCTTCCATATTCAATTATTTTATCAATTTTAAAATTGTATTGTTTTATTGTTTGAATTCTTGATGTACATTTTTCATGAAATATTATTTATTTTTAAAATTTTTAAATAATTTTATTTATATGTCAATGTTTTTCTTCAATTTTCAATCATTTTCTTCAAATTTGAATTATCTTCTTCGATTTTAAAATACTTTCTTTAAATTATAATTTTATTCTTCAATATTTCTTTTATTTTCTTCAATGCATAATTATTATTAATTTATTTCAATTTGTTGTTTTCTGCCAATTTTTATATATATTTTTCAATATTTCTTTGTTTTCAATTATTTTATGAAAATTTGTATTTTCTTTTTTGAAATAATAATTATATTTTTCAAATTTTTGATAAATTTTTTCAATATCGTTGTAATCGTTTTCTGCAGATATAATCTATTTTTAGTTATTCTCTTTAATTATAGTTTCTTTTCAGTTTTTAATTTTCGTTTTCCACGTTATTGTTCAATTTTTTTTCACTTTTCAATTATTTTCTTCAGTTTTTTTCTTGCATTTTATTCTTCAATTTTCACGTATATTCTGCATTTTTTAATTTTCCTCTTCAAATTCAATTGTGTTTTTTAAATTTCAGATTATTTTCTCCAGATTAAAAGCAGAAAATAATAGCCAGCTATTGTTTTAAATAGAAAAAAGTGGATCTTGATAAAATTTATTTTTGACCTTGAATTGTTTTAAAAAGTCACAGAACATCCTGAAATTGTTTAAAACAAAAATACCAATGAACTAAAATTGAATTAAATCTCATTTGAATACTTTATCTTATTTTATCTTTTTATCGCAGGTTATAAAAGCACCTAGGAACAGTTTAAATAATCGATTTTTACCGTTTGATGCAATCGAGACGGAGGCTGTATTGTCTATTGATGATGACGCTCATTTAAGACACGATGAAATAATGTTTGCATTTAGGTCAGTGTTTATTAAATATATTTGAAAAAAAAAATTATATTCACATTTAATTAATGTTTAATTCATGACAAAAAAATAATCTTATTTTTAGGTCTAAATGATTAAAAAATTAAGATATTTAATTCAGTTTTATTATTTTATTAAATATGCTATTTTTCTTTATAGAGTTTGGAGAGAACATCGTGACCGCGTAGTTGGTTTCCCTGGTCGTTTTCATGCTTGGGATCAAAATTACAACAATGCTTGGAATTACAATTCAAATTATTCTTGTGAACTGTCAATGGTTTTGACGGGAGCGGCATTTATACACAAGCATTATACATATTTGTACACACATTGGCTTCCCCAAGCAATAAGAGATAAAGTTGATGAATATATGAATTGCGAAGATATCGCAATGAATTTTTTAGTATCACATATCACAAGAAAACCACCTGTCAAGGTTAACATTTTTAATAATATTTTATTTTCATTTAACTCTCTGTACAAAAAAAGGATTTTTTTTTAAATGTATGCTGCCAGAGTTAAGGAGGTTCTCTCCATTTACATAACCTCAAACTAGAAAGTCGTTTTTCACCCCAAATAAAAATATTATTGAAATCAATTTCACGAAATTTTGAAAGACCTAATTGTATATTTTTCAGAAAAAATTAGGTGAGCTAAAATGTGTTGTTAACTACTAATTATTTAGAATTTTACGTTTTTTTTTATTTAAATCTAGTTAAAATCTGTGATTATCATCCAATTTTAACAAATAATAGCTCATTTTTCTCGTTGAAACATTCTCTACAATTTTGTTTGTTGGGTTTTGTTAGAGAATATTTTGTTTAAAATTTATTAGACAAATAAAATTTGTTTTTTACTTATTGTTTAAACAAAATAGTATTCAACAAAATCTGATAAATAAAATTTCAGAGAATGTTACACAGAGAAAAATAAAATTATTTGTGAAAATTGGATGAAAATGACAGATTTTAATTGGATTCTGATAAATGTGCAAATAGATCTTTCAAAATTTGGTGAAATTGATTTCAAAAATATTTGTATTTGAGGTAAAAAATGACTTTCTAGTTTGAGGTTATGTAAATGAAGAGAACCTCCTTAAGTAATCAATAAATATTAATAAATGTAAAATGTAATTAACAAGAAAATTTCAATTTTAGGTCACTTCTCGATGGACTTTTCGATGTCCAGGATGTCCAGTTTCTCTCTCAGAAGATGATACGCATTTTCAAGAGAGACACAAGTGCATCAATTTCTTCTCTCAGGTAAATAAAACTAACAAAATTAAATTTAAGGATCTGTTTGAAAATTAATTTAAATATAAATAAAATTAATTAAATAATTTATTATTGCTGCACAGTAATTATATTTTATTAGGCTATGGAAATAAGTATTTGATAATTATTTCAGGTTTTTGGTTACATGCCATTATTAAATACTCAATACCGAGCAGATTCAATTCTCTTCAAAACGAGAATACCGCACGATAAACAGAAGTGTTTTAAATTTATATAAGTGCCATATTGTATTTACAATGTGTCATATTCCAAATTTTAGACTGATAAAATGGTATAAATGGTTCAAAGCTGACAAAAATGGTTCAAACGTGGTTTCAGTGTGGTATAAATGAGATTAATGTGGCACAAATGGTATAAATGTGAAACTAGTACATATTTTTTTATTTAAAAGAGTTTTAAATTTAATATTTGGAAAAATGTATATTTATAGTACATTTAATATTTTGTAAATACTGACTCTTTAAATTGGAATTAGTGAAACTTCATTAATTCACATTCATATAGACTTTTCAAGTTATTCTTGGTCTTGTAGAAAGATAAGATTTAAATTGAAAATTCTCCTATGTGATAAATGGTAATGAACTATTTTGCTTTTTAAATTGTTACAATTTTTTTTTTATTATTTTATCAGAAAATGAAGTTTTATTTATTAATTTACATATCTCAATCAGGGATTAATTTGTGTAATTAAAACATGTACTTTTGTACAATGAACAAATGAGAATGTAGTTACGTAATTTATAAAATTGTAAAAAGTTTTTTTTTGCAGCTACAGTCAATTTTAAGGTATTATTCATTATATTGAAGCTATTTAAAAATGTTGTTATTTTTGTAACATTTTTTTTTAATTATTAATTTTTCTTTCAACTTGAAAAAACTGCAATATTTCCTTGATTTTCAGTTATTTTTGTGTGTTTTTAAGTCTATTAGGAATTGGAAAATTTTACTCTCTGAATTTTAATTGAGAGATTTTCGTTTTTTAAAAAACTGCATGCTTTCTGACAAATAGACCTTAAAACTTTTTATTGATTTAATTGTTTTACACTGACAACTTTCTCTTTTAATTTATATGAGTGTGAATGTTTTTGTTTGTAGTTAACCAATTCTAAGTTAAACTTTTTGTTGAATAGTATACATTGAGAAAAATATGTGTTTAAATCAAAGAAATTCTTTAATTTTGATTTTTTACCTGTAATTTTACGATCAAATAAATTTTAATTAAAATTTTTAAATTACAGAAAATTAATTAAAAAAACAAAATTAATTTAATTTGAATACTCTATTGAAACAAACCTATATCTATTTAATAGAACAAAAATAATTTCTTCATCTAGAAAAAATGTGTTGACATTAACTTTTTTTCAATGTCTACTTTATACATAGGCTAAATATTATTTTTAAAGAATAAAATGTCGTTTTGTAATTTAAGATTTTAAACGAATGTGATGGATTTATGGCAGGTTAAATAATTTTGTAAATATATTATTAATAGGTTTTTTTTAAACGTTTTATGTAACTGACTTTTTTAGATTTTTTATAAACAAATTTCTTGATCTAATTTAATGAATCGCTGTATATGAATGATTGAATATTAAAATGTGAGGCTAAATTAATGAAATATTTAGATTGAAGAATCAATATGCTGCCAATCGATTAACTGTATTGTACAGAATGAGTAATATTTGATAAGTATATTATTGAAATTAACTTTTAGACTATATAAAAGTCTAAAAATCAATTATTAAATTGATTAAAATCTGACATTAACATTTTATTACTTGTTTTAAATTGATGAGTTATTTTTGTTGTTGTTTATACAACAAAAACCAAAAAAAAATCATACAAAAATATTATAAACTTAAAATACTTAAATATTACTCATTTAAAAATTTTTGAGCGCCATATCGTTTTATGAAACGTGTATATTTTGTACATTATTTCTAACGAAAATGAAGTGGAAAATAGAATAATTAAAAAATTAATTTAATCAATTTTTTAAAAATAATTACACTTTTTTCCTTCATTTCAATTAATTTTTTGAAGAAAGGTAATTTTCCTTTATTTCAATATTGTAATTTTAAATGATTGAGTAACTCAAAGAATGAAAAACACAAATGTCGAAATGAGTTTTGCTTTCTTAATGAAAATGTTATTTAATTCTATTTTTTTCATTTGATTTTTTATAAATCGTAATTTTTATACGCAAATAATAGCGAAAAAATTAAGACAATATCCGGGAATTTTACATTTCAATAATATTTCTAATTTTATTATCAATATTCTATTTCTTAGAATTTTCTTCTCTTGAAACTGTTTAATTTTTTTCTTATAATTTCCGATTCTCTCAAAAAATGTATTTATTTTACCTTGATTTATAATTTTTAAGGTTTTTTTTTATTTTTAAAAGATTTCTAACGCGAATTAATTTAAATTCTAATTTATCACGACATAACCATTTTAATTAATACGCATTTAAATCGTAAAAATAAATTATTTTTTTTATTAATTTATTGCATGTAAATTTATTTTATTTTTTTTTTCTTATTTTATAAATTGAGATTTTTCTCATTTCTTAAAAAAAAATTTTCATTGAATGTTTAGTATTTTTAATTTAACTTTTTTCAAATTTTCTTAATTTCTTTCATTTTAAGCAATAGTTTTAGTCATTTTCATGCATTTATGGTTTTAAAACATTTTGATAATTTTCTTATAAATAATTTGTTCGATACGATTTAATTTCTTAATTTTTGTTATTTTTAAAACGATTTTTTATCTTTAGCTTCTTATTTATCTTTTTTTTCTTAGTTTTCCGTAATATTTCTTATTTGAATGACAATTTTTGTCACTAAGAGGAGAAATAAACATTTTCGGCCCTAGTAGGGAAAACACGCATTTCAGTCTCTAGTAAATTTTTAAAAATTTTGTGAAATATTTTCAAGTTTCTTAATATTTTGCTTTTTATATGTCCTTCTTTTACTTTTCATACTTTTATTTAAAATTTTTCAAACATTTTTATAGTTTAAGTTCTTTATTTTTTAAAACTTAATTTTCCCATTTTTTCGGAGATGGTTTTTCAGATTTTGTTTTTAAATTGAAGCTTTAGAATTTTCATTCAAGCTTTTTAACATTTAATGATTTTTTTCGTTCTTTCAAAGTTTTTTACATATTCTTTCTCGGTTTTTAAATAAATACTTTAAATTTCTTTTTAAAGAATTTCTTTAAATCTTATTAAAAGTTTTTTTTTCATCTTTCCATAGACTTTCTGAAGATAAAGTTCGAAAATATTTGACAGATATTTTTTAAAATTAAAGTAGGTAAACAATGTTCAAATTTTCTATAAGGAAGCAAAACTGGAGAGAAATAGATTGTACTAGGGACCATAAAAATGGTATAAGGATTATTACCATTTAGATGGTGATGTTACCTACAACTATCAATTTCTCTATGTGCCAAATAAGCAAGAAACTAAATCACTGTAAATAAATGTAATTAATCTAATCACAACTGAATTCAGTTATCCCAGTTGTAAAAAAAGTACCAGTTAATTAGCAAACTAAACACAATTAAGAATACAATTTTATAAGAATTTGTAAATAATCTAGTGTGTAAAAATTTGCAATATTGTAAAAAATACAATACGTAAAGTTTAATCAATTTAGAACAAAGGAAAAATCTAATAAAATGCAATTCATACACTTTTGCAGTATTTAATATTTCAGATTGTCCCGCTCTTTTGCAGGTTTGATCCGTAGCGCGTATCTCAACGTTTTTTTACGTAAAAGTATTTATTTTATCATCAGAGAATAAATGTATTTTACGTTAAAATTCCCATCGTCACTTAAGAATATCAAGATTTTTTTGTTACATATTTACCAGTAAATTCCATTTTCAGAAAATCACATAATTTATATTATATATTTTACACAGTCTCCTCTCTCTCTCGCGCGTATTATCAGAGCTTGCGCATTGTGCTGCTTTGCGTGCTTGTCAATGTCCTGATATCATCGGGGGTGGATCAATACGAGTTTTCCCATGACGTAAACGTATCCTGCTGTCCCTATTGGCTCCAATTTACACCGCATCCCATTATTTATTAAACCTGCATGAATGAACGATCAACAACTTAAATCCGTTTTAATTTTTACCCCGATAAATCATCAAGTCAAAAAAATCGTCTGCTAGATTGATTATAAGCAAAACAAAGAAAAAATAATTCCAAGATTATCATTGGTTGACTTTAAATTTTAACCGGTCCCTTTTGTCTGCTGATCAAGATTTCCCACGCATTCTGCGTTCGTTTCAGGGCTGAATCGTGTAAACAGAACACCAGTCTGATTTATGTTTGATCTAAGATCTCCTTTAGCTCAACTTGGCTCGTGTATTCTCTTCTCAAGTCGGAGAAATAATCCGGCTAATTGATCAGACATTTTGTGACGAATCGTCAAGGCAAAGTTGTGCGAGAAATTTGCCCTGATGGAATGCGTGTTAAGAAATGTTGCTTTGGGTTACACGTGAAACGCCCTGAAACCGCCCCTGTTTCACGACCCCGCGTTCACCACCCTCCAAGTCGGAGTTTGTGCATATCTGGGTGGACTGGTGTGTCCGTTTGCGCAACCTCAGCCGCACACAAGTAACATGGTGGCCCCGGTAAAGGCCTCCCGGTGTCGGTGGTCCTGCAAACGATTAAATTTCACCTAAAACAGCCAATAGACAGGACAATTTCTGTCGTTTTTTTCATTATCACTTAACCTAGTGATGACAATTGCCTTTAGCAATTGACTCGTTTCGTGTCCGAGAACCGCGAAAGGGAAGGGGAACTAAGACAGTTGGGGAAGTTCTGTATCGAAATTGGGGGAAGCAGAAGAGGGACAGAGCGATTTGGTGCGAGTGAATGGGAAGAGAAAACAGTGCAGTTGCGGGGTTAACGTAAAGATATAGGGAGATAGGAAGAAGCAATTTGGACAGTGCGTAATAGAGTTTTGATTCTCAGTTTATCAAGAGACAGCACTAAAGAACTGGGTGTTTATCTCTGACAAGTAAGGCGTGAAACATCCAAGAATAGAGTGTAGGTATATTGTGAAAGTGTGTACATGTAATGGCGTGTGTGGGTATACTGAGACTTTTTGGCTATTTGTCGTCAACAGGCGAAGAATAACGAAGGATACACTAGTGTAGGGGAAGAAGGAAGAGCAGAAAGAGAAAGAGGAGAAAGGCGAGTATAGATTATCAGGTGATAGTGAGTATTGATAAACCAGGTGACAGTCAGTTAAGATAGTGGGAGTACAACATTGAGTGTAGATACGGAATCGGGAGTGTGGATTCGGAATGGAGAGATTAGGCACGACACTGAAAAAGTAGGTACAACATTGAAAGTGTAGACATAAAATTAAGATAGCAAGTCCAATGATGAAAGTTGAGGTGGAAAATTGAAAATTGAGGGTATCACAAGGTCAAGAAATGTGTGGGTTCAAAAACGAGTACATGCAAATTGAATATCGGTGCTCCAAAATCGAGAGCGTAGGCACACCAAACTTGAGCGTAAGTGCACCAAAACTGAAAGCATATAAAAGTAGGTGTACCCAAATTGGAAGCATACAAAAGTAAGTGTACCCAATCTGAAAGCATACAAAAGTAGGTGTACCCAATCTGGAAGCATACAAAAGTAGGTGGACGCAAATTGGAACCATACAAAAATAAGTGTACCCAAATTGGAATCATAAAAGTAGGTGCACCAAAGAGTGCAGTTATCTAAAAATAGAGTGTGAAAATTGGGAGCATAGGTGCAAAATTGAAATTGTCGGTATCTAAATGTAGAGTACAGTTGTACCAATATTTATAAAGAAACTAAGTGTAGTTGTACCAAAATCCAGAGAAAAGTTGTAAAAAAATCAAGAGTGCAGTTGTACCAAAATCAAGAGTGTAGTTGTACCAAAGAGAAAAGTTGTACAAAAATGAAGAGTGCAGTTGTAGCAAAATTAAGAGTGTCGTTTGAAAAAGTGTAGGTAGAAGTGTGACCGAGGTATAGTAGAATTTCGAGAGTAGATAGCAAAAGGTTAGTGGTGGTAGGCTTGACCCTTGACTTTTAAGGAGCCAAGTACTCGCGAACCTACTTGTTGGCCAAGATTTGCAAGGAAATGGAGCGGGTTTTTTTACGAGGAGTTTGCCCGAGATGCACTGGCGCAAGCAAAGGTTAGTCCAATTTCTGCCTGAAAAATCGAATGACCTATTGCCTTATAGAAATGTGCTGAGGAAAGTCTCCGAAATGAAGCGCACTTGAGTTTTTCCATCTTTTTTCTAAAGAATGTGTCAATTTTTAATGGGTTTTCGAGAGAGAAGAAATAGGGTGGACAAGTGGATGGTCAATTGTCTCGCGAAAACCAGCTAATTGTATCTGTTAAAGTAGATAGGCAAGTGATAAATAAGGATTGTTGGGTAAAATAAATACGTAATCTGTTGAATAAAGCAAAATTTGATAAACTAGTGGATCAAGTGAAATAGGAATCGTTGATGAAATAAGTAATTGATTGGTAAAATAAGTGAACAAGTATCGAATATTGAATACTTGAATATGAATACTTGGTCAATGAAGAAAAAGAGGAATTGACGAAATGTGTAAGTAGTCGATGTATTAAGAAAGTAATAGATGCTATTAAGAAAGATTATGAGAAAAATTGAGTGAATGACAAATGGGATTTCGGAATGAAGATTGGAGTTATTTGAGGAATTAGCGGAAGACTAAGGGAAGAGAGAATGCGAAAACATCATTACAGCCTGTGATCATGACTTGTCATATGGATGCGGCGAGTGGTGGTCAAACAACGAAGAGAGACTCTTATGACAACAGGGTGGCCACGAAAGTGTCTCGGAGGGGTTCGACAATCGCGGGTTGTCCTGGTGCAAGTGTTAATTTAAAGAAGGGGGTAGTCGAGGTGGATTGTGAGACGAGTGGGTCATGCGTGGTGATTAGGATCACCGGTGACTTTTTGAGGAAACGTGTCAAGCCGAAGAGAAAGATATCGCGTGCGAAAATCGTAACGTCGGTTGAACCTAACCTAACTCGATTGGCGCATTCGAATCACCCCTGTCGCGGTGTGCGTTTACTTGGTGGCGGATGACTCGTCCGGGACGTGATGTCGTAGTGGTAGACGTTGCTCTAGTGGAGTTAGCACGAGATCGAGAAAAAAGGAACAGAAGAAAGGAGAAAAACGGAACAGTTTATAGATATCGTAATTGTTTTAGTTTTGAGAAGGTCAATGCCACAGTGATCCTGAGGCGAGGTCATCGCTGGCAATTGTGGTGTGCCGGTCTTTTACACGGCGGACAACCGGAGGCATCCGGTCTCCTGCTGACTCGGCTATCAAGGCCGAGACCGTGATGGCGGACCTCCCAGATATATCTTATCTCACCCCCGAGGAGAGGCGGATCATTGAGGATGTCATCATGCGGCAGAAGCAAGAGGAAGAGCACCAAAATGAGATCATGAGGTCAGTATGGCTTCTGTTTTGTCACTGGTTTACAATCCATATTATACGTCATACAAGTAAAAATTTACAAGTTTCTAATTCCTAATCGTGGATTGCGACATGTTTCATCATAATGTCACTGGAAAATTTAATTGGTTAATTGTTTTAAAACTGTGCGATTCAACAGGTCTGTGTATCCTTCTCCGTTGCAAGTTTTCATTACAAAGGCTAATTATTGATTTGATTATCTTTTGTTTCGTTGGTAATTGTTTTATAAATGTACCCTTTTTGCGCGTTTTTATGCGGAGAAAGATGAAATTTGTTAACATTTACTTTTTTTTTGGATTAATTTGTTTTCGTAAAACAGTCTCTGTGACTATTTTTGTCTGTTTTTGTTTCCCTAATCAGAAAGCTTCATATAATTCTTCAAATTATGGTTCTGTAAATCAATAAATATATCAAGGCACGAGTTTCAGATTAGACTGACGAAATTAAAAATTGGACTTGTAATACGAATTTTGTACCAAATAAAAGTTTGTTAATAGTTTTTTAAAGAAAAGACCGGATATATGTCTAGGGGAGACCACCCAACAGTAGATAATTTTAATTTTTTAAAAAGTTAATTGACATTTTTATTTCTGCTTATTACTATTAGTTTTTAGGATTAATCTAAAGTAACCTGAACGTGTTTTATTAACAGAAAATAAAAAAGAATATATTGCTTCACTAAGCGTTTGTTTTCTTTGTTCGCAAATATTTCAGCACTTTTTTGGCTTCAACATAAATTCTAACAGTAGATAATCAACAGTAGATAGTCCAAAATATTTGCTAACTAAATTAGTAACACTGGCGCCTATTCCGACTTTTACCAAATGCGACGAATACATCTGTGTCAGCCGAGCCGGTTTGTTTTCAATGTTTAATACATTTTTTGATATAAAAATTACATTAAATTAGTAAGTACTTATTAATTACATAAATGAGTTGTAACACAAAAGGATTTAGGTAACTAACTGCTCATTTTGTTCACATGTAGTTTTCAAAATTCGAGCTCTTTTGAACTCATAGATTAGGTTAGGTATACAGCAAAAAGGACAAATGCCCATTTCTTGTTCTCAGTCGACAAAAAATGTCAAATCAATCTCAATTTAAATAATATTTCGTTTAAGTATTATAGATTACAGTGCGTTTTCTTAACGAATCGATTATATTTGCAAGAATACTTGTGAACAAATGTGATTGTTCACTCACCAACTAAATACTAAATAAATACTTATTTTACAGCTTATATATCAAAAATTAAAAGCACTGATCTGAGAGAATATTTCTTTTGCCAAGAATAAAAATATGTTTACATTGATTGCTTTAAAAGAAATCGTACTTATGCTTGTTCTAAGAATAAGATATTTGGTGTAAACTCTGTTCTGCTTCCGTCTTGCGCAAAACAGTTTAACATAACCTCAAATTCTTGAGTCTATTATATTTTATACTAGGACCGATTATAAGCATAATTCACAAATAAAATGACCAATTGAAGATCTGAATTGTCTGGAGAAATTATTGCGGTCGCGGTTGTAAAAATTAATCAAGATTCAAATTAAAAATATTGCTAAAATGTTTTAAACAAATTTTCCTGACGTATCTGGAGAAACAACTGTTAAAAAAGACTTGTTAATTAAATTATTTTTCAATTATACGATTTATTAGATTTTAATCAATTGCAGTTTTCAATAAAAATTCAAGTACATGTTATTGTAAAGGTAAAACTGTCATATGTCTTAAATTTTATGTTTTTTAATTGGGGAAACATAACCTAAAAATGTATGTTATTATTAAGGGCGTAGGATGGAGTTGATGTCACTGCTGTAGGCAAAATTTGTTCGTAAATTTTCTTTTAAAATAATAAGTATTTTGACACTAAACTTTGTAGAATTTTTTAAAATATCATTAAAAAGGTCCGTCTGACTCAAAATCTATAATAATTGTTATATTTTATTCATTATAATTGTTGTTTTAAAATTAAATAAGAATCTATTTCATTTACCATATTTTCTTAAAATTTAGGATAAAAACAAATTTCACAAGACGTAATATTTATGGTAGGTACATGCGCAGCCATTTTGAAAACATTTTTGAATTTTTAATAACATGTTCTTGTTTTTTTAATCAAAACTACCTACATTGGATTAAAAATCACTAGTTTATGTAATTGAAAGATGATTGGAGTTTTAAATCTTTTCTAATAGTGTAATTTACACTTTGTTTTTATTTTTCTTATTTACTTCTTTTTGTTATAATTAGTCACAAATTTTGGAATTATTAAAATATTCTGCACAATATTTTGAGGCTTGATTCGAGATGTTTTATAACGCTTGTAAGACGTTACAGTTGAAGATATTAATATAATGTTGTCCAAAGAAAAAAAAATTATACAAAATAAATAATAAAAATAGGTGTAAAAAACTAAGTATAATAAAAAAAGTTATTTATAAAAAGTAGATGCATAATAGTTAAATGTGTTAGTAATAAATAAAACAAAGATATGGAAACTAATAATGGAAAGTAGAAAAATAAAATTGCGTTAAAATATTGAAATTTAAACTAATATAAATATGGTGAAAATACAAATTTTATAAAACTAATATTCACATTACAAATCCAAAATAAACACGCAGAAATTTCATTAAAAATAAAGGAAAATATAAAATTTTGAAGTAAAAACAGAGACTGTTTAAACAAACTGTTGCACTCTGTTCAAATAGTCAAATAGAGTTAACAAGATTTATTATTAAATTTTATACCTCGAGAATGTGATGAAAACTTAATAAGAGTTATGGTAATGATAAAAGACAATTAATAATGTATTTTAAGTAATATATTTTTTAATTCTGACGAAATTTGAATATTAATAATTATTAATTATTTAAAATCGTGGTGGTTAATAATTAGTAATTAAATCTTTATGGTAATAATAATAATATATTTATCCGAAAGTGTCATCGTGACTTATTATCAGTATCATTAGAATTTTTTAAAATTATGTCGCTCGGATCTAAACGACCTATCAAACTGATGTTTTTTTCCTCTTTTTAACATTTCGGTTAATTTCTCATTTTCTTCTTAATTGCAGTATTCGACATTTAACAATCAATTAAAAATTCTGCTAGTTTGGTTTGAACACATATTAAACTGAAAATAAAAAATTGTCTGAAATTGAATGAAAAGATTTAATTAAAATTATGTTTACTCAAATCGTTTTCTCTCTCTTTAGCTACAAGAAGCACCTTTTAAGAAAGGATAAAAATTAGATACTAAAATGAAAAAAAAACAGTCATAAAAAATCCGCTTCTAATTACAATAATAAGCAACGTATATAATTGAGGGGCTGGATGCAATAAAGGGATATAGACGACTTTCGAAGTCCCCCGTTTCTGCCGGAGACTCGCTGTACGCGGGGCCAACGAAAGTCTCGCGTATCCCCTTATTGCATCCAGCCCCTCAATTATTAAAAAATTGTCATAAATTTTCGGGTATTTTATTAGGATTTTTTTCGCATTAAAAAGATAAAATATTATGATGTCGAAATGTTTCACAATGATTTTTTATTAGTCAATTAAATTAAAATATCGTTTCTTATTACATTTTTGTTACTATTAATCTTATCAGTATTATAAAATGAATTTTTAATCATTTACGAAATAAATAAAAACTATTATAATAGATTTAAAATTCCATTAAAATAAACTAAAAGTTGTCTATATAACTAATTAATCTATAAAGTTTTACGAACTGAGTGATATAACTCAATGGATCTGTCCCACTATTTTCGGTTGAGACTACTTATGAAACATCTTTACATGCATTGCCTGTTTCTACTGATGGCTGGCCATAAACACACTTTACTACTTGTGCTCTTAAAAATGAAGAGAATAATCATAATCTGTTTAAAATTTTAATACTAACATATTGTTTTTGCAATTTTTCGGTAAAACTTAAATTTTTAAAATTTTTATTTAGTATATTAAAGTTTATTAAGTTTTTGTTAATGATTTAGATCAAGGTGATGATTTTGTGTCTATGATTGAATCCTAGCGTTTTTTTTATTAAAAAGTAAATAAATTGTAATTTTTAAACATTTATATTATAATGGAAAATAAGAAACTTTTGTGATAAAGGGGTTTTATTAACAAGCAATTTTAGATAAAGCAATCATTTACTTCCTTTTTATTTAAAAATAAAATTGCAATTGAATAAAAAAATTTAAAGGAGGTTAAACCTTTCCAATTAATTGAAGATTTGTTGAACGATTTCAAGGATTTTGATATTACGTGACTTTTCAAAATTTGACAAATAATAATTGATAAACGAAATATTCAAATAGTAGAGGAATTTCTTTTTATTTATAACACAAATAAAGGATTTACGAAATGGCAACACGATTTTTTTAATTTTGCTCATAAAAGTGTATTTAAAAAATAAAAATTTTGAGATTTAGGAAAATTCATCATTAAAAAATATTTTTAGGTATTTACATCTTTTTGTAAATATTTTTTCCTATAATAAAGTTGTTCCTTTTAATAGTTACTCTGTGATGTTGATCCAAATGGTAATTTAAAAAGTATCAAGAATTTTATATACCTATGTTGGTATTTATAAAAAATACTAATTAAACCTTTTAATAATTTTATTAATGCTATTTAGTTTTGTAGATTATTGATAATAATAAAAAGTTATTATTTATTATTATTTATATTTAAAATAACTTTTTAAAACAACAATTTTAAGTATTTTAATAATGAAGTATTTTAAGATAAGATTTCTTAAATTTCACGACTATCAATTTATATTATTAAAGACAAAGATCAAGAAAAAAGATAATGATACTTCCAAATGATAGTTTTTTTTTCCACTTTTAAGTATTGAAAATAATGATAATGAATTAAAAATTAATTGAAGTCTGATATTAAATAACGTGAAAATAATTTAAAACATAGTAAATAAGAAATCGTAAAAAATGAAAAGCTTCTAAATTAAATAATACGACTTGACAACAGAATGAAACCCTTTTAAAATTAATGAAAATAATAATTCATTTGAAAAAGCAATTTGACTTTTGATAGAAAGTCAAATATAAAATTGATAAAAGAGAAAGCAACTGTGATTTATTTATTTGTGAAAAATATTTAGTTGATGGATAGATGGTGGTTATGTCTCGTACCTATTTTCTCATCTGCTTGTAAATCGAGCCTTGGTCGATTTATCTCTCCTTGGTTTATTTACGGTTAAATGCAAAGCAGAGGGTATTGAATTTAAATTTAAAATCAATTGTTCCAAGATAAAAAAAACAGCAATTTAATGTTGAAAACATAATTATAAAACTTTATTGCAGTTTTTAATTTAATGCGACATATTTTCTAAATTGAATTTCCTAAAATAGATAAGTTAGAGTATGATATTTTTGAGCTAATGACTATTCACGAAATTCCACTTGTCTGAATTTGCATTAAGTCAAAAATCGAGTTACCGAATAGCTAAAAATCATAATTAAATTATATGTAAAATTATTTTGAGACTTAATTATCATATTACGTAATTTCCCATTATCGTAATGTTCAATCTATCTAATTGAAATTTCAAATAATTTTCGTTATAACCTAATACTAATTGTCAAAAGACATTGTTTGATTATCTAATTAGCTTATAATGTTTGTTAATCACTGATTTGTTTATAACAATTAAATAAATTGATCATGTCAAATTTTCTTTGTTTGATTATTATTAAAAAAAAAAAAAATGTTTGTAAAATAAAGATAAAGCATTAGAATGTAACAAAAAATTATATAAGGGTAAAAATTACTGGAAATTATTGAAAAATAACTAGAAAACATGGAAAAGTTACTATGAAGTAGAATAATAACTAGAAGTTGTTTCAATGTTACTATAAAATGAAGAAAAATTATTATAAAGTAACAGAAGAATGAGAAATTAGAGACAAAAAATAATATAATATAGAAAATCTTATTTCTTGTCTCAAAAAGAATCAATTGACTCATATAAATTATATAATTCACCAAAAATTCGCATAATAATTCCTGATTTTACCGTTTTTTTGGAATTTAAAATACTTTTTCCTTTTATAACTTCTACAATTTTTTTTTTAGCCATAGTTCTTTTGAATAAAATATTCTTGGTGAAAAAATGAACTAATTGGTCTGTATAATGTAGGGGAGAACACCCTATAGTAGATAATGTCAAACATTAGATTATTATCTGAATTTTTTAAAAAACTGTTTTAAAATTTTAATTCAGCTTATTATAATAAGAATTTAGGAATGAAATAAGTTAAGATAACAATGTTTTTTCGATTGATTATAAATAATTACCGTGTAGAAATAAAAAAAACTGTTTTTGAAAGTTGAAAAAAAAAATTAACCTGAAATATAATAACTATAGCTTTAGAGCCCGCCTTTGGTGGGTATTAAAATTTTTTAGGTTCCTAACCTAAAAATTTGTTTTATATATTTTATAACAATAAATTGATTCAATGAATTGAAATCTCTTCAGTTGCGATGTGTTTTTTACCCTCTTTCTAAAGAGAATTATTCAAATATTGTCTTTATTAAATAGTTATTTGTCATTCGTTGATAATTCTCACTAAATAATTTTTTAAAATTGAAGTAGATATGCTTCAGTTTGAGACTTTTTGTCTAAAAGTTGTAAATGAGTCAAGTAGGCATTCTCTTTTCTGCAGCATCTTAGAATAAAGGCATATGGGTCTCACTATGTGAGATCACTTTTTTTGTGATTTGTATGTGTGCAGATACTAAATCTGAATTAGTGATTTTCTACTAATGAATTAGCAAGAAATCAGTTACTATTAAATAGTGAAAAAATTTACTAATATTTAGTGGAAAACTACCAATTAATAGTAGAAAACTATACTAATTTGAAAGTGAAATATCTACTAATTGAAAAAGTAAACATTCACTATTGCAATTATTAGATATTTCATTTTAAAATTAGTAGTTTACTACTATTAATTATTAGTTTTCTACTAATAAATAGTGAAATTTTACACTATTTAATACTAACCGATTTCTCGCTAATTCATTAGTAGAAAACCACTAATTCAGATTTAGAGAGTATGTCTCGCTTTTTGACGCCAGAATATCTCAAGAATTTTTTAACGGATTTTAATTAAATTTATTAAGCTTATTAAACTGATAAATACCTACATTTAAACACAGAGATTTTTGAAAATAATCAGAGGAGAGTGGGGCAAAGCCGCTAATTTTTGAAGTCCCTTAAGCTATATTATTTCCATACATATCGGATCTTGAAATTTGTGTTAAAATTCAGATAAAATTTATAATCAATTTTTGACAATTCATTCAATAAATATAGAAATGAAGTGTTTAAACAATTAAAATTTATAAATATCTGTTCAAATAATTTTAATTTCAATAATAAATAGATTATAATTTTTTCATTAATTTTCAACAGTTTTCAATAAACAATTATTCTTTTTAAATTATTCTTATTATTATTTAATTATTCTTAAATTTGTTAAAATTATTTTTTGTTGTTGTGGATTATTCTTGTCAGTTTTCGAATTTTTCTTACGATTGTCAATTATTTTCCTCATTTCTCAATTATTTTCTTAAATATTTAATTATTTCAGCAATTTTGTAATTTTTCTTTCAATTATCAACTATTTTCTTAAAGTTCCAATTTATTTCATTCTTTTAGCTACAATTTATTTATTTAATTTTTAATTATTTTCTACAATTCTCAAATGTTTTCTCCATTTTTCAATGGCGTTCTTCGTTTTTCAATTATTTTATTCAATATTCAATAATTTTCGCATTTTCTCAATTATCAATTATTTTCTTGAAATTTCAATACAATTCTTCAATTTTCATTTATTTTCTACAATTTTTTTCATAATTTTTATCAGTTTTCTAATTACAATTTATTATTCTGTTTTAATTTTATGATTATAAATTAATTAAAAAAATTTTTCTGTTTGACTGCCGATTATTCCTACCATTTTTCGAATTTTTTTTTCAATCGTTAATTATTTGTTTTGTAGTTAATTATGTTCTGTAATATTTAATTATTTTCGTCATATTGTAATTTTTCTTTTTATTATCAATTATTTTCTTGAAATTTCAATTAAATTCTTTAATTTCCAATTTATTCCTTCAATTTTTAATTATTTTTTTAAATTCTCAAATGTTTTCTTTAATTTTCAATTATTTTTTCGATTTTCAATTAATTCCTAAATATTCAATAACTCTCGGATTTTTTCTAGTATTTTTTTGACTCAAAAAAATGTATTTAAAATTTCAGTTCAATCATTCAATTTTAGAAGTATTCTCTTCAATTCTCGGTTATTTTCTTCATATTTAAACTCCACCTTTTAATTTTCAAAATTTTTTTATATAATATTACAATTTTATTGCCTTTTTTCAATTATTGTTCAATTATTTTCTTTAATATATAATTCCATTCTTAATTTTTTTTTCTATTCTTCAGTTTTCGATAGTTTTCTTCTATATTCATTAATTCCCGCCTTTTTCAATTAATTTTTTTTCCTTTTTAAGCAGATTCTTTAAATATATCAATTATCATTAATTTTTAATTTCTTTCTAAAATTTTCAATTTTTTTCAATTTTAATTATTTTTATCGATTTTAAATCCAGTTGTTAAATGGAAAATTATTTTCAACAATTAGTCTTATAATTTTCGTAATTTTGCTATTTGCAATCATTTTCTTTAAATTTATAATTTCTTTTTTATTATTTTTTTTTCAGTTATCTATTATTCTAGTCATTTTTTGAATTTTGTTTTTAATTAACAATTATTTTCGTCTGTTTTTACATGTTTTCTTTAATATTCAATAATTCTCGTATTTTTTTAAGTATCAATTCTTATTTTCTTAAAATTTCAATAGAATTCTTCAATTTTCATTTATTTTCGACAATTTTTTCCATAATTTTCATCAGTTTTCTATTGTCAATTTATTATTCTCTTTCAATTTTATGATTATAAATAATTTTTAAAAATTTGTTTGTTTGATTGTCGATTATTACCATTTTTAGATTTTTTTTTCAATTGTTAACAATTAATTTATTTACTTTTTAATTATTTTCTTGAATTTTCAATTATTTTTTTTTATTTTTCAATGGCATTCTTCGTTTTTCAATTATTTTATTCAATTTTCAATAATTCTCGCATTTTCTCAAATATCAGTCATTTCCTTCAAATTTCAATACAATTCTTCAATTTTCATTTATATTATTATATTCGACAATTTTTTCCATAATTTATGTCAGTTGTCTAATGATAATTTATTATTCTCTTTTAATTTCATGATTATAAATTAATTTCAAAAATTTCAAAAAAATTTTTGTTTGACTGACGATTATTCTTACCTATTTTCAAAATTTTTTTTCAAATGTTACTTATTTTTTTTTAATAGTTAATTATGTTCTTCAATATTTAATTATTTTCGTAGTATTGTAATTTTTCTTTTAATTATCAATTATTTTCTTGAAATTGCTACTGATTTCTTTAATTTCAAATTTATTTCTTCAATTTTTAATTATTTTCTTTAGTTCTCAAATGTTTTCTTTAATTTTCAATTATTTTTATCTATTTTCAATTAATTTCTCAATATTCAATAATTCTAGGATTTTTTAATATTTTTTTCACTCGAGAAAATTGTTTTAAAATTTTAGTTCGATTATTCAATTCTAAAAGTATTCTTTTTAACTCTCGGTTATTTTCTTCATATGTGACGCTCCGCGAGAGAAGGGACCTATCGCGGAAAAAATCAATTTTCATTTTTTGGTGCTAAAAGATAGTTTTTGAGTTGTTCTTTCATTTCCATGTTTCAAAAAAAATATTTATTAAATACGCTTTTTGTTATAAGCGTCTCTTGAAATTGGCTTTTATTGATTTCATTTTTTTATGGTAATTGATAGTTTTTGAGTTGCTTTTTCAGTTCCAAAAATTAAAATTTAATTCCTGAAATTAGTTTTATTGTTATGAAGATTCAAACAAAGATATGTTAAGCGTCTCGATTTTTCTTCCTTCTCTTTGCCTGTCTGTCCTTTAAAGTTTGCTTTCTCAGCGATAGGTCCCTTCTCTCGCGGAGCGTCACATATTTAAACTCCACTTTCCAATATTCAAAAATATTTTCTTTAATATTAAAATATTATCGCCTTTTTTGAATTATTGCTCAATTATTTTCTTTAATGTTTAATTCCATTTGTTTAATTTTTTGTCCATTCTTCAGTATTCTATTGTTTTCTTCTATATTCATTAATTTTTGCCTTTTTCAATTACTTTTTTTTCAGTTATTAAGTAGATGCTTTAAATATCAATTCCATTCTTCAATTTTTTATTTCTTCCTTCAATTTTCAATTATTTTTTTCAATTTTAATTATTTTTATCGATTTTTAATCCATTTGTTAAATGGTCAATTATTTCCAACAATTATTCCTATAATTTTCCTAATTTTTCTATTTGCAATTATTTTCTTAAAATTTAAAATTGTTTGTTTTTATTAATTTTTTTCAGTTGTCTTTTAATATAGTCATTTTTTAATTTTTTGTTTTCAATTAACAATTATTTTCTCCTTTTTTCATATGATTTTTGTAATATTCAGTAATTCTCGTATTTTCTCAATTGTTAATTATTTTCTTGAAATTTCATTACAATTCTTCAATTTTCATTTATTTTCTACAATCTTTTCTATAATTTTCATCAGTTCTCTAATGGCAATTTATTATTCTCTTTTAATTTTATAATTATAAATAAATTACAAATTTTTTTTCTTTGACTGACGATTATTCCTACCATTTTTCGAATTTTTTTTTCAATCGTTAATTATTTTCCTCGTATTCTATTTTTTTTTTTAATTATCAACTATTTTTTTGAAATTTCTATTGAATTCTTTAATTAACAATTTAATTCTTCAATTTTTAATTAGTTTCTTCAATTTTCAAATGTTTTCTCTAATTTTCAATTATTTTTATCGATTTTCAATTATTTTTATCGTTTTTCAATTAAAACCTCAAAATTCAATAGTTCTTGGTTTTTGACAACTATTTTTTTGACTCAAAAAAAATTTAAGCAGCACTTTTCAATTTTCAAAATTATTTTCTTTAATATTAAAATATTATCGCCTTTTTAAAATTATTGTTCAATTATTTTCTTTAGTATTTAATTCTATTCTTTAATTTTTTTTCCATTCTTTAGTTTTTAATTGTTTTCTTCTATATTCATTATTCACGCCTTTTTCAATTACTTTTTTCTCAGTTATTAAGTAGATTTTTTAAGTATCAGTTCCATTCTTCAATTTTTAATTTCATTCTTAAATTTTCAATTTATTTTCTGAATGTTTTTTTATTTTTTTCAATTTCAATCATTTTTTTCGATTTTCAATCCAGTTGTTCAATTTGCAATTATTTCTAACAGTTATTCCTAGAATATATCTAATAGATATGTGGGTTTTACTGTATAGTTAAAAATGTGTGCATCAATAAATTTTAACCGAGCGGTTTTGCCCCACTCTCCCTATATTTTTAAAAAATCATTTTTCCGTGAAAAATAGACTTTTTCCCAACAACTCAACTAAAAACTCCGTATATTTTCCCTAAACTTTTTATGTAGATTTCACTCTGATTCTTTTTCCCTAAAATTCATTTTCATACTTTGCAAATACTAATAAGCGCAAAAATCTGAAAATCGTAATTAAAAACTTTTAAACCTATTTTCAACTATATATATATATATATAGACTCAACTTGAAACTTTCGAAAAGTTATATAAGGAAATATATATTAAAAAGTATCCACTGAAAGTAGAGTGGCCAAAATCGGTACTTCTACCCTATTAATATTCCGGGAGTAAAAGTCGAATAGATGTTGAATTTAGGACATACATGTGTAAGGTGTGGTGATTTTCTTCTCCTTGGAGCATGCTTTCCACGTCGATGAGAAAATGGAACGGCGTGATAGGGGTGCTCAATCACCTAGTATGAAGGGGAAAAAAAAACTTGGAGAAGCTTTAACGTTCATACAGATGCGAAAAGATGTTGACGTGAATTATTTTTCGTGTGAGTGCATGCAAAAAAGAAAAAGTCAATTAGCCTGACTGTCATATAGTGTCGATAACTTACTAGCATTTAAATTAAAAATAATGACCGTTGCTAGAAAAAATTTTCAGGCATATAGTAAAACCAATAGTGTGAACCGGAAAATCGTGTATGGGTTATGAAAGCTCTATGGTCACTCAGTCTCTCCCAAGTGAAATATATTGGCTTTATTGATGCAAGCCACGTTTATGGGATCGATGAAGGGCCGTTAGAAAATGTCGGGATGGGTATATGTGGGTCTCCGAAAGATCCAAGATAAGAGATGCTGGATCTAAATCCTTTCCAATAGAGCCTCCACTGAAAAGCCTTTTGTACCTTTTTTCTTATCTTCTTCTCAGCGATTTTTCCTCTTTACTAAGAAAAATCTACTTTGTTGATCAAACCTACTTCTTTTTATATTCCATCAACTGATTTGTAACCCGCTAAATGGAATTTTATTTTTTTTCAAAAGGTTAGAAATAGTTTTTTCCGGTTTTATTTCCAACTATCACTGAAAAAAATTGAGTACAAAAGGGAAAGAAGTTGTAAATTGTGACAGAATATTTTACAATTCAGGGAAAATTTCAGATAAGTAATTATTTTAAAAAAATTATGTTAAATTTTCTACATAGTAAAGTTTAGAATTACTTAGTATAATGCTTCGAATGCTTTTTCTAAAACTTAAAATTTCTTGTGTGAAAATTTTGCTTTTTGGCACTTTTTCCCCAAATTATAAAATATTTTAGTAAAATTTATAATTAATTTCCTTTCTTTGTAGAGCAGGATACTTGAATCAAATCGTAAGTTAAATTCGTAGAAATATAATATAATATAATTATCTAATATAAGTAATAGATATTAGACTGGATAGTTTGTTCAATTTTAAAGATAATTGCTTCTAGTCACGCTTTAAAAAGTCACTTATTTTTAGGTTATAAACATGAAAACAGCTTCCAATCTCATAATGCGGAATTTATTGAAACTACATCGGCGCCACTGTCGAAAGAGCGCTAAATTTGAAAACGTATTTTTATTTGATTATTTTTATTATATTTATGTTATATTAAAAAATCAGCAAAATTCATATTACATTAAATAAAAGTAAATAAATTGACATTTTAAATTTCATGCGAAGGTTTAATTAATTAAGTTCTGAATATTTTTGATGTTGTGCGTTTATGTAAATCTCATATTTATGAAGGTTTCTTAAATTAATTTTTCAAAAGAAACATTATTGTCTTGGGGCCAATAAATTAAAGGCTTTTTTGTATAGGTTTAGGTATCGAATCGTTTAGTTTTTTATTAGAGTTAGCGAGAAAAAAGAGTTTAAGTGTACACTAATTTTTAATGGCATTCGTATGACGCAATTTCCAATTGGCTGATGATATATCTGAGGCAAACATTTAGTTGCCGCAGCTAGAAGTTTGATTAAATCTATCCAATTATAAGATCGAGGTTGAGGTGGAAGTAATCTATCCAATTACGATATAAGGGAAGATCGTATTGGTTTTTTTTCACGTTGCAAGAAAGGAAACTTAAAATTTGTTTGAACGCAATTTATAACAAGAATTACAAAACGTTCTAAATTTGTTTTGTGTTTAAAAACACGCAATGTTGATCTTTTTTTTTCTCTACGTTGCATAAGACTATTTTAAGCTGATTGAGATTTAAACACAATCTATATTCGGACTTATGTAATAACACAAGTTTGTGAAAATTAAAAAAACCTCTCAGAATGTTTTAAAAAAAAGTATTTTTCTTTTTTAAATTTTTTATATTATGGAATTCTTACTATTGTTGTTAAAAAAGGTTTTTTTTTTAAAGTTAAGTGAAAAAAAAGGTTTATGAATAAAATATGTGATAATAATAAAGTATGTAAGTTCCGATGGCACTACTGTTTCTATAGATGTTTTGTAATTTTTTAGTTATTTTTTTACTTTACAGTTATTATTTTTATTTCTTCTTTTTTTAACTAATTTTTTCAGTTCATTTTTGTACTTTTGTATTATTTTTTTAATTTTACTCTTCTTAATTTATAATTATTTTTGTAGTTTTTGAATTTTTCGGGCCTGTATCATTTTTACACACATTTTTTCGGGCAATTTGTTATATTGTACTCCCGAAGATGAATGTTATATTTTACTCTTTCTGAAATCAAAGATTTTTAAGTCCTATTTATTAAATATTTGATTTTAATACATTAAATTAATATTAAAAGACTTAATTAATCCAGTAAGCTCAATTATTGAATAATTAAAACTTAAAAATCTTTGATTTCAGAAGGAGTAAAATATAACATTCATCTTCGGGAGTACAATATAACAAGTTGCCTGAAAAAATTTGTGTCAAAATGATACGGGCCCAATTTTTCTTTTACTGATATTATTTTTTTTTTTCAATTTCTAGACGTTGTTTGGAACTTCTAGACATTTTTTCCTTTCATAGTAATTTTTAAAACAATTTTAATATATTTTTAAATTTCTAGTAGTTTTTTCCATTTTTGTAGTTATTTTTTTAAATTTTTTTTTATTTCCTTGTTTTTACTTTCTAGAAGATTTTCAACAACTTTATAGTTTTAATTCAAAATTTAATGTTTGCTTATTTTAGTCATATTTCTTAATTTTCAGTTATACTTCTTTAAAACAATCTAGATATTAGAGTCTTATAATTTAATTACAAAATAGATTTTTACAGCGTAAAATTCAATGATTAAAACAATGATTACTGGTCCAAAAGTCTCGTTGTTTCCATGATTAAATATAATATTTCATTATTTTTTTATCCTTTTCTACATGTTTTTCATTAATTTATAGTTTTTTATTTTCTATCTTAGTTATTTATTCACTTGCCATGGATTTATTTCCATTTTATTAATAATTCATCTAAATTTCCGGTTTTTAAATAAATTTTGAGTCATTTTGTTCAATTTCTAAATTTTTTGAAATTTTCTAGTAATCTTGTCACTTTTTAAATATTTTTCCATTTTATGGTTGGTTTTTGACTTACGGGTAAGTTAATAAATTTTTTTAAGTCCTTCACTAAATATAGTTAATTATAGTTATATTTTTTTTACTTTTGAGATACCCGTTTCTTATATCAGGATTTTTATTTTTTACCTTACAAATTTGTTAGTTACATATTTTATTCATTTTCTAGTTTTTTTCAATTTCATGGTTGTTTTTATTTACTTTTAATTATTTATTCTCTTTATAAATTTTTGAGTTAAGTTTTGATTTTTTTGGACGAAAGAAGTATATTGGATATAATTTTTGGTTTTTCGCTTACTTATTTCCACTTTTCTTTTTAAAGAATTTTGTTTATTTAAATCATTTAAATATAAATTTTGTATATTAACAAAATCTAAAGAAAACCATGAAGTCGTAAAAATAATTTTTTGTGTTTTTAAAATGATGAAAATGAAGAAAATGCACTATGGAATGTATTAAAATAATGAATAATAAATAGAAGATATCAATTCTTCCGAGTCAATTGAATTGAAATAATGTTGGTTTTTTTATTAAAATCTTATTAAGGGAATATGATAGATTATGACGTCACTGCCGTAGGCAAAATTTGTCCGTAAATAAAAACTTCTTTTAAAAAACTGTCAAAAAACATATACAAAGACAGTTTTGAAAGTTTTAAATTAAAAATGAAATTAAAATTTGTCTTTTATTTTATTCTGAGTGAACTGTATGAAATAATTACAATTACATTGAAAATGTAAAAAATAAAAGAAGTCAACGTTACGCGGTATTCCCAAGCGGTCACCCATCTAAGTACTAACCGCGCCCAACTTCGCTTAACTTACGTGATCGGACGAGAACGTGTGCTTTCGAACTGGTTTGAACGTTGACATGTACGATAATTTGGAGTTTTTAGAGTTTCTTTCAAGAGGTTTAGTACAAAAATTCACAAAAATTTGGTATTTACAACTAAAATTTTATTTTTTTGCATTGCTTAATTTATTATTTCCTATGTGAAAATAAAATTTCTTGTTTTCATGAAGCAAAGTGTTCATGAAAGAAGCATAATTTTCAGTTTGTTTCAATTTTTGAACGATCAACCAATTCGATCACTTGTAAAATTGAAAACAAAATTTTTATTTCGAATAAATTTCCAAATTCATGTGAATATTCGTAGATTAAATTTGACATTCAAAGTTTACACAAAACGAGTTTGAAAATCACTTTTTAGCGATAAAAATTATCTCGAAATATAGTAGTCATTGACTAAATAGATAAATAGATAAGGGCATGTGATGCATTATGACGTCACTGATATAGGCAAAATTTGTCCGTAATTTTTCTCTTAAAATACTGAATATTTTGTCAAGAAACTTTTGGTACAATTACTTAAAATATCTCTCTGACCCGAATTTGTTTGAATTTTGGCCGAAAATTAATTTTGAAAGATTTTTGAAAAATAGCAAATTTTTTAAAAATTAATTTTGAGCCTTAATTCAAACAGACTCGGATCTTTTGCACAAATGCAAAAATACTAAAAATTTTGGGCCTTTTATGCATTATATTCAAAAACTAACAACAAGCAATTTTTTAAACAATTTAATAAATAATATTTTCAGTTTTTTCATCTAATTGAATGTTCCACTCTTAATTAATTGCACAACTGAGAAATAATTGTTAGTCTTTATAATATGCGTATATTTAATAATAGATCTTTATATAATAAATTGTTTAAATAATTGAATAAGTTTTTATACTAACTATTAACTAATTAACTTAACGATTATTAATAAAATTAATTTGTGATATTGCAATATTTAAATAATCATGAAAAAATTTAATATTATTTAATTTAATTTATTTATTTAATTTCTTCAATTTGTAATAATTTTGTCAGTCCGGTTCTTATTTCTTATTTTTTAGTTCTAGTTTTTAATTTGTTTGTTATTTTTTAACTTTTTAATAATTTTTTTAATTTCTATGCTCTTTTTTAAAACTTTTTTTCTCTTCTTTTTTAGGGTTTTTTAAATTATTTATTTATTTATAATTTAAATTATAGGGTATTTTAAAAACATTTTGTAGTTTTTAATTTCGAAAATTAAGTTCTGCGTACCTGGTTCTCTATTTACACTCTAATAGTGATATTTTTACTTTCTAGTTAACCTTTAGCAAAATTTATAGATGTTTTAAATCAACAAAATAATATCTATTTATTTTTCCCTCTTGTCTAGATAATTTATATATTCTTGTTATTCATTCTCTTACCACTGATTTCTCGTTATTTTTTGATAATTTAAAATTTCTGTAAATTTTTAGTTTTCGAGATTATGTTCGACCACTAAATAAATAGTACATATCTGTCCACTTAAATTTTTAGTTATCTTCTTCTATTATTCAGTCAAACTCGACCTTTGAATCAAAAATTTTCTACTAATTAACAATTAACAGTTTTTTACTAACAATTAATTATTTTGTTTTCCAATCGAGAAAGCTTTGTATTTGTTTAAATTTTCAAATTTTTTAAGGATGTTCTCTCCATTTGCATAACCTCAATCTAGAAAGTCGTTTTTCACCCGAAATAAAAATATTTTTTGAAATGAATTTGAATTGTGAAAGATCCAGTTGCACATTTATCAAGAAAAATTAGGTTGAGCTAAAATTTGTTGTTAAATAATAATTATTTTACATTTCATGTTTTTTTTTTCAATCCAATTAAAATCTGCAATTCTCATGTAATCTTGACAAATAATAGCGTTTATTTTCCTCGTTGAAACATTCTCTGCAATTTTATTTGTTAGATTTTGTTACATATTATTCTGTTTAAACAATAAGTAAAAAACACATTTTTTTTGGCTAATAACTTTTAACCAAATATTCTTTAACAAAACCCAACAAACAAAATTGTAGAGAATGTTTTAACGAGAAAAATGAGCTATTATTTGTTAAAATTTTATGAAAATCATGTATTTTAACTAGATTTAAAGAAAAAACGTAAAATGTTAAATAATTATTAGTTAACAACAAATTTTAGGTTACCCTATTTTTTTCTGAAAAATGAACAATTGCAGGGTTGCCACAGACCCTGGAAAACCTGGAAAACCTAGAAAAGGTATGGAATTTCCAAAAGAGTATGGGAAACCTGGAAATAGTATGGAATTTAAAAATATTTCTGGAATTTTTTTCTTGAGATTTCAAAAATTCTTAAATTTTTGAAATTTTAAAAACTAATGGCACAAAAGACATGAAAAAATCCTTCGATTTAACAATCAACATTTCCGTAAAATATAAACAATTCCATAAAAGAAAAAAAAATTCTTGCTTTACGCAAGAATTATTATAATCTCTTTAATTTCAACTTAAAAATTAAAACCATCAAAAATATTTATTAAACAAATTCTCAGGGCTGTTATTGTTTTAAATCACTTTGATTAAAATCGTGGTTTAAATCAAAAAAACTTTAAAAAAACTCCGTATGCCTAATATTTTATGTTTAAAAATCGCAAACCATAAACAAAGCCCACAAATTTGTGGATAAACCTTAAAAGTTTCAATTTTAATATTTATATATTACAGGGACTGACACGAAAACCGAATTCTGTTTCTGTTTTGAATTGTTGTGACGAAACAAAAATGTACAATCAATATTGTTTTGTATTGAGCCTGAAACGAAAAGGCTCTGAATTACATTTTCGTCTCATGCCCGAAACGAAAATCAACTCCGAATTTCGTTTCAGTCTCATGCCCGAAACGAAAAGACTCTGAATTTCGTTTTCGTCTCCTGCAAGAAAAGAATTGTGTTTAAAATTGTTTTTGTGAAATTTAGAGCCTTTTTTATGAGAAACGAAAACGGAATTCGGAGCGGATTTTCGTTTCGGGCATGAAACGAAAACAAAATTCGAAGTCTTTTCGTTTCGGGCTTGAGACGAAAACGTAATTCAGAGCCTTTTCGTTTCAGGTTCAACACAAAACAAAATTAAATTTATATTTTGTTTCAGTTTTTCAAAACCGAAACGAAACAAAAATAAAATATATTTTGTTTCGGTTTTCGTGTCAGTCCCTGATATATTAAAAAAAAACATTAATACGCTCATTTTTTTGTAAATTTATTCAATTTGTTTTCACATCTCGTCTATTTTTTGCGAAATATTTTGCAACCTTACTTATTCTTCCGTAAAATTTTTAGATTTTCTTCATTTTTCTAAATTTACTGTTGGACTTGCTTTAAGGATGTTTATCCAAAAAACCGATTTCTACAGATTCTTATTAAATTTAAATGACATATTAAATGCATTACTTTACATGTACTGTTAGAATTTTATTGAATTTTACCGTTCTGTTTTTAAGATATAAATTTATAAAGTTGAGAATTTTACATGGATACAGTAACAAAACGAGCAAAATGACTATATTTTAATTAATTAAAAAAACACGGTTCTACACATTTTTTTAAAAAACTAATATATTTTAAACTGTAATAGAATACAACTTTTACAACAATATTTAATTAATTTACCGTTCCGTTGTTAAGAAAATGTTATTTAAGGGTAGAAATTCTTCACTTTTTTAAAATAATCAAGAAGAAAAATTATTTATAGCTTGAAATTTTCAACGGAAATTTTTTTTTTTCAATAAAGTTTGTTTATGTAATGATTTTAACAACAAAATACTATTTAAAAACCAAATTATAAAGAGAAATAAAATTAAAAAAATATTCACTATCATGGTCGGATAGAATGAGAACCGCTTGAGGGTATAAGCGTCCTTAAGTGTAATATTAGGGTAGAGGGCCCCAAGTTGGACACCCTTTTGTCTTATTGCTGTAGAATCCAAATCGAATAAAATATATTAAAATGTTTTATACCGGATGAAAGTAGAATTTATAAGGTAACTTATGGCCACAAAGATAAAATTTTATTTTGAACATAAACATTTTTTAATGCGTTGTTTCTAATAGTTAAAATTTTCGGTCTAAAAAAAAGTGGCCCCAAGATGGGCACCTTCTTAAAAGTCTCTGAAAATTGTAGAAAAATAAAAAATTAACATCGTGTAACAATTCTTAAAATAATTTTAATCAATTTACGGAATTCATCAGGAAATAACATTTCTTAAAACTTCAATCTAATAGCTTAACAGTAAAAAGTAATAAAATATCGAAAAATACCGATATATCAAATTCTCTAACGATAACATCACATTTTATGGTGGAAAATAAAAAATTTTAATTAATTAACTCAAAAAATTATTAAAAAAAGTGTAAAATCCAAAATATGCAAATAAATACATTGAGATTTGAGGCATGTCCATCTTAGGGTACATGATACCATTTTTTAATCCCCAGTGAAAATATATATACGAACACTGAATTAGTAAAATCATTTTAGGATATTATTATACGATAAATAAAGAATATTTTAACGTTAAGCACTCATTCTAAATCATAAATTTAAGTAACTTTACCAACTTAAGAAAAAACTTTTTTAGATCCAAAATTACGTGGCATGTGTAGAAGAAAAACCAACTGGTTTTTTTTCTTCAAATGTGCATCAAAATCTTCGTCTAGACAAATAACAAAAATGACAAAAAGCATAAGGCGCTGCCACCTTAAACAAAAATTTTATACGAAATGTCCATCTTGGGGCCCACTCCCCTATAAAAATGTTTTTGGTTTAATTAACTTAAAGTCTTTTATTATTAAAAGATTTTTAAATTTCTTTTGTGGACTATTTATTTTTCCTGATATATACATTTTTTATTTTATTTTTAATAATTTTAATTTTTTAGTACATTTTAACCAAATTTTATTCTTTTTTGTACTTTATAAATTTTTTTTACAGTTTGTTAGATTAAGGAAAAACATTTCTCCATTTTCCTCCTATTTATTTAATTTTCTTGATGTTTCACTAGTTTTTTACTCCTTTCTGGCGTTTAAATTAATTCATTAAATTTTGTCATGATTTTTTCATTTCTTAGAAACATTTTTCCTTTTTTTAATTGTTTAATTTTTATCTCGTTATAATTAAGAATTTTTGAAAACATTTATTCAATGTTTCTTTCTATATAGATTTTTTTTAATTTCTCAATCTTCTACTTCTTTGAAAGCTTTTTTCTTTTATTTTATATTAAATACCTAAATTTAATATTGTACTAAATATTCTCCTTTGAATATTGTTCTTCTAATTCATAGAATTTCTTTTCTTCTAAAATTTTTTTAAATTTACCAAAATTTTTATTCAGTCTTCTTTTATTCAATTTGTAAAATAATTTTCTAATTTTGCTGATTTAAATTTTTTGTTTTCTTTAGTAATATATTTTAACGTTCTGTTAATTATCATTTTATTTAATATTTTAATTTTAAAAATATAAATAGTCATTAGTTTAATTTTTTAAAAAGAGTTTCTACTTTTTTTTATATATTTTTGTGTCAATGTTTCATTCCTTGTGGTTTTTTTAAAATTTTTTTCTTCATTTCTATAATAAACTACTTACAAATAAACATTCGGAGATTTTATATATACTGATTATATTTTAAAAACATCAATTTTTGAATTAAATAAAAAAAATCTGATTTTTTTTATTTTTTGAAAAAAATTATGATTTCTATCAGCCCTACAAATTCTAGTCAAAAGATAGTTGTACCAAAGTTTAAAATATTAGAGTAATTTACTCTGGAATTTGAGAGAATTTGAACCTGGAGTACCTGGAGAAAGCCTGGAATTTCAAAAGATAATTTTTGTAGCAACCCTGAATTGATTCTTTCAAAATTCAAATTCATTTCAAAGAATATTTTCATTTCGGGTGAAAAACGACTTTTTAGTTTGAGGTTATGTAAATGGATAGAATCTCTTTAAAATGCTTTAAATTCACTTTCCTTTATCTAGAAATGTGTTATATGAATTCTTGATCAAATGCGTGAATGTATGTGTGTGTGTGTGTGTGTGTGTGTAGATTTAGCTTTTTTGTGAACACGATAAATAGAAAACGGTTTAACGAATTTAAATAAAATTTGGTATGGTTATTTTTACCAACAAAATCTGGAATCAGACACAAGGGTTTTTAAATATAACCATTAAAAATTTTTTACTGAATTTCAATTTTTGAAAAATTCGTTTTTTTTTTAAACTTTAACCTATAAATTAAACTTAATACATAACAAAATTATATTCTTTGCTTAAAAAAAATTGATTAACTTATATAAAGTTTATATTTTGTCAAAATTTTAAATAATAAATCGCAGTGTTTCAACTTCAATTTTAAAAAATTATTTTATTGCTTCCTTCATAAGGAAGTAAAATGTTTATGAAATGAACATAATCATTGGTAAAAAACTACTAATCTTTAATAGAGAACTTCTAATTTGAAAGTAAAATATCTACTCTCTAAATCTGAATTAGTTAAAAATAACTAATTATTAGTAAAATCGTGACTGAGTTTTTGCCTCAGCAATTAGTAAAAAATAACTAATTATTAGTTAAAAATGACTAATTGTTAGTAAGAAAGTAACTAAACAATAGTTAAAATTTGACTAAATAGAATAAATAGAATAAATAGAATTTTACTAAAATATTACTTACTTTCACATAACAAAAATGAATTTGACTAATAAAAAATAATTAGTTATTTTTCAATAAATGATTAGTAGAAGTATAACTATTTGAATTATAGTGACTGAGTTTTTGCTATCAAATTAGGTATTTTTAACTAATTCAGATTTAGAAAGATAATATTATCTTTTTTTTTTCATAAATAAATAAAAATTTGATTAATGTAGTTTTTCTTGAGAAACGGATAAAGTTTGTAGAAAAATAGAAATTTGAACATATACGATTCCCTGCGCAATTCAACTATATATAGTTAAGCTGCTGGTTTTGGAGAACTGTCAGAATCTCAATGAAATTTGACTGTTTGTGGCAGCGAGGAGGAGCTTGGCAATCAATTAGCATGGATGGAATAGCAGGTGGTTAGGGAAAATGGGGACGGTGAAGCTTTGATACCGAGAGAACTCCATTTATTGGGGGTAATCCAACTGGAATGGAATGTTTACGTTACTGTCACAGATTTACTCCTGCAAGCATGAATGAGTGTATATTTGTTCTATAATACATCTCGTTATAGAATTTAATTCAATTGTTACGCTTCTGTATCGAGATAAAAACTTTATTTTTAACTAGTCAAATAAAAAAAAAAAAAAAGAACAATGGGAATATTTCTATATATTCTATTATAATCCTATCAAAAGGAAATCTAATTCATTAAAAAATCAGGATTTTATATTGATACAGCAATGATGTACTTTTATTAATTTGAGGCATGGATGACCTGGACGTAATTGAAATTCGGATAATGACAGAGTGGGACTGGGAAATAATATGATTTTCGAGAATAGATTTTTTTTTATTTTTAATTTGTCTAAGTGAAAACTTTTTATTAATAATATTTAAAAACAAATTAAGACAAGCAGAAAAAGGAATTGGAATTCTCGAAGATTCAGTTCTATATAAATACTAAGCAAAGCTCGCTAAAGTGCAGATCATTTTTATTTTGAACTTAAAATTTTCTCTATTTTTAAATACAAAAAATTGCTAAAGAAATTTGAAAGTTTATGTTAATTATTTTTAATTAAGTTGAAACTTATTTTAAGAAATTTAACCTTTTTATAAACAACTTTAAAAAAAGCAAAAAAATACAAATAATTCTCTTTACATTTTTAAGAATATTTTTATATTTCTTATGTAATTTCTGGTAGTCAAAAACGTGATAATTTTCTATAACTCCTATGATTTAAACTCATAATTTATCGGAAACAATAATAATTTAAAAATAGTTCCTGGTAATTTATATTCAAAAAACGTCACATAATTATTTTTGAAAGTATAAATTTTTTCAAAATTTCACAAAATAAACACGTTACTTTTAGGCAAATTCGTCAATATGTGTTCATTTTATAAAATTGTATAATTTACCCACACTTTAAACAAATTTATTTATTATCCTTAAAAATTGGTTCACAACTACTTTAGTCGAAATAAAATGGTAGGATCCATTTATCAGATTTACTATTTGTCCGAATATTTACTTTTCCGAATCTTGATTTGTCAGAATAATTAATTTGCTGAATTTCGCGAATCTAACTGGAACTTCATTTGTGAAAATATTTAAATACCCAAATATTAAATTTACAGAATACTCCTTACAACAAGGAATGTAGAATTTCTAAAAGAGCTCTCTGATTGGCTAGTTGTCTTTCCGGAAACATTATCAGCTAATCAAAGAGCTCTTTTGGAATTTTCTGATTTTTTCTATTTGGAAAAATTTTCCATATTTTTCACAAAAATTTACACAATTTCTTAATTTTTATCACTTTTTGAAGATTTTTATTTGTTTTGCTTCTAATTTTTTTGTATGTTATAGATCTTTTTACGCAAATTATTTCAGTTTTTTATATAATTATATTTTTATAACATTTTGAAAAATTTAGGTATTTATTTTCTCATTGATTGTCTTATCTATTTTAATAATCTATTTGTTCACAAATTTATTTACTCTTTGATAAAGTTTCTAAATTTTATGACTTTATAACAATGTTTGTTTTTGAAATTCTTTTAAAAATGTATCAGAAGTTTTACAAATGTTGTTTTCTTTATTTTGTTAAGTTATTTATAATTTCTTTTAAAATTTTCTTCATTTTCTGAATAATTTCCTAAACATTTTCATTTTAAAAGAAATTTGTCATTTCTTTTATATAATTTTTACTCATCATTTTACCTTTTCTTATTTTTATTCTTTTTATTTTGTACCTACTTTATTTTGCACTATTTTTTCCTCTTTTGATTTTCTTCATTTTTCAATGCATTGCTTTATTTTATCTCTTCAAATATTAATTGGTTCCAATTAACTAATAATAATCCGAACTTACAAATATATCTAATTTTGAATCGCTTTAAATTTCAATGGATCCAACTTATTATGGCTCAAAATACTCGTAAACTAATCACCTTTTAATTAAAAAAAGTGTCAGAATTAAAATTTCAAAATAGACTGTGCCTCGTACAAATTTGGAAATACACAAATATATTTATTGATTTCTATCAAAAAATAATGCAGAAATGTTGGGTCGGGACATATTTTGATGTTTTCGGGGTCGCTCATTACGAATCTGAAGTCCGAATTTCAAACTACAAAATGGCTGATCCAATATGGCGGACGATAAATAAAGAAAGTCATTAAAAATGCTTGAAACTTGTTACTCGAGGGTATTTTGGGGTCCCTGATTATACGAATCTGATGTTAGTTTTTCAAAATAAAAAATGGGGGTTATGGATTTTTTTTAAAGCACTTGAAAAGTTTCCAATTTCCCCGAAAATATTTTTCATTGTAATTTGATTTTATTTTGCGGAATATTTGAGAAAGATGTTTTGTTTACAGAAGGAAACAAGATGAAGTGCAGGTACTGGAGGAAACAATACGGGCGCGGTCGGAAAAACATAAGAAAGCTGGAGTAGAGCTAGATGCAACGTGTCATATATGCTTAAAAACTAAGTTTGCCGATGGTGTCGGGCACATCTGCAATTACTGCAGCATCCGGTGCTGCGCACGCTGCGGTGGAAAAGTCTCTCTTCGCTCGAATAAGGTAGGAAATTACAAGAAAATCATTCTATATAGAAGAATTATGTAATGACACAATAAGATATCAAAGATGGCTACGATAGGGCAAAGGATATTTAACTGTCGATTCACCATTCTACCACAATTTTTGCCCTTTCAGCAAATTTATCGAGTACTTATTGCAATGTGGGTTATCACATTCGAATTGTTCCATTTCCATTATTTTCCTTTTGTGCCATTCAAGATATTTTGAATTCTCCTTTGATGAGCTATCAATTTCTGCCTTTTTCTCGAATATGATAGTTAAACAAAGAAAACATAACCTTTTATATTAAAGTATTTTAAAACAAAACTTTTTTTTGGGATTTTTCTAGGGCTGTTATTGATTTAAATCATGATTTAAAGCATAGGGATATTTGCATTAAAATCATAATTTAAATAAATAAAAAAACGTTTTTTATACTGCGTCTAATAGGGCCCGTATCATTTTGACACAAATTTTGTCGGGCAACTTGTTATATTGTACTCCTGAAGATAAATGTTATATTTTACTCCAGCTGAAATCAAAGATTTTTGGGCCCGTATCATTTTGACACAAATTTTTTCGGGCAACTTGTTATATTGTACTCCCGAAGATGAATGTTATATTTTACTCCTTCTAAAATAAAAGATTTTTAAGTCTTAATTATTAAATAATTGATTTTAATACATTAAATTAATATTAAAAGACTTAATTAATTCAGTAAGTTCAATTATTGAATAATTAAAACTTAAAAATCTTTGATTTTTGTAGGAGTAAAATATAACATTCATCTTCGGGAGTACAATATAACAAGTTGCACGAAAAAATTTGTGTCAATATGATACGGGCCCAGATTTTTAAGTCTTATTTATTAAATAATTGATTTTAATACATTAAATTAATCCATTAAATTCAATTATTGAATAATTAAAACTTAAAAATCTTTGATTTTAGCAGGAGTAAAATATAACATTCATCTTCAGGAGTACAATATAACAAGTTGCCCGAAAAAATTTGTGTCAAAATGATACGGGCCCGTCTAATACTGCATATAAAAATCACAAACTTTAAAAAAAACAGAAATTTGTGGATAAATCTTAAAAATGTCAATTTTAATATTTTATTCTTTATAAAATTTAAAAAATTGTGCTAATACTGATGATCAAAATACTTACCTGTGATCTAAATATTTTTGGTGTGAAGATATAGCACAAAATAGTATTATATAAATTTAAATATATCTTTAAGTTATTATAATTAAAATTAATTCAAAATTTTAATTTACTCAATATTCCAATTTGTTCAAACTTTCAAATTCTAATTAATTCAAATTAAAATGCATATTAATTATTAATAATTAATGTAAAATTATTATTAAACTAGCAACATTAAAGCGCGCCCAAGCGCGCGACAAACTTTCCATTGTTGTTGGTCATTTAAAAGTATAAATTTTTGCAAATACAAATAATGGGAATTACGAAATTGAAGAATATATCTGAAAAATGACAAAAATAATTGAGAGCTGAAAAAAAATTCGAAAAGTGACTACATAATTACACAATTGAAATGAATAGTTTACAAAATGAATATTAAATTTAAACAAAATAGTTGAAAAATTATAGGAATAACTGTTCGAAATAATTGTAAATTGAACAACTGGATTAGAAATCGAAAAAAATAATTAAAATTGAAAAAAAAATAATAAAAAGTTGAGGATATAAATTGACAATTTAAGAATATAATTAAAATTTGAAAAAAATATTTGATAACTGGAACAAAAATTACAAAATGACGAAAATATTCAACAATTGAAAACAAAATTAAAAAAACTGTCTAGATTAATATACAACCGAACAAAATAATTTAAATTATCAAAGAATAATTATAAAATTTTCAGATAATAATTGAGCATTGAAAAAATTGTAGAAAATAATTAAAAATTGCGGAAAATAATTAATAATTGAAAGAAATAGTTGAAAAATGTCGAGAATAATTAAAAAAATCCATGAAAATATGTGAAGAATAACGAAAATAACTGTCAATTGAAAACAAAATTCGAAAAATGACTAGATTAATAGACAATTGAAAAAAATAATTGAAAAAATTAAACAAGAAATATTAAATTTGAAGAAAATAATTGCAAATTAAAAAATTGAAAAAATTGAAGGAATAATTGTTGGAAATAATTGCACATCTAACAAGTGGATTAAAAATCGAAAAAAATTGCAGAAAGCAATTAAAAATTGAAGAATTGAAATTAAATTTGTAGAATATACTTAAAAATTAAAGAATGTCATTAACAATTAAAGAAAATAATTGAACAATTAACTTTAAAATTAAAGAATTTTAATAATAATGAAAATAATAATAAAAAATAAGCGATAATAATAATAATAATAATAACAACAATTGAATTTAAAATTTTAAAACGATTTTGATGAGTGAAAAAAGTAATTGAAAAAATCCGAGAATTATTTAACATTGAGGAATTAATGAAAAATCGATAAAAATAATTGAAAATTAAAGAAAATATTTGAGAATTAAAGAAAATGATTAAAAATTAAAGAAATAAATTGAAAATTAAAGAATTAAATGAAAATATCCAGAAAATAATTGATAATTAAAAATTAAAATTACAAGATAACCAAAATAATTAACTTTAAAAAAAAATTAACAATTGAAAAAAAATTGAAGATGGTGAGAATAATCGGGATTGGATTTTTTTCTTTTAATTTAATGAATAATTATAAAATTGAAGGAGAATAATAAATTGTCAATTAAAAACTGATGAAAATTATGGATAAAATTGTAGAGAATAAATTAAAATTGAAGAATTGTATTGAAATTTCAATATAATAATTGATAATTAAAAGAAAATTTACAAAATGACTAAAAAAATTAAATATTATAGACAATAATTTAGAAATGAGGAAAATAATTTACAATCGAAAGAAAAAATTTAAATTTGTCGATAATGATCGACAACAAAACAAAATATCTAAAAAAATTTTTAAATAATTATAAAATTTAAAGAGAATAATCGTATATTGAAAACTGTTGAAAATTATAGCAACATAAACATTGAAAATCATTGAATTGTTTCTGGTCATTTACAACTATACATTTTTGAAAGTACAAATAAGATGAATAATTTAATGAAATTTGTAATTTATGTAAACTTAATATTCTAGATAAATATAACTTTTATTCTATGCAAATTAAAATTGCTGCCGAGTTCAAGAAATAAACAAATAAGTGAAAGTAAATAAAAAATGTTTTACAAGGGCACGAATTTTTCAATTTTATATTTAGAAAAGAAAAGTAATAAGAAAAATAAATAAAAAATTTAGTTCCAAATTTCTATTGAGGATTATTTCTATTCTTCAAAAGTTCTAACAATTCAAGTTTTAATTTTTCCAAATTTAAAATAGTTCCAAACTTAAAACTGTTTAAACGAAATGTTGACTCAAATTTATTTAAACTTCAAGTAATTTAAATTTTTATTTGTTAAAGTCTTAAGACTTAAATTTAATTTTTTTTAAATTCTTTTATATTTTAAATATTAACAATTTTAATTAATTCCAATTTGAACTGTTATAAACTTTACATATTTTCAAAATCTAATAATGCATATTTAAATTATTTTTAACATTAACCATTATATAAAAACTTCTAACTATACAAAAAAATTTCATTGTATATTAAAGCTTTAATCAGTTAAAATTTTAAAAATAATAATTCAGACTATAATTTGATTCAATGAAAATTGGGTCGAATGGAATTTGAAATTAAGTGAAATTTATATTTACAAGAAAAATTAAAATTGTGAAAAGTTTAAATGTTTAGTTATTAATAATCAGAATAATAAAAACGCAAGAATTGATTAAAATTTAGATAATTTAAAGCCTAATAACCAATACAAATTTAAATTAATTCAAACTTCAATAAATTAAAACTAAAATATATATTGATTCTTAATTACTAATTTAGATTTTTATTAAACATAATTATTTCAAAATTTTAATGATCTCAAATTTCCAATGATCTAAATATCAATTAATTTAATCACAAGAACATTTCAAGTTAATTTATATTGATAGAATTAAATTTTAATTTACTAAAAATTTGAGTGTATGGAAATTTCAGTTCAATATTTTAGAGTAAACTATATTTTAATTAATTTATTTTCTGTCAATGCAGTTAAATTAACTCTTATGAAAGTAGAGTCTAATTTTAATTTAAAGATACATTTTTTCAAACGTAACTGATTTAAAACAAAAAAATATCTATAAGTGACAAACTTCAGGTGCGGACAGACAAGAATGAATGAATGAATCTTGCGGATTATTATTATAGATAATAATAATCACCGTAAACTCCTGAAGTTAGTTACTATTTATATTTATTCATTTTTTCTGTCCACGTTTTAAAACTTGAAGTGAAGTTGGTTAGTTTTTATATTTATTCATATTTTTCTGTCCACGTTTTAAAATCAAAAGTGAAGTTAGTCCTTGCCTTTTTTTCATTAATTTTAATTGTCTTTATCAGGAAATTTTAAAATTGTTTTAGTTTACAGACAAAATATGCAGATGAGGTAGCCTTAATGACGAGATATTGATTATGACTGACTAACCATAATTTATATACCTAATATTACACACTTATATGAATTTTAATAATTTAGATTAATTTAAAGTGTCGAATAGTCGAATTTATTAAAAAATCAATTGACGTTATTTTACTTCATTGGAAAAAATTAAAATTAAAAAATTAAATACAGTTTAAATTATTCTGTAACTTTTTAAACCATTTTTGAAGATATTTCAGTAAAATGTCTATTCATTATTGTCATAAATATTTAAATTTATTACACTAGTTTCATTTACTTCTGTCATTTTTCAATTATTTTCTCAACATTTCAATTTTTTTTTCGTATCTTTAAATCAGTGCAAGGAATATTTAAATTTTTAACACCAGTTTCTATTCTACTTTTGTTAATTTTTAATAATTTTCTTCAAATTTCAATTACTTTTGTCATTATTCAAATATTTTTGTCATTTTATGATTATTTTCTTCATATTTCTATTATTTTGCAATTTTAGAATTTTATTCAAATGAATTTTATTCAAATTATTGAATGCAACCTATTAATATTTAATATCGTAATTATTATTGTCATATCAAAATTTTTTATTTTATTGTTACTTGAAATACATTTTTTAAATTTATATTGTAATAATGGGCTTTTGCCCGTAAATAAATAAATAAATGCAATATTTTTTATTGCATTTAATTTTTAAGTTTATTATATTATGCTATTATTTTTTTCATATTTGAATTTTTTTGACATTTTTGAATTATTCTCTTCAAATTTCAATTATTGTCCTCAAATTTCAATTAATTTCTTCAACTTTCAATTATTTTTCTCAAACTTATAATTTTTTTTTTAACTTTACAATTATTGTCTATAATTATTTAATTTTTAAACCAGTTTTGAATTCTTTATTTCAATTTTTTAATTGTTTTGTCAAGTTTTCAAGTATTTTCTTTAAATTTAAAATTTTTTTAAAAATTATCAATTATTTTTGTCATTTCTCAAATATTTTTTCAAGTTACAACTATTTTTGTTAATATTCAAATATTTTGGACATTTTGGAATTATTATATTAGTAATTAAATAATATTAATTATTTTTTAAATTCTTAATATTCCTTCTTTAATTCTTACGATTTTTTTAAAGAAATTTCACTTTTTCGAAACTATTTAATTTTTAACTTATAATTTCTTATTTTTACAAAATTTTAAGTTTTTTTCTAATTTTACTTTTGATATTTTTTTTGTATTTGTCTTTTTATTTTAGGATTTTCTTTAATTTTCTACTTTTTATGCAAATTCAACTTGTGAAGTAATTCTCTAATTTTTCTAATTTTAAAATTTTCTTCTTTTTAGTAATATATTTTAAAGTTTTTCAAATTATCTTCTTATTTATTTTTTAATTTAAAAAAAGATGTCCGTAAATAGTTTAATTTTTTAAAAAAAGTTTCTACTTTTTTATATATTTTTATGTCACTGTTTCATTCTTGTGTTATTTTTTAATTTTTTCTTTATTTCTTTAATAATGTCCATGACATATTTTATTTATAAGAATTTTCTCATTTTTTTAATAGACTGTTTTCTAATTTTTTTACGTTCTTGTTTCTCTTTTTATAATTTATTATTTTTTCGTTGCTTTTACCTAATTTTCTTAATTTTACGATGATCTGAATTTAAAGATATTTTTTTGAAATTTTCTCATTTATTCGACATAATTGATTTGATTTTGATTAAATGTTTTATTTTTCATTATTTCTTATTAAATATTCTCAGTTTGAAAAATAAACTACTTAGAAATAAACTTTAGGTGATTTAATATACTTATTGTATTTAAAAAAAATCAATTTTTGATTTAAATCAAATAAATCCAAATTAATCAAATAAAACTCTTTTAAAAATTAATTTCACCAAATTTTGAAGGTTCCAGTTGTACATTTTCCAGAAAAAATTACGTTTAGCAAAAATTTGTTGTCAAATAATAATTTTCTGTTATTTCTTTAAATTCAATGAACGACTGCAATTTTCATCCAAATCTGACAAATAATAGTTCATTTTTCTCGTTGAAAAATTCTCTACAATTTTATTTGTTGGGTTTTGTTAAATAATATTCTCTTCAAAAGTTATGAAACAAATAAAATTTGTTCTTTAAGTATCTTTTAAACAGAATATTATTTAACAAAATCTAACAAATAAAATTGTGGAGAATTCAACAAGAAAAATAAGCTATTATTTGTCAGAATTGGATGAAAATTACTGTTGTTTATTAAATTTAAAGAAAAAACATAAAATGTTAAATAATTATTATTTGACAACAATTTTTTATTTTTTTTTTTTAAAAACGACTTTCTAATTTGAAGACATGTTTATTATATTTAAAATATTGACAATAATTATTACTGAATTGTTTTTTTAATTAATCGATACATCCAAAAGGTCACTTTCAGAAGAATCGCCCAATATCCAAATTTGAAATCAAATTATTTTTTTAGAGCCAGTATCATTTTGACACATGACTTAATTTGAAGATTGTTATATTGTTCAGAATGGAAATGTTATTTTGTACAACTGCTAAATGTTATTTTGTACAATTTTGAAAAATGAATTTGTTATTTTGTACAATTTTTTAAAAAAGCTAAAAAACTTTGGAATTACAATTAAGTCCATTTTTTAAATAATTGTACAAAATAACAAATTCATTTTTAAAAATTGTACAAAATAACATTTAGCAGTTGTACAAAATAACATTTCCATTCTGTACAATATAACAATCTTCAAATTAAGTCATGTGTCAAAATGATACTGGCTCTTTTTTTACACCGATCGTATTTTATTCCGTCCTCGTAGACGAAGTATTTCTTTTTGAATAAATATAAAAGTGTGTCTGTTCCAAAACGGAAGTTGACCAAATAAAAAAACACTGCGATATTAGCCAAAAATGAAAATAGGCCAACCAAGATGACAAAAATTCGCTGCAGAAGGAAAAATCAGATTTGTATTTATTTGAAAGTGGAACTTTGATGCAACTCTGCAAAAATTTACATTTGCCTTTTTTTTACCAGGATCAATTTAAAAAAGATAGATCTGCGTTTATAAAAGTTATTTCAATCTGGAAGCGAAAGTTAGATTTTTACATTTAAATTAATAGAGAATTATAACTTTTAATTAAAATACATTTTTAGTTTTTTTTTTAGTACAAAATATTAATTTACAAAAAATACGTGGAAAATAAATTTAGGGTAAAATTTGGAAACTACTAAAAAAGCCGTATAATTTCACAAAAAGTTAGTGGATATTTTTGACAAATTGGAACTTTAGTTATAGGCAAAAATCGGACTTTAAACCTTACTTTTTGTTAATAAAGTTGTCTGAATTAAAAATTTTTTTAAATAAAGGTAGTAGCGAATTTTTATTTATTACTTTGGAAAAAATATTAAAAATCTTTGTCCCTTTAATGTAACCTTAAATTAAATATCGGTTTATGGTAGCCAAAAATTCAAAAAAGAATAATAAAATTTAAAAATCAATAAAAAATTAAAATTAGAAATTAAATTTATAATTTCATTAAAATAGATAGGGAATTAATTAAAAAGTGTTGAAAACGGAATAAATATAACGCAAAGTATTTGTCCTACTTATGCCGGATGAGACTACTTATAATTTTTAGTTTTTACATGCGCTGTCTGTTTCTACTGATGTCTGGCGATAAACACACTTTACTACTTGGGCACTCGGATTGAAACGAGAAGAAAAATAATAAAAGATTATTTTCAAGGGGCTAAATCACTTGACATAGTCTTAAACAAAAAGTAGTTTTTAGCCTCAAATAAAAATATTATTAAAATTCATTTTCCCGAATTTTGAAAGAGCCAGTTTTACAATTTTCAGAATTAAACTGAATGAGTCAAAATTTACTGTCAAATTATAACCACAATTTTTTTTTTTAGTTTAGTGACTGATTGTAACTTTTAGTCATTTTTTTCAAATTTATTAAAATCTTCAAATAAGCTATTTGTAATATTTTTCAAAACATTCTTTGAAATATTCTTTGCAATACCGTTTGTTAAAATTTATTTACAATATAATGATAAAAAGTTTTTCTGTGTTTTTTTATTTTTTTGATTATCAATGTCGTGATTAATTAATATTTGACTTTATATTTCCCAAAATACAAGAAACTTATTTGTTGAAAATCTTTCAAACAGAAAAATTAGCTACTTGTTAATAATAACATTTTAACTAATTCAGATTTAAAGACTAATATTTGCATATTATGTATCTAAATGTTTACAACTTGGAAATTTGTGTATTTTGAAATATTTCTTAAAATACACTTTTTTAAACTAATCAGTCAGAATGAAAAGTTGTGTTGAATAAAATAAAACATTTAAAAAGTAGTTATTTCTTGGAAATAAATATTTTTGAAGTATGGATATTTTTTAAAAATAGGCATTTGGGTCATATTTTCTAGTTTTATATTTTAAAAATGAAATTGAACTGAAACAGAAAAATGCGAAAGAGGTTAAAGCTTTTCAATTAACTTAACAATTACTTCTCAATTGCGACGATTTTTATTTTTACGTGATTGTCAAAAATTGGGCAAATAATTGATAAATACATTTTTCAAATGGAACAGAAATTTTCTTTTTAAAAGCGTTTTCAATTTCAAAATTTTCATTTAATATAAAGCAGTAGTTAATTGATTACCAAATTTAAATAAATATTTTTAAAAATCTTTAATTAATTAAGGAAGAATGTGCCGCGACAAAAATAAAACTTTGAAGGATGCTTTCAAAATACATAATATATTAAACTTGGATTAATTTAAAATTATTCGAATTTACTATTAAATTTACATTATGTTTCATGGGGTTAAATTGTAAAATACATAAATATAGTATTTTTGAATACTTTCAAAAAACTTTTATTATTAAAAATATTATGTATTGATACATGAAAAAATCTCAATTTCTTTTTGCTAATATCTCAATAATTTTACAATTTTTTGTTTAAATTGTTTGCATTATTGATTCGTAGTAAAATAAATATTACCAAAGAATTATAAATTGATTTTATAATAATGTATTAAAATTTTTTTTTGTAAAAGCTCGTATGACTTTAACTTGTCGCATATTCCTCCTTAATTGAATATAATGTGCAAAAAGAAATTATTAATCAATTATTGTTTTTAAAAAATAATTTGTTTACTCTCTAGATCTATAAAATTTCAAACAATACTACTTTTCTCATTTTAATGACGTCATATTCGTGACGTCACACGTTTCATTACGGGAAGTAAATCATTTATTATTAAGGGGTTGTGGTAGACAATGACGTCAGTAGTCACTTAACTAATAGGAAAAATTTGACCGAGACTTTACTCTTAGAACGCAAGACATTTTTCCAAGCAATTTTTTCAGAATTCCCCAAAAATTGACAGATTTTCCAGATGAAATTTTAGGCCTTTTTACAAAACTTTATAAAATTTTTTTATTTTATACCCGAGAAGGAAATAAACGAATATTAGGAAATAAGTAAATAAGTAAATAAATATATAAGCAAATAAACAAATATTCTAATTCGTTAATAAGGAAGCAATATTTTTGCTCATCAGGGAAAAATCAGGGAAAAGTCAGGAATTTTAATCAAAAGTACTGGAGAAATGTTAAGAGTCTCTAAAATAGATGAAAAAGTACATTTTTCTGAAATTATAAGTATAAAAATTTACTAAAAAAATTTTTGGAAGTCATATTTTGAATATTACTAAAAATAATTAATGTTTGCAATTTGAAAAATAATTATCTTCTACAATTTTATAGTAAATATACAAAAATTTAATATTTATATTGTAAAATTGTCTCATACTAAAAATTAAAGATTATTCAATAATTCACTGTAATTTAATTTAATAGAATTTGTCAGTCAGTTATATTTTACATATTTTTATTTTGACTTATTTTTGAAAAATTTAATACTTAGAACAAATAATTTGTGGTATTTTTGTAGGTAGTGTATTTTACATATGATGGGTTTTTTTAAAAAATTGATTCTTAGTATAAACAAATGCTTTTAAGTAAATCAGATATATAAATGACACAATGGCAGTCAACCGAAGATATATTTAAAAATAAATAATTAAAGAAATGCGTAAAAAGTGTTTGGTATTTGTTTAAAAAATACTTAATTAATTTACTTTATTCAATAAAAATATTCAATACTAAGTAAGATATAAAACAAGTTATTAAAACCTATATGTACAAAAAAGAGAAAATGTTTGCCATTTTTAATAATTTTTTCAAGTTAAGCAAGTCAAGTGTTTCAAAACAATGAATATTTTAACATTAATTTAATTTATAATGTAAAAACTTTTTTGATTTTCAACGTAAAAATATAAAAACTTATATTAAAAATGAAAGATTCTTGATATCAACGAATCTTTTTATGTTTTAACTCATTAAATCAGCCGCTTTTTATTTTCATTGTAAAAATATAAAAACTTTTACCTTTAAAATTAAAGATTCTGGATTTAAAGATGATTTTCAAGAGTAAACTTATCAATAGAAAAACTGAGAAATTCTCATACTTTCTAGAATGTAGTTTCTAAATCTGAATAAGTAAAAAAATACTAACGAATTGATAAAAAGTCGTCCACAAAATGAATTAGTAAAATTTTTTGTTAAGAACTAGTAAAAAACTACTAAAAGTAAAAAACTACAAATTGATGGTAAAAACAATTCACATCAATAACTCTTATAAATGTGTATTAGTATTTTTTTACTATATCAGTTCTGAGTTTTTTCTACTAAAAATTAGTAATTTTTTACTAGTTCTTAGTAGACATTTTTTCAAATTCATTTTATGGACAACTTTTCAACGTTTCATTTGTAGTGTCTGGATTCTTAAGTTTGGCGTTGTGTTTTAAGCTATTTTTAAAAATAAATAGATTAAAAGTTTTTGTAAGTATCAAGTATAATGATTTGTATTATCTGAAAAATATACAACAATTTTAAATTCATAGTTATTTCAAAAACGTGTCTAATAAATCTATTACTGTACATAATGTATTCTAAAAATTTATACCTTTTTGGGTTTTCTGATGAAGATTTACTATAACTTTAAAAATCATCTTTAAGTCCAGAATCATTAATTTTAAAAGTAAAAATTTTTCTATTTCTACAATGAAAATAAAAAGCGACTTAAGATTGTATGAGAATAAAGTTGAAATAATTGCATATTTTGTAAGAAAGGTTCGATTCTCAAAACTAAAAACACTTCTTAGACAAAAATTATAAAAAATAAGAAATTTGTTATATTTGTACAGAAACATCAATAAAAAAATGGTATATATTAAATCCCCCCCACCCCCATCCCCAGAATTTTATTATAAAACTAAAAATCCGTTTTTCTGCAGTTTTTGTATAAAATATACTGTTACTTGGTCATTTTTGGTCCGATTTAAAAATTTCTTTTTGTATTTTAAAGCTGAAAAGTAAGGCTTCCTATTATTAATAGAGGTTTTGTGTTTTAAATTAAATTCAATTGATGATAAATTAGCTGAGTTATTGTATTTTTTCTCTTTACTAACACATTATTTTATTTAAGAAAGAAAGTACGCAGCAATACAGTACTTTCTGTTTTTTGCTTTATTTAATTATTGCAAGTGGTACTTATCATCTTCTTACAATTTTTTTGTTTTTATTAGAGTAAATTTCGGTAAAATATAAAATGTTAAGAATAGCATCAACATTTTTGAAAATTGATTTTCCCAAAAAATACTGTAATTATAAAGACAAAAAATGCAATAACTCAGTCAATATATAACAACTTGAATTCAAGAAAGCTCATTAGACGCAGAAATAAATATTCTTTAAATATTTTAACACAGAAAAAACATTCAAAATAAAATTGGGCCGTAATTCATTGTCAAATTTAAAAAAATTCAAAAAATTGACAATTTTCAAATTTTTTTACTCTTTTTCTACAATAAATTTTATTAAAAATATCAAAACTCTATTAGGTATAGAAAGCCTTGTTTTACAGCTTTATAAAATAAATAAAAATTTGTACGTTTATTTATGCCTTAAATAAATTAATTTAAATTTGACAAGAGAATTAGTAAAAATGTCATATAATGCAAGTTTAGTAAGTTAAAATTTACAAAGTTAATAAACTGTTGTAGGTTTTTCTACTCTATCAAAATTTAATTCAAATTTGTGTATGGTAACGATTAAAGCCACGTAAAGGACATTAGTTCAAATGTAACGTCGCGCACGTCTGAAATACGTGGAAGTAAATAATTGACCTAGTGTATTCGCTCTAATATACACCAATTTATTAAACCTTATCGCAATAGTATACTAGCAGTGGGCGTAAATGTCGTCACTGAATAACTGCTACAATGTAACATAGGCCGCTCTATAGACAAGTTTCCCTGTTCTGTTGAACCATTACTTTTTTATGCACACCAGTTTCAATAATTCTTTTTTTAAAAGCAAACAAGGGCGGATAATAATGAAAAAGTAAATATTTTGATGTATCAATTTCGATAGCTCATTGTGAAAATGTATATATATATTTTAATAAACTGTTTTTGTAAAAGTTCGGGAAATAATTTATTCGTGACATTGTGGTGATATTCTACTTACAATGTAGTAAGATTATTTTTTCTGATAATACTAATTATGTACACGATGAAATGTCACGTTTTTTATAGGGGGAAAAAAATACATTTTCGTAAGTTTTCTAAAAAATCGATAAACATTGACATTTTCAACCATGTTTTTTTTTTTATAATTAAAAGGAAATTTTATGTAGAAACTTGAGGCTAGTAAAGTTTTAATCTAATTTCTTGATTTAATTAATGTTACATCAAAGAGTGTATATGTATTTCTGTAAAAAACAGTTTTATTAAAAAATAATAATTTCTTTCTTTCGTCGTGAGTTTTACGTTCTGTCAGATGTGCTTTACTTTTGTGAACACTTGCGAAAGTATAAAATACAATAAACAACTGTGCGATAAGAAGACTGTCTCTTCTGTTTTTTTTTCTTGGATGAAGTTTGCTGCAGATGTTTTGTCATTTTCTTTTCTTCCAACTCGTACTCTCTATGTACTGCTTCGTGATTTATGCCCGTATATTTTATGAGGTACTTTACTACAGAAAGAACTCGTACAATTAATCTCTAATCTGAAATCGAGTAGAGTACAATTTTCCAACGAGAATGGGTAGATGAGGACAGGCGTTATTAATCATAAATCTACTTTCTGAAATTTATCTAATTCGTGGAAATTTGTATTGATTTGCATGGTTTTGAGGGGGAATTTTGCTTTTTGGGAGAAAATAAAACGACAAATGTGAATTATTTTTTATTTTAAATTAGTATATTTTATAATAAAAGATGTTACGTTAATTAATTAACATTAAAATTAAGGATTTTGTATAAAGCAATTTAAACTTTGATTATGTTTTGATGAAGGATTAAACAATTTAATGTTTAACATCTCAATTAACTGAAAATTGCTTTTGAATAAAAATTACAATTTTCTGTTCATAAAAAACGATTGTTAAATTTTAAGTTATTCTGTCATCTCTTTAAATTACTTCTTATTAAAAAAATTTCTAAACAATCTAATTTACCTGCTATTCAAATTTGACTAGGGTGTTTTTCTTCGTTTCAAAACTATTGAAAATAGAAAAAAATGTGGAAAAAAAAGTTGGAATCTGGAAAGTACAAGGAAAAAGATTAATATCTAAATTTGCTATTTAATATGAGATTCAACCATAAACTATCTCTGAAAACAAAAGTAAGATGTAATTAATTCATAAAAATTAAAATATAGATTTATATCTGATTACAATATTAATAGTATGAAGAACACCGAAACTTTTTTCCAGGGAAACATTTTCAAAAATAACTTTTGCTACACAAAATTTAAAAAGGAAATTCAATTCTTAAAATATTTCAATTAATTAATTGGTATTTAAAACACTATTTGTTGTCAAATTTGAATGTACAAAATGTGAAAACAATAATTTTGTTCATTTGAACATTCAGTTTGAGTTTATACGATTATCTATTTTTTCAATTCTTTGATGAAAAATTTTAATATTATTAGAATAACAAATAATATTTTTATGTTATAATTGTATAATTCGTCATTTTATAATATCGCATTATAAATAAAATTATTAAATAATAATAATCTCCGTAAACTCCTGACGTTAGTTAGTATGTATTTATATTTATTCATCTTTTTCTGTCCACGTTTTAAAGTTTGAAGTGAAGTTAGTTAGTATTTATATTTATTCATCTTTTTTTCGTCCACGTTTTCAAAACTGAAGTGAAGTTAGTCCCTGTTATTTTATTTTGTTGTGCTGGTTTTTAATTGTCATTTGTGGAAAAAAAAGTTTCAAAAAATGCTTTAAAAATTTATTATGATTTTTGAAGAAGTTTAAAATATATAAACATGAAATTAATTTTCTAAATTTTCATTTATTAGCTCAAATTTGGACTATTGTCATCAATTTTCCATTATATCACGATTTTTTAATTATTTTCTTTTGGTTCCGATATTGCAATTATTTTCATCAATTTTCGTTATTTCTGCGATTCTTTAATTATTCTCTTTAATTAAAATTTTTTTAGTAATTTTGTAATTATTATTTTTTTTTAAACATATACTCTATAATTCTTTCAGTTATTTCTCTTAACTTTTATTGAATGTTTTCAATTTTTCATATTTAAATTATTTTCATCATAATTTAATTTTCTTTCTCAATCTTTAATTAGTTTCAGCATATTTTAATTATTTTTTTCAATTTTGGATTAATTTTATCATTTTTTAATTTATTTTTATATTATTCTCATTTTCTAAAATTATTTTCCAAGGTTTTAAGTATTTTTCTGAAAATTCAAATATTTTCTTCAATTTCTAATTATTTTCATTTGTAATCAGAATTTCAAATTTTTTTTATTAATTATCGTAAACAATTACTTTTAGCTTTCTTCAAACTTTTCTTCAATTTTTAGTTTCTTTCATTTTATAAAATTAATTTCTAAAATTTTTTCAATTAATTTTCTAAAATTTCAATTCTTTTCTTCAATTTTTAATTATTTTTATTTGTTTTCATAATTTTGGATTTTGTTTATTAATTATGGTAAATTTCAATTACTTTTAGCTTATTTATTCAATTCTTTTCTCCAATTTTTAATTATTTTCTTTTTTTTAAAATTGATTTCTAAGATATTCATGTATTTTTTTCAAATTTCAATTATTTTTTCTTTATTTAAAAAACAATTCTGTAGTTTTTTCAATTATCACGGTTAAATGTCATTTATTTTTTACAACTTATCATTGGTTGTATCATATTTTTTTATCTGACTTTTTATTTCTTTCATTATTTATATTACTTTTTATATTATTTTCTTCAATTTTCAATTTCTTTCGTTCTTTTTTTCGTTCTTTTTCATAATTGCCAAAATGTTTTTCGTTATTTCTCTTTAATTAAAACTTGTTTTGTTCAATTTTAAATTATTTTTATCTTTTTTCATTTATTTTCTCTAATTTTTAATTATTTTTTTTTATTTCAATAAACTTCTGAAAGTTTTAAGTATTTTTCTCGAATGTTGTTTAACTTTCTTTTATTTAAAATATTTTATGTAATTTGTTTAATTATTTTCTCAAATTTTAATTACTTATTTTAATTTTAATTTATTTATCTCAATTTTTAACCATCTTTTTTCAATTTTCAATTATTTTCTCTAATTTTCCATTATTCAATTTTGTTTAAATTTACTTTTAAAATTCTCAAGAATTTTTCTCAAATTTAAATTATTTTTTTTATGTTTAAAACATTTTTATGTTTTTTTGAATTACTTTCCCCAATTTTTAATTGATTTCAATTTTTTTTTTTCAATTAATTTGCAAAATTTGCAATTATTTTGTTTAATTTCAATTTTTTTTTGCATTTTTTTTTAATTCTAAAATATTATAAATTTTGTCCTAAATAAATATTTATTTTATTTACATTAATTGATTTTTAAATATTATATTTAAAATATTTATTTCTTCTTATTAGATAAATAGTATTTACCGATTTTTTATATTCATTATTGTATTTTATAATTTTTAAAATGCAGGAAAAACTAATCGCGCGCTCGCGCGCGTTTTATTTTGCTAGTTTATATTTATAAAAATATTATTTAAAAAAAAATGTATCTAGACCAAATGAATTCTTTTTAAAATTTAAAAGAAATGGAAAAACATTTTTTTTACAAGTAATGGACAGTAAGCTTTTTTTGAAAGCAAATTTATTAATGAAAAAAAATCGATTTAAATTCAGCTAAATTTTATTTATTTATTTATTTATTTATTTATTTACAATAATATACGGGCTAACAATTAATGCCCTTTCGTACAATAGTACTGAAGAGAGAGAAAAAAAAAAATAATATAAAATAAAATAACGAATTTAAGCATTTATAAATATATAGATAAAAATAGGCAATAAGCTTATGATGGTATCTGGAATGCGGAATATAGAATGTATAATTGGCAATCTGAAATTTAGAGTCTGGAATGTAGAATCTGGAATATATAATTTATGGGTCATTCCACGTGACATTTTCATTCAAAGTTTTTTTTTGCTTGGAATAATTTTTTTCTGATTCTATATAAAAAATATGGAAACACGTATTTTTTTATTGAATGAAAATTGCAGAAGTTATGAATTTCTGAAATTTAACGTTTTTTGAAATAGAGCATTTTTAACCTTCGTTTTCTCCCCTTATTATTAGTAAATTGAAAATAATGCCCTACATAAAATTTGTTCAATTTTTCTTAGATTTTGTAGACATGTGGTAAAAAATAATGAATTTGCAACAAAAATACATAAATAATTGAATTTCCGCCTAAAAAGTGACTTTTCTCAAAACCGAAGGTCTCGATTTTCGATTTTTTTCTGTCAATGCAGTTACTGATTAATAAAGAAATTGTTCTCGTAAGTCTAAAAGTGGTGCTCTTTAATGTTTCAATAATATTTATAATAATTCCTTGTTGCAAAAGGTTTAAATTATGAATGATAGAAATGAAACAACTTCAACTTACAAATTTCTGTGTGTAACAGTTCTTTTGTTTTGTAACAGAAGGTTAAAATTTAAAAAAATGTAAAAGTAAATTATATAAATGCAAATATGACTAAAATGCTAAAGAGCACCACTTTTAGACTTACGAGAAAAATTTCTTTATTAATCAGTAACTGCATTGAAAGAAAAAAAAATCGAAAATCGAGATCTTCGGTTTTGAGAAAAGTCACTTTTTAGGCGAAAATTCAATTTTTTATGTATTTTTGTTGCAAATTCATTATTTTTTACTACATGTCTAAAAAATCAAAGAAAAATTGAACAAACTTTATGTAGGGCATTCTTTTCAATTTACTAATAATAAGGGAGAAAAACGAAGGTTAAGAATGCTCTATTTCAAAAAACGTTAAATTTCAAAAATTCATAACTTCGGCAATTTTCATTCAATAAAAAAAATAAAAAAATACGTGTTTCCTTATTGTTCATATAGAATCAGAAAAAAATTATTCTAAACAAAAAAAAATTTTGAATGAAAATATCACGTGGAATGCCCCATATAATATCCATTTTATAAGTTTTTCTACAAGAATTATAAAAAAACAAAAATAACCTAAAGTAAAAATTATTGCAAATAAATATTCGAAAGCATAAAAATTACCCTAAAAAAATATTCGTCGACATAAAAATTATATGATAAATACTAATTCCTTTAAATTGAAGTATATCCCATATAAAAAGTTGTAAAATCAAAGTATTAAAACGTTTTTTAAAAAAGAAAATCTGACGAGTATCACTTTGCCCTGAATGAAAGACTTTTTTTCTTGGCAATTTTGTTAGCATGAAAGTGTCTGTGATGATGCATTGATACGAAGTCGTACATGTTTCTAGTATAGTTACGTGGTTTTATTATTGGAAGCTCTGTGCGTGGGAGCCTATGAATGGGCGCGTCCCTGCGTGACGTCACTAGAGAGTTTCGAAAAGCAGTGTTGGGGGGGTGGGGGGCGGACAGGGGGGTAGTTGGGGGGTGAGATGGTAGCCGGGCGGACGTGACGCAACATATTGATCTATGTTTGGCCGAAGTAAGAGCTGTAGAGAAGGGTGCCCGTCAAAGCTACACACAAACTTCTCAACTCGAAATCGCACATTGTGCGCGCCGGAAGATCAAAGTATAGTAGCTATAATAAATTGTACAACACATGACGTCAAAAGAATCAAACATCATTAGCAAGTCTTTCTCCAAGTCCTAAAAGTCTACCCTCTCAAGGCCATCAACTTTTTTCAAGAATGTAATTTTTCTTAATTTATGTTAATATTTGTTTAATATCTATCTACTGTAAAAATGTTTATTTTGCTTCAAGACAGCAGTGGACAAGTTTGTGTTTTATTAAAAAATTTATACTGGGAAAATTGTCCTATGAAAAAATGTTTTTTTGTACTTTTTACGAAAAAATTGTACAGCTAAGAGATAGTTTTTTTTTAAGAGGGTTTAACCCCTCGACATAACCTTAAAAAATGTCAGTTTTAACAGGAAGTAAAACTGCAATTAAAATGATTTCACCAAAATTAGTAAAAAATAGTATTAAGGACGTTTATACCGTCAAGCGGTTCTCATTCTATTGGACCATGATAGACAATATTTTTTGTTAATTTCATTTCTTCATATAATTTGGTTTCTAAATAGTATTTTGTAGTAAAAATCATTACACAAACGAATTTTAATGAAAAAAAAAAAAATTTTCCGTTGAAAATTTCAAACTATTAAAATTTCTTCTTCCTGATTATTTCAGAAAAGTGAAGAATTTCTAACCTTGAATAACATTTTCTCGAAAACGGAACGGTAAATAAATTAAATATTGTTGTAAAAGTTGTATTATATTAAAGTTTAAAATATATTAGTTTTTATAAAAAATTTGTAGAACCTTGTTTTTTCAATTAATTAAAATATAGTCATTTTGCGTGTTTTGTTACTGTTTCCATGTAAAAGTCTCAATTTTATAAATTTATATCTTAAAAATAGAACGGTAAAATTCAATAAAATTGCAGGCCTCATACTTATGCCACTATTGCCACTTTTTGACACTTTTTTCAGCTGATGCCACTATTTAGTTACTATTTTGAAAAAAATGCCACTAATGACACTTTTTTGTTTAAAAGGCCACTAAAGACACTATTTTCAACTGAGATGTTTAATAAGTCTCTAAGTATTTGACTGCTGTCCTTTTCTTTATTAGATTTCAATTATAAAGAATGCATTTAATTGGTTGGAATTATAAAATTAAAAAAAATTAAAAAAAGAAAAGGAAATCCATTATATTATTTGGGAAATTTTCCAATCTTTAGGACTAATTTCCGATTTTTTTTGGAATAAGTTCATTTTTCTGAACTATGGAAATATTTTCATCAAGACTTAGGATTTATATATTTTTTACTTCTGGGAAAAAATCCATCGTATTTAGACGATTTTCCAATTTTTTGGAAAAAAATTTCAATGATTTGATAAAAATAGTTTTTCTTGAAACATTGGAATTTTTTCCACCAATTTCTGGGATTTATTTACGAATTTTCGGAAAAAATCCACTATGTTTGGAAATTTTTCCAATCTTGAAGAATAATTTTCAATTTTTTTTTAAATAGGCATAGTTTTTCCAAAATTTACGAAATAAATCCACTAGTTGGGAAGATTTTCTAATTTTCGGGGAAAAAATTGAAAACAAGTAACAATTAGGTTAAAATAAATGGAAATAAGGATTCTAAGACTTAAAATAAATTTTAAAATATTGGAGACTATTAAAACATCACAAATCACACAAAATTCAAAAAATGGACAGGTTGATAATGTTCTCATTAGTCCAGTTAAAGTAGAAAAGAAAAATATTAATATTCCAGAAATTTTTTAAATGAAGTATTTCATATTTTTTTAATTTAATCAGGTTTCCAAAATTCTTTTCAGTTTGGCGCATGAAAAATCAGGGAATTTGATAAAAGGTTGTTTTAAAAAATTAATTTAATTAATTTCTATTTTTATGATTTTAATCAGTGATATTTTATTTGAAATATGTTGAAAGCTGCTGAATTGTCGGTGACTTTTACCTGATTGATCAATAGAAAATAATTCAAATTTTCAATACTGTTACTAAAATTGAAAATTATTACCATCTATCAATCAGTAAAAAATTAATGACAATTTAGTCATTTTCAACTGATTTCCTGTGAAATTTGATTGATTGATATCATGAATAGAAAGTGATTTTCAATATAAAATTATTCTCCTTAAATTTTATAATTATTCTTTAATTTATCTTAATTATTTTGTTCTGTAGTCGATTATTCTCGACAGCTTTCGAATTTTTTTGGCAATTGTCAATTATTTTCGTCCTTTTGTAATTTTTCTTTCAATTAACAATTATCTTCTTCACATTTCAATTTAATTCTTTAAATTTCTATTTATGTCCTCCATTTTTAATTATTTTCTTCAATTTTCAATTATTTTATTCAATATTCAATAATTCTTGCCTTTTTCCAATTATCAATTATTTTTTTTTAAATATCAAAACAATTCTTTGATTATTATCTTCTTCAATTTTCATTTATTATCTAAAATTTTTTCTATAATTTTCTTCAGTTTTGAAATGACAACTTAATATTTTCCTTCAATTTTATAATTGTTCTTTAATTTTTTCAAGAATTTTGTTCTATTGTCGATTAATCTCGCCATTTTTCGTACTTTTTTTTACTTTTTTTTCAATTGTCAAGAATTTTTTAAATATTTAATTATTTTAGTCATTTAGTAATTTTTCTTTTAATTATCAATTATTTTCTTACAATTTAAATTTAATTCCTTAATCTTCAATTTATTTCTTTAATTTTAAGTATTTTCTCCAATTATTATTCTCGTCATTTCTCAATTATTTCTTTCAATTATTAATTATTATCTACAATTCCTCATTATTTCCTACATTTTTTTCAACTTTTTTGTTTTGTTGTCTATTCATCTAGTCTTTTTTAGAATTTTGTTTTCAATTGTCTATTTTCGTCATTTTTCGAATATTTTCTTAAAGTTTTCATTTATTCTGCTCGATTTTCAATTATATCTTTCATTTATTAATTTTTTCGCAATTTTCAATTATCTTCTACAAAGTTTTGAATTTATAATTATTTTTCTTAAAATTTATAATTATTCATTAATTTTGAAAATTATTTTTTCTGTTGTCGATTATTTCCGTCAGTTTTCTAATTTTTTTTATTTGTCAATTATTTCCCTAAAATTTTAATTTAATTCCTTAATCTTTTATTTAATTCTTCAAGTTTTAATTATTTCCTCACTTCTCAATTATTATTTTCAATTTGAAATTGCTATCTTTGATTTTCATTTATTTTATTCAATATTCAATAATTCTCACCTTTTTTTAAGTATCAATTATTTTTTCAAATTTGAATTTAATTCTTAAAATTTTAATTTATTTCTTCATTTATTTATTATTTTCTTAAAATTTCAATTCCATTCTTTAGTTTTTAATTATTTTCTTCTATATTCCATAATTCTCAGCTTTTTTAATTACTTTTTTCAATTTTTAATTATATTCTTTAATTTTCAATTTCACTCTTCAATTTTTTTCGATTTTCAAACTAGTTGTTCAATTTGTAATTATTTACAACAATTATTCCTATAATTTTCTTAATTTTTTCTTGTTTTTAAATTTCTTAATTTAATATTACTTGTTTAATTTTTTCAATTATTTTTTTCAGTTGCCTATTGATCTAATCATTTATTGAATTTTGTTTTTAATTGTCAATTCTTTTTTTCATTTTTCAGATATTTTCTTCGATTTTGTAATTATTCTCATAATTTTAATTATTTATTGCATTTGTAAAAATTTATAGTTTTAAATGACTAACAATAATGCAAAGTTTCTTAGGCGCGTGTTAATGTTGCTACTTATTTTGCATTTAGTCATAAAATTTAATGAAAAATAATATGAATATATTATTTCTATTTGTGTTTTTAGTTCGAAATTGTTGATCAACATTAATCTCAAAATTCAAATTATTACATCAAAAGTAAACTTAAAAAAAAATTGTTTTTGACCTTGAAACCTTTTTAAAATGCCTTCAATTTTCTTCAAGAGTCACTTGATACCCTGATTGATATTTTGTTATTCATTTAATTTGAATATTTTATATTAGGACCTGGAATTTTTTATGAAAATGGTCTGACAAACCTGGAAAATTAATGGAATTTTCAAATTATGTTTTTGGGGCAACCCTGATTAATGTATTTTTAATATATTTTATAAAATAAAAACAGTAATATTATTAATTTTTGTTATTTTTACAATCATAAGATTAAATGAATAAATAAATTTATATATATTTGTTAACAAAAATATGCCACTATTTTGTCACCTTTTTGAACATTTTATGCCACTTTTGACACTATTTTTTGTTGTAAAACTGAGTATGGGGCCTGAAATTGTAACAGTACATGTAAAGTAGTGCATTTAATATGTCATCAAAATTTTATAAGAATCTGTAGAAATTGGTTTTCTGGATAAACCTCCTTAAGGAAGTCTCTCTGGTCCGAATTTATTTGACGTTTGCTTTAAAAGTAATTTTTTTTAAATAAAACCGTAACTCAGTTTTTTATACTTACAAATTTCGAACTAAAAATTGTTCTTGTATAGTTCTTTAATTTTTTAATAAATGAAAATGTTAATGTAAAATATAAAAGAGAGAGAGATAGAGAGAACTTTAGTAGAGGTCGACCCAAAATCCAAGATGTAAAAATAGCCGCAGCAAACCCTCGTTGGTCGCTTAAGTAGCAATTTCTTCTAAAGAAAAATCTCACGATTTTGTCGCGTGTTTATAGAAAAATTGGACTAAGGTCGTTTGCACTTTGCTATGGTTCGGAAGTTTTCTTATATCGTGTATTGGAACTAGAATGTTTACTTTTTGAAAAAGATATCTTTGTTAGGAGTAAAGTCAAGTTTAAACTTTACTTACTTTATTCTTCTATTTCATTGTAAACTTAAAGTCGAATTATTCTATTATCATTACTATTATTCTTATTGCAAGAATATGTTGTCTATTTAATAAAGAAAAAAGAAATTGGGTATCCCTGCATTTTGTCACGAATATATTTATTTATTTATTTCAAAGAAAGTTCCTAGGGCTAGTAAGCCCTCTATGGAACAGATCATACAGACTAATAATAACATGACCATAAAAAGAATACAATAATCATGTAAAAGTAAAGCAAAATCGATGTAACAATAGTAAAGTAATATAACGAAACAATAAGAATATCAAAAAGAAAATATAATAATCATTATAATAGAGATCATAGAAAGAAAAGAAAAAAAATAATAATAATGATAATAATAATAAATAGGCAGCCAGCAAAACTACTCATTCATTCAAATTAACATACTTGTTCTCGAGCAATGTATTAAGACAACCATTTAACATACGTAACAATTATAATTACCAATATGTAATCTCAAAAACAGAGTTAGATGTTGAACTTAAAAATTTTCTAAAAAGTAGTTTAAAAAACTGCTTTGAGTTTGCATCTCTAATAAACTGAGGAACTTTGTTCCATAATCGCGTACCTCTGATAACAAACGAGCGTTGATATTTACTAGTACGATGAAATGGTACTTTCAGAATAGAATTTCTCTCTCTTAAGTTATGTCCGCTGCTTAAATTAGAGTTTTTATATTCGAAGTATCTAAATATATAGTCTCGTCATTTAAAAAAAAAAGTTTTTTGGAGACGATTGTCAAACTTTAGGTTAGTTTACTCAACTCTAAGAAAATTGTAATTTTTATTTAAAAATAGAGTGTGAAATTAATACCGTCTTATTCTAAACAGTTTTGTCTCATTTTTATTGGTAATCTCCTTAATTTTTAACTAAATATCGCTAAATTTCAGTTATATTATTTCCAGTCTACTTCAATCAGATAAATTTCATTGATTTTTTAAATTATTCATTTCCGCCCATTTCAATCAGAGAAATCGTATTGATTTTTAGTTATTCATTTTCAGTTATTTCAGTCAGTGAAAATCCACTGGGATTAAGTTAAAATTAACTGAGTAGTTTCAGGATGATTGACGCATTATTTGACAGTTGATAATACCTGTAATAAGTACCTGACAATATAATATGTAAGAATTGTTTTTCTCTATATTTTGTTACATTATAAAACGGTGATGTTATAAAAATGAATTTTCAATCAAATATTTCTTTATTCTATTAGAGATAACAAATGTTTGAAGAAGGTTTAAGAAAGATTTAAAAAAGGTGTAAGAAAAGGTTTAGAAAAGGCTAAGAAAAGGCTAAGAAAAGGTTTAGAGAAAGTTTAAAACAAGTTTAATAAAGTTATTAAAAAGTTTGTATTTAATTAGAGTTCAAATAAATTAATAAAAATTTAAGAGCTTTATTAAGATTTATTAAGGTTTTAATAAAAGTTTCACTAGAGTGTTTAATTAATGATCAATTAATGCAAACTAATTTACACATACAGCCAACGAAAGGACTTGTCAAGTGTAATATTACCAAAATTTTGTAATAGGAACTTGAGAAACTTCTGAAGATCCATTAATATAATATGATTCGCTTTGTTCTAATCTTCTTTCAAGTTTAACTCGAAGAATGATTTCGAATTAAATTAATAATCTAATAATTTACAAAAAAAGATTGAGTAATACTGCAGAAGAAGGACTTTTCCGAATTTTTGATATTTTCTCACATGCCAAATTTTGTTTCCACTTATTTTAGTACCAAACTAAAAAATCCGGTGTGGGAGGTTGAAAAAGTTAAGTAGTTTTTTTTATTTTTAAGAAAAACTTCAATTTTTTCAATACATTTTTGACAATTTCAGTTTTCATCTGCAATAATTCCGAATTTTTTATATTTTCTTATTTGTAAAATATTTGTAAATATTTGTGAAATCGAAGTTATAATTGTAAAAAGGGGTATTAAGCTGTTCAGAACGTAATTAACGACAAGAGCGCTGTTAATTTTGCAAGAAATTCGATGATCTTTTAATCACGGGTCTCTGAGCTCTTGCGAAAATTAAATGTGTATATCGTATTACCATATGGTAATATTGTCGCTATAGGCAAGTTACAATCTTATATGTCGCGAAAATGAGGGTCTTCGACTGTGATATAATTCACCTGTGCATATAGAAAAATGCTATATAGTTAATTTAAATAAAAAATAAAATTAAGAGTTCTTTTTTTAAATACTGATTTATTATGACTTCTCTGTAATATGAATATCTTTTAATGTTTAATTTAGTTAATTGCAAATTAAAAACAAAATTCAAAAAATAGCTACATTAATACACAATTAAAAAAATTTTTAAATAAAGCAATAAAAAATTAAATTTCAAGACAATAATTATTGCAAAAAGAAAAATTAAAATAACTATAGGAATAATTGTTGAAAATAATTGTAAATTGAACAACTAGATTCAAAGTAGAAAAAACTGAAATTGACGAAAATAATTTAAAATTAAAGAATACAATTAAAAATTTAAGAATGGAATTGAAATTTAAAGAATATAATAAAAGACTTTAAAAAGTAACTGAAAAAAGGCGAGAATTATTGCAAACTGAAAAATGGAATTGAATTTTGAAAAAAGATTGAGAATTGCAGAAAATATTTGAACAATTGAATTTAAAATTAAAAAAATATAATATGAATAAATAAATAATTAATAAGTATAGTTAAAGAAATAGTAATCGAACAAAATTAACCAAATACGATAATTTAAAAATATTAATGAAAATAATTAAAAATTGAAGAAAGTAATTTAAAATTTTAGAAAAATAATTGAAAAAACATTTAAAAATGTCAAAAATGATTAACAATTAAAAAAATTGCAAACTGGCAAAAATAAACAACAAGAGAGAAAAATAACAACAACAAAAATTAAGGAACACCTAATTCTAAAATTTTAAGAGAATACATGAAAATTGAAAAAATTGGAGGGAATAATTGAAAGAAATAATTGAAAAATAACGAGAACAATTGCAAAATGAAAGAAAATATCTGAAAAATGAAAATAATTGACAATTGAAACTAAAATTCAAAAATTGTAGGGAATAATAAACAATTTGAAAAAATAATTTAAACAATAAATATTAAATTTAAACTAAATAATTGAAAAATTAGGGAAACTATAGGAATATTTGAAAATTGAAAAACTGAATTGAAGAAAGGAAAAAAATTGAAATTCATGAAAATAATTGATAACTGAGAATAGTAATTGAAATTTAAAAAATATAATAAAAAATTTTAAAAACTAATTTAAAAAACACATAATTATTAAATACAAAAGAAAATAATTGAAAACTGAAGAATTGAATTGAAAATTAAAAAAATTATTTAAGAATTAAAAAAAATAGTTATAGTATTGAACAGTTGCATTGGTTAATAAAAAAAAATTTATGATTGTTAAAAATTTTTTAAAAATAAGATAAAAATTGATTGAAAATTGAAAATAAATAATTGAAAATTAAAGAAAATAATTTAAATTTTACGAATGGAATTAAAATTTGTAGAATATAATTTATTGAACAACTGTATCTAAAATTAAAGAAATTTATTGATGCAGAGAAAAATAATTGATATAAGTTGAGAATTTTTGTTTATTAAAGAAAATAATTAAAAATTTAAAAATGAAATTGAAATTTGATGAGAATAATGAGTAATTGAAGGAAATAATTGTAGAAAATTGAAGAAATAAGAAAATCAAAGAAAACTGTTGAAACGAAATTTTAAAACAATTTTTATGATTGAAAAAATTAATTTAAAAAAGCCGAGAATTTTTTAATATTAAAGAGTTAGTTGAAAATCGTAGAAATAATAGAAAATTAAAAGACGTAATTGAAATTAGAAGAATATAATTAAAAATTAAAAAGTTATTTATAAAACACGAGAATTATTGAATGTAGAAGAAAAAGTTTAAAACTGAAAAATAGAATTACTAAATTTTGAAAAAAAATTGAGAACTGAAGGAAATATTTAGACAATTGAATTAAATATTAAATAAACTTATTGCTAATTGAAAAAAAATTGATCAAAGTCGGAAATTTTTTAATATTAAAGTAATTTTCAAAAATTAAAAAATTGAATGGAAATTTGAAGAAAGTAATAGAGTGCTGAAGAAAATAGTTGTAAAATTGAACAATTGAATTGGAATTTTAAAAAAATTTTTATGAGTGAAAAAAAAATAATTGAAAACATCCGAGAATTTTTAAATATTGTGGAATTAATTGATAATAGTTGATGAAAATAATTGTAAAAAGGGAATAAAAAAAATTGAGGAAAATAATTAAAATTGTAGAAATAAATTGAAAATTAAAGAATTAATTTGCAGCTGTATGATAATAATTGATAATTGTAGCAAAAATTACAAAATAACGAAAATAATTAAATATTATGGAAAATAATTTTCAATTGATAAAAAATTCGATAAATAGCGAGTTTAATGGGCATTAGAAATAAATAGTTTTAAAGATTAAAGAACTACTATTAAATTGAGGGATTATAATTAATTATGAATTAAAAACTGTAGATAATTAAAGAAAAAATTGTAGGAAAGAAATCAAAATTGAAGAATATTGATAATTATTCGATAAATATTGTAGTTTAAAGTAATTAACTAGAAGATCAATTTTTTGATTGCTAAGAATTGGTATCTATTTAAATTTCGGTTAAGTTAAAAAAACCACTGAAAGAAATTAAAAAATAAAATTTCAAAATGAATTTATAAAAAGTATTCAAGAACTATTGAATAATAGTATATTAATAAAATAAAATTTATTTTATAAAATGTAATTGAAATAAACAGTGGCGTAACTGGGAGGGAAAGGGCCCCGGGCAAAATGGAAAATGGGGCCCCAATTATATATAATAATTATTTTTAAATTGTCTCCCTAATCTTAAATTTATCTTCCTCAAATTTCAATTATTTTTTTTGGTTGTTTTAATCACTTTTTCAATTTTAATTATTTATCCCTCGACAATAAATGAATTTGTTTATTTATTCTTAACTTTTATATTATTTATGACAAATTTAAATTAATTTTTTAAATTTACCATTGTTTTTGTCATTTTGCAATTATTATTTTCAACTTTTAATCATTTCATCATTTCTGAACTAATTTTCTGCACTTTCAAGTATATCTCAATTTTCAATTATTTTGTTCAATTTTAATTTCTTTTTATTATTTTGAGATTATTTTCTCCAGTTTTTAATATTTTCATTATTTTTTAATTAATTTACTAAATTTTCAATTGTTATTTTAAATTTAGATTATTGTCATCAATATTCCATGTTTTAAACGATTTATCAATTATTTTCTTCAAATTCTAATTATTTTCTTTATTTTGGCAATATTTTTCAAAAATTACAATTATTTATCTGAAATTTAAATTGTTTTCATTAATTTACAATTATTGCTGGAATTTTTTTAATTATTCTCTTTAATTAAAAATATTTTAAGTAATTTTGTAATTATTTTCTTATTTTAAACATATATTATTCTAGTACTTTTTCAATTATTTCTATGAATTTATATTTACTGTCTTCAACCTTTCACTAAATTTGAATAAGTTGAAAATAACTAATTATTAGTAAAATTGTGGATGAGATTTTGTTTCACCAATTGTATAGTTAAAAATAACTATTTATTAGTAAAATATGACTAATTATTAGTTGGAATATAACTGAAAAATATTCAAAACTTGAACAATTGAATTAAAAAACAAAATTTTACTAAAATATTAGTTATTTTGACATAACCTAAAAATGAATTTGACTAATAATTAGTTATTTTTTACTAAATGGTTAGTAGAAATATAACTGTTTCAATTAGTGACTGAGTTTTTGCTGTCAAATTTGTTATTTTTAACTAATTCAGATTTAGAGAGATATTTAAATAAATTTCAACATATTTCAATTATTTTTATCAATCTTAAATTATGTTCAGCATATTTAAATTATTTTTTTAATTTCAAATTAGTTTGATCATTTTTCAATTATTTTCTTCGATTGTCAATTATTATTCTCATTTTCTAAGATTTTTAAGTATTTTTCTAAAATTTCAATTATTTTCTTAGATTTTTAATTATTTTCAATTGTTTTCATAATTTCCAAAACTTTTTATTAATTATCGTAAATTTCAATTATTTTTAGCTTTCTTTAATTCTTTTCTCCAATTTTTAGTTATTCTCAATTTTATGATTTGATTTCTAAGTTTTTGATGTATTTTTCTGAAATTTCAATTACTTTTTTTTATTTAAAAAAAAATTCTGTATTTCTTTCAATTATTGCATTCAAATGTCATCTATTTTTTACCACTTATCATTGTTTGTATTATATTGCAATTATTTTTTTCAAGTTTCAAGTTTTAAAAATTTTTTTTCAATTATTTTATAAAATTTATTTCCTTCAATTTTCAATTTTTTTCATTTGTTTTATAATTTCCAAAATTTTAAACTATTTATCCGACATTACAATTATTTCAATCAATTTTCAATTATCTATATTATTTTTTATATTATTTTCTTCAATTTTTAATTAATTTCGTTCTTTTTCATAATTTTCAAAAAGTTTTCAATTATTTCTTTTTAATTAAAAATTATCCTCTTCAATTATAAATTATGTTTGTCTGTTTTTATTTATTTTCTCTAATTTTGAATTATTTACTTTTTTTTCAATGAACTTCTGAAAGTTTTAAGTATTTTTCTGATTTTTTCTTTAACCTTTCTTTATTTAAAATAAATTATGTAATTTTTTGAATTGCTTTCTCATTATTTTATTATTTTTTTCAATTTTAAATTATTCATCTGAATTTTCAATTATTTTCTTCTCTAATTTTTCATTATTCAATTGTTTCAATTTATTTTTAAGTAATTTTATTTATAATCATATGCATACATTTGATATATTGATGTTAAAATTGCTCTGAAGATAAAGGCTAGATTTATTGTTATTTTATGAAAAGAATACGGGGATAAAAGTAGATTCAAAAGTGATACGAGGAGTTAGATTAAATTATTAACATATATTTGGTTGCGGGAGATTGACAAGTTTTGAAAATGTAGGGAGCGAGGACTCTTGAATTTTTTGTGCTTGACTTATTTTATGCAGAAGCACGCTTCTTGGTTGAATCTTGTGTTGCTATGCTAGTAGGTGGATGTTAGTTGAAGAACCGTCTGAGCTCAGACTCTGTTTAGTTGTCTGAAACTTCAACTTTGCCTTCTTACCATTTTCAGCTTTTTGCATTCATCTTGGGGACTATCTAGTGTCAGAATGCAATACTGCGACTCTACATATTTGGCCAAGTAAATACATATTTTCATGAGTGCGGCTGTGACGAAAATTCTTCAGAAAACTTGCAGTTATTGAAACTTAATACTTACCTTCCACAAACTCAGTTTATTACTTTTCTGCTTAAAAATATAAGATCGGAGAGCACACACACACACACACTATGCACTAGACAAACTTTTTCATTTACTTTTGCGCTAAATTAGAATGTCATTAAAAAGAGCACTTATTTATTTTTTGTGTTAACCTATAATAATACTTGAGACAATCCAGATTTTAATCTCAGAGCTGTTGTGACTATATTTAAAAAAAAACATCTAAATCTCAATTAGTGATTTTCTACTAATAAGTTAGAGAGAAAATTAATAATATAACTAATAATATTAAGTCTGAAACGTGTTTCCTAATATTGCTCCCATTATAATTATAATAGTCAAGCGTTAAAAAGAAAGTATCAAACATTTTTTTCTTATTGTATAAAAAGTGAATTTAACATTTACGTGTCTAGGTAGTCAAACAATTAAAACGATGAACAAGACGCTTTGTATAAGCATGGTGAAAAGATGAAGATATTCCGAGAACTCCATTTTACCACGTCCTTGTACTCATCTTCAGCATTAATGATGCCATCCATAGAGCTAGAACATTTCTTTTATAAAACTATCTTCATCAAGCCTTGAACGTTTTTTTTTTCTTCTTTTCTTTATGCTTATATATAGGGGGGTGACGTTTAGAGTGGGACAGATCTAATAGTGGGACAATGCACTTTCTGAGGCAAGATTTAAAGAAAGTATTCGAAAATTTAGATATAACGTAGTGTTTGAAGCAAACATGATTTATAAAAGTAGATTTTTCATAAAGCTTTTCAATTAATGCGAAATTTTTGCTGATTTAATTTAGCGGATTAGATTCTTCATTTATTTTTTCAATTTATTTGTTCGGTATTGAATACAAATATTATGTATTCTTAAAATAAATATATATTCTAAACGCTTAACATACGTCCTTATTTTGAGAATAATTTTTTTTTTCGGTTTTGTTATCCCAGAAGCAAAATTAGTCCCATATAGGTATATCGAATCTTGAAATTTTTGTATAAAATCCGGATAAACTTTATAATCAGTTTTTGACAATTCATTCAATAAATATAAATAAAGTGTTTAGGCAAGTAAAAAAATAAATAAGAAAGTGCAAGAATGTAAATCATACAGTTTATTAATAAGATTTTAAGATTAGATTAGAATTTCATAATTTATAAGTAAATTTTTATAGAAATAAAATATTATTTATTAATTAAAATAACTTTTAAAAATAAATATCAAAAAACTTTATAAAAAACAAACATTAAAATGTTTAAAAAAATCTCAGGATGGCCACTTGACCGGGAAACCGGAGAAACGGGGCATTTAAAAAATTGACAGGGAAAACCGGAAAATTTGTTACTAAACCGGGAATTTTGTGGATCTCAAAGATCAGAGAAATTTTATCGTAATTCAATTTTTTTTCATGTATCACAAATCTATAATAATAATAAATTATTATTATCTGCAAGTTCTTCCATTGCTTCATTCATTTTTTGTCTGTTCACAAATGAAGTTTAACACATAGATATTATTTGTTTTAAATTAGATACTTTTCAAAAAATGCATTTAAATTAAATTGATTTAATTTTAAATTTATAAATATCAGTTCAAATAATTTTAATTTCATTAATAAATAAATCTCCAATATTTTCTATAATTTTTAACAGATTTCAATATACAATTATTCTTTTTAAATTTTATAATCTTTCTAAAATTTTTAAAATTATTTTGTTCTGTTTATGACTATTCTTGCCAATTTTTGAATTTTTCTTCCGATTGTCAATTTTTTTTCTCATTTCTCAATTATTTTCTTTAATATACAATTATTTCAGTCACTTTGCAATTTTTCTGTCAATTTTCAACTATTTTCTTAAAGTTCCAATTTCAATACAATTTTTCAATTTTCATTTATTTTTTACAATTTTTTCAATAATTTTTATCAGTTTTCTATAATGACAATTTATTATTCTCTTTTCATTTTATGATTATAAATTAATTAAACAATTTTTTTTGTTTAACTGCCGATTATTCTTACGATTTTTCGATTTTTTTTCAAATGTTTATTATATTTTTTAATAATTAGTTATGTTTTCCAATATTTCATTATTTTCGTCGTTTTTTAATTTTTCTTTTAATTATCAATTATTTTCTTGAAATTTTTATTAAATTTTTTAATTTCCAATTTATTTCTTCACTTTTTAATTATTTTCTTTAATTCTCAAATGTTTTCTTTAATTGCTTCCTCATAGAGGAAGCTTTGTGATCGTTAAGATTTTCGATTTTCCAAAAATAGTCTAAATCGACTTATTTTCATCTAAAATGGGTAAATTTTTATTCCAAAGCAAATGTCCAGATGTATGTGTGTGTGTGTATGTATGTATGTGTGTGTGTGTGTATAGCGTTCTTTGTGTACAATATATCTCGAGAACGCTTTAACGGATTTCAATAAAATTTGGATGACTTATTAAGCTCATGAATATCTAAATTTGGACACAGGGATTTTTGAAAATACCCAACCAAATTTTTTGAGCACCTTTTTTCATCGAAAAAAATCGTTCTTTGCCAAAACATTTTTTCATGCTAAAAATACAACTTAAAAAATACAAAAAACATATTCCTTATCTCAAAACGAATCGATTGACTTATATAACTTTTATAATTGATCAAGATTTAGTAAAATAATTCATATTTTTACATTTTTTTGCATTCAAAAGTTTTTTTTAACAACTTCCCCAATTAACTTATACATTATTAATTTCTTGCTTCCTCTATGAGGAAGCAAATTATTTTGCTTACTTGGAAGCGAAATGTCCATGAAATGGACATTATTCTCATCAGGTTTTCAATTATTTTTATAGATTTTCAATTAATTCCTCAATATACAATAATTCTCGCATTTTTTTAAATATTTTTTTTCACTCAAGAAATTTTTTTTTTAAATTTCAGTTCAATTTTTCAATTTTTAAAGTATTCTCTTCAATTCTCGGTTATTTTATCCATATTTAAACTCCACTTCTCAAATTTCAAAATTATTTTTTTCAATATTGAAATATTATCGCCTTCTTTAATTATTGTTCAATTATTTTCTTTAATGTTTAATTCCATTCTTCAGTTTTCAATTCTATATTTATTAATTCACGCCTTTTTCAATTTTTTTTTCAGTTTTCAAGTAGATTCTTTAAATATCAATTTCATTCTTTAATTTTCAATTATTTTTATCAGTTTTAATTATTTTTATTGATTAATTAATTTCTCAATTATCAATTATTTTCTTGAAATTTCAATACAATTCTTCAATTTTCATTTATTTACTACAATTATTTTCATAATTTTCATCAGTTTTTTAATGACAATTTATTATTCTCTTCTAATTTTATGATTATAAACTAATTTAAAAAATATTTTTATTTAACTGACGATTATTCTTACCATTTTTTCTATTTTTTTTTAAATTGTCAATTATTTTTTTTAATAGTTAGTTATGCTTTTCAATATTTAATTGTTTTCGTCGTATTGTAATTTTTCTTTTATTATTATCAATTATTTACTTGAAATTTTTATTGAATTCTTTAATTTCCAATTTATTTCTTCAATTTTTTATTATTTTTATTTTAATTCTCAAATGTTTTCTTTAATTTTCAATTATTTTTACCAATTTTCAATTAATTCCTCAATATTCAATAATTCTCGGATTTTTAAAACTATTTTTTTCACTAAAAAAAATTTATTTAAAATTTCAGTTCAATTATTCAATTTTAAAAGTATTGTCTTGAATTCCTGGTTATTTTCTTCATACTTAAAATCCACTTTTCAATTTTCAAAATTATTTTCTTTTATATTAAAATATTATCGCCTTTTTTCAATTATTTTCTTTAATGTTTAATTCCATTCTTCTATTTTTCTTCTATTCTTCAGATTTCAATACTTTTTTTCTATAAATATTTATTAATTTTAGCCTTTTTCAATTACTTTTTTTTAGTTATTAAGTAGATTCTTTAAATATCAATTACATTCTTTAATTTTTAACTTCTTTCTTTAATTTTCAATTATTTTTTTCTATTTTAATTATTCTCACCGTTTTTTAATCCAGTCGTTAAATGGGCAATTATTTCCAACAATTATTCCTATAATTTTTCTAATTTTTCTATTTGAACTTTTTTTCTTTAAATTTTAATTTTCTTGTTTATTGTTTTTATTTTTTTTTCAGTTGTCTATTAATCTAGTCATTTTTTGAATTTTATTTTCAAGTAACTATTATTTTCGCATTTTTTTACAGGTTTTTTTTATTTTCAATTATTCTCGTCATTTTTCAACTTTTTCCTTCAATTATTATTTATTATCTTAAAATTTTATAAAAATTCTTTGATTTTTTAAACTATTTTGTTAGGTTGTATATTAATCTAGCTATTTTAAAATTTTTTTTTCAATTGTCAATTATTTTTGTCATTCTGTAATTTTTTTTTCAATTACCAATTATTTTTTTCAAATTTTAATTTAATTCTTAAATTTTTAATTTATTTCCTTTGAATGTTTTATTATTTTCTTCAATTTTAATTATTTTTTTTCGATTTTCAATTCAGTTGTTCAATTTGCAATTATTTCCAATAGTTAATCCTATAATTTTTCAACTATTTTGTTCAAATTTAAGTAATACAATGAAAATTTTTTGGTTATAGTGTTTTTTCCGAATGTATCGGATTCCCACCTATATCGGATATTTTTCCCAGTCCCTTCAAATCCGATATATGTGGGTTTTACTGTAATTAACAAAAAGAATGTTATACATAAATGAATTCAGAAAACCTAAATTTTAGAAAAGTTGTGATTCTAACTAAATCAATAAAGTCAAATGAACTGAAGAAAATGTCAAGAAAGTTTGTATTACCCTTAATTCCGATTTCTGATTTACATTTCAAAAATACAAAATGGCAGATCTAATATGGCGTCCCAAAATTGCGAAGTTGTTTATGGCCCACAAAATATTGTATTAAGACTCTTTCGGGAACCCTGATTATGAATCCGGAGTTAGTTTTTAAAAATTCAAAATAGCGGATTTAATATATCAAACGAAAATATAAAAATTTAGTTGAATTTACATCAAATATTGTATTTAGGGCCCTTTCGTATCCTTGATTACGAATCCGGAGAATGTTTTTAAAATTTAAAATGATGGCTAAAAATTAAAAAAATGTATCGAATTTACATAAAGCATCTTCTCTAGAATCTTTTGGAGTCCCTGGTTACAATTTTAAAGTTACTTTTTAAAAATTCCAAATGTCTGCGGAATTTTCTAATAATTATTTAATTCTCATGAAATTTGATATCTGAGCGATTTTTAGAACGCTGATTATGAATTTAAAGTTTCTTTTTAAAAATGACGATTTATCTATAGAATGGTAAACGAATTTTTAAAAAATTGTCGGATTAAACAATTTTTCTTTTATATAATTGCTTACTTTTATTGTTAGTTTCCAAGAAAATAATAAATACATATTTAAAATTATTAATTTAAAATCTTAATTATTAAAATTGACTGCTTTAATAGACTACTTTTAATGACATCACCAAATCCCAGTCTCTTAAATACTTTTAAGAGAAAAGTCGAAGGTTCCCTAAAGAGTCTGAGATCAATATCATGATAAGTTATCAGTTAAAACTCAATGGTCAAATCGATCACTGCAGGCGAGGTCATCGCACGTGATATGGTTTGCGTATATATATGTGACGAGAGATAAAGTAATCGGAATATATTAGACTTAATTAATTGACGCATGCTTCTAACATGTCGAATTAAGGTATATTTAGGTGACGTTCTACACGAATAAATTGAGGAGTGAGCATGCACATAAACAACCTTGTAAAATTAGACCTTTAGCGTAATTTTAGGGCGCTAAAATAACTATTTGAATTTCGTCAACAAAACTATTTTTATCATTTGATAATAGCACTGTTTAATAATGAGCTATACCTGGTCTATTTCGATTATTTATATCCAAATTACTTTTCAATTTGAATAAAACGAAATTGCTTTTCTTAACTACGCATTTTATGAGTAATAAACTAAATGACGTTGGAATAAATAAAATATTGTCTAGTTTATATATTAAAACTTTAATAGCAGGAAGTCATTATATTTCAAAAATAGGAGACAATTTTTATTAAAGTTTCTTATACGTTTTACATTGAAAGAAATTGGTTAATAATGTTAGAAATAGTTTACGTTTTAGAAAAAAATTGATGTAATATTGGTGTACATAAGTATAAATATTAAACTTAAAACACAAAAAAAATTTGTTGTAGTAAGGTTTTAGTATCAACTAAAAATTAAAAAAGGGTCTCAAGTAATCTTGAAGAAAAATCAGGAATTTGCCAAAAGTTCTGGAAATTCGTAGAAATATTTTGTAAAACTCAATTTTACTTTTGCATTTTTTAATAATTTAGAATAATTCGGAATTTATTCTAAAAAATAATATTAATTTATTTAGGTACAAAATAGTAAGAAAATTACATTTCTTTTTATTTAAATTAATAAAAATAAACAAATTGAGAAACTCTCCTGAAAATAAATTCATGAAAAACAGAAAAAAAAACAATGATATAAAAAAAAAAAAGTGTAAAGATTTTAACAAACTTGTGGCAGAAAAAACAAGTACCTATACATACAATTTTAATTATTTTTCGAAAAAAATAAGTAAAAATCACAATAAAGTCTAAAAATCATTTGGAAAATTCAATTTACATAAAAAATAATTATAAAATAATAATCTGCATAATATGTGTCTATCATTTTATTATCTTTTCATAAATTTTCTAGTTTTATCATTTTTGTTCTATTTCTTAGAAACTGTTCCCTATTCTCAAATCTATTTTCATATTTTTTTCTTACAATTTTGTATTTTCTTTAAATAGTTATTTTGTATTTTTTCGTACTTTTTCCATAATTTCTTAATATTTCCAAAATAATAATTTCCAAAAGATTTTTCTTCTTTATATTAGATTTTCTGTATAATATTCTTGATTATTTTACATAAAAATAGTTCAGCTTCTTCGACAAATTTTTGTTTTTGTAATAATTAAAATTTGTTTAACTTTTGTTTCATTGATTTTTTTTTATTTTAAAGTCCTTTTTAAGTTGTTTAAAAACCTTATTTAAATTTCGGCATTTTAAAAATAAATTTTCTGACGAACCTTTTTTATTTTCAAAGTATTTAATTATTTCATTTTATAGTCGTTTCGCTTATCTTTTCTACATTTTCCTACTTTTTAGTAAAATTTTCCTGATTATCTTAATTTCGCATTTGTTGATAATTTTTTTGAAATTTTTTTTTTGTTGGTAACATATACTTTATTTGTAAGCCCGTACACTGTTGTTAAATAAAAAATAAAAATAAATTTTTAATAACTTTTATATAATTTTTCCTTTTTTCATTTTTTAATACTTTTTTTGGGTTCTCCTATAAAAGTTATTATGTATTCAGATTTTATTATTTTTTCAAAGCTTATTTCATGTTTTTTTCCTCATTTAAAAAGATTTTCTTCCTTTTTGTAAACTTTTTTTTCAATTTTTTTTTCATTTTTCCGCTTTTATGCGTCTTTTCAATTCACTTTTTCTTTTTTTAGTTTTATCATTTTTTCTTAGACTAGTGCATACTATTTTGAGTTTCTTTTTTCAATTTAGATTTGTAGGATTTTTTCTTAAGTTTTGTAAAATTTGTTTATTTTTTTGTTTTTTGAAAGATATTTTCATATTTTTTTAATTTCCTCATACTGAAAATAAAATTGAAATAAAAAAAAATAAAATTTTTTAAAGTAAAATAATTTTTTGACTTTCTTTTTTCCAATTTAGATTTCTAGAATTTTTTCGCAAGTTTTGTAAAATTTGTTTACTTTCTCGTTTTTTGAAAGATATTGCCATATTTTTTTACATTTTCTTCATTTTTGGTATAGATTTCATGCGATTTTATTGAATTTTAAAAAATTTCATTTTTTTTCAATGATTTTTTTTATGTCCTTTGTAGACTTTTTATTTTATTTTTTACATTTTCTTCATTTTTAGTATAGATTTCATCCGATTTTATTACTCTTTTAATTCATTTATAAGTTCTTAATATATTTTTTGTAATCTTTTCATCATTTGTTAGACTTTTTATAAAATAAATAAATAAATAAAGATTTTCTTGTTCTTTTTTCTGTATTTTTTCTGCATTTCTGAGTGTTGTATTAATTTCTTTTTTGTTTATTTTTAATTTAAAGTTTGTTTCTTAGATTACTGCATGCTTTCTTGACTCTTTTTTCACTTTAGATTTTTAGTATTTTTCCTTAAATTTTCGTATCTTTTTATTTATTTTTTTATGCTTTCTTAATTTTATAATAATTTCTCTGATTTCTTTACTTTTACATTCAAATTTAAATTTTAAACTAAATTTAAAAAATTTTTTTTTTGTTTCCATATTTTATCATAATTTGTTAGATTTTAAATAACATTTTCTTTGTTATTTTTTCAATTTGCTTTCAGTATTTTAAGTACCATTATATTTTGAAAAAGTTTACATTTTTAAACTATTGATAACTAAAGAACGAAATCCGCGATTTTAAGAATAGTACTTTGCAATACACTTTTATAAAAATAGATTGTTTATTTAGCGTTAAAATTAAATTTTATTTTACTCGTTGAACTTTTTTTACCATTATTTTTCTTACTTTATCATAAAGTAACATTAGTAGAAAAATAAAAAAAATTAAATTTTTCTGTCTAAAAATCCCCAAAGCTTGAAACGAATTCAAATTTTTGTTTGCTCCACCATTTTGTATTTAAATTATCTACAATATTCTACAATATTCAATAGTATAATTACTAATATTCTGCAATTTTTCTTGACTTTCAGCAATTTATAATTATATTCATTATTTTGGCATTACTTTTAAAAATTTCAATTATTTATCCGATATTGCAATTATTTTCATCAATTTTCGTTATTTCTGCGATATTTTAATTATTCTCTTTAATTAAAATTTTTTAAGTAATTTTGTAATTATTATTTTTTTAAAACATATATTCTATGATTTTTTCAGTTATTTCTCTTAAATTTTATTGAATGCTTTCTATTTTTCATATTTAAATTATTTTCACCACAATTCAATTTTTTTTTGTCAATCCTTAATTATTTTCAGCTCATTTTAATTATTTTTGTCAATTTTCAATTAATTTTATCATTTTTTAATTATTTTTCCCGGTTGTTAATTATTATTCTCATTTTATAAATTATTTTTAAAAGTTTTAAGTATTTTTCTGAAAATTCAAATATTTTCTTCAATTTCTAATTATTTTCATTTGTTATCAGGATTTCATATTTTTTTATTAATTAACGTAAACAATTATTTTTAGCTTCTTTCCAAACTTTTCTCCAATTTTTATTTTTTCTCATTTTATAAAATAAATTTCTAAAATTTTTTAATTATTTTTCTCAAATTTCTTCTATTTTCTTCAATTTTTAATTATTTTTCTTTGTTTTCATAATTTCCAAAAAATGTTAATAATTATCGTAAATTTCAATTATTTTTAGGATTCTTCCAGTCTTTTCTCCAAATTTTAGTTATTCTCATTTTCTAACATTATTTTCTAAGATTTTTAAGAATTTTTCTAAAATTTCAATTTTTAATTATTTTTATTTGTTTTCATAATTTCAAAATTTTTTTGTCAATTATCGTAAATTTCAATTACTTTTATCTTATTTCTTCAGTTCTTTTCTCCAATTTTTAGTTTTTTTTTTAATTGATTTCTAAGATTTTCATGTATTTTTTTCAAATTTCAATTATCTTTTCTTTATTTAAGAAAAATTCTATAGTTTTTCCAATTATCACACTTAAGTGTCATTTATTTTTTACAACTAATCATTGTTTGTATCATATTTTAATTATTTTCGTCAAGTTTTAAAATTTAAAAACATTTTTCAATTATTTTCCAAAATCTATTTCCTTCAATTTTCAATTCTTTACATTTATTTCATAATTTCAAAAATTGTTAACTATTTATCTGACTTTTCAATTCTTTCATTATTTATTTTATTTTTTATATTATTTTCTTCAATTTTCAATTACTTCTTATCTTTTTCTCGTTCTTTTTTATAATTGACAAAAATTTTTACTCATTTCTCTTTAATTAATTAAAACTTGTTCTGTTCAATTTTAAATTATTTTTATCTTTTTTCATTTATTTTCTATAACTTTTAATTATTTTCTTTTATTTTAATGAACTTCTAAAAGTTTCAGTATTTTTCTTAAATGTTGTTTAACTTTCCTTTATTTAAAATATTTTATGTAATTTGTTTAATTATTTTCACAAATTTTAATTTTTTTTTAAATTTATTTTTCTCAATTTTTAACCATGTGTTTTTTCAATTATTTTCTCTAATTTTTCATTATTCAATTTTGTTTCAATTTACTTTTAAGATTCTCAAGAATTTTTCTCAAATTATATTATTTTCTTCAATTTTCAATTAATTCTTATCTTTTTCTCGTTCTTTATTATACTTGACAAAAATTTTTACTTATTTCTCTTTAATTAATTAAAACTTGTTCTGTTCACTTTTAAATTATTTTTATCTTTTTTCATTTATTTTCTCTAATTTTTAATTATTTTCTTTTATTTTAATGAACTTCTGAAAGTTTAAGTATTTTTCTCAAATTTTGTTTAACTTTCCTTTATTTAAAATATTTTATGTAATTTGCTTAATTATTTTCTCAAATTTTAATTTTTTTTTTAAATTTATTTTTCTCAATTTTTAACCATGTGTTTTTTCAATTTTCAATTATTTTCTCTAATTTTTCATTATTCAATTTCTTTTTAATCTACTTTTAAGATTCTCAAGAATTTTTCTCAAATTTAAATTATTTTTTTTACGTTTAAAACATTTTTATGATTGTTTAAATTACTTTACCCAATTTTTAATTGATTTTATTTTTTTTTCAATTTATTTGCAAAGTTTGCAATTATTTTGTTCAATTACAATTATTTTTTGCAATTCTTTTTATTTGTAAAATATTATAAATTTTGTCCGAAATAAATATTTATTTTATTTATATTAATTGATTTTTAAGGACGCTTATACCCTCAAGCGGTTCTTATTCTATCGGACCATGTTAGTCAATATTTTTTTAATTTCATTTCGTCTTATAATTTGGTTTCTAAATAGTATTTTGTAGTTAAAATCATTACACAAACAAATTTTATTGAAAAAAAAAATTTCTGTTGAAAATTCCAACTTTTTAAAATTTTTTCTTTCTGATTATTTCAAAAAAGTGAAGGATTACTATCCTTAAATAACATTTTCTTAACAACGGAACGGTAAATTAATTAAATATTATTGTAAAAGTTGTATTCCATTACAGTTTAAAATATATTAGTTTTTTAAAAAAATCTGTAGAACCGTGTTTTTTTAATTAATTAAAATATAGTCATTTTGCGCGTTTTGTTACTTTTTCCATGTAAAAGTCCCAACTTTATAAATTTATATCTTAAAAACAGAACGGTAAAATTCAATAAAATTGTAACAGTACATGTAAAGTAATGTATTTAATACGTCATTAAAATTTTTTAAGAATCTGTAGAAAATGGTTTTTTGGATAAACATCCTTAAATATTATATTTAAAATATTTATCTCTTCTTATTAGATAAATTTATTTTTATTTATTTATTTATTTCAGTACACGGGTTTACAAAAATATACCCTTTATAAACATAAAATTGAATTTAAATTATAATTTAATTATAATATATTTAAATATTATTTACCGATTTGTTATATTTATTATTGTATTTTATAATTTCTAAATTGTATGAAAAACTAATAGCGCGCTGGCGCGCGTTTTATTTTCCTAGTAAGAGATATAATGCAAATAGAATTAATAGTTAATTAATTTCATTAAAAAAAAAAAAAAAAAAATCCGAATTAAAAATAATATAAAAACTGGTATTACAATATAAAAAATGTAAAAGCAGTAATAAATTGGTACTTTTGTTTAGATTTGTCTTGCAGACTGTTTTATTGATGTGACAAGGGTTGGCGCTTATTTCGCTGAGTGATGATGATAATAACAATGCGCTAACAAAAGTGTTTTGTTGAAATTCAAAAATACAGAAGAGTGGTTTCAGTAAGAGCAATTTCTTTGAAATTTGTGCTTTCGCGTTAAAGCACATTCCGAGGTCGTTTTCTTTCTTTTTTGCTTTTCTTTTTCTTTTCTCTTTTTTTTATATTCTGAGTCATATACGGCCCTGCAAACGGATAGCAGATGAGCGAGGTAGAAAGGGGTTGCCTCTTCACTATTACCTAGGCAACTCAAAGTGCTCTTCAAGCTACCTTGCCTTCTTCGTCTTTCTGTATACCCACGATCTCTTCTTGAGCTTTCAGTTTGACCGGCAGACGTTGCCAGATCATGTTCTCCATCATTTTTGCATGACGACATTTGCAAGGTCGACGCAAATCCAATTTATTTTGTCGAGTTTGCTATTTCCCAAAAAAAAAAACTACTAAAAAAGAAAAAAAAATACCCGCAAAACGAAAGTGTCGCAGTTTTAAGAGGTTATGCTCCAAGTGGTCTCAACTGACGACAGTATAGTGGTGAAAAAGTTGTGAGACAATCGTCAAGGGGTGTAGATACACATATACTTGTATAATACATGCATAGATACATACAAATATAATATATAAATGTGTTTTTATGTATGTATGTGTGTATTTGTGTATGGGTATATATATTACGTTGTTTAAATTTAAACTAGAGCAAGTGATCATTTCAAGTTTTGCAATTTCTAAAGTTCTTTAGGTGTTTTGGAGTTTTTTTTTTTCTTGATATCCTTTTCTTAGCCAGTGACTTTTTATATAGTTTTATAAGTTTGTTAATCAACACGTCTCTGAAGATTTACAAGAAGTTGAGTTTCAGTGATATTGCGGTTACAGGTATTATAGCAAATAATTTGTTGTTTGTAAATATAAATTTGTTAAAGTTAATGTATTATTATTAAAAGGTAATGAAAAGTAAGGTTAAAATAATGTCCATAAAATTCTTCAAAACAAAAAAGTTTCTTTAAGGCAAAAAGAAGTTTTTTTAAGGGTATAAAAGTTCTTCTTTAAACCATAGATAGTTTATCAAAAGCATAAGCCTTTCTTTAGTTTCATTACTTTCTTTACATAAAAATAATAATATTATTAAAAAAAAAAAAACTCGTAAACTTCCACTTTTGTAAAGCTTTAACATCGATTGGAAAATTTTGTCTTGTTTTACTAAAAAGACGATGCTGTTTTTGTGTTTTTATTTGAAAATGATTGAAAATGTTTAAGCACTCTTGTGAAGATATTGTACACGGACTAAAAATAATAATTTTTCACAGCTGATGGAAATCGATTTTGCGACGACTGAAAGGACAAAGTAGGGCACTCTATCCACATTAAGTTAATTTCAATTATGGAACTGAGTCTCGAAATTAGGTCACTCTGAGAAAAAGGGATGATCGGAAATATAGGTGTATAGAGTGTATACTGTATACACATTTTTATTTTCCCATGAAGCGAAAAGGCATGAAATATAATTTGCAAACGAGCAGTTGAACAAATGAAAGATTTTTCCAATGAAATAGAACTGGAGGAAAGGGCAAATTATTTTCAACTCTGTTAGTGGAAAAGGAACTGAAGAAAATAAATGGGAATCCGTCTAGTAGATAATTTCCTCTTAACGTTTGTTTCAAAGAGGGAATTTTTCAATTTCACCCTTTTTTCATCTGATGCAAAAGATTTTGACTCGATTCACACCGTTTATTATAAACAAACACTTCTATTCATTTAAATATAGTAAAACTCAGATATAGCGGATTTAAAGGGAATGGGAAAAATATCCGATATAGACGGGAATCCAATACATCCGGGAAAACACTATAACCAAAGGATTTTCATTGTATTACTTAAATTTAAACAAAATATTTGAAAAATTATAGGAATTACTGTTGGAAATAATTGCAAATTGAACAACTGGATTAAAAATCGAAAAAAAAAATAGTTGAAATTGAAGAAAATAATAAAACGTTGAGGGAATTAATTGAAAATTTAAGAATTAAATTAAAATTTGAAAAAATAATTGATAATTGGGAAAGGAAATTACAAAATAACAAAACTAATTGACAATTGAAAAAAAAAAATAGCTAGATTAATATATAACCTAACAAAATAATTAAAAAAATCAAAGAATTTTTATAAAATTTTAAGATAATAAAAAAATTGTAGGAAATAATTAATAATAACTGAAGGAAACAGTTGAAAAATGACAAGAATTATTGAAAATTAAAGAAAACATGTGGAAAAAGACTAAAATCATTGTTAATTGAAAACAAAATTAAAAAAATGACTAGATTAATAGACAACTGGAAAAAATTAAGATTATTTAAGATAAAAAAAAAATTGCAGGAAATAATTAATAATAACTGAATGAAACAGTTGAAAAACGACAAGAATATTTGAAAATTAAAGAAAACATGTGGAAAAAGACTAAAATAATTGTTAATTGAAAACAAAATTAAAAAAATGACTAGATTAATAGACAACTGAAAAAAAAAAATAAAAACAAGAAATTTTAAATTTAAAGAAAATAATTACAAATAGAAAATTAAGAAATTTAAAGGAATAATTGTTGTAAATAATTGCACATTTAGCAACTGGATTAAAAATCGATAAAAATAATTGAAAATTGAAGAAAGAAATTGAAATTGAAGAATGCAATTGATATTTACAGAATCTACTTAATAACTGAAAAGAAGTAATTGAAAAAAAGGCGATAGTATTTCAATATTAAAAAAAAATAATTTTGAAAATTGAAATGTGGATTTTAAATATGAAGAAAATAACCGAGATTTGAAGAGAATACATTTAGAATTGAATAATAACTAACGGAAATTTTAAATAAATTTTCTTGTGTGAAAAATTTAATTGAAAAAATCCGAGAATTATTGAATACTGAGGAATTTATTGAAAGTTGATAAAAATAATTGAAAATTAAAGAAAACATTTGAGAATTAAAGAAAATAATTAAAAATTGAAGAAATAAATTTGAAATAAGAATTCAATAGAAATTTCAAGAAAATTTTTGATAATTAAAAGAAAAATTACAAAACGACGAAAATAATTAAATATTGAAAAACATAATTAACTATTAAAAAAAAAATTAACAATTGAAAAAAAAATTCGAAAAATGGTAAGAATAATCGGCAGTCGAACAAAAAATTTTTTCAATTAATTTATAACCATGAAATTAAAAGAGAAATTTAAATTGTCATTAGAAAACTGATGAAAATTATGGAAAAAATTGTAGAAATTTTTTTATAAAATTTTAAGATAAGAATTGAAAACTGAAAAAAAATTGTAGGAAATAATTAATAATAATTAAAGGTAACAGTTGAAAAATAATGAAGAGAATAATTGAAAATTAAAGAAAACATGTGAAAAAAGGCGAAAATAATAGTTAATTGAAAACTAAATTAAAAAAATGACTAGATTAATATACAACAGAAAAAAAGAAAACAAAGAAAAAGAAGAAAAAGAATTAAAGAAAACATGTGAAAAAAGACGAAAATAATTTTTAATTGAAAACAAAATTCAAAAAATGCCTAGATCAATGTACAAAAAAAAAAATATAAATAAAAACAAGATATTTTAAAATTAAAGACATAATTGCAAATAGAAAAATAAGGAAAATTATAGGAATAATTGTTGGAAGTAATTGACTATTTAACAACTGGAATGAATATCGATAAAAATAATTAAAATTGAAACAAGTAATTGAAAATTGAAAAAAGCAATTACACGTTGATGAATGAAATTAAAAAATCCGGGAATTATTGAATGTTGAGGAATTAATTGAAAATCCATAAAAATAATTGAAAATCAAAGAAAAAATTTGAGAAACAAAAAAATAATTAAAAATCTTTTATTATATTAATGCATGCGCAGTGTTTTTTTTTTTTTTTTTTTAAGTCCAACGAAAATTAAAATTTTGTTTTTTTCCATGTGTTAAATGCTTTTTGTGCAATTTACTCTTTTAAATTATATGTTTTACGCAATATATTGAACTTTTTTGTTTATACGTTTTTCTATATTTTGTTATTTTAGAATATTTAAAATGTCATTTATACTCCATATTTTTACAACTGCGCATGTCTTTTGTTCATAGAAAACTACTGCGCATGCGTAACTGCCATAGGAACCTATTGCGCATTAGTATATACTTTACGCATATATATAACTTTTTTGTTAACTTTTTTCTCCATTTGCTTTGACAATTAAATTTTTTTACAGTCATTTTTCTTTGTTTTTGTAACAACTGCTTATTTGTATTGTTTATAGGAAAGTACTGCGCATGCGTAACTACCTTTTGGAGCTTTTGCTCATGTATACGTATAGGTGATCAACGATGTGTCTATTAAAGTAAAAAGTTTTTCTAATAATTTCTATTACAATAATAAATATTTTTACATACAAGATTATGAAATTAGTTACAATATTTTTAAGTATTCCTGTCTGTGAGAAACTTGATTAAATTTGTTTAATTTAGTTTAAAATATTTAACATTATTTTAAATAATTCTATAAAATTCAAAATAAAAATTTATAACTATAATATTAATTACAAAAACAAATAAATAATTTCAAAAAATAACATAATAGATTAATTATAAATATATTAATTAATTATTTTTATAATTTATTATTAATTAATATTTAGTATTATTATCATTATTACTGGCAATATTTTTTAAAACAATATCTTTGAGAATACTAGATGTTATTTTTAAAATAAAAAAAATAAAATTTAAAGAATTAATTTTATATTTCTAACAAAAATTTATTATTAATTATAAAAAATTTTAAATATATATATTATTATTACATAGTATATATTATAATTTACTACATTTTAAATTATTCAATTATCATATTCTTCTAACAATAGGCCGCAACGACTTAAGGTGAAATAGAATGTATTGACCTAAAAAAAATTATACATAAATAATAATTAGTTAATAGAAATAAAAAAAAAAGGAAAAAGGGTACTAAACATATTTATAGATTTATATATATTTTTAAGAATACACAATGTAAAGAAATATATAAAAGAAATAAAAAAACGAGCGAGCGTTAGCGAGCGAGGGTTGTTACGCTAGTTGGAGTATTAAATTGGAAATTATAGAATTCAATAGAAATTTCAAGAAAAGAATTGATAATAAAAAGACAAATTACAATACGATAAAAATAATTAAGCATTGAAGAACATAATTAACTATTAAAAAAAAATAATTAACAATTGAAAAAAAATTTGAAGAATGGTAAGAATAATCGGCAGTCAAACAAAAAAAATTTTAATTAATTTATAATCATAAAATTAAAAAAGATTAATAAAGTTTCATTAGAAAACTGATGAAAATTATGGAAAAAATTGTAGAAAATAAATGAAAATTAAAGAATTGTATTGAAATTTGAAGAAAATAATTGATAATTGAGAAAATGTGAGTATTATTTGATATTTAATATTGAATAAAATAACTGAAAAACGAAGAATGCCATTGAAAAATGAAGAATATAATTGAGAATTGAAGAGAATAATTAAATATTAAATAAATTAAAGATTGAAGAATGAAATTGGAACTTTAAGAAAATAGTTGTTAATTGAAAGAAAAATTACAAAATGACTGAAATAATTAAATATTAAAGAAATTAATTAAGAAATGAGGAAAATAATTGACAATCGAAAGAAAAATTCGAAAACTGGCAAGAATAATCGACAACAGAACAAAATAATTTAAAAAAATTTAAGAATAATTATAAAATTTAAAAAGAATAATTGTATATTGAAAACTGTTAAAAGTTAAAGAAAAAATTATAGATTTATTTATTATTGAAATTAAAATTATTTGAACTGATATTTATAAATTTAAATTTTAATCAATTTAAATGTATTTTTTAAATGTATCTAATTGATTTTCGATAAAATTTCTCTGAACTTTTAGATCTACGAAATTCCCGGTTTAGTAACAAATTTCCCGGTTAATTTTTTAATGCCCGGTTTTTCCGGTTTTCCGGTCAAGTGGCCATCCTGAGATTTTGAAACATTTTAATGTTTTTTTTTTATAAAGTTATTTGATATTTATTCTCAAAAGTTATTTTAATTAATAAATGATATTTTATTCATATAAAAAGTTATTTATAAATGATAAAATTCTAATCTAATCTTAAAATCTTATTGATAGAACGTCCAAGGCTGCGTACTGCTGGTAGGACGCGCTTTCACACAGTAAACGTCCTTCCGGAAGGACGATTCATTTTTGTGAAAAAATATATTAATTTCATATAATCATCATCATCATCATCATTATCGTCATAATTCATCATCTTTATCATCAAAGGAATTGAGTTTATTATTACTTTTGTAAATATTGTTATAACTAACGTAATGGCGGCCGGTGGTAAATGGCTCAGGCGCGAGTCCCTCTGAAATCGCTCTATAAAATCAATATGAAGCAGATAAGTATAAAAATGAATATATGGTTTTTTAGGTAATAAAACAAGCTTTCAGATGACGTAAATATCGATTTTTTAAATTTATGTACAAGGGCTAGGTAGTCTTTTTAAAAAAACGAAAACGTCCTGCCGGCAGTACCGCGCGTCGTCTTTTTGTGGGTCGAGTCCATACCAAGTGATCACACCAATTTCAGTCATATTGAGTAATATTTACGAAATTGATATTTTGGGTTCCTTTAGGAGTAAAAAAAATAAATTTTAATTATTTTTAAAAAATTCAAAATATTTTCGAAAATATTCAAATTCGAAATTTTATGTACTATTTTTTTTGTGTTATCATAACTTCTGTAATTTTGAAGGAATTGAGATCATTTTTTTTTAAATTACTCGTATTTAAATACTCTTTCAAGAAAAATTATAATAATTAAGAAATTGTTTATAATTAAATTTTTATTAAAAAAATTAAATTATTTATTTAAACAAAATCTAAAGTATATCATCGATCTTTTTCAAAAAATTCATAAACATAGCCTATAATGTGCTTAAAAATTTAAGCCAAAGGAAAAGATGGTGTGTATTATAGTTTTTGAGAAAAAAATTATTAAGTTATGCTAGCGCGGCGCAGACCGGTGTCACCGCTACTCAACGCGTAGTTCCGTAGTAACCGAAATGTATGTATATTTTTACATAATGTAAATATAGTTAGTGTATTATATTTAAATTATAAGCTTCAGAAAGTCACACTGATCTTTTCATAGTACATGGACATCAAACTTTAGAATTAAAAAAATCGGAGAAAATAATTAAAGTAAAAAAAAGTAATTAAAAAATTGGTAATTTATAGAAAAATAATAAAAATAACAAAAAATTGGGAAAATTATTAAAATTTAAGAATAATAATTGAAAATTTGTTAAATCAATTGAAAAATAATTAATATAATTAAAAACTGGTAAAAATAAGTGAAAATAAGTGAATAATTAAAATAATTTAAAACTGAAGAAAGAAAAATAATGGACTGGTAAAATTATCAAAATTCGCGATGTTCAGGGGTGTTAATTTTTTTTCTTATGCAATTTTAGACCTAAAATTATGGGGTAATGTCAAAAATAGAGAAACAAATAATTTGCGGAGTTTGAGAAATTTATTCTAAGAAAAACTTAAATTTTAAAAATTAAACCTCTTCCACAATTTTCATTTTTTCCATCGACAATTTTTTTGTGGGATTTTTAAATGATTTTCTACAATCCATCGTATGGATTTTGAAAAATAAAATTTCGAAAATGACCAAAAAAATATTGTTTTTTAATTTTTATGTAATACCATAATTCTACATCTTAATTGATGTAAGAAAAAAAATGACACCTCTGAGCATCAAAAATTTTGTTGAGTTAAAATTTCACCTATCTCTCCCCTTAAAGAATGATAAAAATAGTTTGAAAATAGTTGAAAGAAGCAAGTTTACAACGACCATTAAACAATCAAATTGTTACTCCTCTTGACTTATACGAGTGGGCAAAATCCAGTTTAGAGAAAATTAATGTAGAATTTTGTAATTACGCAGAATATGAAGCTGAAAAACAATTGTTAAGTGAAAGATTTAATCAAGCTATGACCATTAAAGGTACACAAAAATTTCATTCCTTCGTACCCCTTGAGAATAAAATTGAAACAAAAATTTTTTCAAATTCTGTGCACAGCACAATTTGTAAAATAAAAAAATAAACATGACGATTAACTGTATTTATATTATGTAATAATATACATACATTTCGGTTACTACGGAACTACGCGTTGAGTAGCGGTGACACCGGTCTGCGCCGCGCTAGCATAACTTAATAATTTTTTTCTCAAAAACTATAATACATACCATCTTTTTCTTTGGCTTAATTTTTTAAGCACATTATAGGCTATGTTTATGAATTTTTTGAAAAAGATCGATGATATACTTTAGATTTTGTTTAAATAAATAATTTAATTTTTTTAATAAAAATTTAATTATAAACAATTTCTTAATTATTATAATTTTTCTTGAAAGAGTATTTAAATACGAGTAATTTAAAAAAAAATTATCTCAATTGCTTCAAAATTACAGAAGTTATGATAAAACAAAAAAAATAGTACTCAAAATTTTGAATTTGAATATTTTCGAAAATATTTTGAATTTTTTAAAAATAATTAAAATTTATTTTTTTTACTCCTAAAGGAACCCAAAATATCAATTTCGTAAATATTACTCAATATGACTGAAATTGGTGTGATCACTTGGTATGGACTCGACCTGTGACTAAAAATTATGTAAATTTTTGGAAAATTTAACTTCTTTTAGCTACCAAGCTTCGGGGTTTGAATTTACAAGTTCCATGTTTACATGCGCTGAAAGCTTGATTCTTTACCTTTCCAACCATATATACTACTTTTTGTTTATCTGAATCCATGTTAATTTTATAACGCGATTTCGTACGTACTCGCGGAAGGCTTTTTTGTCCTGCCGGAAGGACGTTGGACGTTCTATCATTATAGTAAACTCAATGATATACCTTCTTGCACTTTTTTATTTATGTTTTACATGCATAAACACTTTATTTATAGTTATTGAATGAATTGTCAAAAACTGATTATAAATTTTATCTGTAACCGGGAATCCGATAAATGCGGATCCGATGTATGTGGGTTTCACTGTAATAATAATTGTGTAAATATAGTAAGTTTTGGGGAATTTAAATATTTTTACAAATTTTTATGACTTTTAACGAAGTTTTTTGATGTTTGTAAATTAGGTCTTAATGTTTTTGTTTTAAATTGGATTGAAATTGAACTGAAAATTTAACTCTTGTGTATGATTGTAAAAAAAAACTCCAATTTTAGGGAATCGGTTAATAAAGTGTCTGTAAATAACGACACACTACTTACTTTTTTACTTACCATGTATACTATACTATCGTATCGACTTTTACTAAATATTTCCGATCCTGCTGTACTTTGGACAAGCTGTTGCATTTCAGTTTTGGAGGTACCTTATTTTTTTAATTAGAGAAAAATTGATGTGAATACATTCAGTTATACACAATAAATATATTATATTAAATATACAACTATATATATTTCTACATATTTTGAACATTTTTTTATACAAATTTTTAAATCACCAGCGTAAAATGACACCGATTTTGAATTTTTATCAACTAGATATTGAATTTGATAGAAATAAAATCTGCAAAAGCAGTTTATTCAATACTACATTTATTTCAAATTTGATATTTTAAAAACCTTAAAAAAGTAGTCGACAGAAAAGATAATCCCTCGATACTTATACATACTGTTAAAAAATAATCTAATTTGTGAATATAAGAGTGAAAATTAGTAAATTATTTATTAAGCTTGACGACACTGGGGAATCAAGTGCTTTAATAATTAAAGGAAAAGTAGACTCCAATTCCAAGTTTCTTGACGTCACTTTGACTAGAGTGAGCACGATTTAATTTAACATTCATGTGGATTTGCATAAATACCGCTGTTCAAAGCAATAGGACGCTTTAGAATCTCAGAGTTTCTTAAAGAAGATTTTGCACCATTGTGCACTGGTCTGTCGATAAGATTGACTAAAGTGCTTTTCCAAAGTTAAATGAAAGATATATACATAAAAGTAACTTTGATTTCTTCGCCCTCGCTTTTATCATTTTTTATTTTTCAAAAATTTCCCTCAGCTGTAACTACAAATGTAAAAAATGGTATAAAAACACAAATTACGATCATTATTATATACGCAAAATACTTTTTATATTTTAAATTATGTTTTTTACAATTTTTATATGCTCAAAGAAGCGTTAAACTTGGTTTATATTTATGTTGAAAGAGGATTTGTTACCGATCGTCGGTATTATTGATTCAAAGTTTCAAAAATCTGTCGCTAGTGGCGCTTTAGAAGTCAACTTTGACAGTTATCTAACCTAACCTCTTTTCTTCGACATCCTCTGAAAAATGTCAATCGTATTATTGTACTCTTTACGTTCTTTTACATCCAGCAACAAAATTATTCCACATCTTCAGAGTGTGATACGTATTTCAGAAAATAATTTTTTTACGGCAAAGTTGTTATATTTCTGAAGGAAATACTAAGTATCAAAGCATAACCGTAAAAAATGTTAAATTTCAACAGTGCCCTCCATTTATAATAAAAGCACACACATTCTCATCACCTTGTCAAAAATATAAAAAATAGAACCCAGCATAGTCAAATCTTTTTTTTAAACTAAAATTGTGATTTTTTATTAAGATCATGATTTCTCCAAAGTTTCAAAAAACCTTTCATAACCAACCGCATTCAGAATAAAAAAAAAATTAACTTTCAGAATCTAGATGAGACTCATAACACTGTGTAGCAGTGAAAAATTACTTTGAATTGGACCTACCCTAAGCTGTTCTTCATGAAAAAAAAAAAATTGTGTACTCAATCACCCCCCCCCCCCCACACCGAAAATTCGATTTTAGAGCTAAAAAACCGTTTTTCTGCAGTTTTTGTATGTCATTTTTGGTGCAATTTCAAAAGAAAAAAAAATTATTTTAAAGTTATAAAACAAGGCTTTCTGTTCCTAATAGAGGTTCTATAATTTAAATAAAATTTATTGTCGAAAAAGAGTAAAAAATTTCGAAAATTGAAAAGTTTTTTGAATTTTATCAACTTTGGCAAGGATTTACGGCAGAATTTTATTTATAACGTTTTTTCTGTGCTAAAGTATTTAAAGTATATTTAATTATGCGTTAAATAAGCTTTTTTTTAATTGCAACAATTAAAGAAAGCGAAAAACAGAAAGTACTGTTTTGCTATTCTTTATTGCTTAAATAAAATACTGCGTTAGTAAATACAAAAAGTTCTATAATTAATATGAACTTTAATTATTCCAAAATTCTGTTGCAGAAAATTTCTCATTCATTATTTCTTATTTAAACAATACAATTTTTAATTCTTAATTTAAATTGTTATACTTCAAAAGTTTTATCAATACAAATTTTAATTTTTCCAAACTTTAAATATTTCCAACAAAATGTCGACAAATTTTTAACTTTAAGTATTTTAAACTTTTATATATTCAAAGTCTTAACATTTATATTTAACTTTTTTTAAATACCTAATTATTTTAATTTTTTACATTTACAAATTAAAAAGTTTAAACTTTTATTTATACCTTTTATATTTATATCTACGATTTTACATTGTCTTAAACTTTAATTAGTATAGGAACTACATTATATAAAATTTTTTTTTGTATGTTAAGACTTCAATAAGTCCAAATTTTGAAAATAATAATTTTGACTACAATTTGCATCAATGAAAAGTGGGACTAATGGAATTTAAAATTAAATGATATTTAGATTTAAAAAAAAAGTTTAAATTGTGAGCAGTTAAAATGTTTAGTTATAACATTCAGGATTATTAAAACAAGATTGATTAAAATTTAGATAATTAAAGCCTTAATCATTAAAAATTTGAATGAGTTGTTGTTTGCATCAAAGAAACTTTAGATTAGAAATTGTAGTAATTTATTGATATTATGATAAAATAAAGATTCGTTTGAATAAGTATAAATTAAAACTTTTATTTATCAATTGAAATTGAAATTTAGTTGAAATTTCAATAAATTAAAACTTAAATATATGCTTAACTATTAATTTGGATTTCCATTACTAAATACTTATTTCGAAATTTTAAAAGTAGTTAAATTGATTTAATCAAAATAGTTTCTAATTTTAATTGATCTCTTTTATCTAATTTTTAATTACATAGGAATTAAATAAGTTTAATAATAATTTGCTCATACAATAAAAAAGGAGCATTTTGAGGTCTAGAATATATACATTTCTTTAAAGAAGTTTAATTTACGAGGTTTCTTTTAATATAAAAATAATGTTAGAAGCTTTGAAACAAAAACATTTTCAATCATTAAGAAATGAAAAAAATTATTTTTCAAAGGTATTTAAGACACTTACAAAATATTTAAAAATAGTGCTTGTTTTCTTTTCAATGATATAATAATTGATGATATTTCCTTATTTATTATTATTACAATACTTATTATTTTATTTTTATAATAAAAGGCAATTAATAATTATATATTATTATTATTATATTAATTTTGAGGACACTTTTCACACTTTTTTTAGTCTCCTACTACGCTTCGAAGCCTGTTAAGGTCCGATTAAAAGTAATTTTTTGTTTCATTTTTTGCAACACAGTGTAATGAATTAATTTTTAAAATCCGAAAAGGTGAGTTAAAAGAAGTTTTTAAAATATAAATTGTAGGAGATATAATACTTTCAATTTTGATGTTACATTTTCTGAATTATTTTATATCTCGGTCAATTTTGAACCAATTTTGATAATTCACCCACCAATTTCTTTATAAAATAGGGTATTTTCAGAAAAATATAGAGCTAAAAAAAATTTATTATTTAGACAGAAAAAAAGTGAAAATAAAATTTTATTTACTCTTTTTTTTTCTTCAATTTCGACCCTTTTTCTTTCTTTTTTTCTTTTTTAAAAATATTCCCCTTTATTTCATCTTTATTTTTAAACAAATATTATCCTGGAGAATTTATTAGATTTTGAGATACCGTTTTTTTAGTATCATCAAATCAAAGAAAAACTGTACGTAGATTTATGTTTTTACATTCATTTGTTTTTAAACATTTTTTTAAATTAGGAGCTATTTACTCTCAAGCCTTTTTTTCAATTTCTCTATTAAATAAAGTAAAAACCCAATAAAAATGTTATTCTATTAATAGATTTAGAAATAGTTTTTAATTTTAAATAAAAATAAAAACATTTAATTAAAAATTAGTTTCAATTTTTTTCAATTTTCAAAATTATTTTCTTTAATATTAAAATATAATCTCCTTTTTTCAATTATTGTTCAATTATTTTCTTTAATGTTTAATTCCATTTTTCAATTTTTTTTCCATTCTTTAGTTTTCAATTGTTTTCTTCTATAAATATTAATTAATTCTCGCCTTTTTCAATTACTTTTTTTTCAGTTATTAAGTAGATTCTTTAAATATCAATTCCATTCTTCAATTTTGAATTTCTTTTTTCATTTTTCAATTCTTTTTTTCCATTTTAATTATTTTTATCGATTTTTAATCCAGTTGTTAAATGGGCAATTATTTCCAACAATTATTCCTATAATTTTCTGAATTTTTCTATTTCCAATTATTTTCTTTGCATCTGAAATTTCTTGTTTATTCACATGTATAACTAAATTTATCTGTTTCTCAAAGTCAGCCAAAAAATTCAAAAGAAAACGTTAAAAAAAGAGTTTTTTGAACGTTTCGACAGACAATGCTGTCCTCATCAGAACTTATAAAAAGATTTTTTTAAAAAAATGTAAATGGAAAAGTCATAAATATAAAATTGTTAAAATTTTTTTATACTTGAAAGAGTCATAAGTCAACAATACAGTGTCTAACAGATAACTACTAATAGTTATAATAATTTTTCCTGTTTATTGTTTTTATTTATTTTTTCTCAGTTGTCTCTTAATCCAGTCATTTTTTGAATTTTGTTTTCAATTGACAATTATTTTTGTCTTCTTTCACATGTTTTCCTTAATTTTCAATTATTCTCGTCATTTTTCAACTGTTTCTTTCAATTATGATTAATTATTTCCTAGAATTTTTTTTTCAGTTTGCAATTTTTATCTTAAAATTTTATAAATTTTTTTTGATTTTTTAAAATATTTTGTGGGGTTGTATATTAATCCAGCTATTTTTTAAAATTTGTTTTCAATTGGCAATTAGTTTTGTTATTTTGTAATTTCTTTTTCCAATTTTCAATTATTTTTTCAAATTTTCAATTTTTTTTATATTTAAATTTTTAATTTTTACTCCAGCTTTCCATTATTTGTGTCAGTGTTCAATTATTTACTTCACATTTTAATGATTTCGTTAATATCTCAATTATCGTACTCAAAATGTTATTTTTTTTACACCAGTCTCAAATAATTTTTTTATTCTTTAATTACTTTCACGTATTTTTAAATAATTTTGAAACTCTTAAATTATGTTCTTCAAATTTCAATTATTTCGTTCAAATTTTTGTCTTTATTTTTTGATTTTTAATCAATTTTCCATTTAGTTTTGTTATTTTACAATTTTTTTTCAAATTTGAATTATTTTTGTCATTTTTAAATTATTTTCTTTAAAATTTAATTAATTTCTTCATATTATTATTATTATCATTTATTATGAAATAAATAAATATTTAAGTTTCTTTGATACTAGCTAAAAATTCGCGCGCGCAAGAATTGTTTTTTTCATTGTCTAGTATAGTTTCAATACAAAAAATAAACTGAATTTATTTAGATTAAATTAATTATACTATCAATTTAAATTTTGTGAATCAATTTTTATTTATTAAAATGTGTTATAAATTAATAAACAGAAAGATGTTTAAGAGAATAACTGCGATTTTCTTCCAAAGTTGAAAAAAAAGTTTTTATAATACATTATAAAAAGTTAGAATATTTTTTTAAATAGTTTTTTGAACAAAATATTTTTATTAAGGGCATGTGATGGATAATGACGTCACTGGTATAGGAAAAATTTGTCCGTAAACTTTCTTTTAAAATAATAAATATTTTGACACCAAACTTTGTAGAATTACTTAAAATATCATTAGAAAGGTCTCTCTGACCCAAGTTTGTTTAAATTTTGTCTTAAAACTAATTTGTTTAATTTTTTTTAACATCAGCTAATTTTTTAAAAAGTTAACTTTAAGGCAAAATTTAAACAAAAACTTAGGCCAGAGAAACCTTCTGAATGATATTTTAAGTAATTATACAAAGTTTGGTGTCAAAATATTTATTATTTTAAGAGAAAGTTTACGGACAAATTTTGCCAATACTAATGACGTCATTCTCCATCACATGCCCTTAATACAATTAATACAATTTTCTATATAAATTTCATTTATTCCAAACTTCTATTGATGAGAAATCTTTATTTTTAATTTTATTTAAACAATTCGAAACAAACATTCAAAACAAACCATTCTCCAAAATTTGAAATTTCTATCTATATAAACTTAATTTTTCCAAATTAAAAAATTCATAATTTCTATTAATTCAAATTTAAATTATTTCAAACTTAAATTATAATCAAAATTGCAATATAATTGCAATATATATTAAATAGTATACACTCTAAAAACAAGTGTCTCGAAAGTGTCTTAAACTATGATATTATAGTATCTTTATTGAATCTGAGGCACAAAAAGTGTCTTAAAATGAGGTACGTAGGAATTATGAATTATTCAAATTTGAATAATAATAAACTTTAATTATTATTTAAAACTTTTAATGGTTCAATTTTTAATTAATTCATGTTGAAATTATTATAAACTTATAAATATTTTTTAATTTTAACAATGCATATTAAAAACTATTAATTTCAACTTATAGAAATTTGGAAATATATGTTAAATATATATTACCAATATATATGTTACGGTAAAAGTACAAAATTGGTAAATGTGCACATTTACCGGTAAATGTACACATTCACCAATTTAGTTAGTGAATGTGAGAAATTTTTTACCGGTGTTCGTACATTTACCGTAACATATATATATCCAATATATATTATCAGATTAAATTTTGTGAATTAATTTTGATTTATTAAAATTTGTTACAAATTAATAAATAGAAAGACATTTTAAAAAATAAACCAGATTTTCTCCCCCAGTTAAAAAAAAAAATTTTAGTGTGTTACAAAAAGGAAGAATATTTCTTTTTCAATAGTTTTTTGAACAAAATATATTTAAACTTCTGTGCAACCTTAATTTATTCCAAACATCTTTTGATAATAAAAATTCCTTATTCTTAAAATTTCTTTACGAAATTCAATTAGTAACAAACCAATCTTCAAAATTTCTATCAATATTTTTCATTTTTCCAAATAAAAAAATTCTCAACTTCTATCGATTTAAATTAAAATTATTTCACACTTGAAATAATCAAAATTGAAATATAACCAAAGTTAAGTGATTTATAACTCATTTTTACTTAAATCCATGGCAATAATTATTCCAATGTTTAACCTTTACAAATTAAATTAAATTAAAAATTTTATACTTGATTTTATTAATACGAATTTAAATTGCTTAATAATTAGTATATGAACTATGAATTATTCAAATTTTAATAATAATAATAAACTTGAATTATTTAAAACTTTTAATTGGTCGTATTTGATCAATTCATGCTAGAATTATTATAATCCTTAAATATTTTTAAATTTTAGCAATGCATATTTTAGGTGTTTCAAACTTAAACCCATAGAATTATAAAAATTTATAGAAATTTAGAAATTTTAAATCGATTCAAACTTTAATTTAATTCAAAATTTAATCAATTAAATCTAAATTCTTTTATTTATTCAAACTTCTATTAATAGTTATTTTTCTTTAATTTTATGTAGTTATTTTAAGTATTTAATTTTTATGGTCAGTGTTTTTTTTTGTGAAAATTTTGGGCTTAGCAAATCTGTAATATAGTAAAAACTATATTACAGTCAATCTGATTTTTTGCTCTTCCAATTGAACTGACTAAAATTATAATTGATCCTAATTTGAAACCTATAATAAAATTAGAAATGAAATAAGTTTAATAATTTACCAATAAAAATAAGCATTTTGAGATAAAAAGTACAACATTTATTTGGAGATATTTAATTTGGTACGTATTTTTATTTAAAATAGAGAAGAAAGTTTTAAATTAAAAAAAAATAAAGAAAATGATTAAAAGATGAATAAATTAGATATAAAAAAGGCATTTAAAAGTTTTAAAAAATATTTAAATGCAGTGCTCGCTTTTTTCCAATTATATCATGATATTTTATTCTTTATTCTTATTTATATTGTATTTTTTAGACGTAATTAAAAGAACAAAATATTATTATGAAGATTGTTCATATATTATTATAAATTATAATATGAAATATTCATTAATTTTCATATTATGTTTAAAGTGTTTTGAATCTTTATTAAAATCTGTAAAGTAGTTGTAAATAAGACACGTTTGTATTGTAATACATTATTATCATTGGAAATAAAATATATAAATTTGTCAATTGATTTAAAATTTAAATTCAGGAAAATGAATAATTAAATAAATAAAATTAGAAATTTTAATATAAAAATACATTTTTTCAAAAGTTATTGATTTAAAACAAAAAACATCTATTGTGCCAAACGTCAGGTGTGGGCAGAACGAAAGAATGAAAGAATGGAAGAATGAAACAATGAAGTTTGCGATTATTATTATTAATTTTCGAATTATTCTTTTCAAGTTTCACTTAATTTCTTTAACTTACAATTATGTTCCTCAAACTTTTAATACTTTTCTCAATTTTTCATCTAATATTGTTTATGGGCGATTCTTCCGTAACTGCCCTACTTGGCGGCGTTGAAAAAATACACCTAAATTAAAAATATATTCTGAAATGTATTAGTGAATTTTAAAGGTATATATGAGAGTAACTGAAAACCAAATATACATAAATATATATATTATAACTTTTATTATATTGCATTATAACTGCTGAAATTTCAGCTCCGTGGTGTGTCTCTTTTGCAAAATGTTAACTTTAATTTAATAATTTTCGGTGAAAATATTATTATTATAACTCAGCCTTTTTCAAGCATGAAGTGTCTATATTTATGAACAATTTAGGTTTATATTGAACTTCATAATACCTTTTTCATACTTAGAATCTGTAAAAATATTTTGTCCCTCAATTTTTCCAATTTTTTAACGCAATCTGTAGACTTATAATTAAGGTGTCATGTGTTTCGTTATTACGCCTTCTAATAAGTTAAATCTCAAGTTAGATCCATTAGCACTAAATCACATTTGGAAAAAGTTTAAAAAAAAATTATTTTTGTGAAAATCGCATGGGTACAAAAAAAGCGTTCAGTTCCATGTCATTACTATTATATTACTGTAACAACTACTTGATAGTATTGTTACCATTTTTTTAAAGTTTTCATGTGAAACAAGCGATCTGCAAAAGGAATAGATTTATTTTGCAATATTGTAGAAGTGAGGTTAGAATAAATGTCAAATTTCAGCTCCATGGTATCACGTAAAATTTCAGCCCCATGGCCTATATGAAGTGTTCAGTGCGCTTCATGCAGAGAAACTTTTTTGTCTGTGGTGGTTATTTTAAAATATTATTCTATAAAGTAGTTTAGCAATGCCGGATTACACTGCTCGATATCCATTTCAAATTATCCAAAAAATAAAACGAAATATGCATTATTAAATATTGTATTTGCTGTTCTTTTATAAAATTTTATATATGTTAACTAATATCTAAAATACTGTTAGAATATTAAATAATTTATAAATTTATTATTTATTTTCGTTTTAGCAAAATATCAAGAAGAAATTTTTATTTTGTACAATATATTGACAATAAAAGGATGCGGTTCAGCTCCACATGCAGCCAATTTTAAAAAATTTGCTTTACGACAGCTTTCATTTATTTATGTCATTATTCAATTGGTTGATTGAATTGGCTACGAAAACAATGAATTTTTGTTTGAAAATTGGCCTGAAATTTTTCCGAAAATTTGTTCTGGAAAACCTGGAAAAGTCATAGAATTTTTAATCCAGACTTCTGCAGCAATCATGAATTAATGAATAATTACATTATTTTTTCAGGTGATATGGGTTTGCATCCTCTGTCGAAAAAAGCAGGAACTGTTGTCGAAAACGGGACAATGGATGACGAAGACGAATCTTGGTCCGGCGGACAATGCGATGCTGAGAAGAATGCAGGAGGATATGCAGGGTGGAGTTTCCCCGGGACATCAGGAGCAAATTCAGGATAAAAGACCAAAATTGGAGAGGGCTCACAGTGCCGCCGAAAAAGAAAATTTACCATTGCTTCAGCGAAGTGCAAGTGTACTCAGGAAGCAGTATTCGCAACAAGAAACGGTAAAGAAAAGAAGAGAAAAAAAAAAATGAAGTCAAGGTATAAAAATAGCAATTGTATTTGCATTTATACTTTTATTTTATAGGCAACTGGGAGGCGTATGTCTACGAGTGATAGTGGGGTGGAAATGTCAGTTTCACCTCATTCGAGAAGCTTACCGACTCCACACGTAGTCAGTTCTTTTCAATCGCAACCGACACCAAGGCATCCTGGCGCTTTTCCTGAGGATGATCCCAGTCTATATCGTGGCGAACTCGACGGTCTCATGAGGGAATATCAAAGACAACAGAACATCTATCAAATGGTACGAGACTCCTTTTCTTTTTAAAAATTCAATACTGCCCTAATTTACATTCGTATTTTATAAAGTTATGATGATTTTTTTCACCCTTTGTTTTATATACATGGGTGATTCTACACAAAAGTGGCAGAAAGTAGCTCTCTCTTTTTGCGTGGTAATTTTTTAAATTTGATATTTTAACGGATTGGTTGAATAATTATTTAGGATTTTCTTTATTTATGGTTTTCGATCCTAATTTTGGTGCTTTTCAGAATCTTGATTTTTTAAAATGAGATTTTTGTTGTAAAATAACTATTGTCTGTATCTAGATTCTGAAGAGGATCGAAATAATAATGAATTAATATATATTTGTTTCAAACAAAATGTTATTTGGCAACTGTGAAATGTTATTTAGTACAATTAATTTAAATTGTGAAAAAGAAAAATATATGAATATCAAAAATTTTCTTTAGTAGAGCTTTAAATAAATATTTTATTCACTTGTGTAGAATAATGTTTTTTGTTAGAAATTTTTACTTTATAAATCAATTTCAATTCTTAAATTTCAAGTAGGTATAAATCAATTTTTTAATAAAGCCTACACAAATAACTTTTTAATTAAAAAAATTTGTAATACTTATCGTAAATTACCAATTTCTTAATAATCGTATATTGTATTTTTTTAATGGTTAGGGGTCATCCATAAACCACGAAGTTCTTTAGGGGGGAGGGGGGGGGGTCAAGCTAGAAGCTACTCTAAGAGGAAAAAATGGCGCTAATGTATGGAAAATTATTATTAAATTATTATTAATGAGACGCGTATAAAAATGTTTTATAAAAAGAATATTTAAAAAATATTAATCTGTCAAAATTGACTACTTTGTGTAGAATTACCCATATATTTATTTATTTTTTATACACTCTTGATTAAAAGTTAAATAATTTCTACTAAATAAATTTGTAAAAAGCATGTAAATTTAAATTCTCTGTCTTTGATTTTTGGAAAATTAAGGACGTCCAACCCCTTGACATAACCTCAAACTGTAAAATGGTTTTTTATCTCAGTTCAGCAAATTTTGAAAAGTTCATTTGTAAAATTAATAGAAAATTCAGTCAAAATTTGTTATCAAATAATAATATTTTAAAAACAGGACAAAATGTTAAATAATTATTATTTGTTTATAAATTTAAAAAAAAAAGATTTTTCTAAAAATTATATAACTGGATCTTTCAAAATTTGGTGTAATCTAATTTAATCATAATTTTAGACTCTGTTGAAAAGCACTTTTAGTTTAAGATTATGTAAAAGGGTTAATTTATAAAAAATTAAATTTTTTCAAGTTTTGTGAAAAATTGTTTTTGAAAGAACAAGTTTATTATTTGCCGAACAGTTTTTGTTACTTTTCAAATTGAATATTTAAAACAAATATGTTGTTTTTTTTAATCTTAAAGATTTATAGAATCGTTGTTTACAATCATAGAGGTAAAATTTACTTTGTTAATTTTTTTTTCCAATTTTTAATAAATAAAAGTAAATATATGTTAATATTTTTACATTTTAGACTTTTAATTATTAATAGAAAAAGTGTGTTGTTTTTTTAAATTTTAAAGGGGGGGGGGGTGTGAATATATTATTATTTAATATATTTATAATTATTTTATGCATAGCTACATTACTTATTTACAAGTATTTATGCACCTATTACTTATTTACTTTATGATTATATAATTTTACTCTTTCATCTATTTTCATTTTCTGCATGTGTATCCTTAAAAAATATTTATGTTCTGCTTTTAGCACCTCTTCAATAAAAAATAATTTATTATATAATAATTTTATTTTGGTCGAATTATAATTCTATTTAAGAAAAATAAATTTTAAAAAATCATATCTAATAATATTTCATTTAATAAGGAAGGTGCAAATATCTGATAGATATACGAACAGTTTATAAATTTATTTATAGATTGTTTATTATTATGTTTATTAACTTTAAATTTACATTTTTTTTGTTGGAAACATTCGAATTTGCATGAAATTGACTTAAAATTGCTGAGAATTCATTTATATATTTCATGTTCATATATTTTACTTTAGTAATTATATTTCGTTCATCCTCGAAAAGCTAGTAGTAAAAATGATTTTGGTCAGACAGTAGAAATGAAGCAAAAGGTATTGAACTCATTTGTACTTATTTTTGGGTAGAGTTTTAAAGTCATCTAATATTAATAATTTGCGTGAAAAATACGTTTGCAAATAATTGAGAATTTTTTATCAATGTCTAATTGTTTTATTTTTTAAAATAAACTCTGTGTGTATTGTTTCAATGTTTCATTGTATCATACAATTTCATCTTTATTATTTTCATAAAACTCATTTTCTGGAAGTAAAAAAAATGTACAATTGGTACTTTCAGAAATTTTATAAAATATTTATTTTTTCATAGTGAGAAATAGATGTTGTTGGGTACGGTTAAGATGGTTAAATTTACCATTAATATGGTAGCCAATACCATCTAAATAGTTTCTAGTATCATCTTAATGATATTGGGCCGCATGATTAAGTTTCAAAATTCATTGTTTAGAGTTTTCTTTTTATAGAATTTTTCCGAATTTTAATTTTTTGATTTAACATAAAACTGAATTTTTAGAAAATCGATTTTATATTTAACAGAATTCAAATTTAATTTACATTTAACTTCATATTTTTAAAAATTCGAATTCAACCGAATTTTCACTTAACCGGAATTTAAATGAGTAGAATTTTTAAGTGCCAGAGTATCTATTTGAGCGAATTTTTATTTACGAAAATTGATTGTGTTCAATAAAAATTTTGTTAAATTCAAATTCTTTGAAATAAAAAGTAGAAACACGAATTGACAAAAATTGGCAAATATTCTTAAAAAATTAGACAAAAACCTTCTTTAGAGGATTCAAAATAGTAAAAATTGTGGAAGGAGATTTTTAAAAATTTGCATTTTTTCGAAAATAAACATTTTAAACTGGTGCAAATTTTAATTTTTTTTATTTTTGACATTATAAGATAATTTTATATGCCCAAATCAAGCTAAAAGAAAATTGGCACCTCTAGGCGTTATAAATTTGGATGGGTTAAAATTTCACCGGTGCTTCCACTTCACGAATAAACTAAAATAATTTTGAGAGAATTTAAAAAATTAAATTGATTGATTTTTTAAAATTGCTCAAAATGTATGCTTATTTGCCTACCCCCTTTAGCATCGGAAACCACGCTTACAACTTATCTCCTAATTTTAAATAAAAAAATTGATAATTTTTTTTAACAAATAAACTAAAAAATTTTTTCGAGTATTTTCCATTTTTAAAAATTGCACAGAATGTACTTCTATCTACCTTATCCCCTTGCGCATAAAAAATAATCCTTTAGCATCATTCCCTAAACACAATTTCATAAAAATTGACAAATATTTTTAAAGAAATAGACATACTGTTAAGAACGATACACAAGGTTTAAAAATTGCTAAGGTTTAATACCTATCGAACTTACCCTACCAACATCAAAAATCACCCTTCAATTTCATCGTCTAATATTGATTCCAAAAAATTAACATTTTTTTAAACAAAACATTTTTTTAATGTTAAAGGGGGCAAGGTAGATAGAAATACATTCAGAGTAATTTTTGAAGCAGGAAAATTCCCTCAAAATTTTTTCAGTTTATTTGTTTAATAAAAAATTGTCTACTTTTTAATATAATGATAAGGGGTGATTTAAAAGAGTGATTTTTGATGCTAAAGGTGGTAAGATGTCAATAAATTCGGAGCGATTTATAAAGCCGATGAACTTCCTTAAAATTGTTTAGTTTATGTTTAATAAAAAATTGTTCACTTCTAAGAATAAAGATTGAGGGATGATTTCAAAGGGTGGTTTTAAATAATAAAAAGGGTAATATGCTAAAGAGGTAGATGGGAATATATTCTGAGCGATTAGCCCGGAGGGATTCCTCAAAATTGTTTAGTTTATTTGTTTAGTAAAACATTGTCCGTTTTTCTGATTAATGATCAAGTGCTTAATGATTTCAATGTGTGATTTTTGATGCTAAAGGGGATAAGGTAGATAGAAATACATTCAGAGTAATTTTTGAAGCCGAGGAAATTTCTTTGAAATTGTTTACTTTATTTGTTTAATAAAAAATTGTTCGCTTTTATGATTAATGATTAAATGATAATTTTAAAGGGTGGTTTTCAATGATAAAAAGGGTAAGATGCTAAAGAGGTAGACGGAAATATATTCTAGCGATTTTTAGAGCCCCGGTAAATTTCTCAAAATTGTTAAGTTTATTTGTTTAGTAAATATTGTCCGTTTTTATGATTAATGATCAAGTGATGATTTCAATGTGTGATTTTTGATGCTGAAGGAGATAAGGTAGATAGAAATACATTCAGAGTAATTTTTGAAACCGAGAAAATTCCTCAAAGTTGTTTAGTTTATTTGTTTAATCAAATATTGTCCGATTTTATCATTATTCATTAAGGGATGATTTCAAAGGGTGGTTTTTGAAAAAAAGAAGTAGATTGGATTACATTCTGGGCCATTTTTGAAGCCGTGGAATTTCCTTAAAATTGTTTAGTTTATTTGTCTAGTAAAAAATGTCCGCTTTTATGATTAATTAATGATTAAGGGATGATTTCAAAGTGTGGTTTTTGATGCTGAAGGGGGTAAAGTAGATACAAATACTTAAATTCAGAGTAATTTTTAAAACCAAGGATATTTCTCAAAATTGTTAAGTTTATTTGTTTAATAAAAAATTGTGCTATTTTATGATGAATGATTAAGGGATGATTTCGAAGGGTGGTTATCATTGCTAAAAAGAATAAAATGCGAGAGAGGTAGATAAGAATATATTTTGAGAGATTTTTAAAGCCGGAGAAATTCCTCAAAACTTGTTTAGTTTATTTGTTTAATAAAAATTGTCCATTTTGTAGATTAATGATTAAGGGATGATTTCAAAGGGTGTTTTTTGAAAAAAAAGAGGTAGATGAGCATTTCCATGGTAAGTGATCATGGAAATTTTCTTCTGTTATGGGATTTAGATCAAACTTCGCTTACTTGTAGTCCTTGATGTAACTAAAAAAATTGTAAAGCTTCTTTTAAAAAATATTAATAAATGTAGGAGATATTCAACTTTGAAATTTTTGAACTTTTTATTTTTGAGACCACATATCTTTTGAATGATAAGAGAAATAAGGATCAATTTTTTTTTAATTGTTCGTAAATAGACACACTTTTTACTAAATTAAGTTTAAAACAATATTAATTTAAAGTTTTGTTGATATTAAAAAAAAAGTATTGTTTTCTGTTTTTTGAAAAATCTCCAATTTTTATTTCGTTAATATTTTTTGTAGTGATGTAATGTACTTACCTCAAGATACCCTGTGAGTTTCAAAATGGGATGAGCATAACTTTCAAAGAAATAAATAAAAATGTATTACAAGTAACGTTAAATCTGTATGATTCGAACGTTGTTATTTTCGAGTGATTCTCATTTGTTATTTTTTTTAATTGATTTAGTGAAGATTTAGCCTTATTTGTCATACATTTTTATTCATTCCGTCGAAAGTTATGCTCATCCCATGTTGAAACTCACAGGGTATCTTGAGGTAAGTACATTACATCACTACAAAAAATATTAACGAAATAAAAATTGGAGATTTTTCAAAAAACAGAAAACAATAATTTTTCTTTTAATATCAACAAAACTTTAAATTAATATTGTTTTAAACTTAATTTAGTAAAAAGTGTGTCTATTTACGAACAATTTAAAAAAAAATTGACCCTTATATCTTTTATCATTCAAAAGTTATGTGGTCTCAAAAATAAAAAGCTCAAAAATTTCAAAGTTGAATATCTCCTACATTTATTAATATTTTTTAAAAGAAGCTTTACAATTTTTTTAGTTATATCAAGGACTACAAATAAGCGAAGTTTGATCTAAATCCCATAACATAAAATATTTCCATGATCACTTACCATGGAAATGCTCAGATGAGAATATAATCTGGACTATTATTAAAACCGGGTAATTTCCTTAAAATTGTTTAGTTTATTTGTTTAAACTTTATTTTAAAGTTTATTTTTATTTTATTTTTTTTAACTATTGGTCCGCTTTTATGATTAATGATTAGGGATGATTTCAAAGGGTGGTTTTTGATGCTGAAGGGTGTAAGGTAGATAGAAATACATTTAGAGCAATTTTTGCAGCTGTGAAATTCTCTCAAAATTTGTTTAGTTTATTTGTTTAATAAAAATTGTCCGTTTTTTGGAATAATGATTAAAGGATGATTTCAATGGGTGGTTTTTGATGCTGAAGGTGGTAAGGTCGATTATATTCTCAGTGATTTTTAAAGCCGAAAAACTCTTAAAATTTATTTAGTTTATTTGAGAGTATTGCTAAAGAATGTATTGAAATTCATTCTGAGAGATTTTTAAACCCAGGGAAGTCTCCCCGAATTGTTTAGTTTATTTGTTTAATAAAAAATTGTCCACTTTATAGAATTAATGATTATGGGAAGATTTTAAAGGATGGTTTTTTATGCTATTAGGGGTAAGTTTTATTGGTATTTAATCTCAGTATCTTTTAAAGTTTGTGAATCCTCTAAAAAATGCTTCTGTCTACTTGTTTGTAACAATATTTGTCAATTTTTATAAATTCTTGTTAAGGGGACAATTTTGAAGAGTCGTTTCTTATTATAATGTTTGGTTATTTTTTTCAATTCGAATAACTATTTTATTTAATTCTTGTACTTATTTAGACTACGATATTTTTTTCAGTTCGAATAACCATTTTATTTATATCTCGTACTTATTTAGACTACAATATTTTCTCAATTCGAATAACTATTTTATTTAAATCTCGTAGTTATTTAGACTACTATTAATTTTTCGTTTATATTTCGCACAATTTTTATATATTTTTGAGGGATTATGCGTGATATTAATATATTATTCAACCTTTAGGTAGAAATAAAAACACCATACATAAAAAAATTGATGTTTTGACGAAAATTTTGAGCTATAACAAAGTCTTTTATCTAAAAAATTAAAATGCCCCGGGGGGTGGCCAAATCGAGAAATAATGCCCCTAATATAATTAAAATTGCATTTGGAATTAAGGATTTTGATGAAGTGGAAATTTTTTTTAAAGGAACAGAATTCCGATGTGGCGATGATGGCCTATGGTCACCCGGTTGAACAAAGTCCTCGACCTACGATTCATCCATCCCAGCAACATTCAGTTCATTCGACACAAGGTGCACATCCCTCTCAGCCATGTCCACCATCAGCTGGTGTTCAAGGTCCTCTTCAGCAACAAAGAAGCTTCAGCAGCAGCGAGGAGGAGAGAAGTACCCCCGAGTGTGCTAGTGACGAGCCGGACGAGTCAGAAAAGGGTGAGTCAACTTTTCATTTTAATGAGCGCGTCGGCCAACTACCACTCATTTTGAACGCGACTAATAACTTCCCTTTGTTTACTATTAAATCTTGAACTCACTTTTCAAGTGGTTCTTCAAAACTAGACTCAAACTAGCGAGTCCCAACCTTTTTTATTTCAATTGACTCGTCTCGGTCGAAACGTCCGTTTTCTGTCAACTTGTAAGCTCATGTTTTCATTAAGTTGAAATAATTAATTATTAATAATTATTAAATTAATTAGCGGAGACGGCCCAATAGTAAATAACTAGCCACTTATTTCTTATGAGTATTTTAGTAATACGATAAAATCAAAAATTAACCTCCTATTAACAGTAGATAATCGTTTCCTATTAAAAGAATATAAATTGTGCTTTCTACAGTCGTTTAACAATTCTTTGATGAGTATTTTTCAAAATAAAATCAATTTTTCAAGACAAAGGTTGTTTATTCTTTAATAATTAAGTGAAATATTAGAAATACCAGGAACCTTGTCAGCTTGTCACTTTTGATACACGCCTAACCAAACCTACGTAACCTAGGAACTAAGATGGCGGGAATTTTGAAACGAAGAAAATACAAATCAAATAAATTCCTGTAGGCGAGAGTCGGCCAAAATGCCTATAGTAAAGTTTAGAGCAAAAAAAAAAGTATTTAATTATAGTTTTGAAAAATATAAACCATCAAATATTTAGAAAACATCCTTTAAGAATATAATAAGGTAGTCATTTTAAGTGTTTATTTCAGAAAAAATAGAAAAAAGAATTATTTAAATATTGATGTCAAAATTCGCCATTTTGACACAGGACTGGGCAAATCGCCTGTGCACAAAAATATGGAAAAATTTGAATAAAAGTAAAAAATTTTTTTTTATATATTTTCTATAATCAATTATCTTGTTTATATTAAAAAAAGAACTAGCTGTCAATACAAAAATATAATCTTTTTGTCATAAAACTAAAATTTTAATCCAAAGCAGTCCGACAAAAAATGAAAATAAAGTCTATAACAAATAAATAAAGCTTCTACAATTATAAAAAATCATATAAAAGTAAATTAAACACTATAATAAATTACAAAAATACCTGCTCGATTGAAAACTGCGTGAGTTTTAGGAAGAAAACGAAAATTTTGGCATTCAATGCCAAATGTGACAAGTTAATACGCCATGATTCTTTATAGTCACGTGACAACACGTATCTTTCGTAATCTTATGTATTTTTTCTGCGCATGCGCACTTCTTTTGATTCATCCCGCGCTTATTTAAAATCATGTTTTAAAAATATATTAAAAATGATTCTTCAATGCATAATTATTATAATTATTATTAATATAAATGCAATAATTAATATAATTAATTTGTTAAAACACTGATTTTTTATACAGAAGCAGTAACAACTTGATATTTAGTTTCTACATCAAAATATACGTGTAACCCGAGAGATTTTCCGTATCATACGTATCTTGTTTAGAAGTTTTACAGCATATAGGCAATTTAACCAAGGCAATTTAGCCAAAAACACACGATGTAGTTAAACTAATTATTTTCATTTTAGAACTCATTTTTATAAATTAAGTCAAAGTGATTAGATAGCTAAATATTCAAGGATTAATTTAAAAAAAAAATTATGTACGTATGTGAGATAGAAGTGCATGTTTTCTAATCTTTAAAAATGAAAAAATTATCGTTGGAAAGCATCATTTTCACAATTCTTTAATAAATTATTTAATAATAAACTGATAAACATGAAACTTTACAGAAATCATCTTCACCTTAATATACTTCATAATTAAAAACATTTATGATTTATATTTATTTTTGGCCAAGTTATGAACCATTGCCAATTTACCCAATTAGGCATTTTGGCCGACTCTCCCCTATCTATAAAATCTATTGTGTATTAATTTATTTATATAAACATAGATGTTTTCAACATTTTGTTTATTGATAATAAATTGATTCTTGTTAGCGTTTATAGAAGTATTCAAACTAAATAAAAACGTATCTGAAGAAAATACTATCAGAACATAACCTCAAATTCTGACAGTTTTATAATGGATTATCCGGATTATCTTTTAATCTTTTTTATAGTGTCAATAGTGCCAAAAGAAAATCTTTTGGTTATTTACTTTTGGATTTTATACTGTTTCATAAAAAGTTTTTAAATATTCATAAATAAAGAAAATTAAGAATTCGTGGCTGCATATATTATTTTGTAAGTCTTAAATTTTGATAATAACTCACTTATGGGCCCTATAAATTTTTTTTTTTTATAAAAATCATAAATATATTTCAGGATAAATTTTTTGAGTACTCAAAAGGGGTTTTTTTCATTTCTGTACTGCAATATTCATATTATTTAAAAAGAGCATTGTTAAGTTATCTTATTTTATTCATACAATTTTATTATAATTAGCTAATTTTAAAACCACGATTTACAAAATTTAAATTATCTACTATAGGGCGATCTCCCCTAATTTAAAACCAATTAACGAAAAAATTCGCATTTTGTCTTTTTCTGAATCTGTCAGATATTCAATATTTGGATTGACAAATTTTTGGATACTACGGATGTTTAAATACAATCTATCATAAATCCGAATTTTTAATTACTAGACTTTTTAGGCCAGTTAATTCATATTTAATATAATTTTCTTTTTACAGAATTTATTTTTATTCAACCTTTTTATTTAGTTAAAATAAAAGTTAAATTAGAATTTAAGCGAATTTTCATTCAGCTGAACTTACATTTAACAGAATTTTAAGAGAAAGATTTTTTAAATTTCAGAATATCCATTTCACCGAATTGATATTTAGTTAAATTTTTAAAATGCCGAAGCTTTATTTTTCGAAATGTCATTTTAGTGCGAATTTTAAAATTAATCAATTTTCTTGATAATTGAATTGGCTAAATTAAAAATTCGGTCGAGTGTTATTTCGAGCATTTGCAATTTCGTACAAATCAACCTTCGGCGTTTTAAGAATTCTATTAAATATCAAATTCGTGCAGATCAAAGTTCGAACAAATGAAAATTCGCTCAAATGAATATTCTGTCATTTAAAATTTCTACTCGCCGAAAATTCTGTTAAATGAGAATTTTGCTAAATTAAATTTGATTCAATTGTAATTCTTTTAAATAAAAAGTCGACTAAAAATAAACTCGGTAAAATTAAAATTCTGTTAATAAACGAATTCGGAGACCAAAAAGTTCTGTTAAGTAAAAATTCGGATTGATTTAATTTCGGTTGAAAATAAAATCGAAAAATTCGAATTTAACAAAAAGGAAATTATATGGAATGGAATTTTATGAAATGAAAATTCTAGATCGAACTAAAAAACACAGAAATAATGAAAAAAATGTATTGATCATTAATACAATGGGCTTAAAAGTTAAACTAAAAAACGGATATTTTGTCCAAAACGGGTATCAGAAAAGTAAAAACTAAATAAGTTTTTCTTCTTTGAAAAATTTTAGTTTTAAAACAATTATATTGAAAAAATCGTAGGTTTAAAAAAATTTCAATCTTGCCGAAGCAAATTAAAACCGTGGAATGCTTTAGAAATTCTGCGTGGCAGCAAAGTAAACTTATTTCTTATAAAAAATCTTAAAATGTTTAACTTACAAAATAAAGGTTTTTTAATTTTAAAACAATGTTCTCATGAGCTCTTTTTATTTTGTTACAAATAAATTATTTGTGAGAAGAATATAAAGTACCAAAAAGCTTTAAATATTTTCTTATTCAACTTTGTTACAAAAATAAAGTTATAGTACTGTAACATAGTACAAAAGTTATTAAAAACTAATTTAAAAATCATTATAAACTATTGTAAAAATGATTAAAAAAAAACTATTGTAAAAAATATTTAAAAATATTATAAAAATTACTATTTATAATTTTATAAATTTATTAAACTAAAAGTGTGATAGTTTTTTTTCATTTTCTTTTAATATTGAAATTACGACTTGAAAAATCGAGTATCTCCTTTCGCACAAAGTGCTAAAAGCAACCGACTTTTTTCTGCTTTTTTCTCTTTAGAAAACAGAATATTCTTTAGATTTTATCATCGCGCTCGTAAGTTTATAGTAAAATAGGTAAACTTTTTTAGTTTACAATGAATGGAAGTAAAAGAATTATAAAACTGAATTAAATGTATCTTAATTTTTATAACATAATGATTAAAAAGTAAATAGTGCCAAAAGAAACTTCAAACATTCAATTATCAAATCTTAGAGATTTGACAGTCGTTACCCAGATTTCAATTTTGAATTTTTATGGTAATTGAAATTAAACATGATTAACATTTAAGGAGGAATATTTTACCCTATATTCTCGTATATTTAAAAAAAAAAGCTAACTACAAACATTTTTGTGGAAAGGTGAACAATTTTTTTATTATATTTTGATCAATTTGAAGTTGCCTTTGAATAAAGGCAAAAAAAATTGATCTTTTCTTAAATTGTTTTAAAATTTTTAGTCTTATTACAACTATTGTTTTACTTGAGAGGTTAAAATTTTGTTAAATTTTGTTAAATTCTTTTAAAAATAATATAAATTATAATAATTATAAGATGAAAATGTAAATTTGTATTCTGAACGAATTACTATTTATTGTACATTTTTATTTAATATTCTTTTTTATTTACTTTTTATTTACTTACATTTCGAATTTATCAATCAGACGAATAAATAAGTATAGAAAAAAAATATCAATTTCACTCAGTCCAATTAAACAAATAATGCTTTTTTATCGTTTCAACAGCCCTCATCAGAATTTGAATTATTAATAAATTTCATTTTCTGATGAGGCCATAACATTGCTATCGAAACATTAAAAAAGTATCATGTTTCATTTATACCTCAATGAAATTGATATTCTTCTTTTGCAATTAAAACAATAAATATATTAAAAGAAAAATATTTAAATACTGTATAAAATATTTATTAAAAAAAAAGTATAAACTTAAAATCATCAAGTTAGTGCTATAAAAAAATTGATATTTTAAGAACCACGTCTGCTGTCCTTTGCGGTAAAGGGCTAAAGAAAGGGGAGCGCAATTAAGTGAACTTTAACGATTTTCTCATTAATGATTGAAATAGGGGTGACTTGTTAATACGTCAAAGCAACTATTTTCCATGATAATTGAATATTCGAAGTTTAGTTTTGAATTTTTATTATTTTTTTTTTTTATAAAAACAAAAAAAAATTTCTTAATATCTGGTTTTTACGCATCACGTTAATACTGTTTGTTGCTGATAAAGCAGGGAATATGTATGATGCTCATGGTTGATTAGGTACGTGATTTAACGAACCATGATAAACTGATTGAACCAGGTGCGCATCGAGGAAAGTGTAAAGGAACAGAAATAACCGTGTTTTCCCTTTTGTTCTGCACTCTGATGACAGACATTAGACGAGAAGGTCAGCAAGAATTTCTATCTCGTGACCCCTTTTACTATAGCGTCTTCTAATTTTGCCGTTAAACTGCAATTGTCACAATTTATTTCTCTTGATTGTCGAGAATACACGGAAAAAAGAGATATAGCAATTTTATTACTAAACGTGTTTTAGTAGGCAAAAATTTAGTCGTAATTATTTTAAATTTTGTAACTGTTACGTGACAGCGTTTAGTTTTTTATCGTTTATGTTAAAAAACAGTATAATAGATCTCCAGTGGTGTAACTATTAAGGGGCAAAGTCGGCCAGTTCCCGGGGCCCTAAAGTCAACCCTAATAAACCTTTTTTTTTAGGACAAAATTTATAAAGTTTAACAATTAAGAAAAATTGCAAAAAATAATTGAAATTAAACAAAATAATTGCAAATTTGGCAAATTAATTGAAAAAAAAAGGAAATCAATTAAAATTTGGGGAAAGTAATTTAGAAAATCATAGAAATGTTTTAAAAATAAAGAAAATAACTTAAATTTGAGAAAATTACTTGAGAATTTTAAAAATAAATTGACGAAAATTTAATAATAAAAAATTAGGGAAAATAAATGAAAATACAAAAAAATGGTTGAAAATTGAGATAAAAAATATATAATTGAAAAAATTACATAATATATTTTAAATAAAGGAAAGTTAAGAAAATTTCAGGAAAATACTTAAAACTTTCAGAAGTTCATTGAAAAAAAAAGAAAATAATTAAAAATTAGTGGAAATAAATGGAACAAGATAAACGTAATTTAAAATTGAAAAAATAATATAAATCATATAATTAATTAAAAATTGAATAAAAAAATTGCAATGTCAGATAAATAGTTAAAAAATGCTGAAAATAATATAAGGCTGAGAAAAAAAATTGAAATTTTAGATAAATAATTTAAAGTTTATAAATTTATGCCTAAATAATGGAAAGAATTAGAAACTAAAAATTTAGTAAATTAATTGAAAAATAATGAAATTATTAAAAGATGGAGAGAATAATTGCAAAATAATGAAAAGAAATGAAAATTGAACAAAATAATTAAAAATTGATATATATATTTGAAAGTTCAATTAATTAACTCAGAAATTATTAAAACAAATCAAAATAATTGGACATTGAAGAAAATAATTAAAATTTTAGAAAAATAATGAAAATATTAAAAGATGGAGAAAATAGTTGCAAAATAATGAAAAGAAATGAAAATTGAACAAAATAATTAAAAATTGATATATATGTTTGAAAGCTCAGTTAATTAACTCAGAAAGTATTAAATCGCAGAAGTATCCAAAAATTACATAATATATTTTAAATGAAGGAAAGTTAAGAAAATTTCAGGAAAATACTTAAAACTTTCAGTAGTTCATTAAAAAAAAAAGAAAATAATGAAAAATTAGTGGAAATAAATGGAACAAGATAAACATAATTTAAAATTGAAGAGAATAATTTTTAATTAAACAGAAATAATTAAAAACTTTTTGGAAATTACGAAAAAGAACGAAAGTAATTGAAAATTGAAGAAAATAATGTAAATCATATAATTAATTAAAAATTGAATGAAATAATTGCAATGTCAGATAAATAGTTAACAAATTTTAAAATTAAAAAAGAAATGAAAAAAATTCTAAAATTGAAAAATATAAATTATGGCATATAGATAATTAAAAAATGATGTTCAAATTGAAACTTGAAGAAACTAATTGAAATATGATACAAACAATGATAATTTGTATAAAATAAACCATATTTGAGTGAAATAATTGAAAAATTACAGAATTTTTATTTAAATAAAAAAAAGTAATTAAAGTTTGAGAAAATTACATAAATATCTTAGAAATCAATTGAAAGAAATGAGAAAACTAAAAATTGGAGAAAAAATCGAAGGAAACTAAAAATAAATGAAATTTACGATAATTAATCAAAAAAATTTGGTAATTATAAAAACAAATGAAAATAATTAAAAACTAAAGAAAATAATTGAAGTTTTAGAAAAAAACATAAAAATTTTAGAAAATGAGAATAATAATTAACATTCGAGAGAAATAACTGAAAAATTATAAAATTAACACAAAATTGGAAAAATAATTGAAATATGCTGCAAATAATTTAAGATTGGGAAAAATAATTGAAATATGATGAAAATGATTTAAATGTGGAAGATTGAAAACAGTAAATAAAATTAGAGAGAAATAATTGAAAAAAGCATAGAATATATGTTTAAAAAAAGAAACTAATTGCAAAATTAATTAAAATTTTAATTAAAGAGAATAATTTAAAATGCACAGAAATAATCGAAAATTGATGAAAAGAATTATTGAAATTTCAAATAAATAACTGAAATTTTTTAAAATTGAGCCAAAAAAATGAAAATTCAAAATCGGAAAAAATAATATAAAATTGTAGAATTTGATTTTAAGCGAAAGAAAATAATTGAAATATCGTTAAAAAAATTCATAATTGCAGACAATAATCTAAATTTGCGTTATTAACTGAAAATTTATGAAATTCTTTGAAAAATATTAAAAGATGGAGAAAATAATTGCAAAATAATGAAAAGATATGAAAATTGAACAAAATAATTGAAAATTGAGATATATATTTGAAAGTTCAAAAAATTAACTAAGAAATTATTAAAACAAATCAAAATAATTGAACATTGAAGAAAATAATTGGAATTTTAGAAAAATACTTAAATTACTTAGAAAATAATTTTAGAAAATGAGAATAATAATTAAGAATCGAGAAAAATAATAAAAAAATTACAAAATTAATTAAAATTTGAAAAAAATAATTGAAATATGCTGAAAATAATTTAAGGTTGAGAAAAAAATGGAAATATGATGAAAATAATTGAAATGTCAGATAAATAATTGAAACTTTTGAAATTTATGCCTAAATAATGAAAATAATTAGAAATTGAGGAAAATAATAGAAAAATTGCAGAACTTATTTATAAGAAAAAAGACAATAGTTGAAAAATCTTTTAAAACATGGAAACTTGATGACAATAATTTAAATTTGAAGTAATAACTAAAAATTAAGTAAACTAATTGAGAAATAATGAAATAATTAAAAGATGGAGAAAATAATTTCAAAATATTGAAAAGAAATAAAAATTGAACAAAATAATTGAAAGTTGAGATATATATATTTGAAAGTTCAGGAAATTAATTCAGAAATTGTGAAAAATAAAAATAACTGGACATTCCAGAAAATGAGAATAATAGTTAATAATCGATGAAATAAACTAAAAAATTATAAAATTATTTCAAAATTGAAAAAAATAATTGCAATATTCTGAAAACAATTTAAGGTTGAGAAAAAAAATTGAAATATGATGAAAATTATTCAAATATATGAAAAATTGAAGACGGTAATTAAAATTTGACAAAAATAATTGAAAAAACCATAAAATATATGTTTAAAAAAAGAATATAATTACAATGTTACTAAAATTTTTTTAATTAAAGATAATAATTAAAAAATCGCAGAATTAATCGAAAATTACTGAAAATAATTGAAATTTCAGATAAATAATCGAAATTTTTGAGAATTATGCTTAAATAATGAAAATAATTTTATAATCGTTTAAAACATGGAGAATTGATGTCAATAATCTAAATTTAAGTTAATAACTGAAAATTTAGGAAACTATTTAAAAAATAATGAAAATATTAAAAGATGTAGAAAATAATTGCAAAATAATGAAAAGAAATGAAAATTGAACAAAATAATAATTATAAAATGAGAATAACTAAAAATTAGAGAAAAGACTGGAAAAATGCTAAAAATAATTGAAATTTACGATAATTTATAAAATTTGTTGGAAATTATGGAAACAAATCAAAATAATTTAATATTGAAGAGAATAATAGAAATTTGAGAAAATTACTTGAAAACATTTTTGAAATTAATTTTAGAAAATGAGAAAAACTTAAAATTGGAGAAAAGTCTGGAAGAAAGCTAAAAATAATTGAAATTTACGATAATTAATAAAAAAAAATTTTGAAATTCTGATAACAAATGCAAATAATTAGAAATGGAAGAAAATATTTGAATTTTCAGAAAAATACTTAAAATTTTTAGAAAATAATTTTAGAAAACGAGAATAATAATTAACAATCGAGAAAAATAATTGAAAAATGATAAGATTAATTCAAAATTGAAAAAAATAATTGAAATAATCTGAAAATAATTTAAGATTGAGAAAGAAAATTGAATTATGATGAAAATAATTTAAATATGAAAAATTGGAAACATTCAATAAAAGTTGAGAGAAATAACTGAAAAAATCATAGAGTATATGTTAAAAAAAAAAATAATAATTACAAAATTACTTAAAACATTTTAATTAAAAGAATCGCAGAAATAAAAAAAATTGATGAAAATAACTGCAATATCGGATAAATAATTGAAATTTTTAAAAGTAATGACAAAATAATGAATATAATTATAAATTGATGAAAATCAAGAAACATTGCAGAATTTATTCTTAAGGGCATGTGATGGAGAATGACGTCACGAGTATAGGCAAAATTTGTCCGTAAACTTTCTCTTAAAATAATAAATATTTTGACACCAAACTTTGTAGAATTACTTAAAATATCATTAAGAAGGTCTCTCAGACCCAAGTTTGTCTAATTTTTTCCTTATAGTTAACTTTTTAAAAAATTACCTGATTTTCGGAAAATCAAAAAAATTAGTTTCAAGACAAAATTTAGACAAACTTGGGTCTAAGAGACCTTCTTAATGATATTTTAAGTTATTCTACAAAGTTTGATATCAAAATATATTTTTTTTAAGAGAAAGTTTACGGACAAATTTTGTCTATACTCGTGACGTCATTCTCCATCACATGCCCTTAAGCAAAAGAAAATTATTAAAAAAATCGTGATATAACGGAAAAGTGATGACAATAATCTAAATTTGAGATAATAACTGAAAATTTAGGAAATTAATTGCATGTGTATATATTTTAAACTCCTTCAGAAACCATAATAAATTTTTAAAGCATTTTTCCAAACTTTTTTTTTACACAAATGACATTCAAAAACCAGCACAAAATAAAATAACAGGGACTAACTTCACTTCAGACTTTAAAACGTGGACAGAAAAAGATGAATAAATATAAATACATACTAACTAACTTCAGGAGTTTACGGAGATTATTATTATTTAATTGTTCAATTATTTTTTTAAATTTTTAACTCAATTTTTCAGTTTTTAATTGTTCTCTTCTATATTAGTTATTTCTCATCTTTTTTCAATTACTTTTTTTCAATTTTTAAGGATATTCTTTAAATTTCAATTCCATTCTTTAATTTTTAATTGCTTCCTTCAATTTTCAATTTATTTTTTTAATTTTAGTTATTTTTTTCGATTTTCAATCCAATTATTAAATGTGCAATTATTTCCAACAATTATTTCTATAATTTTCTTTAAATTTAATATTAGGTGTTTAGTTTATTCAATTATTTTTTTCAGTTGTCTAAGAATTTTATCATTTTTCGAATTTTGTTTTCAATTGACAAATATTTTTGTCATTTTTCAAGTATTTTCTTAAATTTTTCAACTTTTTCCTTCAACTATTAATTATTTTCATCAATTTTCAATTATTTCCTACAATTTTTTTCAATTTTCAATTATTATCTTAAAATTTTATAATTATTCTTTGATTTTTTAAATTATTTTGTTCGGTTGTGTATTAATCTAGCAGGGTGTCTACTAACCGGGAAAACCGGGAAATAACTGGGAATTTAAACTGACCGGGAAAAACCGGGAATTAACCGGGAATTTTCCGTCAAACCGGGAATTTTTTTCTGGGCTTATAAATTTGACTCATATATCAATTTTTTTTATAAATAAAGATGGTTACTTTATGCATTTTGAAACAATTATTAGGCATTTAAATTTTGTGTAATTATGCGACAATTATGCAATTGAAAAATAAAAAAATATACATTAAGAATTTTAAAATAATATAATATATTCTCATAAAATGTAGTTGTTTGTCTACTATCTTTTTTTTTAACGCTAGCAATACCACAGAAACAATGAACGACATTAATAGACAATTCTATTGTGTACTTTCAATTATCAATTATTTTAATCAATTTCAATTATTTTTTTCGATATTCAATAATTCTCGGTTTTTTTCAATATTCTTTTTCAAATATCGATTACGTTGAAACTTTAATTCAATTCTTCAATTATTCAACTATTTTCAGAAATTTACAATTATTTTCTTCAACTCTTAATTATTCTCTTCAATTTCCAATTATTTTCTACAATTCTCAATTATTTTATTCAATTTTGAATTATTTTCATTAATTTCAAATTATTTCTTCATTTCACAATTATATTCTTCAATTTTCTACTATTTTCTTCAATTTTCAATTATTTTCATTAATTTCTAATTAATTTTTTCAATTCTGAAATATTTTCTACGATTTTCAAGTATTTTAATCAATTTTTAATTATTTTCTTCAACTCTAAATTCTTTTTTTCAATTGCCAAATATTTCATTCAATTTTCAATTATTTTCTTCAATTTTCAATTATATTCATCAATTTTTTATTATTTTCTTCAGATCTCAATTGATCCTAAAAATTTTCAATTATTTAATTCTATATTCAATAATTCTCAACTGTTTTAAACTATTTTTTTCAATTATCATTTATTTATTTCACATCTCAATAACTCCTCCAATTTTCAATAATTTTCTTCTATAATCAATAATTGTCGGCTTTTTTCAATATCAATAATTTTTTTTCAATTATCAATTTTGTTTTTGAAACTTTAATTCAATTCAACATTTATTATTAAACAATTTTCATAAAATCACAATTATTTTCTTCAATTTCAGGTTATTTTCTACAATTTTTAATTAATTTCTTCAAATTACAATTACATTCTTCATTTTTTATTGTTTTCTTCAAATTTTATAATTCCTGGGTTGTTCAATTTCTTTTTTCTTCAATTATCACTTATTTTCTTCTACTTTCAATCCAATTGTTCAATTCTTTAATTATTTTCTTTAATTCTCAATTATAATTTTCGACATTCAATTCCATTCTTTAATTTTCAATTGTTTTTTTTTAATATTCAATAACTCTAGGCTTTTTACAATGATTTTTTTTTAAATTTTCAATTATTTTCTTCAAATCCCAATTTTTGTCAATTTCCAATTATTTTTTATATTTCTTTCAGTTTCTCAAATTCCTTCAATTTTCAATTTCTTCTCAATTTTCTTCAATATTTAACAATTCTCAGCTTTTTTAAATTATATTTTTCTTTCAATTTTTATTTAAATTGAGAATTTTTAAATTATTTTTATCAATTCGCAATTATTTCCGTCGATTTCTAAATTTTTCTGCTGTTTCCAAATATTGTATTTAATTTTTAAGTATTTTCTTCAATTTTCAATTATTTTCTTTAACTTTTAATTATTTTGTTCAATTTTCAATTGTTTGTTTCAATATTCAGTAATCTCGACTTTTTTCAATTATTTTTTCTTCAATTATAACTTATTTTCTTCTACTTTCAATCCAATTGTTCAATTCTTTAATTATTTTCTTTAATTCTCAATTATAATTTTCTTCAATATTTAACAATTCTCAGGTTCTTTAAATTATGTTTTTCTTTTAATTTTAATTTAAATTGATAATTTTTAAATTATTTTTATCAATTCGCAATTATTTCCGTCGATTTCTAAATCTTTCTGTTGTTTTTAAATATTGCCTTCAATTTTTAAGTACTTTCTTCAATTTTTAATTATTTTCTTTAATTTTTAATTATTTTGTTCAATTTTTAATTGTTTGTTTCAATATTCAGTAATCTCCACTTTTTTCAATAATTTTTTTTCAATTATCAGTTATTTAATTTAAGTTTCAAAACCTCCTTTAATTTTCAATAATTTTCTTCTATTTTCAATTTAATTGTTCAATTATTTTTTTCAATTCTCAATTAATTTCTTGAAATAACAATTCTATTCTTTAATTTTTAATGTTTTCTTTAATATTAAATCATTCCTGGCATTTTCCATTTTTTTTAATTATAAATTATTTTCTTCTTTTTTCAATCCAATTGTTCAGTAATTTTCTTTAATTCTCAATTATTGTATTCGAATTTTAAATTTTATTTCTTCAATTTTGAATTATTAACTTAGAGTTTGAATTATTTTTTTTTGCTTTTTTATCCAGTTGACCAATTTTCAATTATTGTTTAATTGTCGATTAATTTGTTCTTTTTTTGAATTTTGTTTCTAATTGTGAAATATCTTCGTCATTGTTCAATTATTTCTTTCCATTATTAATTATTTCTTTTTATTATTAATTATTTCTTTTTATTATTGATTCTTTCTTTTAATTCTTAATTATTATTTTTTGTAAAGTTTAATATTTAATTCTTTAATTCTCAATTATTTTCTTTGAATTCCAATTATTTTCTTCAACTATCAACTGTTATCTTCAATTTTTGTAGCTATTTGTATGTCTATTTATACTTAAAATAAATTTTAAGTTAAAAAGAGAAAACACCGGGAAATAACCGGGAATTTGACGTCAAACGTGAAATTTTTTTCTGGGATAATAAATTCTTTTCAATTTCCAATTGTTTTCTTCAATTTCCAATTATTTTCTACAATTCTCAATTATTTTCTTCCATTTGGAATTATTTTTATTAATTTAAAATTATTTCTTCATTTCTCAGTTATTTTCTTCGATTTTCTACTATTTTCTTCAGTTGCCAATTATTTTCTTCAATTTTCATCAATTTTTAAATTATTTATTTAATTCTGAAATATTTTCTACGATTTTCAATTATTTTAATCAATTTTTAATTATTTTCTTCAACTATAAATTACTTTTTTTGAATTGCCAATTATTTAATTAATAATTAATAATTTTCAATTATTTTCTTTAATTTTTAATTATTTTCTTCAGATCTTAACTATTTCCTTCAATTTTTAATTCAATATTCAATAATTCTCGACTTTTTTTAACAATTTTTTTTTCAATTATCAATAATGTTTTTAAAACTTAAATTCAATTCATAAATTATTATTCAACAATTTTCATAAAATCACATTTTCTTTAATTTCAAATTGTATTCTACAATTTTCAATTAATTTTTTCAAATTACAATTACTTTCCTAATTTTTTATTGTTTTTTTTCAAATTCTATAATTCCTGGGTTATTCAATTTCTTTTTTCTTCAATTATCACTTATTTTCTTCTACTTTCAATCCCATTCTTCAATTCTTGAATTATTTCTTTAATTCTGAATTATAATTTTCGACATTCAATTCCATTCTTTAATTTTCAATTGTTTTTTTTTAATATTCAATAACTCTAGGCTTTTTACAATGATTTTTTTTTAAATTTTCAATTATTTTCTTCAAATCCCAATTTTTTTCAATTTCCAATTATTTTTTATATTTCTTTCAGTTTCTCAAATTCCTTCAATTTTCAATTTCTTCTCAATTTTCTTCAATATTTAACAATTCTCAGCTTTTTTAAATTATATTTTTCTTTCAATTTTTATTTAAATTGAGAATTTTTAAATTATTTTTATCAATTCGCATTTATTTCCGTCGATTTCTAAATTTTTCTGCTGTTTCCAAATATTGTATTTAATTTTTGAGTACTTTCTTCAATTTTTAATTATTTTGTTCAATTTTCAATTATTTTCTTTAATTTTTAATTATTTTGTTCAATTTTCAATTGTTTGTTTCAATATTCAGTAATCTCGACTTTTTTCAATTATTTTTTTTTTCAATTATCAGTTATTTATTTCATGTTTTAAAACCTTCTTCAATTTTCAATAATTTTCTTCTATTTTCAATTTAATTGTTCAATTGTTTAATTATGTTTTTTAATTCTCAATTAATTTCTTTAAATAACAATTCTATTCTTCAATTTTTAATGGTTTCTTCAATATTAAATAATTTCTGTTATTTTCCATTTTTTTTTAATTTTAAATTATTTTCTTCTTTTTTCAGTCCAATTGTTCAGCAATTTTCTTTAATTCTCAATTATTGTACTCGAATTTCAATTTTATTTCTCAATTTACAATTATTTTATTTTAATACTCAATAATTCTGTGTTTTTCTGATTTCAATTTGATTATTTAATTTCCAATTTATATCTTTAGCTTTGAACTATTAACATAAATTTTAAATTATTTTTTTGGATTTTCTATCTAGTTGACCAATTTTCAATTATATTTTTTGAATTTAATAATCATTGTTCAATTGTAGATTAATATTTACTTTTTTTAAAATTTTGTTTCTAATTGTCAAATATCTTTGTCATTGTTCAATTATTTCTTTCTATTATTAATTATTTCTTTTTATTATTGATTGTTTCTTTTAACTCTTAATTATTATTTTTTGTAAAGTTTAATATTTAATTCTTCAATTCTCAATTATTTTCTTTGAATTTCAATTATTTGCTTTAATTATCAACTGTTATCTTCAATTTTTGTAGCTATTTGTAGGTCTATTTATACTTAAAATAAATTTTAAATTAACATGAGAAAAAAGCGGGAAAAACCGGGAAATGACCGGGAATTTTGTGGGACGAAATTAGTAGACAACCCGTTTTCGTTATTTTGTAATTTTGTTTCAATTATCAATTATTTTTTCAAATTTTAATTTGATTTTTAAGTTTACAATTAATTGCAGCAATTTTTTTTAATTTTCTTCAATTTCAATTATTATTTTTTCCTTTTTTTAATCCAGTTGTTCAATTTGCAATTATTTCTTTTTTGGTTAAAAAAAAAAGGAAAGAAAAACAATATTCAAATCTAATTGACAAGGAATTTTTTTTTTTTTTTGTTGATAAATGGTCGAGAGACTCTGCATGAGGTGACGCACCGATCTTATTTCAAGGAATCGCATAGCATCCTACGGGATTTCTCTGGTTCTGTTCTCCCGGTTCTGTCGTTGCATTGATCCCTGGCTCCTTCACCTCCTTTCCCTTCTCTTCCTTTGAGCCTTCCAGCCATCTCTCTATCCACGCGCACTGCCCACGCGTTTTGTGTGACGTCACCTAGCCAACACGTGGGCGAATTCAAACATCCCTTCTAGTTTTCCACAAATCCCTCTCGATTTTCACCATCAATTTATCTATTCAGCATCGTTTGCTACAAAATCAAAACGCCCCAACGACATCAAATTAGTCATTTTTATAAATAGTATACTCTCATTTAGGACAGTGCCATTAGTCAACATTTTTTTATCGTTTTTATCAGTGACTGATTTTCTGCTTTGAGATTTTTATTTAGTTATTTGATACCTAACTCCTTATCTTATGTGGGTGGATATAAAATAATCGTCAATTATTTGTGCTTACTAACTTTATTAATTGAAATGAAATCCTTGAAACGTTGAATAACAATTTTTTTTAATACATTTTTTCCTTAAATAATTAATTAATAATTTTTACCTGGCAATTTTACTCTGTTTCTTTTTATAAGTGCGCATAGAATAACATGAAATTATTAAATTATTATTTACATATTAACCTTGTTAAGTTTACTATTTTTTATAGGACCTAAAAAGTGACTATAAAAGTACACCAAAAGGAATCGCTGATTAATTTTAAAATTTAAAATAGCTTTTTAGTAAATTTAATATAACAAAATTTGCATTGTTGTTGATCATTTAAAATTATAAATGTTTGCAAATTCAAATAATGGAAATTAGGAAATTAAAGAATATTTTATCGGAAAAATGACGAAAATAATTGACAGTTGAAAACAAAATTCGAAAAATGGATACACAATTACACAATTGAAAAGAATAGTTTGAGAAATTAAACAATAAATATTAAATTTAAACAAAATAGTTGAAAAATTGTAGGAATGACTCTTGGAAATAATTGCAAATTGATTGAATTGAAAATCGAATTGAAAATTGAAAAAAAATAATTGAAATTGAAGAAAATAATAAACAATTGAGGAAATAAATTGAAAATTTAAAAAATAAATTAAAAATTGAAAAAATAATTCATAATTGAAAAAAAAAAATTACAGAAATGACGAAAATAATTGACGATTGAGAATAAAATTCAAAAATTGGCTAGATTAATACACAACTAAACAAAATAATTTAAAAATCAAAGAATAATTGACGAATACAAAACATTTTCTTATATTTTTCTGCTCACCAATTAAATAAAAAAAAATTGTTTTACTATAATAATTATTTGTAATGGGCTCTCGCCCGTAAATATGTTCTAAATAAAAAAAATAATAATTAGAAAATTTTAGGATACTAATTGAAAATTGAAGGAAATAATTGAAAATTGCAAAAAATAATTAATAATTGAAGGAAATAGTTGAAAAATAACAAGAATAATTGAAAAATTGAAGAAAATATTTGAAAAATTACGAAAATAATTTGTCAATTGAAAACAAAATTCGAAAAATAACTAGATTAATAGACAACTGGAAAAAAGAATTCAAGAAATTAAACAACAAATATTCAATTTATAGAAAATAATTGCTAATTAAAAAATTAAGAAAATTTTAGGAATAACTGCTGGGAATATTTGCACATTTAACAGCTGGAATAAAAATCGAAAAAATATTTAAAATTGAATATAGCAATTAAAAATTGAAGAATGGAACTGACATTTAAAGAATATACTTAAATAAACTTAAAGATAATCGAAAAAGATAATAGAAAAAAGGCGTTAATGTTTTAATTAAAAAAAAAAAAAAAAAACATATTTATAAATTAAAAAGTGGAATTTAAATAGAAAAAAAAACTAAAAATTGAAGAGAATAGGTCTATAATTATATAATAGAATTTAAAATTTAAAAAAAAATATTAGTAAAAAAAATAATTGAAAAAACTCGAGAATTATTGAATATTAAGGAATTAATTGAAAATCGATAAAAATAATTGAAAATTATAGAAAATATTTAAGAATTGAAGAAAATAATTAAAAATTGAAGAAATAATTTGGAAATTAAAGAAATTTAATGGAAATTTCAAGAAAATAATTGATAATTAAAAGAATAATAACAATATGATGGAAGTAATTAAATATTGACGAAAATAATTAACTATTAAAAAAAATAATTAACAATTGAAAAAAAAATCGAAAAATGGTAAGAATAATCGGCATTTCAACAAAAAATTTCTTTAAATTAATGAATAATCACAAAATTGATCGAGAATTATAAATTGTCAATTAAAAACTGATATGAGAGTTATGGAAAAAAAAAAATTATAGAAAATAAATGAAAACTGAAGAAATCAATTTGAAAAGTTCAAGAAAACAATTGATAATTGAGAAAATGCAAGAATTATTAAGTATTTAATAAAATAATTGGAAAACAAAGAATAAAATTGAAAATTGAAGTAACGAAATAAGAATTGAAGAAAATAATAAAAAATTAAAGAAATACATTGAAAATTAAAGAATTAAATTGAAATTTTAAGAAAATATTTGATAATTGAAACAAAAATTCGAAATCTGATGAGAATAATCGGCAAAAAAAGAAAATAATTTAAAAAATTATAGAATATAGGTAATAAAATTTAAAGAGAATAATTATATACATTGAAAACTGTTGAAAATTATAGTATAGCCTAAAATTATAGATTTATTTATTAATGAAATTAAAATTATTTAAACTGATTTTTATAAATTTTAATCAATTTAAATGCATCTTTTAAAAAGTAACTGATTTAAAACAAAAAAAATATCGAAGTGACAAACCTTAGGTGTTGACAGAATGAAAAAATAAATGAAAGAATGTAGGAATCTTGTGGATTATTATTCTAGATTTTTTTAATAAAATAAATAAATAAATAATAAATAATAAATAATAATAATAATAAATAAAACAAAGTTAATAGTAATCAAAAAAATATTTATGCGATAAAAAAATTACTAGAAAATAAAGCAAAATTTCTAGAAAGTGAAGTAATAACTGTAAGTTGATTAAAAATAACCGGAAAAAAGTAAAAAAATAAAAATTAAAAGAAGCTAGAAAAGGAAGAAAGTTTATTTAAAAATAAGAATACAAAATTAAAGAAAAAAAAACTAAAAAAAGAAGATTAATTTCTTAAAAGGCGAAAAAACTATGTAGAAATTAATTTACAAAATAACTAGAATTTAATTAATTTTTCTATATAAAGCTTTAACGTTTCCTCATTTATTTATAAACTTCGAAAAAAAGATTGTTTATCCTTCTAAGATGTAGCCTTTCCAAAAATAATTGTTTTACTTTTTGTTTTTTTTTAATGTTCAGGATCAAATTTCTGAAAAAGTAATTGTGATTAAACTATATACATAATATAAAAAAAGATATTTTGAATTATTTGCAAAAACTGACTTCAGATTCTCAAATGACCCCATCAATCCAAAAATTTGTTAAAAACTATTATGCCATATTTTGAATTTGCATTCGTAAAAAGCGAAAATAAATTGACCCAATTTATTGTAAGTGGCGCCAAATATGAAATTAAGATACAAATATTATTATTTTAAATAGTAAACAAAGTTATAGGATAGGCGCTTTTAGAAAAGAGAATGTTTTAAAAGAATAAAATCACATTTTTATATTCTACGCCTGAAATTAATTTAATTAATTGAGCCTGTACGGTATTGAAATTTAATGGACAATTTAAATTAAGTGATTAACTTATTTCAACCTGAAAATGAAACTAGTTTATACTAAAAATTCTTCCTTTCCGTTAATTTCAACAGAGACAGACTTTTTTCAAATTAAAACTTTAATTCAGTTTTTAGCCTCTGTTGCTCTGTTTGGAAATCATTAAGCTGAAAACTCAGTTACGCTTAAATTACTTCTGATACAGTTAGCTAATTGGGCATTAGAATCTAGTTTTCCTAACACTGAATTTTAAAGCAGAGTGTCTGTAAAAAAAAAGAGCGCAAACTAAAAAAAAAAAGCAGCAATAAATTATCTTACTTTATTGACGCGCACACTCTTTCGTGTATACTCTTTAATTTATTTTAGCAATTGAAGTCAATATCTTTAATTAAATATTTAAATTTGATATTTCCACTTGAGGATATCAGAATTCTGTTAATTAAGTTTCTTGCAGCTTCAATTACAGAGTGCATTTAAACTTAGTACATGGAAATCTCAGAAGCGACGTTTGACTAACTTGACTGACGGGAAAGCAGCATTCGTAATTTAATTTAGTTTCGTTAATAATGATATCAAAATTGTGATGCGTATGAGTAAGAAACAAGATTATTGTAATGCTGACAACGCATCTAGTTATTCTAATTAGAGACTTTGTGCAAAAAGTAACTAGAGTTATGTTTAATTCAATGTTAATTCGAATAAATTGAATTTTTAATTGATTCAAATTTTAGTTGATCAAAATTAAAATTATAGTAAAATTTACAATCTGTGGAGATTTTAATATATATTTTAATTGTTCTAAAATTTAATCTGTCGAAATTTTAATAGATGTACTTTTTAATTGATCTAATTTTCAATAGATCGAAATTTTAAGTAAGACAAACTTTAATAGATCCGAGTAAAACCGATCGAATATCATTTTCTTAATTCATCCAAATTTAATTATAGATTTACATGTTACTTGATTTTTTATCGATGTAATTTCCAATAAATGATATTTTTAGTTGATCCATACTTTAATGTAACCAAATTTAAATTGATTATAACTTGAATTTATCTAAATTTGTATTGATCTAAAAATCAATACAACCGAATATCATGTAATAAAGATTTACATCGAACCAAATTTTAATTCAATAATATTTAATTGAGCTTACTTTTAATTGTTTCAAAGTTTAATCTTTTAAAATTTTAATAGATGTACTTATTAATTGGTTCAAATTTTAATCGACCGACTGCTAAGTTAATATAAATTTTAATTGATCTAAAAATCAATGCAACCTATTATATCATTGGGTCCACACCTGAAATTTGTCATCAGATAATGTTGTTTCTTTTAAAATATTAAATCATATTTCACCTTTTTAAAATGTTCTCAAATTTTAAATTTATAACAATTTAAATTTCTTCAAATTTCAGAATATGAACTTGCATTGATTAAAAGTTCAATTAATCCACTTTTAAAAAATACTAAATTTGAAGTAATTTAAAATTTTCTTCTTTTTTTAATAATTCTATTCTATTATGATTTCAATTACTTAAAATACAATTTTGTACTATTTTTATCATTTTTCAACTATTTTCTGCAATTCTTAATTATTTTAATTGTTTTTAAATTGTTTCCCTAAATCTTGAATTTACCTTCCTTAAATTGCAATTATTTTGTTTAATTTTCTCAACCTTTTTTTCAATTTTAATTATTTTTGCCTTGTCATTAAATCAATTTAATTATTTATTCTCAAATTTTATATTATTTATCGCCAATTTAATTAATTTGTTTAATTTACTATTACTTTTGTCATTTTGCAATTATTATTTTCAATTTTTAATAATTTTTATAATTTCTGGATTAATTTACTGAACTTTCAAATGTATATCTCAATTTTGAATTTTCATTTCTTTTTATTATTTTTCAATTATATTCTCCATCTTTTAATATTTTCATTATTTTTCAATTAATTTCCTAAATTTTCAGATGATATTTCAAATTTAGATTATTGTCTTCAATTTTCAAAACGATTTTTCAATTATCTTCTTTCGCTTAAAATCAAATTCTGTAATTTTATAGTATTTTCCCAATTTTTCTATTATTTTAATTATTTTAGCATAATTTTCAAAAGTTTCCATTATTCATCTGAAATTCCAATTCTTTTCATAAATTTTCGATTATTTATACGATTTTTTAATTATTCTCTTAAATGAAAATTTTTAAGTAATTTTGTAATTTTCTTTTTTAACATATTCTACGATTTTTTTAATTATTTCACTCAAATTTTATTTACTGTTTTCAATCTTTTATATTTTAATTAATTTTCTCAATCTTAAATTAGTTTCAGCATATTTTAATTATTTTTTCAATTTTGAATTAATTTTATCATTTTTCAATTATTTTCCTCAATTGTTAATTATTATTCTCAATTTCTTAAATTTTTAAATATTTTTTTAAAATTTCAATTATTTGCTTCAATTTTTAATTATTTCCATTTGTTTTCATAATTTCCAAACTTTTTTTTATTAATTATCGTAAATTTCATTTATTTTTAGCTTCCTTCAATTGTTTTCTGCATTTTTTTGTTTTCTCATTTTTTTTAATTGATTTCTAAGATCTTTATATAATTTTCTCAAACTTCAATTATTTTTTTTTTAAATTCTGTAATTTTTTTTTAATATTTCACTTAAATGTGATTTATTTTTTACAACTTATAATTATAAAAATTATTACATTCAATTTTTAATCATTTCCATAATTTCTGAACTATTTTCCTGAACTTTCATATATTCCAAATAATTATTTTGTTCAATTTTTATATTCTTTTTATTATTTTGCAATGATTTTCTTCATCTTTTAATATATTAATTATTTCTCAATTAATTTTCTAAATTTGCAGTTATTTTGGGACCGTATCATTTTGACACAAATTTTTTCGGGCAACTTGTTATATTGTACTCCTAAAGATAAATGTTATATTTTACTCCTTCTGAAATCAAAGATTTTTAAGTTTTAATTATTCAAGAATTGATTTTAATACATTAAATTAATATTAAAAGACTTAATTGATCCAGTAAGTTCAATTATTGAATATTTAAAACTTAAAAAACTTTGATTTCAGAAGGAGTAAAATATAACATTTATCTTCGGGAGTACAATATAACAAATTGCCTGAAAAATTTTGTGTCAAAATGATACAGGCCCAAAAATTTTGTGTCAAAATGATACAGGCCCGTTATTTTCACAAATTTAGATTATTGTTATCAATTTTCTATATTTTAAACGATTTTTCAATTACTTTCTTTTGCTTAAAAATGAATATTGCAATTTTTCTATTATTTTCTTCAATTTATAATTATTTTGTAATATTTTGGCATAACTTTCATATATTTCAATTATTTATCTAAAATTTTAAATATTTGCATCAATTTTCCCATTATTTCTGCGATTTTTTTAATACTTCTCTTTAATTACCATTTTTTAGGTAAATTTGTAATTATTTTATATCTATAAATATATATTTCATGATTCTTTCAATTATTTCCCTCAAATTTTATTTACTGCTATGAATTTTTCATATTTAAATTATTTTCATCATATTTTATATTTTATTTAAATATTTTTTTCTCAATCTTAAGTTATTTTCAGCATATTTTAATTATTTTTTTCAATTTTGAATTATTTTCCTCGATTGTTAATCATTATTATCATTTTCTCAAATTTATTATTTTCCAAGATTTTCAAGTATTTTTCTAAAATTACAATTATTTTCATCAAATTTCGATTATTTCTGCGATTTTTTAATAATTCTCTTTAATTTAAAATTTTTAAGTAATTTTATTATTATTTTATTTTATTTATGAAATTATTTTCATTCTTTAAACATATATTCTACGATTTTTTTAACTATTTCCCTCAAATTTTTGTCACTTTTTTCAATTATTTATATTTAATTTATTTTTATCATATTTCAATTTTTTTCTGAATATTAAACTACTTCCAGCATATTTCAATTCGTTTTTTCAATTCTGAATTAATTTTATCATTTTTCAATTATTTTTCTCGATTATTAACTATTGTTCTCATTTTCTAATATTATTTTTTAACATTTATAAGTATTTTTTTTAAAAATTATCCGAAATTTCAATTCTTTTCATCAATTTTCGTTATTTCTGCGATTTTTTAATTATTCTCTGTAATTAAAAAATTTTAAGTAATTTTGTAATTTTTTTTTAACATGTATTCTAAGATTTTTTCAATTATTCTCAAATTTTACATACTGTTTTCAATTTTTCATATTTAAATTATTTTTATCATATTTCAATTTTTCTTTCTCAAACTTAAATTTTTTTCAGCATATTTTGATTATTTTTTTCAATTTTTAATTATTTTCCACGATTGTTAATTATTATTATCAATTTCTAAAATTCTTTATTGTATAAGATACTTAAGTATTTTTCTAAAATTTCAATTATTTTCATCAAATTTCGATTATTTTTGAGATTTTTTTAATAATTCTCTTTAATTTAAAAATTTTAAGTAATTTTATTATTATTTTATTTTATTTATGAATTATTTTCATTCTTTAAACATATATTCTACGATTTTTTCAACTATTTCCCTCAAATTTTTTTCACTGTTTTCAATTTTTTATATTTAATTTATTTTTATCATATTTCAATTTTTTTCTGAATCTTAAACTACTTCCAGCATATTTCAATTCTGAATTAATTTTATCATTTTTCAATTATTTTTCTCGATTGTTAACTATTATTCTCATTTTCTAATATTATTTTTTAAGATTTTAAAGTATTTTTCTAAAAATTCAATTATTTTCTTCAAATTTTAATTATTTTTATTTGTTTTCTTAATTTCTAACTTTTTTTTTATTAATTATCGTAAATTTTAATTATTTTTAGTTCTCTGTAATTCTTTTATTCAATTTTTAATTATTCTCATTCTTTTCAATTAATTAAATCTCAAGAATGTCATTTATTTTTTACAACTTATCATTGTTTTTATCATATTTCAAATATTTTCTTCAAGTTTCAACTTTTAAAATCATTTTTCAATTTTTTTCCAAAATGTATCTCTTTTAATTTTCAATTTTTTTATTTGTTTTATAATTTCCAAAAGTTTAAATTATTAATCTGACATTTAAATTATTTCATTCAATTTTCAATTACTTTCGTTTTTTTCATAATTTCCAAACAGTTTTTAATTATATAATTTTTATTAAAAATTGCTCTCTTCAATTTTAAATTACGTTTATATTTTTTCATTTATTTTCTATAAGTTTTAATTATTTTCTTCTTTTTTTTCAAGGTACCTTTGAAAGTTTTAACTATTTTTCTGAATTATTCTTTAACTTTCCTTTATTTAAAATATATTATGTAATTTTCTCAATTATTTTCTCAAATTTTAATATTTTTTTTTTATTTTTTAATCATTAATTTTTTAATTAACAATTATTTTCTCTAATTTTTCATTATTCAACTGTTTAAATTTATTTTTAAAACTTTTCTATGATTTTTAAAATTATTTTCCCCAATTTTTAATTTATTTCATTATTTTTTTTCAATTAATTTACAAAATTTTGAATTATTTTGTTTAATTTTAACTACTGTTTGCAATTTTTTTCAGTTCTAAAATTTTATAATCTGAAATTAATTTAAAATAAGTAGCATTTGAAATTAATTAAAAACAATCATCATTTGAAATAAATTTGTATATTTCGATAAAAATCTTTGCTATTGAGTGAAAGAATTTTGTAGAAATATCCTGGAGATTTTTTTTTTTTAAATTCTACACGTCTGTTTTTGATTCAAAGTGTATAAATGCGCATAATCGATGGTGCATTCTGCATGCAACGAAGGTATGCGTGTATGCGGTAAGACTGTGATCGTGATACCAGTATCAAGAAATCCTAGTTCTTCCATTAAAATGCTAATAATGGCAATTATGAGTTTAGATCTCAGTCGTTTTTTCACTTTTCTACATTTTTACATTCCTAACTAGTGTAACATCATATATCAAATTCTAGTTAAACAACTGAACGTTCTACAAATTGATTAAAAAATTCCTTTATATTGAAAATAGAAAAATATAAATATATGTGAAAAAAGCAGTTAAAAAAGTCGATTGTTTCCACGGAAAAAAAAGTATTGACAACAATTTTGAATTGTTAATAAAACAAAATTGTTAATATAGCTCAAAGAATATCTTTTATTACCAGCAATTAATATTGACATAATTTTAATCGAATTAATTATGCTAATGATGAATTAAAATTTGATTAAAAAATCCACAATTTTCCGTTAAATTATGGAATCATGGATTCTTTCAACGTGGAAGATTTTCAGAACGCTATATTAATAAACTCCTTTTCTCCGAGTCTGCAAAGTATTGATTTACATTGAAATATAATTAATAATATAAAAGCGGATACTCATCGTCACTGGTCAGATACGTCATCAGGGACAAATTTAGATTTAAGAAACACGAAATTGACGTAATATTTACTGGGTATTGATTTATTCTGGGAGGTAATGAGTGTCATTTTTTTCTTTTATTATGCGGCGCCTTTTCTTTCTTTAAAAATAGTTTATAATCGTGAAATATCAACGACAGTCGAAAGGCGTTGTTGCTCCCATTTGTAGATGCACAATTACAATTAGAATAGAATTTAGTTTGTAGAAATTAAAGGTAAGTTGGTTACGGTATTAAAAATATATTAATTGTAAAATTGTACACGATAAGAAAGTTTATTAAGTATAAAAAGGAAGAAAAAAATATTCTGTAAATTGTACTACTGTGATACAATTCGAATATTAAAATAAAAAATGTCACCGAGTTTCTTGATGAGAATAAAATTCTTGATTTGCGCAATAATTGTTTTCTAAAATGATGCGTGCAGAACTTGTTGCTAAACTTTTTTATCGTTTATACACATTTTATAGGATTCCCTATAGAACCCCTTTAAATACGACTTGTGCAAGATTATAATGAGAATTTACAGGAACTCCTGACTTGCGTTATTTTTGTGGAATCCAAGAGACAAAACAGGAAAACTAATTAATGCCATACTGTTCTTTCGTGCATACATGGGTACCAGCTCTATATACTATCTTTTCTTTCGTTTTCAGGACACAAAGACAATCAGCCACAATTGTGTTTCATTTCACCTGATATATTTATTTGTCTTAAAGTTTTTAAATTTATTGTTCTTTAGAAACAATCCCTCTTTTGGAATTAACCAGGTCAATTTTCTTATTAACTTTTTCTTCAGTTTCATCATTCTTTTGAATTATCACTTTTTCTAGATTGTGCATGTTAGCATTCTTCAAGATGTTAAATATATTATACTTTGTGTTTGTTTGTCAGAAATTACAAGTTTCAATTCCAGTTGATTATGGTGTGTAATAATAGTATTATTGTTATTAATTTTTACTAAATATAATAATAATTATTATTTGTAACACAGGTACATAAAAAAAGAGTTTGGTCTAGGAACTTCATTAGTGAATTCCTAAATATTTTTCTCCGATAAATCCGATTTCGAAGTCAGAATAGGGGAATTGCTGAAAATTTTTGAGGCAATTAAATGCAAAAAGTGATTAAAAATATCAATTAAAAACAAAAGATAATTTTTTTGGCGGAGACACAAAGTTAGGGTGTTTCTAGGTATTTTTCTCGACTGAATAAAAATCCCAGTTAAAGTGGATTAGATTAAATTTTTGATTAATTTTTGACAATATTAAAAAACTGATCAACACGAAAAGAGACAAAACACAGGTTTATTTTATAGATTATCTTCAAAATTTTACTAAATCTGGTCATTCTGATTTTAGATTCAGATTCATTGGAGAAAAAATGTTAAAATACATTTCCGTAGTGTCCCGCAAAAAAATTGTTTTTTCTTAATTTGATGTTTTGAGCAATATTTTAAAAATTTTTCAAGGAATTTTAGCCAATATGACAATTTTGATTTTTGATTCGGGCTTAGCTAAGAAATTCTCAAAAGAAGAATAGGTACCTTTTTCACAGTGTAGCGAAATGTTCCGAAAAAAACTGTTTTTTTTTGTTGCAGTTTTTTTTAAGATTCTCTTAAAATTTTTAATTAATAAGGCAATTCTGATTTTAGATTGAAATTGAACAAAGAAAAATACATATAAATACACAATAGAAGAATAGAAAAAGAATCCCTTTGAAAAAAATTTTAAAAAATTTGTTTTTCAATTTTTTGAGATTATATACAAAATTTGAACTATTATGTCAATTTTAGTTGCGGATTCGGATTTATCTAACAAAAATATATAGAAATATAGTATTTTCATGGCTAAAAACTTTTTTGTCTGCCTGTGTAATTATTAACCATATAATAATAATTATTACTATTTTCAAGAAGGTTTATTTTTGTTAAGTTAACAATTACCTACTTTAATAACCGATATTAATTTCTCAATTTTCTTGTTTCTCTATTAACTAAAAAAAAGGTTGATCCTGGTTCTTTTTTGCCCCAAAAAAATTCAAATTTCTGAAACAGCGTGTGGTTATAATATTAAAATTCTTGCAGAAATAAAATACAAATTTGGAAATATATTTTTATTGAAAATTTTTGTCGACAGTTTTAAGTTCTTTTGTGGATAAAACTGAATAAATTTTAGGGGAAGATCCAAGAGATAAGACTGGGGAGAAAATGACTCGACGGGCCATGTCCAACGAGAGGATCAAGATGTTTTTTGAAGTAATTTTCAATAATTCCAGTGTCTCTCGAGGAGCTATATTATTCAACTATATATTTGTATATTTGTCCAGATTTGCGTGAGCGCATGCATGTGTGTGTTTACGACTCTGTCGATCAGTTTTCGTGTTTGATACACACGCCTTTGAATATAGTGGTATTAAAAACAAACAAACAAACAAAAAAAGAGACAAAAGAAAAAAAAAATTGGCGCAGCTGCTGACTGCGAATTTTTGGTGACACTTTTTCTATTTCGTAATTGATGTGACATTTTTGCGTCATGTGCTTCTTTTTTTCTACTCGGCAACTGGCAATCATACAGCACACGTGCTACGCGTTCAAATCAATATTTTTGTCCACTTAAATGAAAAAGTTCGCGATTCCATTTTATTCTTGTCTTGGTTTCTTGGGTAACCTTTTTTTGAATTCAATAATCAGAAATTTCCAATAATCGAACGCCAAACTTGAGGCAAAAGATGTCGTGTATCGAGAGTCGCAACTGACCGACAGCTGTAAGAAATGTTTCACGTCCACATTGGTTGCGACGAAAATTGTGGATTTTTCAGAAGAGAGATGAACTTTACTAAAGATACTTAAAATACGGTTCTTGGAATTCTGGGAAAGTAAACTTTTTTTTTTATCAAACTTTGCCTCTTTCTTTGTCTGGTTTAATTTTAGAATTTTTAATAATTTCTACTTAGGGGAAAGTATAGTCTAAGACGGGCATTAATATCTTCGAAATAAAGAAACTTATAAAACAATTGTGTATGTAGTAGAGATGTAGCTAATTAATTTAGAAGCATTTTTTTGTACATTTCAAAAAAATACAAATAATAAGAGGAAAACATATTTTAGCACTTCAAAAGATGATGAAGTACAAACTAGTTTTTAAAATGGATATTTTCTAAAGTAAATGTCATTTGGAATCGAAGTATTGATTTTATCTCAAAGAATATTCTCTAATATTTGAAAATCTTACAAATATTCAATTGATATTTAATTTATATAATTAAAAAACGTAAATATATTAGAAACAAGCCTGTCGCCTAAGACATAAATTTATTAAATTATCGATTAAAGTGAAATCTTCTTTACCTTATGAAGGTACGGTGCCAAAAATGATTATAAATTCAAATTTGCTGCTTCTTTTTCTAACCTCAAAAATCACTTTTAGTAACTAAACAGGCTAAACAGAATATTAAACAAAAGCTATTTTTATACTGTGAAATACAGTAAAACCCACATTTGTCGGAGTTGAAGAGACCGGGAAAAATATTCAATATAGACGAGAATCCGATATATCCGATAAAATACTATAACCAAAAAATTTACATTGTATTACTTAAATTTAAACAAAATATAGTTGAAAAATTATAGGAATGACTTTTGGCAATAATTGCACATTGAACAACTGGATTGAAAATCGAAAAAAAAAAAATTGAAATTGAAGAAAATAATAAAACATTAAGGAAATAAATTGAAAATTTTAGAATAAAATTAAAATTTGACAAAATAATTGATAATTTGAAAAAAAAATTAGTAAATAACAAAAATAATTGACAATTGGAAACAAAATTAAAAAAATAGCTAGATCAATATACAACCTAACAAAAGAATTTTTATAAAATTTTAAGATAATAATTGAAAACTGAAAAAAAATGGTAGGAAATGATAAATAATAATTGAAGGAAACAGTTGAAAAATGATGAGAATAATTGAAAATTAAAGAAAATGTGTGAAAAAAGACGAAAATAATTGTTAATTGAAAACAAAATTTGAAAAATTAATAGGTTAATAGACAACGGAAAAAAATTAATAAAAACAACAAATTTTAAATTTAAAGAAAATAATTGCAAATAGAAAAATTTAGAAAATTATAGGAATAATTGTTGGAAATAATTGTCCATTTAACACCTGGATTAAAAATCGATAAAAATAATTTAAATTGAAAAAAAAGAATTAAAAATTGAAGAATGGAATTGATATTCAAAGAATCTACTTAATAACTGAAAAAAAAGTAATTGAAAAAGGCGAGAATTAATAAATATAGAAGAAAACAAATGATGAATGGAAAAAAAATTGAAGAATGGAATTAAACATTGAAGAAAATAATTGAACAATAATTGAAAAGAGGCGATAATATCTTCTATTATATTAATACGATACCGAAAAAACTTCGTTCATCGTCGTACAGACTTCAAAGTTCACCTACTTTTTCCAATAGGTTACTTACAAAAATGTTCATTTCACCATGTTATTATAGTTTGTAACAATGCGCACTGGCACTATTCGTGTCAAACATGTTAAACTGAACATTTTTTTATGAACAACATATTGTTGCACATGCGCAGTAGTGCACCACAGCTGTGTAAACGTGCGCACTACTAAACAAACATTTCACATGCGCAGTTGTTTTGTATTGCTGTTACACATGCGCAATCATGCACAGTCATAGTCACACATGTGCTCTAATTAAATTCAAAAATTACGCATGCGCAGTGCTGTACTTCACCAGTTAATACGATACCGAAAAAACTTCGTTCATCGTCGTACAGACTTCAAAGTTCACCTACTTTTTCCAATAGGTTACTCACAAAAATGTTCATTTCACCATGTTATTATAGTTTGTAACAATGCGCACTGGCACTATTCGTGTCAAACATGTTAAACTGAACATTTTTTTATGAACAACATATTGTTGCACATGCGCAGTAGTGCACCACAGCTGTGTAAACGTGCGCACTACTAAACAAACATTTCACATGCGCAGTTGTTTTGTATTGCTGTTACACACGCGCAATCATGCACAGTCATAGTCACACATGTGCTCTAATTAAATTCAAAAATTACGCATGCGCAGTGCTGTACTTCACCAGATAATTAAATTTTCACTACATATAGCATACTTTTTTTAATAAGTGCGCAGTAAATTCCGTCTTATTATTGCGCATGCGTAACACGGTAACATGATATCTGCACATGCGCAAAGGTACTTTTATTTAAAAAATTTGTTAAAATTGTTTTCTTTTCATTATTATTGTAATTAATGACCCATAATAGAAAAGAATATTCAAAATTCAATTTAAATATTGGAATTCAAGAAATTTAATAGAAAAATTTATATTATTGAACATAAAAAATAATAAAAACATTAAAAGTGTATTTAATTTTATTAATTTTAATCTTTTTTTCTTTAAAATGTTTATAAAATGTAACAAATTTTGATCTGAAAGTTTTCAATTTTTCATACTTTTAAAAACCATTTTCTAGGGGTACCGGGGGGGGGGGGGGTAATAAATATTTAACATACTGTCAGAAAATCTTCCATATAATTAGTGTTTAAAAAAGTTTTGTAAAAATTTACTTATTTATTGAGAATAACTAGTTTGAAAGTTCTCCCAATATTCATAAAATTGTACGTGGTAATCTTCTATTATATTAATACGATACCGAAAAAACTTCGTTCATCGTCGTACAGACTTCAAAGTTCACCTACTTTTTCCAATAGGTTACTTACAAAAATGTTCATTTCACCATGTTATTATAGTTTGTAACAATGCGCACTGGCACTATTCGTGTCAAACATGTTAAACTGAACATTTTTTTATGAACAACATATTGTTGCACATGCGCAGTAGTGCACCACAGCTGTGTAAACGTGCGCACTACTAAACAAACATTTCACATGCGCAGTTGTTTTGTATTGCTGTTACACATGCGCAATCATGCACAGTCATAGTCACACATGTGCTCTAATTAAATTCAAAAATTACGCATGCGCAGTGCTGTACTTCACCAGATAATTAAATTTTCACTACATATAGCATACTTTTTTTAATAAGTGCGCAGTAAATTCCGTCTTATTATTGCGCATGCGTAACACGGTAACATGATATCTGCACATGCGCAAAGGTACTTTTATTTAAAAAATTTGTTAAAATTGTTTTCTTTTCATTATTATTGTAATTAATGACCCATAATAGAAAAGAATATTCAAAATTCAATTTAAATATTGGAATTCAAGAAATTTAATAGAAAAATTTATATTATTGAACATAAAAAATAATAAAAACATTAAAAGTGTATTTAATTTTATTAATTTTAATCTTTTTTTCTTTAAAATGTTTATAAAATGTAACAAATTTTGATCGGAAAGTTTTCAATTTTTCATACTTTTAAAAACCATTTTCTAGGGGTACCGGGGGGGGGGGGGGTAATAAATATTTAACATACTGTCAGAAAATCTTCCATATAATTAGTGTTTAAAAAAGTTTTGTAAAAATTTACTTATTTATTGAGAATAACTAGTTTGAAAGTTCTCCCAATATTCATAAAATTGTACGTGGTAATCTTCTATTATATTAATACGATACCGAAAAAACTTCGTTCATCGTCGTACAGACTTCAAAGTTCACCTACTTTTTCCAATAGGTTACTTACAAAAATGTTCATTTCACCATGTTATTATAGTTTGTAACAATGCGCACTGGCACTATTCGTGTCAAACATGTTAAACTGAACATTTTTTTATGAACAACATATTGTTGCACATGCGCAGTAGTGCACCACAGCTGTGTAAACGTGCGCACTACTAAACAAACATTTCACATGCGCAGTTGTTTTGTATTGCTGTTACACATGCGCAATCATGCACAGTCATAGTCACACATGTGCTCTAATTAAATTCAAAAATTACGCATGCGCAGTGCTGTACTTCACCAGATAATTAAATTTTCACTACATATAGCATACTTTTTTTAATAAGTGCGCAGTAAATTCCGTCTTATTATTGCGCATGCGTAACACGGTAACATGATATCTGCACATGCGCAAAGGTACTTTTATTTAAAAAATTTGTTAAAATTGTTTTCTTTTCATTATTATTGTAATTAATGACCCATAATAGAAAAGAATATTCAAAATTCAATTTAAATATTGGAATTCAAGAAATTTAATAGAAAAATTTATATTATTGAACATAAAAAATAATAAAAACATTAAAAGTGTATTTAATTTTATTAATTTTAATCTTTTTTTCTTTAAAATGTTTATAAAATGTAACAAATTTTGATCGGAAAGTTTTCAATTTTTCATACTTTTAAAAACCATTTTCTAGGGGTACCGGGGGGGGGGGGGGTAATAAATATTTAACATACTGTCAGAAAATCTTCCATATAATTAGTGTTTAAAAAAGTTTTGTAAAAATTTACTTATTTATTGAGAATAACTAGTTTGAAAGTTCTCCCAATATTCATAAAATTGTACGTGGTAATCTTCTATTATATTAATACGATACCGAAAAAACTTCGTTCATCGTCGTACAGACTTCAAAGTTCACCTACTTTTTCCAATAGGTTACTTACAAAAATGTTCATTTCACCATGTTATTATAGTTTGTAACAATGCGCACTGGCACTATTCGTGTCAAACATGTTAAACTGAACATTTTTTTATGAACAACATATTGTTGCACATGCGCAGTAGTGCACCACAGCTGTGTAAACGTGCGCACTACTAAACAAACATTTCACATGCGCAGTTGTTTTGTATTGCTGTTACACACGCGCAATCATGCACAGTCATAGTCACACATGTGCTCTAATTAAATTCAAAAATTACGCATGCGCAGTGCTGTACTTCACCAGATAATTAAATTTTCACTACATATAGCATACTTTTTTTAATAAGTGCGCAGTAAATTCCGTCTTATTATTGCGCATGCGTAACACGGTAACATGATATCTGCACATGCGCAAAGGTACTTTTATTTAAAAAATTTGTTAAAATTGTTTTCTTTTCATTATTATTGTAATTAATGACCCATAATAGAAAAGAATATTCAAAATTCAATTTAAATATTGGAATTCAAGAAATTTAATAGAAAAATTTATATTATTGAACATAAAAAATAATAAAAACATTAAAAGTGTATTTAATTTTATTAATTTTAATCTTTTTTTCTTTAAAATGTTTATAAAATGTAACAAATTTTGATCTGAAAGTTTTCAATTTTTCATACTTTTAAAATCCATTTTCTAGGGGTACCGGGGGGGGGGGGTAATAAATATTTAACATACTGTCAGAAAATCTTCCATATAATTAGTGTTTAAAAAAGTTTTGTAAAAATTTACTTATTTATTGAGAATAACTAGTTTGAAAGTTCTCCCAATATTCATAAAATTGTACGTGGTAATCTTCTATTATATTAATACGATACCGAAAAAACTTCGTTCATCGTCGTACAGACTTCAAAGTTCACCTACTTTTTCCAATAGGTTACTCACAAAAATGTTCATTTCACCATGTTATTATAGTTTGTAACAATGCGCACTGGCACTATTCGTGTCAAACATGTTAAACTGAACATTTTTTTATGAACAACATATTGTTGCACATGCGCAGTAGTGCACCACAGCTGTGTAAACGTGCGCACTACTAAACAAACATTTCACATGCGCAGTTGTTTTGTATTGCTGTTACACACGCGCAATCATGCACAGTCATAGTCACACATGTGCTCTAATTAAATTCAAAAATTACGCATGCGCAGTGCTGTACTTCACCAGATAATTAAATTTTCACTACATATAGCATACTTTTTTTAATAAGTGCGCAGTAAATTCCGTCTTATTATTGCGCATGCGTAACACGGTAACATGATATCTGCACATGCGCAAAGGTACTTTTATTTAAAAAATTTGTTAAAATTGTTTTCTTTTCATTATTATTGTAATTAATGACCCATAATAGAAAAGAATATTCAAAATTCAATTTAAATATTGGAATTCAAGAAATTTAATAGAAAAATTTATATTATTGAACATAAAAAATAATAAAAACATTAAAAGTGTATTTAATTTTATTAATTTTAATCTTTTTTTCTTTAAAATGTTTATAAAATGTAACAAATTTTGATCTGAAAGTTTTCAATTTTTCATACTTTTAAAAACCATTTTCTAGGGGTACCGGGGGGGGGGGGGGGTAATAAATATTTAACATACTGTCAGAAAATCTTCCATATAATTAGTGTTTAAAAAAGTTTTGTAAAAATTTACTTATTTATTGAGAATAACTAGTTTGAAAGTTCTCCCAATATTCATAAAATTGTACGTGGTAATCTTCTATTATATTAATACGATACCGAAAAAACTTCGTTCATCGTCGTACAGACTTCAAAGTTCACCTACTTTTTCCAATAGGTTACTTACAAAAATGTTCATTTCACCATGTTATTATAGTTTGTAACAATGCGCACTGGCACTATTCGTGTCAAACATGTTAAACTGAACATTTTTTTATGAACAACATATTGTTGCACATGCGCAGTAGTGCACCACAGCTGTGTAAACGTGCGCACTACTAAACAAACATTTCACATGCGCAGTTGTTTTGTATTGCTGTTACACATGCGCAATCATGCACAGTCATAGTCACACATGTGCTCTAATTAAATTCAAAAATTACGCATGCGCAGTGCTGTACTTCACCAGATAATTAAATTTTCACTACATATAGCATACTTTTTTTAATAAGTGCGCAGTAAATTCCGTCTTATTATTGCGCATGCGTAACACGGTAACATGATATCTGCACATGCGCAAAGGTACTTTTATTTAAAAAATTTGTTAAAATTGTTTTCTTTTCATTATTATTGTAATTAATGACCCATAATAGAAAAGAATATTCAAAATTCAATTTAAATATTGGAATTCAAGAAATTTAATAGAAAAATTTATATTATTGAACATAAAAAATAATAAAAACATTAAAAGTGTATTTAATTTTATTAATTTTAATCTTTTTTTCTTTAAAATGTTTATAAAATGTAACAAATTTTGATCGGAAAGTTTTCAATTTTTCATACTTTTAAAAACCATTTTCTAGGGGTACCGGGGGGGGGGGGGGGTAATAAATATTTAACATACTGTCAGAAAATCTTCCATATAATTAGTGTTTAAAAAAGTTTTGTAAAAATTTACTTATTTATTGAGAATAACTAGTTTGAAAGTTCTCCCAATATTCATAAAATTGTACGTGGTAATCTTCTATTATATTAATACGATACCGAAAAAACTTCGTTCATCGTCGTACAGACTTCAAAGTTCACCTACTTTTTCCAATAGGTTACTTACAAAAATGTTCATTTCACCATGTTATTATAGTTTGTAACAATGCGCACTGGCACTATTCGTGTCAAACATGTTAAACTGAACATTTTTTTATGAACAACATATTGTTGCACATGCGCAGTAGTGCACCACAGCTGTGTAAACGTGCGCACTACTAAACAAACATTTCACATGCGCAGTTGTTTTGTATTGCTGTTACACATGCGCAATCATGCACAGTCATAGTCACACATGTGCTCTAATTAAATTCAAAAATTACGCATGCGCAGTGCTGTACTTCACCAGATAATTAAATTTTCACTACATATAGCATACTTTTTTTAATAAGTGCGCAGTAAATTCCGTCTTATTATTGCGCATGCGTAACACGGTAACATGATATCTGCACATGCGCAAAGGTACTTTTATTTAAAAAATTTGTTAAAATTGTTTTCTTTTCATTATTATTGTAATTAATGACCCATAATAGAAAAGAATATTCAAAATTCAATTTAAATATTGGAATTCAAGAAATTTAATAGAAAAATTTATATTATTGAACATAAAAAATAATAAAAACATTAAAAGTGTATTTAATTTTATTAATTTTAATCTTTTTTTCTTTAAAATGTTTATAAAATGTAACAAATTTTGATCGGAAAGTTTTCAATTTTTCATACTTTTAAAAACCATTTTCTAGGGGTACCGGGGGGGGGGGGGGGGTAATAAATATTTAACATACTGTCAGAAAATCTTCCATATAATTAGTGTTTAAAAAAGTTTTGTAAAAATTTACTTATTTATTGAGAATAACTAGTTTGAAAGTTCTCCCAATATTCATAAAATTGTACGTGGTAATCTTCTATTATATTAATACGATACCGAAAAAACTTCGTTCATCGTCGTACAGACTTCAAAGTTCACCTACTTTTTCCAATAGGTTACTTACAAAAATGTTCATTTCACCATGTTATTATAGTTTGTAACAATGCGCACTGGCACTATTCGTGTCAAACATGTTAAACTGAACATTTTTTTATGAACAACATATTGTTGCACATGCGCAGTAGTGCACCACAGCTGTGTAAACGTGCGCACTACTAAACAAACATTTCACATGCGCAGTTGTTTTGTATTGCTGTTACACACGCGCAATCATGCACAGTCATAGTCACACATGTGCTCTAATTAAATTCAAAAATTACGCATGCGCAGTGCTGTACTTCACCAGATAATTAAATTTTCACTACATATAGCATACTTTTTTTAATAAGTGCGCAGTAAATTCCGTCTTATTATTGCGCATGCGTAACACGGTAACATGATATCTGCACATGCGCAAAGGTACTTTTATTTAAAAAATTTGTTAAAATTGTTTTCTTTTCATTATTATTGTAATTAATGACCCATAATAGAAAAGAATATTCAAAATTCAATTTAAATATTGGAATTCAAGAAATTTAATAGAAAAATTTATATTATTGAACATAAAAAATAATAAAAACATTAAAAGTGTATTTAATTTTATTAATTTTAATCTTTTTTTCTTTAAAATGTTTATAAAATGTAACAAATTTTGATCTGAAAGTTTTCAATTTTTCATACTTTTAAAATCCATTTTCTAGGGGTACCGGGGGGGGGGGGTAATAAATATTTAACATACTGTCAGAAAATCTTCCATATAATTAGTGTTTAAAAAAGTTTTGTAAAAATTTACTTATTTATTGAGAATAACTAGTTTGAAAGTTCTCCCAATATTCATAAAATTGTACGTGGTAATCTTCTATTATATTAATACGATACCGAAAAAACTTCGTTCATCGTCGTACAGACTTCAAAGTTCACCTACTTTTTCCAATAGGTTACTTACAAAAATGTTCATTTCACCATGTTATTATAGTTTGTAACAATGCGCACTGGCACTATTCGTGTCAAACATGTTAAACTGAACATTTTTTTATGAACAACATATTGTTGCACATGCGCAGTAGTGCACCACAGCTGTGTAAACGTGCGCACTACTAAACAAACATTTCACATGCGCAGTTGTTTTGTATTGCTGTTACACACGCGCAATCATGCACAGTCATAGTCACACATGTGCTCTAATTAAATTCAAAAATTACGCATGCGCAGTGCTGTACTTCACCAGATAATTAAATTTTCACTACATATAGCATACTTTTTTTAATAAGTGCGCAGTAAATTCCGTCTTATTATTGCGCATGCGTAACACGGTAACATGATATCTGCACATGCGCAAAGGTACTTTTATTTAAAAAATTTGTTAAAATTGTTTTCTTTTCATTATTATTGTAATTAATGACCCATAATAGAAAAGAATATTCAAAATTCAATTTAAATATTGGAATTCAAGAAATTTAATAGAAAAATTTATATTATTGAACATAAAAAATAATAAAAACATTAAAAGTGTATTTAATTTTATTAATTTTAATCTTTTTTTCTTTAAAATGTTTATAAAATGTAACAAATTTTGATCTGAAAGTTTTCAATTTTTCATACTTTTAAAATCCATTTTCTAGGGGTACCGGGGGGGGGGGGTAATAAATATTTAACATACTGTCAGAAAATCTTCCATATAATTAGTGTTTAAAAAAGTTTTGTAAAAATTTACTTATTTATTGAGAATAACTAGTTTGAAAGTTCTCCCAATATTCATAAAATTGTACGTGGTAATCTTCTATTATATTAATACGATACCGAAAAAACTTCGTTCATCGTCGTACAGACTTCAAAGTTCACCTACTTTTTCCAATAGGTTACTTACAAAAATGTTCATTTCACCATGTTATTATAGTTTGTAACAATGCGCACTGGCACTATTCGTGTCAAACATGTTAAACTGAACATTTTTTTATGAACAACATATTGTTGCACATGCGCAGTAGTGCACCACAGCTGTGTAAACGTGCGCACTACTAAACAAACATTTCACATGCGCAGTTGTTTTGTATTGCTGTTACACATGCGCAATCATGCACAGTCATAGTCACACATGTGCTCTAATTAAATTCAAAAATTACGCATGCGCAGTGCTGTACTTCACCAGATAATTAAATTTTCACTACATATAGCATACTTTTTTTAATAAGTGCGCAGTAAATTCCGTCTTATTATTGCGCATGCGTAACACGGTAACATGATATCTGCACATGCGCAAAGGTACTTTTATTTAAAAAATTTGTTAAAATTGTTTTCTTTTCATTATTATTGTAATTAATGACCCATAATAGAAAAGAATATTCAAAATTCAATTTAAATATTGGAATTCAAGAAATTTAATAGAAAAATTTATATTATTGAACATAAAAAATAATAAAAACATTAAAAGAGTATTTAATTTTATTAATTTTAATCTTTTTTTCTTTAAAATGTTTATAAAATGTAACAAATTTTGATCTGAAAGTTTTCAATTTTTCATACTTTTAAAAACCATTTTCTAGGGGTACCGGGGGGGGGGGGTTATAAATATTTAACATACTGTCAGAAAATCTTCCATATAATTAGTGTTTAAAAAAGTTTTGTAAAAATTTACTTATTTATTGAGAATAACTAGTTTGAAAGTTCTCCCAATATTCATAAAATTGTACGTGGTAATCTTCTATTATATTAATACGATACCGAAAAAACTTCGTTCATCGTCGTACAGACTTCAAAGTTCACCTACTTTTTCCAATAGGTTACTCACAAAAATGTTCATTTCACCATGTTATTATAGTTTGTAACAATGCGCACTGGCACTATTCGTGTCAAACATGTTAAACTGAACATTTTTTTATGAACAACATATTGTTGCACATGCGCAGTAGTGCACCACAGCTGTGTAAACGTGCGCACTACTAAACAAACATTTCACATGCGCAGTTGTTTTGTATTGCTGTTACACACGCGCAATCATGCACAGTCATAGTCACACATGTGCTCTAATTAAATTCAAAAATTACGCATGCGCAGTGCTGTACTTCACCAGATAATTAAATTTTCACTACATATAGCATACTTTTTTTAATAAGTGCGCAGTAAATTCCGTCTTATTATTGCGCATGCGTAACACGGTAACATGATATCTGCACATGCGCAAAGGTACTTTTATTTAAAAAATTTGTTAAAATTGTTTTCTTTTCATTATTATTGTAATTAATGACCCATAATAGAAAAGAATATTCAAAATTCAATTTAAATATTGGAATTCAAGAAATTTAATAGAAAAATTTATATTATTGAACATAAAAAATAATAAAAACATTAAAAGTGTATTTAATTTTATTAATTTTAATCTTTTTTTCTTTAAAATGTTTATAAAATGTAACAAATTTTGATCTGAAAGTTTTCAATTTTTCATACTTTTAAAAACCATTTTCTAGGGGTACCGGGGGGGGGGGGGGGGGTAATAAATATTTAACATACTGTCAGAAAATCTTCCATATAATTAGTGTTTAAAAAAGTTTTGTAAAAATTTACTTATTTATTGAGAATAACTAGTTTGAAAGTTCTCCCAATATTCATAAAATTGTACGTGGTAATCTTCTATTATATTAATACGATACCGAAAAAACTTCGTTCATCGTCGTACAGACTTCAAAGTTCACCTACTTTTTCCAATAGGTTACTTACAAAAATGTTCATTTCACCATGTTATTATAGTTTGTAACAATGCGCACTGGCACTATTCGTGTCAAACATGTTAAACTGAACATTTTTTTATGAACAACATATTGTTGCACATGCGCAGTAGTGCACCACAGCTGTGTAAACGTGCGCACTACTAAACAAACATTTCACATGCGCAGTTGTTTTGTATTGCTGTTACACATGCGCAATCATGCACAGTCATAGTCACACATGTGCTCTAATTAAATTCAAAAATTACGCATGCGCAGTGCTGTACTTCACCAGATAATTAAATTTTCACTACATATAGCATACTTTTTTTAATAAGTGCGCAGTAAATTCCGTCTTATTATTGCGCATGCGTAACACGGTAACATGATATCTGCACATGCGCAAAGGTACTTTTATTTAAAAAATTTGTTAAAATTGTTTTCTTTTCATTATTATTGTAATTAATGACCCATAATAGAAAAGAATATTCAAAATTCAATTTAAATATTGGAATTCAAGAAATTTAATAGAAAAATTTATATTATTGAACATAAAAAATAATAAAAACATTAAAAGTGTATTTAATTTTATTAATTTTAATCTTTTTTTCTTTAAAATGTTTATAAAATGTAACAAATTTTGATCTGAAAGTTTTCAATTTTTCATACTTTTAAAATCCATTTTCTAGGGGTACCGGGGGGGGGGGGGTAATAAATATTTAACATACTGTCAGAAAATCTTCCATATAATTAGTGTTTAAAAAAGTTTTGTAAAAATTTACTTATTTATTGAGAATAACTAGTTTGAAAGTTCTCCCAATATTCATAAAATTGTACGTGGTAATCTTCTATTATATTAATACGATACCGAAAAAACTTCGTTCATCGTCGTACAGACTTCAAAGTTCACCTACTTTTTCCAATAGGTTACTTACAAAAATGTTCATTTCACCATGTTATTATAGTTTGTAACAATGCGCACTGGCACTATTCGTGTCAAACATGTTAAACTGAACATTTTTTTATGAACAACATATTGTTGCACATGCGCAGTAGTGCACCACAGCTGTGTAAACGTGCGCACTACTAAACAAACATTTCACATGCGCAGTTGTTTTGTATTGCTGTTACACATGCGCAATCATGCACAGTCATAGTCACACATGTGCTCTAATTAAATTCAAAAATTACGCATGCGCAGTGCTGTACTTCACCAGATAATTAAATTTTCACTACATATAGCATACTTTTTTTAATAAGTGCGCAGTAAATTCCGTCTTATTATTGCGCATGCGTAACACGGTAACATGATATCTGCACATGCGCAAAGGTACTTTTATTTAAAAAATTTGTTAAAATTGTTTTCTTTTCATTATTATTGTAATTAATGACCCATAATAGAAAAGAATATTCAAAATTCAATTTAAATATTGGAATTCACGAAATTTAATAGAAAAATTTATATTATTGAACATAAAAAATAATAAAAACATTAAAAGTGTATTTAATTTTATTAATTTTAATCTTTTTTTCTTTAAAATGTTTATAAAATGTAACAAATTTTGATCGGAAAGTTTTCAATTTTTCATACTTTTAAAAACCATTTTCTAGGGGTACCGGGGGGGGGGGGGGGTAATAAATATTTAACATACTGTCAGAAAATCTTCCATATAATTAGTGTTTAAAAAAGTTTTGTAAAAATTTACTTATTTATTGAGAATAACTAGTTTGAAAGTTCTCCCAATATTCATAAAATTGTACGTGGTAATCTTCTATTATATTAATACGATACCGAAAAAACTTCGTTCATCGTCGTACAGACTTCAAAGTTCACCTACTTTTTCCAATAGGTTACTTACAAAAATGTTCATTTCACCATGTTATTATAGTTTGTAACAATGCGCACTGGCACTATTCGTGTCAAACATGTTAAACTGAACATTTTTTTATGAACAACATATTGTTGCACATGCGCAGTAGTGCACCACAGCTGTGTAAACGTGCGCACTACTAAACAAACATTTCACATGCGCAGTTGTTTTGTATTGCTGTTACACATGCGCAATCATGCACAGTCATAGTCACACATGTGCTCTAATTAAATTCAAAAATTACGCATGCGCAGTGCTGTACTTCACCAGATAATTAAATTTTCACTACATATAGCATACTTTTTTTAATAAGTGCGCAGTAAATTCCGTCTTATTATTGCGCATGCGTAACACGGTAACATGATATCTGCACATGCGCAAAGGTACTTTTATTTAAAAAATTTGTTAAAATTGTTTTCTTTTCATTATTATTGTAATTAATGACCCATAATAGAAAAGAATATTCAAAATTCAATTTAAATATTGGAATTCAAGAAATTTAATAGAAAAATTTATATTATTGAACATAAAAAATAATAAAAACATTAAAAGTGTATTTAATTTTATTAATTTTAATCTTTTTTTCTTTAAAATGTTTATAAAATGTAACAAATTTTGATCGGAAAGTTTTCAATTTTTCATACTTTTAAAAACCATTTTCTAGGGGTACCGGGGGGGGGGGGGGGGGTAATAAATATTTAACATACTGTCAGAAAATCTTCCATATAATTAGTGTTTAAAAAAGTTTTGTAAAAATTTACTTATTTATTGAGAATAACTAGTTTGAAAGTTCTCCCAATATTCATAAAATTGTACGTGGTAATCTTCTATTATATTAATACGATACCGAAAAAACTTCGTTCATCGTCGTACAGACTTCAAAGTTCACCTACTTTTTCCAATAGGTTACTTACAAAAATGTTCATTTCACCATGTTATTATAGTTTGTAACAATGCGCACTGGCACTATTCGTGTCAAACATGTTAAACTGAACATTTTTTTATGAACAACATATTGTTGCACATGCGCAGTAGTGCACCACAGCTGTGTAAACGTGCGCACTACTAAACAAACATTTCACATGCGCAGTTGTTTTGTATTGCTGTTACACACGCGCAATCATGCACAGTCATAGTCACACATGTGCTCTAATTAAATTCAAAAATTACGCATGCGCAGTGCTGTACTTCACCAGATAATTAAATTTTCACTACATATAGCATACTTTTTTTAATAAGTGCGCAGTAAATTCCGTCTTATTATTGCGCATGCGTAACACGGTAACATGATATCTGCACATGCGCAAAGGTACTTTTATTTAAAAAATTTGTTAAAATTGTTTTCTTTTCATTATTATTGTAATTAATGACCCATAATAGAAAAGAATATTCAAAATTCAATTTAAATATTGGAATTCAAGAAATTTAATAGAAAAATTTATATTATTGAACATAAAAAATAATAAAAACATTAAAAGTGTATTTAATTTTATTAATTTTAATCTTTTTTTCTTTAAAATGTTTATAAAATGTAACAAATTTTGATCTGAAAGTTTTCAATTTTTCATACTTTTAAAATCCATTTTCTAGGGGTACCGGGGGGGGGGGGGTAATAAATATTTAACATACTGTCAGAAAATCTTCCATATAATTAGTGTTTAAAAAAGTTTTGTAAAAATTTACTTATTTATTGAGAATAACTAGTTTGAAAGTTCTCCCAATATTCATAAAATTGTACGTGGTAATCTTCTATTATATTAATACGATACCGAAAAAACTTCGTTCATCGTCGTACAGACTTCAAAGTTCACCTACTTTTTCCAATAGGTTACTTACAAAAATGTTCATTTCACCATGTTATTATAGTTTGTAACAATGCGCACTGGCACTATTCGTGTCAAACATGTTAAACTGAACATTTTTTTATGAACAACATATTGTTGCACATGCGCAGTAGTGCACCACAGCTGTGTAAACGTGCGCACTACTAAACAAACATTTCACATGCGCAGTTGTTTTGTATTGCTGTTACACATGCGCAATCATGCACAGTCATAGTCACACATGTGCTCTAATTAAATTCAAAAATTACGCATGCGCAGTGCTGTACTTCACCAGATAATTAAATTTTCACTACATATAGCATACTTTTTTTAATAAGTGCGCAGTAAATTCCGTCTTATTATTGCGCATGCGTAACACGGTAACATGATATCTGCACATGCGCAAAGGTACTTTTATTTAAAAAATTTGTTAAAATTGTTTTCTTTTCATTATTATTGTAATTAATGACCCATAATAGAAAAGAATATTCAAAATTCAATTTAAATATTGGAATTCAAGAAATTTAATAGAAAAATTTATATTATTGAACATAAAAAATAATAAAAACATTAAAAGAGTATTTAATTTTATTAATTTTAATCTTTTTTTCTTTAAAATGTTTATAAAATGTAACAAATTTTGATCTGAAAGTTTTCAATTTTTCATACTTTTAAAAACCATTTTCTAGGGGTACCGGGGGGGGGGGGGTTATAAATATTTAACATACTGTCAGAAAATCTTCCATATAATTAGTGTTTAAAAAAGTTTTGTAAAAATTTACTTATTTATTGAGAATAACTAGTTTGAAAGTTCTCCCAATATTCATAAAATTGTACGTGGTAATCTTCTATTATATTAATACGATACCGAAAAAACTTCGTTCATCGTCGTACAGACTTCAAAGTTCACCTACTTTTTCCAATAGGTTACTTACAAAAATGTTCATTTCACCATGTTATTATAGTTTGTAACAATGCGCACTGGCACTATTCGTGTCAAACATGTTAAACTGAACATTTTTTTATGAACAACATATTGTTGCACATGCGCAGTAGTGCACCACAGCTGTGTAAACGTGCGCACTACTAAACAAACATTTCACATGCGCAGTTGTTTTGTATTGCTGTTACACATGCGCAATCATGCACAGTCATAGTCACACATGTGCTCTAATTAAATTCAAAAATTACGCATGCGCAGTGCTGTACTTCACCAGATAATTAAATTTTCACTACATATAGCATACTTTTTTTAATAAGTGCGCAGTAAATTCCGTCTTATTATTGCGCATGCGTAACACGGTAACATGATAACTGCACATGCGCAAAGGTGCTTTTTTTTTTTTTTTTTTTTTTTTTTTTTTTTTTTTTTTTTTAATTCCAACGAAAATTAAAATTTCGTTTTTCTCCACTTGTAAAATGTTGTGCGTACAATTTAGTCTCTAAAATTATATGTTTTAAACATTGCATTAAACTTTTTTGCTAACATGTTTTTTAATGTCAATTCATGTGGAAATTGCTAAACAATCATTATTTGTTACGATTTTTACCACTGCGCATACCTAACGTTTGTAGAAAGCTACTGCGCATGTGTAATGTTTGTAAAAAACTACTGCGCATGTGTTAAATCGACAAAAACCTACGCGCAATTTTTTCATTTGTTTTTTAAGAATAATTTTTTATTTTGTATCCTACTTTAAGTATATTTTTCTTACATTTTGAAATAATTAGTTTTTCGAAATAATTTAAATGACAATGTGTCGATTTAGACTATTTTTGGATAAATGAAAATTTTAACGATCACAAAGCTTTTTCTATGTGGAAACAAACATTATTCCAATATAGAAACATAACGGAAATAAACTCAGATTCGAAAATTTAATTTAAAAAAAAATGTAGATCCATTAAGATTTTTTATATTTTTTCTGTGATCATTTACAAAAATAGTTTAGATTATCAAGCTTCAAATTTTGCAATAATAATATAATAGAACTCATACTCAATTAGTACCTATAATCGATCAGTGATAATTCAATTAGACAACATTAATTAATAGCTTCATAATATTGATGTAAATAATACATTACATATTACAAGATTTATTTTTTCCAATATAATAATAATAAAACATAACAATAAAAATTATTGAAATATAAAAAATTTGTAAAAAAAATATTAAACATTCAATTAACAATAAGTTTACTAATATTTTATGAAATGTCCACATCAATAAACAATTAAATTAATATTAATGACCGAGCGAGCGTCAGCGAGCGAGGTTCATTACGCTAGTTTTAATATTAAAGAAAAGAATGTCTAAAATTGAAAAGTGGAGTTTAAATATGAAGAAAATAACCGAGAATTGAATAGAATACTTTTAGAATTGAATAATTGAACTCAAATTGTAAATAAATTTTTTTGAGTGAAAAAAATAGTTGAAAAAATCCGAGAATAATTGAACATTGAGGATTTAATTGAAAATCCATAAAAATAATTGAAAATTAAAAAAAAACATTTAAGAATTGAAGAAAATAATTAAAAAGTGAAGAAATAAATTGGAAATTAAAGAATTCAATAGAAATTTCAAGAAAATAATTGATAGTTAAAAGAAAAACTACAAAACGACGAAACTAATTAAATATTGGAAAACATAATTAACTATTTAAAAATATAATAAACAATTGAAAAAAAAATCAAAAATTCGTAAGAATAATCGTCAGTCAAACAAAAAAAGTTTTTAAATTAATTTATAATAATAAAATTAAAAGAGGAGAATAAATTTGTCATTAGAAAACTGATGAAAATTATGGAAAAAATTGTAGAAAATAAATGAAAATTGAAGAATTGTATTGAAATTTCAAGAAAATAATTGATAATTGAGATAATACGAAAATTATTGAATATTAAAGAAAACATCTGAAAATAGACCAAAATAATTGTTAATTGAAAACAAAATTTAAAAAATGACTAAATTTTAAATTTATTAAAATTAAATTAAAATGAAGAAATAATAATTGATTATTATGATAATAATAATAATTAATTATTATAATAATAATTTTATTGATTAAATAAAAAAGGGGGAAAAAATAAAAATAAAAAATTTTAAATTTAAAGAAAATAATTGCAAATAGAAAAATTAAGAAAATTATGGGAATAATTGTTAGAAATAATTGCCCATCTAACAACTTGATTGAAAATCGATAAAAATCATTAAAATTGAAAAAAATTATTGAAAATTGAAGAATGGAATTAATATTTTAAGAATCTACTTAATAACTGAGAAAAAAGTAATTGAAAAAGCTGAGCATTAATTAATATAGAAGAAAACAATTGCGAACTGAAGAATGGCGAAAAACAGAAGAATGGAATTAAACATTAAAAATAGAATTGAACTATAATTGAAAAAGGCGATAATATTTTAATATTAAAGAAAATAATTTTGAAAATTGAAAAGTGGAGTTCAAATATGATGAAAAAACAGAGAATTAAAGACAATACTTTTAGAATTGAATAATTGAACTGAAATTTTAAATAAATTTTCTTGAGGGAAAAAAATATTTGAAAAATCCGAGAATTATTGAATACTGAGGAATTAATTGAAAATCGATAAAAATAATTGAAAATGAAAGAAAACATTTGAGAATTGAAGAAAATAATTAGAAATTGAAAAAATAAATTGGAAATTAGAGAATTCAATAGAAATTTCAAGAAAATAATTGATAATTCAAAGAAAAATTACCATAAGACGAAAATAATTAAATATTGAAAAACATAATTAACTATTAACAAAAATAATTAACAATTGAAAAAAAAATTGAAAAATAGTAAGAAAAATCAGCAGTCAAACAACAAAAAATTTTAATTAATTTATAATGATAAAATTAAAAGAGAATAATAAATTGTCATTAGAAAACTGATGAAAAGTATGAAAAAAATTGTAGAAAATAAATAAAAATTTAAGAATTGTATTAAAATTACAAGAAAATAATTTAGAATTGAGAAAATGCGAGGATTGTTGAATATTAAATAAAATAATTGGAAAACGAAGAGTGTCATTAAAAAATGAAGAAAATAATTGAGAATTAAAGAAAATAATTAAAAATTAAATAAATAAATCAAAGATTAAAGAATGAAATTGGAACTTTAAGAAAATAGTTGATTATTGAAAGAAAAATTACAACCTGAATGAAATAATTATATTTTAAAGGAAATAATTGAGAAATGAGGAAAATAATTCACATTAGAAAGAAAAAGTCGAAAACTTTCAAGAATATTCGACGATAGAAGAAAATAATTTAAAGAAATGTTAAAGAATAATTATAAAATTTAAAAAGCATAATTGTAAGTTGAAATCTGGTAAAAATTATAGAAAAAATGATAGATTTATTTATTAATGGAATTAAAATGGTTTGAACTGATATTTATAAATTTAAATTTTAATCAATTTTAATGCATTTTTTTGACAAGTATCTAATTTAATACAAAAAATATCTATGTGTTAAACTTCATGTGTGAACAGTCAAAAAATGAATGAAGGAATGAAAGAACTTTCAGATTATTATTATTATTATAGATTTGTGGTTTATGAAAAAAAATTTATTTTCGATAAAATTTCTCTGAACTTTTAGATCCACGAAATTCCCGACTTAGGCGGGAATGTTAATTTTTGTTTTTTATAAAGTTATTTGATATTTATTCTTAAAAGTTATTTTAATTAATAAATTATATTTTATTTATATAAAAAGTTACTTACATATTACAAACTTTTAATCTGATCTTAAAATTTTATGAATAATCTCAATGATATACGTTTGCACTTTCTTATTTATTTTTCACTTGTTTAAACACTTTATTTTTATTTATTGAATGAATTTATCAAAAATTAATTATAAATTTTATCTGAATTTTATACAAAAATTTCAAGATTCGATATATATGAAAATAATTTAGCTTAAGGGACTTCAAAATTCATTCGATGTAAGCGAGTTTCTGATAACAGGGTCCGATATAAGCGGGTATTTGAACATAGAAAAAGTCGAAAAATCCAAATCTGATATATGTGGTTTTCACTGTAGTTCAATTCTGAAATCAAATGTAAAATTATTTAAGACTATTGAATTTTTTTATATAATTATTATTTTAATTTCATCAAAACCATATTTTATATAATGTTTAATACAATAACTGAACAATTTTTTGCAAAATATGGATAGGGGACCGTCTTAGGCGACTTCCTAGAAACTTTCTAAATCTGAATTAGTATGATTTTCCACTAATGAATTAGAGAAAAATTGGTTAATATTAAATAGTGAATATTTGACTAGTATTTAGTAGAAAACTACTAATTATTATTAGTTCTAATACTATTTAATAGTAACCGATTTTTCTCTAATTCATTAGTTGAAAATCACTAATTTAAATTTAGAGAGAAGATTAATTTTATATAAAGTGGACACTGGAAATTTTATGGAAATCTAGCTGAGATTTCAGTGGAATTTACGTGGGGTTGGAATTATACTTTTGTGAAGTTTTATTACGTGGAACATAATATATATAAGTAAATAAACTAAATTCAATGAAAGAGAAGCCATTCTCTGTATTTAGAATTCTCTTTGAATTAAAATTTCGTTTAAAATGTGATGAGAACGAGAATTTTGAAGATATTAATAGAAAAATGTGCAAATTGGATGGGAGTAGCGAGAATTGGAAATAGAAAGAAGTAAAGTAATAATGTAAATAAATATTAAGTAAAAATTGCAATTCTTAAAATTACAATTGAAACACTAATTATAAATAAAATAAAAAAGTATATATATTTATAGTAAATGTTCAGTCTCTTCTCGAAAATTATAACGATGTCTCACCTGTGTTTTAAATACTCATTAAATTGCACAAATTTTTCATTCGACACAAATTAAGTGTTTTCTTAGGTTGAATCTCCGTTTTCAAGAATTTATAATTCTACATTTTTGCTGAAAATGTTTTTTCTTAAATTTTCAGTAATGAAACAACATTTATCAATTATTATTAACACAATATTCTTGTTGCAAACAACAAAATATACACATTTACTTTTTTCAGTGTCATTGTGTTCGATTTGGTGTTGCATTTTTCTGATTGCTTTATATTAATTGTTTTCCTCGAAACATTTTCTCTATAGAAAAATTCGTATTGCGATTTATAACGATGAAATTGATTTTAAAAGTAGTTTAACATTTTTTTTAGTGTTTCTTTCTAACTGTCACGAGAATGAGATAAAATATCAATTTAAAATGGTAAATAAATTAAAAAATTAATGATTCAATATATAAGTATGGAATTACTTTATTTAATTTAGTCAATATTTCAATTCAATTTCAGCTTAAAGTATAGAAAATATTGTCTTAAACTTGCCTTATAACAAAACGCCTTTTTTTAATTTTAATTTTCAAATCTTTGCTAAAAAAAAATATCACCACAAATCTTGTATTGTTTTGTGCTTTTATCTTACATCAATTTCATAGTGTTTCTTTTATTACTTTTTTTTTATTTGCTGATTTTATACACAGAAAAAGCATACTCTCGCACATCTACACACATATACATATATATTATAGTGTTCACTGTGAATATAAATGCAATTGCGGGATGAGAGAACGAAGTTAAAGTGGAGGATGGGTAAAATCAAGGAAATTTTTAATCTTAATGAAAAGTAAAAGTATCAAGAGTGAAAAAAAAACAACTTTAATTTACAGTTATATTTTTTATATCGATCCGGAACAGTGTTTATTGTTAATAATATAAGATATATAATAGCTAATTTCTATTAATTAACCTAAAATTACAAACTGGCCGATTTTACTGATAATTTGTATATGTTCAATTTCTAGGGTGTAAATTCTGTGTTTTAGCACTGCCAGAATTAACTTTGATTATGGTTTATATGGTACTAGCTTAAGTCTCGAAAATGTGTATACTGAGAGGTATTATTATCCCATTCTAATACCAATACCAATTTACATATAGCACTAATGACGAGCAAGCTCTATATACAAAGCAAATATGACGTAAATTTAAGTCATTTGTTAATTTCTCATTACATATTCAATACCATTATTTTGTATTGTTAACAACAAAGCTTATAATCTACAGTTCATTGAGCATATCGTGCCGTTGAAATTTGACGAGTGCTCCAAAGGAATTTTTTTAGTATTCCACAGAGATATATTTGCAAAAAAAAAAAAAACAAAACCTACAAATTTATTATACTTTTATTTCTGTTTTGCTAAAAAAGGAACATTGCTATTTTTCTTTTCTATTATTCTATTTAAAAGAACTAGTTGGTTAGATTAACTACAAAAATTAATTACTTTAACTATTTTGCACTCAACTATCCATTATGGTAGTTGATTTTCTCAACTAAATTTTTTTTCAGTTTAGTTATTGATTTAATGAGTTGGATAATTACTGGAAATTCAATTATGGGGCTTTTCAAGTTATAAACAAGAGAATTACTATTACTTCTGAAATGTTGACAAAGCTAAAACATAAGCCGGGTGGTGTTTAAGTTTTACTGAATGTATATCACGTAACAAATAATAGACTCCCATTTACCGTGTAATCTATGACCCATATGATACGTGATATCCGCCTCTGAAATAAATTCGAACACATTTATGATGCTATTATTGCGGTAAAATTGGAACACATACTCATTTACTGTAATTTAGTTTTAAGTATACTTCTAATCAATTATGGGCCATTAATTTTTAAATCCGGAAATTTCGAAAATAAACTCAATTGCTCTAAATGCATATTCGTTTATTAAACTAATTAATTATGATATATTGATTAATTGTTTTATCTCCCAAATGGGACAAATCAGTTTTCAAAAAAAACCTCCAAAAAATTTTTTTCATCTTAGCCTATCACTAGGAATTGTTCAAAAAAATTTTGCACAGTAATTTGTTTATTGAATCCTCAATAATTTTCCAGTTATTTATATCGGTAGGGTAACTTTTAATTTACAAATGCTGAAAATGGGAATTTTGAATTCGCCATATTAGTTTTAGGATTTAAAAAAATAAAATTTTAACATTGCGTTTTTACATAGCTTAAAATTTAAAAAAAAATCTTTAAGGAATCTGTGATTAGCTGATTTTAGCAATGTTCCTTTTTCGGATAAACAATTTTGATTTGATGTTTTTTGTGGTGAAACAACAATAGAAAGTTTGAATCTACTGTAGGAAAGGATTACTATGATCTAACCGGAAGTCCGACGACGATGACCAGTGGATCGTTTAGAACTGGTTCTCACAATGGACACCACAACACAGGTCCAATGACCATTGAATATAATGGTCATCATCCGCCGCGAGAACCGCGAAAAGAAGAAAACACCCTCGTCAGAAGAAGCTTCCGAAGAAGCGGAGACGAGTGGCGCGCCGATAGTAGGAGGTGTGTTGTTACGCTATAATTGTTCGTCGTCATTTTTTTTTCCAAAGATTCAAACCATTTTATTTCGCCTCATGTAACTTTCACCTTTTTAAAAAACTTTAATACGAAAATATTATCGCATGTTTTGAGATGATGAAATGAATGATGATTTTAAAAAAAAAGGAATTAATTTTCATATTAAAAACAAACAATTTTAAATTGGAAAATACGAAAAAATGATACATTGATAGACAGTAACAAATAATTTAAAATAACGGTTATTACTTCTAAAAAAATAAAAATCCAATTGATATTTATTTTTAAAGGCTTAATTTATGTTTTGCACTTTATTAAGGTATTTCTCCGATGGGCAGTCCCTGCCAAAAGTTAGTATTTCAGTTAATAGCGATTATTAATTAAAATAATTTATTTATTGACTTATTATTTACTGTTAATAGTTAATCGGCCATCGGTCAATAGTTTTTTAATGAAAATGATTCAAAAATGAACAAATGTTAAATTTTTAACGTTTTTCAAAGATACCTTTTTTACAAATCTATCTTTTCTCACCATTTTTTTTCAAAATGGTTCAATTTAGGTAAATAATAACTTATTTTCTTCAGAAAAACAAACTCTATAACTTCACCTCGTCAGATTTTTAAAAAAGTGGACCATTTTTTTAATATAGTAATTTATTTAAAAAAATATTTCGAAATGTTTATAAACAAACTGCTTTATTTAAAAAATGATCCACTTTTTCGAAATTCTGACAAAGTGAAGTTGTAGAGTTTGTTTTTATGAAGAAAATAAGCTTTTTTTTATTTAACTTGAACCATTTTTAAAAAAATGGTAAGAAAAGATAGACTTGTAAAAAATGTATCTTTAAAAAACTTTAAAAATTTAACAACATTTGTTCATTTTTGAAACTTTTTCATTAAAACACTATTGGCAGATGTCCGATTAACTATTAATAGTAAATAATAAGGACGAAAAAAAATTATATTAATTAATCATCGCTATAAACTAAAATACTAACTTTTGTCAGGGACTGCCCATCGGAGAAATACTTTAAAGTATTTAATAATATAAAATAATATGTAAAATATGGGATTTAAGTTTGTATGTGACTTGTCAATTTAACAATTTTTTTCTGCAAAGTATAATTTAATTTCAGCAAATAGAAATTTTTTAAATAATAAGTACTTTTATTACAGTTTAATATTATCTGAATACTTTTTTGATAATTATTTTGATTAACGGCAATTATTTATATCAACTTGAAATTGGTTTGCGACTTGTAAAAATCAAAGTCAAAGCGAATCGATTTTTTTTAAATGGCAGTTCAAAATCGATTTTTAATGAGTTTTAAATATATTTATGTGAATGAAATTTTGAAATTTTCTGTACAGTTTGATAAAGAAAAAATCTTTTTTAGTTTTATATTAGGATAATAATAATAATACAGACTGTGCTTTTGTTGATATATTTACACAAAATATAACCTAAACAAAAAGTTAAAAAAAAAAGAATATGCCATTTTTAAAAATAATAAATATTAAAAATAAATAAGTTCTGTGACCCTTTACAATTTTATGTAAACCAAAGAATTATTTAAAAAAGATTTTTGCTTTATCAAACTTTACAGAAAATTTAAAAAATCTAATTCAATTAAATTTATTTAAAACCGATTTTGAACTGGCATTTAAAAAAATCGATTCGTTTCGACTTTTGATTTTTATTGCAAGTTGAAAACCAACTTCAAGTTGTTATTTGAATAATTTCGATTTGTTGAAATTAAATTACTTTGCAGGAAAAAATTGTTAAATATCATGTTAGTTTATATTATTAAAAATTTTAATTAAGTGCAAAACGTAAATTAAACATTTAAAAATAAACGTCAATTGGATTTTTAGCTTTTTAGAAGTAATTACAGGTTTTTTAAATTATTTTTTATTGTCTGTCAATGTGTCATTTTTTCGTGTTTTCTAAATTTAAAAAATCTTTTTTTTATATGAAAATTAATTCTTTTTTTTAAATCATCATTTGTTTCGTCATCTCAAAACAGGCAAAACAAATATTTTCTCAAAGTATTAAAGTTTTTTAAAAAGATGAAAAATACATTAGGCGAAATAAAATGGTTTGACCTTAAAATAAAATTTTTGTTTTGTTTTTAAGGGTATGTGATGGAATATGACGTCACTATTATAGGCAAAAATTGCTGTTAAACTTTTTCTAAAAGAGATGAATATTTTGCACCAAATTTTGTAGAATTATACTTAAAATATCATCCAAAAGTCCGTATAATAATCCAAATTTTTTTAAATTTTGCCTTAACTATTTTTAATTTTCGAAAATTAGCAGATTTTTTGAAAAATTAATTTTAAGGCAGAATCCAAATAAACTAGTATTAAAAATATCTTTATAATGTTGTTTTAAGTAATTTTATAAAATTTTAGGTCAAAATATTTAATATTTTAACAGAAAGTTAATTGGAAAATTTTGATTATATCTATGACGTCATTCTTCGTTACATGCTCTTAAGTAGAAACCGTACACATACTCAAGAAGAGGTTATGTTTGAAATCCTCACTTTGCTTTTTAAAATAGAAAAACTAATTTTTAATCAAGTTTAATTTACACAAAATGTGTCAAATTTAATTTAATGAAAAATAAACCATCACTATTCATAATTGCATAAAAATTAACAGTTTTTACGATACAGAAACTAATTTACAGTTTCTCTAAAACATTTCTGAATCTCAGAAATCTTTAATTTTTATCCAATCAAGAAAGAGTGTTTATTTTGTTTAAAATTAAATTTGACACATTTTGTGTAAATAAAACTTGATTAAAAATTAGTTTTTCGGTTTTAAAAAGCAAAATAAGGGCTTCAAACATAACCTCTTTTCGAGTATGTGTCAGATTTCTCCTGAAAACGGACAATGGTATAAACAAATCATGAAAAATTCCGTTTCTTCTTTCGCACATTTTCAAAATTGTATCGGTATTGTTTAATAATTAATATGTAACTCAAAACAGCACAATTTGATTAATTATTATGTTTTAATAAACTTTTTATAATTAAATAAATATTTTATATTTTTTATTAATTAAATGAATTTAAATATAAATAAATAATTGTTCTAAAGTTTAATTTTACGGAATCATCCAGAAGAAGGAACGGAATTCGTTAGATGGTTGGTACTATTGTTTGTTTAAGGAAATGTGAAGGAGTATGACGTCATTGGTACAGGAAAATTTTGTCTATGATTTTACTTTTAAAATAGTAAATATTTTTTCATGAAAATTGGTAAAAATACTTAAAATACAAACTAGAAAGTTTGTCTGATCCGAGTTTGTGGATATTTTGCCTCACAAAAGTAAGTTTGGAAAATTTATGAAAATCGACAAATTTTATCAAAATTATTTTTTATACAAAATTCCAATAAACTCGGACCAGACAAATGTTTAAGATTATTTTTTAGATAATTGTACCAAGTTTCATGAAAATATTCTCAGTATTTTTTTTAAGAGAAAATCCACGGAAATATTTTGTGCATACCAATGACGTCATTATCCCTCACATGCCCTTAATTTAGAAATAAATAAAAATTTATTTAACGTTCTAACTAAATGAAAAAGGAATATAAAAGAACTGCAAAGAGTGCGTAGAGACACATTTTATAAATAAAATTATAAATTGTGATATGGAAGACGACTATTATTCTAAAAAAAAAACCATATCCAATTCGATATTATGTGAGCTTTGTTATAATGATTTTTTTAACCCTTTGCGACATAGTGATAACCTAGATTAACACTTGTTTTTCTAAATTTATCTTTCTCACTTATGATTTGATATTGAGACGATAAAATTTTTATTTACGTATTTATTATTATCGATTATTATTATCAGTTTATTATTATAATTGAAATTAATATTATTGGTGTTTATTAATTATTATTATTATTTTATTTATTGTTATTTTATTGTTATTAGTAACAGAATGATAAAAAATCGATTCTAAATTAATTATAAATACGTAAAATATAAAAAACGACCTGATTTGCATATCAATTAGTTTGAATATCAGTTTAAATTGATTATTTATAAATATCAAAATTCAACTGAGCTCTTAAAGATCGTTAATTTTGTTGATTAGAAAATAGATTTCAAGATTTGGAAATTAAAAAATTTATATTATTTATTTATTCTATTAACCTGAAACTATATATTCTGAAGTTTTTAGTGTCAATGACCATGAAAATTATGTCGAAGTTTAAAAGTTTCAATAAGACTGATTAAATGTTTGAAAATCAATTTTAGCGATATTATGTTCTCAAATCGAAAAAGTTGAAATTTTGCCTGGAAACTGTTAAAAAAATTTAGAGTTTTTTTTTACATTGGTATAATGATTTTTCTATTTTTGTAATTTATTTTGGTCAAACGACAACAAAATTTACAAATTCTCAAAATCGGATAAATCAATTTTATGAACATAAGACTTGGGTTTTTTTAGAATGTAGTAAAAGAGCTCTTTAAAACTATTGATGATAATCTAATATTCATAAAAAATGTTGGAATTTTCGTAATTAATTGTGCTAATAATTTTTAAGTATTTTCAATCCAGTAAAGTAAATGATTAAATTGTCGATTTGTCATTTAAAATTGTCTTATTTTGAGTTCATAATTGTAATCAGTAACTTTAAAATTCTTAAAAATATCGTGTTTGAAAAGATTTGCCATCTAAAAAAAACATGTGTCGCAAAAGGTTAAGAAACGGCTCGAAGAATAAAATTGATCTCGCTTAATTTTGAAAAAGCTCATTAACCTTCGCGCTACCAAAAAGCCACCATGAATGTTTTAATATCTGCTCGAAAATTGCTCTAATCGATTCGCAAGTTTAAATCACTGAAGAAATTTTTCACTAATTTAGACAAGTGAAAACAAAAATTTTTTTTTCTTATTTATAATAATAACAATTGTCAGTTTTTGTACACGGACAACAATAAACCACTCAAGGTAACCAATAAGTTTTTTATTTTTATATCAGTAAAATTGTTGTATATCAAAAAATTATGTAGGTATTTTATTAAAATGTCAAGATTAATTTTTTTTTTTGGCTAAAAAGATTTTTCCAAACACTTTGAAAAAATTAATCTATTATAATTTTAATAAATATTTTGCTCACGAATAATTATATTTACATTTTTTCAAGTCATTTTGGATCTTTTTCCAAATGTGAAAAAAAATGTATATAATAATAATGATAAATTTTTTAAATTCTCTAAAAAATTGTCTTTTAAATCACACCAAGAACATTAAAAAATCTTTATTATTTCAAAAGTTATTTGAAATTTTAAAAAACACTGCAATTGATACTTTTTTCATAATATCATTATATTAAGTTTTAAAAATTGACAAACAGACTTTATTCTGGGCTCATTTTATTCAGAACTTAGATAGTTTTAAACCAATTGTAGAGAAAAAAATTTATTTTATAATTCAAAAGAAAAATAACTAATTTTTCATTTTTTCTTTCTTTACCCGAAATTTAGTAAAAATTGGTTAATTGTAAAATTAGAACAAAAAACCAAATTTTTGTAGGTGCAAAGTGAACAAAGTTGGTAGATAACAACATTTGTTTGTAGTAATAATAATAATAATAATAATAATAATAATAATTGAGGAGCACTTTTTCAAAAGTTCATAAATAAATTTTCCAAAAAACTAGTGACAATCACAAATTTAACATATTAAGAATCTTACTAATCGATCTACTACTGTTAAAATTAAGAAAAAAATTAATTAACAAAGAATTTTAAATTTAAAAAAATCTGGACTCAACCAAGATGATTTAAAATTTTATTTTTTTCCTAGAAAAAATTACAAAAACGTTTAAATTCCCTAATTATTATAAACTTTAATTAAAAATAAGTTGCCTTCAAAAAACATTCTTATATAAATAATTTCGTATAGTTTTTCTATTTTATAATTAACTTTATGGGTTAGGTGTAAAACTGCATTTGTTTAATTTTCTCGAAATAATAAAATGTTGATTTATCATCAACTTTTGAAAAAGTGCTCCTCAATTGTTATTACTAAATAAACATTTTTTTTGTAATTTATTGATTTAGCACTAACTAAGTTGAACTAAAATATTTGACAAGTTTTTAGAATTGTTCTACTTTCTCTGTTTATTTAGAAATTTTATAATTTTGTAACAATTTTAAAAAAATGAAAATTTCATCTTAATGTTAATAAAACACTATATTTGTCCATATACAACAAATTTTAATGAAAAATCTAGTTCAAATTAAGTTTTTTTTGCAGTATACAATTAAAAAACTTTTTGGTTACCCAGGGTGGCTTATTACAACAGTCCAAGTACATCAAAATCTTCGTTATAGGGATGTGCGATTCTTAAAAAAATTGAATCAATTATCTATAATCGATTTTGAAATGTTCGATTCAATTAAATCGATTAATCGGAAAAAAATAATCGATTATTATCACATAATCGATTGTACAACTCAAAATAAAAATTATATTTTTACTTTTAATTTGTGAATAAAAATTTAACGTCATTTAAAAAAAACTCCACAAGTTACAGAAAATATATAAATTTTAAAACTTTTTAAAAATAGTATGTCAAATATTTAATGTACGTAGAAAATATATTTATTAACGTTAACGTAAATATTGGAATGATTAAAAATGATATTAACATTTTTGTGACTAAAGGAACTAAAGAAACTAAATGAACTAAAGGAACTTATTTCAGTAAGAAAATCTTAAATAATGTAAAATATAAAATTTGTAATGTTGATCATTTTAGACACTAAAGGTACCGTTCTCTGTCGGCGTAAAAGCGTCGACGAAGAGCGTAACACATGCAGAAGAAAGAGAAGAGCAGATATCACGTTCTCTCTCACTCACTTGATTTTCGCTTTCCGCCGACGCTTTCACACTGACATGGGACGGCCTCTTTTAACTTCCATATTTTGGTATTTATCACATTTTTGTTTTATTATGCTAATTTTTAAACGTCCTCTTATATCACATTTTTGTTATAAATATTAATTTTAACTGACACGATCTTTTACTAAGTAGTATACATGTAACAGAATATAAAAATTTGCATTAAAAAATTGCAATGTATAAACTAATAAATACTTCCGCTAATAGATATTATTGAAATACTATTTTTTCAAATCGCTTAAAAGCAGGTTTTAAATACATAACTCTGTGATAAAATTTTAGTTACGCGAATGACAGGGAATTACGATTTTACGATTCTTGCTTACCGGAATCGAAAAGAATTAATCGATTAATCGAATTTTTGAAGATGGATTAATCGAAATAAATAATCGGTTCATAATCGCCCATTTCCACTTCGTTAGCGCGAAGGTTAAAAAAATACAAAAAATAAATGTATTTTAAAAAGTGTGGTATGTGTGTGTGCGCGTATGGCACATTGGCAGGTTCACTGAGCGAAGGGGGAAAAAAACAGTAAGGTTTCATGGAGGGACCAATGTCGGTGACTCTCAGGAAGAATGGTCATGGGAGGCTGATCGGCAAGGTAGTCAAGACAGCGCGACCAAAGACTCCGGAATAGACACATCTAGCACCTTTACGAGCAGTGAAGATAGCAACAGGGGCGACCTGCCCAAGGTACGGGCCGATCGAACCTCTTGACACGAGATTGTCGCTTCAAAAACTTTTACCCTCTCTTTTTTCAAAATCAAATCTCAAATTCTTTATTTCAGTATTTATTTCATTTAAGAGAAAGGAAAGTGAACCTAAACGATTCTTGTGCCTAAGGATGTCAATATATTTATATCCCGAAAATGAAATTAAAAAAGAGACATTTATTTTTAACAAAAATCATTTAATTTTAATATTCTATTCAAATTTGAGTATTTTTTATACCATACAATGGTTATATAATGGAAGTTTATTTATTCGATTAGAAGTGTTATTTTATTTTTTGGACATCTCTGAGGATTAATGAAATCGAATAAAATTGTTTGTTTATTAAAAAAAAAAGGTGAATGCACCAGTAATCGGCAGATGTTTGGTGTTCATTTTTAATATTTTTATTCAATTGAAAATACATTTTTGATTAATTTTAGGTTAAAATGATTTTCTCTGAACTTGCAACAGATAAAAAAATGTTTTTTTTAATCATTTGCAGTTCTGATCAATTTTTTTGTTTCTGTATAATTATAATATGCCTTATTCTATTAGTGAAATTTTCGATCTAAACGTCTATTATCAAGGAAAATAATATTTCACAGAAAAAACCTGATCTCATAATGAGTCACTTTTCGCCTCATTCATTATTAATAAACGAGCAAAATAAAACGCGCACAAGCGCGCGATTAGTTTTTCATCCATTTTCAAAATTATAAAATACAATAATAAATATAAATAATCAGTAAATACTATTTATCTAATAAGAAGAAATAAATAATTTAAATATAATATTTAAAAATCAATTAATATAAATAAAATAAATATTTATTTAGGACAAAATTTATAATATTTTAGAATTAAAAAGAATTGGAAAAAATAATTGCAAATTTTTCAAATAAATTGAAAAAACAATTAAATCAATTAAAAATTGGGGAAAGTAATTTAAACAATCATAAAAATGTTTTAATCATAAAGAAAATAATTAAAATTCGAGAAAAATACTTGAGAATCTTAAAAGTAAATTAAAACAAAATTGAATAATGAAAAATTAGAAAAAATAATTGAAAATTGAAAAAACATGGTTAGAAATTGAGATAAATAAATTAAAATTTAAAAAAATAATTGAAATAAAAGAAAATAATTAAAAATTAGAGAAAATAAATAAAAAAATATAAACATAATTTAAAATTCAACAGAACAAGTTTTAATTAAAGAGAAATAAGTAAAAACTTTTTGGCAATTATAAAAAAGAACGAGAAAAGGAACAAAAGTAATTGAAAATTTAAGAAAATAATATAAAAAATAATATAAATAATGAAAGAATTGAAAAGTCAATTTTGGCAATTATAAAAAAAAAACGAGAAAAAGAACGAAAGTAATTGAAAATTGAATAAAATAATATAAAAAATAATATAAATAATGAAAGAATTGAAAAGTCAGATAAATAGTTAACAATTTTTGAAATTATGAAACAAATGTAAATAATTAAAAATTGAAGAAAATAAATTTGGGAAAATAACTGAAAAATGTTTTTAAATTTTAAAACTTGACGAAATGAATTAAAATATGATACAAACAATGATAAGTTGTAAAAAATAAATGACATTTAAGTGTGATAATTAAAAAAACTACAGAATTTTTTTTAAATAAAAAAAAGTATTTTAAATTAAGGAAAGTTAAACAAAATTTGAGAAAAATACTTAAAACTTCCATAAGTTCATTGAAATAAAAGAAAATAGTTAAAAATTAGAGAAAATAAATGAAAAAAGATAAAAATAATTTAAAATTGAACAGGACAAGTTTTAATTAAAGAGAAATAAGTAAAAACTTTTTGGCAATTATAAAAAAGAACGAGAAAAAGAACGAAAGTAATTGAAAATTGAAGAAAATAAAATAAAAAATAATATAAATAATGAAATAATTGTAAAGTCAAATAAATAGTAAACAATTTTTAAAATTATGAAACAAATGTAAAGAATTAAAAATTGAAGAAAATAACTGAAAAATGTTTTTAAATTTTAAAACTTGACGAAATGAAATAAAATATGATATAAACAATGATAAATTGTAAAAAATAAATGACATTTGTGTCTGATAATTGAAAAAACTACAGAATTATTTTTAAATAAAGAAAAAATAATTAAAATTTGAAAAAAATACATGAAGATCTTAGAAATCAATTTAAAAAAAAATAACTAAAAATTGGAGAAAAGAATTAAAGAAATAAGCTAAAAGTAATTGAAATTTACGATAATTAATAAACAAATTTTGAAATTATGAAAACTAATAAAAATAATTAAAAATTGTAGAGAACAATGGAAATTTTAGAAAAATTCTTAAAAATCTTAGAAAATAATTTTTGAAAATGAGAATAATTAAAAATTGGAGAAAAGACTGGAAGAATGCTAAAAATAATTGAAATTTACTATAATTAATAAAATTTTTTTGGAAATTATGAGAACAAATAAAAATAACTAAAAATGGAAGAAAATAATAGAAATTTGAGAAAAATGCTTAAAAAAATTTTAGAAATTAATTTTATAAAATGAGAAAAACTAAAAATTGGAGAAAAGTATGAAAGAAAGCTAAAAATAATTGAAATTTACGATAATTAATAAAAAAAAAAGTTTGAAATCCTGATAACAAATGAAAATAATTAGAAATTGAAAAAAATATTTGAATTTTTAGAAAAATACTTAAAAATCTTAGAAAATAATTTTAGAAAAGGAGAATAATAATTAACAATCGAGAAAAATAATTGAAAAATGATAAAACTAATTGAAAATTGAAAAAAATAATTGAAATATGCTGAAAATAATTTAAGATTGAGAAATAAAATTGAATTATGATGAAAATAATTTAAATATGAAAAATTGAAAACATTCAATAAAATTTAAGAGAAATAACTGAAAAAATCATACAAAATTACTTAAAAATTTTTAATTTAAGAGAATAATTACAAAATTGCAGGAATAACGAAAATTGATGAAAATAATTGCAATATCTGATAAATAATTGAAATTTTTAAAAGTAATAACAAAATAATGAATATAATTATAAATTGATGAAAATCAAGAAAAAGTGCAGAATTTATCTTTAAGGAAAAGAAAATAATTAAAAAGTCGTTATGTAATGGAAAATTGATGACAATAATCCAAATTTGACATAATAACTGAAAATTTAGAAAATTAATTACATGTGTATATATTTTAAACTTCTTCAAAAACCATAATAAATTTTTAAAGCATTTTTTGAAACTTTTTTTTTACACAAATGACAATTAAAAACCTGCACAACAAAATAAAATAACAGGGACTAACTTCACTCTGGATTTTAAAACGTGGACAGAAAAAGATGAATAAATATAAATACATACTAACTAACTTCAAGAGTTTACGGAGATTATTATTATTTAATAATAACAAATAACTATAAAAAATGATATGTAAGACAAAATTTATAAAATTTTCGAATAAAAAAAAATTGAAGAAAATCATCGAAATTTAAAAAGAGTATTTGCAAAATTTGTAAATTAATTGAAAAATAATTAAAATTTAAGAAAATCATCGAAATTTAAAAAGAATATTTGCAAAATTTGTAAATTAATTAAAAAATAATTAAAATAACTAAAAATTGGGGAAAATAATTGAAAATAATGAGAATAAAAAAAAATTAGGGAAAATAATTAAAGAATGATTAATATAGTTGACAATTGAAAATAATTGAATTGAAGTTATTGAAATTTGAGATCAATAATGGGAAATTTAAGGAATTAATTGAAAAAGATTAAAAAATAATAAAAATTGGAAAAAAAACCAAAATTAGAATTTTAATATGCATATTTTTCTGCTTAAGAATTACATACTCTAGTTTTTTTTTCATTCCAAAGTTCCATGTATTTAAACTTCTCATTTCTAATTAATTCAATTTTCATTAGGTAGTAATAAAATTTATTATTTTGCATATTCATTTATGTTCAGAAAATTTTATCACTCTCTACAGTAGACATTTTCAGTTCATTTCGAAATTTCCAAGCGTTTTCTCTTCTACTTTATTTTCAATTTTTTCCTTTTTTCTTAAATTTTAATCCATTTTTTGCCCTTTTAAATAATTATCAAGTCCTATCCTGATTTTTATACTTTTAAGAAGTTTTTTCTTTTTCCGAAAAATACAGTAAAGAATGTATTTTTAAATACATTAAAATTAAAGAATAAAGAAGCTTGACTATTTTGAACGCTTGTTTTTAACCAGATTTTACAGTTATTATTAAAAGAATATTTTTATAATTTATCGTGATAATATTTTATAAACATTTACAACTATATAAGTTTTTGGTTATTTTTTTTAAAAGCAATTTCGTTGTTTTCTGAAATTTATTTAGATTCATTTTACTTATAAAAATTGCAATTCTCAAATATTCACTACAAAAACTGCTGTCTTCTAAGTGTCTTATTTTAAGACATTTTGGTGTCCAAGACGCAATTAATGTCTTAAAATGAGACATTTTTTGCGTCTTAGATACAAAAAAGACATCAAAATGTCTTAAAATAAGACACTTAGAAAAAAACAGTTTTTGCAGTATTATTTCTGTGAACAACGAACATAGCATTTTTCAGATTTAAATGGCAAAAAGTCAATATTATAAATATTTTAACTTTTAAATTAAACTCTACAATTCTGTATTATGTATTCCTTAAAATTAAATTATAAATTTAAATACTTTTTATTCCTTTATCACGAGATGGCGCTATGTTAAATGTTCTGCAGATGCTACCAACATAATAAACTTAAATTCGTTAAAATCTTTTTCTGCAACATAACCCATCCTAAATCAAAATTTGAGATAGATAGGCTCATTTTGAGAAACTTGATTCTCATTTTGAAGCGAAACTTAAAGCAGCGCAAATGACTTACAGTAAGACCAGGTTTTTTCTGTGATATTACGAAATAAAAATTACTAAATGCCAAAAATTTTAATTTTTCTAAATTTGACATTTTTTGTTTTCTTTAGGTCATAAAGTTAATTTTTGGCCCAGAAAAAAGGTTCTTTCTATTTTAAAAAATCTCGTGCTGCAAAGAATTAAAGAATATTACATGTTTGTAAAAAAAAGTGACGATAACTGGTGCATTCATCTTATTATGTTTCATTTTCCGATAAAAAAATTGTCTCTTGGTTTTCAATTTTTAACAATTCTGATAATTTAAAATAGAAAATTGTTCTGTTGTTGTATTTTTTTCAACTTTATGCACAAAATAGGTTCATATTCAGTTCCTTTGAAGAGGGTAGTTTTTTTGATCTTGTCTCTATTCTGTCTTGTGAATCGTTCGTAGTCTAATAGAACTTTGTACTGTCCCAACATTATTGCCAGTGTATTAAAATGATGTGTTTTAAACAAAAATTTGAAAAACAATTGTTCATCATCTAGTATAATTATATAACATTGTGCAAAAAATTCAAAAAATAAAATAAAGTATAAAATACCCTGGAACCGTGATAAATCGAATCTGTATAAAATTCAGTTTATCGAGGTTCTACTGTACTTGATAAAATATTCTTTTAATAAAATACCATGTTAAATAAGTTTTATTAATAATATGCTAATTGAATATTATGGTAATATGAATAATATAATAATTGATAATATGAATAATATTATAATTGATAACATGAATAATATATGATAATATGAATAGTAAAGAGTATAAAATTAATGAAGTTGTAAATCTGGCAATCTTGTTACTTGCTCAAGTAGCTGTTAGGATTATGATGGATAAGTTTTAACGAATGTTTGAGTAAAGGATAATTAGTGCGAGTAATGAGTTGATAATAATTAAAATTAATAATTGTTCGCAAGAAAATGTCCTTAATCAAGCAATCGTCAAGTACGAGCTTGCAAAGTGCTTACTTTTGAGTGAATGCAAGGTTCTCTTAATTGCTAACTTCTTGTCAAATGAAGGTCTTCTGTCTTGTCGCAAGACATCTGTTTCTCCCTCATCCACATTTGCATCTTTAAGTACACCATTCGGTCAATCACTTATTAGAAATAAAATATTTTCTAATGAGAATTGTATAAAGTAGGCTACAGTAAATTGCTTACAAATTCTGGTACACATGAATAAAACGCATATTAACTAATTTTTCAAAATCGCCTGTTTTTTCTACTGAATTCACTCATTTATAGTTATATAATAATCAAGTTGAAAATAGAAATAGAGAAAATAGTATTTTTAACGTCGTGGCATTGAGGATCGTGAAAAATATTATACAAGATTTGTTTTACATTCTAGAATTCGATATTAAAATATAAATAAAGATATAAATATATAGAAGTAAAATATCAAGATAGTTAAAATAGAAAACACTCGATAGAAATATATACAAAATACGAATAATATAAAAATAGTATCTATTTTTTATAGATTGAAAATTTTTAACCGTAAATAAAACCTTTTCAGGTATTAGTCGAAAAAAGAAAAATAGAATCCTTTATGGAATTATATTCCTTTGCATATTCATATAGAGTATTAAATCGAACGATAGCTTTATATATAAATATAAATCCTCAATGCTCGAATAAAAAAAAAATAAGGTATTCTTATTCAGAGTCATGGTAGATTATAAGCTTGGTAGTAAGCAAAAATAGTAACTAGTATTTATTGCACCGTATGACGTACTTACTTTCCATTTGAATGACGATTTAAAATCATTTCTGAGCAATCGACTTTTAGAAAAATTTCAAGGTGAAAATGTAATTCATAGAAAAATGAAATTATTTACTTTCATTTTGAGACAATTGAACTTGAATTGGTTCATTTAAAATCATCCAGATGGAATAGTAGTGTTTTTTAATTTAGTACTTCATACGGGATATGTTAATTTTAAACCAAGATAATTGATAAACAAAATTTTTTTTACGAATTGAAACTGTTTTTTTGATAGAGGTTACAATAAGTATTATAAAAGTAATCTAAATGGTTTATTATTTATCACTTTTTTTTTATTATTCAGAAATTATTCTCTTTGTAAAAAATCGAAATTTGTTATAGAAATTATTCTCTACAGAAATTAAAATGATTCTACGATGATTAAAATAATTGAAAGTTAAAATGATGAAAATAATTAATTTTAACAGATAAAAGTTATACACAATTATGAACATAATACCAGTTTATCTTGCATGACACTCAATTGTTACATTACAGACTGAATGCCGAAAAAGTGCCTTCTGTATTGCATGGAATAGCATGGATTTTTTAATTTTTTCAAAAAATTATTTCTTCGCTTTTTGCTCAGTTTTATATCTTAATTAAAGATAATTAGTCGTATTTTAACAATACTGAAAAGGCTGACGTATGTATGAGTATTGAGTAGCTTTAATAATATTAACCTGTTTTTATGCTATGTTGTGGTTGTTAAAAAAATGTTTTAGTTACAAATTTTTGTTTCAGATTTTCAATATTTTAGCCAAAATTTAGACATTTGTTTAATATTTAGAAATTTAACTTTATCAAATATTTAGAAATAGAATCTTATACAGCACTGGAAAATTTAATATTGTTCTAAACAGAAAAATCTCGGAACTTAATATAGAAACTAAAAATCTGTAACGAGGACAGATTATTATTTTTGTATAAGAACAATGAACCGTGTCCATTATAAGCTTTTACCGGTTTTAAAATTTGTTTCATAAAGGTTACTTGATATCTTAAAATGAACACAGTTCAGTGTTATTAACAATATAGATTTACCGAGAAATGTATTTTTCTAACACTGAATTCAGTTATAAAATATTTTTCTCGTGTAAAACTTGTTCGATATCAAGAAATAAGAAAAAAATGGAATAGCAAAATTTTTGGAAGAAATATTTTCTTTCTAAAAAGTTTTGTCTATTAAGGGCATGGGATAGAAAATGACGTCATTAGGATAGGTAAAAATTGTCCGTAAACTTTTTTCTTAAAATAATAAATATTTTTACACCAAACTTTGTAGAATTACTTGAAATATCATTACGAAGGTCTCTCTGACCTTTATATAAATTTTGCGTTAAAAATAGTTTTTATTTTTCCGAAAATTGGATATTATTTTAAAAAATCAACTTTATGACAAAATTTAAACAAATTTGGGTTAGAGGGATCTTCTTAATGATATTTTAAGTAATTCCACAAAGTTTGGTGTGAAATTATTTATTATTCTAAAAGAAAGTTTACGGACATAATTTGTCTATACTACACTGCAAAAACATGGTGTCTTAAATTGGCCAAAAATGTCTTAAATTAAGATACTTTTGATGTCTAAGACACGAAAAATGTCTTATTTTAAGACATTTTTGAACAATTTAAGACACCTCTTTTTGCAGTGTAGTGACGTTATTTTATGTCACATAACCTTAAGGATTATGAATCGGAATAAATCAAGTAAGACGTAATTTCTGGATTCGAACAAGAAATTTATTGTAATTTAATATTCAAGTTGGAAAATATTCGTGAAAAACACTGTTAAAAAATTCATAGCACTCCCTGTCATGGCAAGTAAGCTCTGATGGCCAAAAGATGATCGGTCATATGATTCTGCGGAAGTCTTCAGGCGCCGGAAGTAGTAGTAGTATATTGGGTCTTAAAGTGGTAGGAGGAAAGCTTCTAGAAGATGGTTCCATGGGCGCCTTGATTGAAAAAGTGAAAAAAGGAAGCACTGCTGACGTCGAAGGACAACTCAGACCTGGTAAGAAGTCAAGTAATACTCGAATTGTGTCCCAAAAATCTAAAATGGTTTGCTTATTAAAAAATTTTGTGTTGAATCTCGAAACTCTAACTTCACTGAATATAAACGAATTTTTTAATAATATTTTTGAAATTTGATGATGTAATGTTAATTAATAATTTTTTAAAACATTTTTTGTATAAATGATTATAATCTATGCTTTAACATTGCCCTTACCAAAGCTCAGAAATTGTTAGCTTTAAACTTTAAAGAAAGAACTTTTAGGTGAAAGTAAAGTATTTAAATAAAATTCAACAAGGGCTTTTTTGCACCTGGTTCCAAGTGACAAAAATTTGACTTACAGTGAGAAAAATGAAAAGTCGAACTTAATATCTTAGTCATTAAAATTAATATTTTTAATATCTGAGATTTTTCGTTTGAATATCTAGATATACTAAATTTTAATATCCGTGAATATCAATTTTTCTCACAGTGTAGGTTAAAAATTTGTAATTTCAGTGTTACTACATAATTCATTAATCAATTATTATAATTATCAAATAGTTAAATAATTTAATTTTTTAATTAACCGATACTTAACAACAATTAAAAACTACCTCTCTGAGCAAAATAATAGATAATAAATATAAAAAAAAATTATCAATTTAAAGAAAAAAATTATACTCGAGTTCTAAAATGGTGGAACATACCCAGGAATATGCACCCTAATTTTTCTAATAGATAACAAAACTTAACTCCTGAAAACTACCCTTAAGAAAAATAATCGGAAAAAGTTTTTTAAACTTACCGATTTCTACAAAAAAATGAAAATTAACTTCTAAAATAGTGAAACATACTTAGGAATATAACCCCTAATTTTTCCAATTGATAACAAGAATAATCAACACTTAAAAACCTAGCTTAAGTAAAATAATGAAAAAAAATTTTGAAAAAATTGTCAATTTCTACAAAACAAATTATATAAGTTCTTAAATAGTCAAATATACTAAAAAATATGTCTCCGAATTTTTTCAATATAGCAAATATTGTCAACCCTTAAAATATCATCTCCAAGTAAAATAATCGAAAATAATTTTGAAAAAAAATTATGAAATCTTAGAAGAAAATTATAAACAACTTCTAAAATGGTGGAACATACTCAGGAATATGCATATTTATTTTCCCCCCTATTTTTCCCTATTTTTCAAAATTAATAACAAGAATTTAAAACCCTTAAAAACAACCATTAAGAAAAATAATAGGAAGAAAATTTGAAAAAAAATTATTAAATTCGGCAAAAAAATACTAATTAAGTTTCAAAATTGTAAAACCTACTCAGGAATGTGCCCTTTATTTTCCTAAATTGATAACAGGCATAAAATCAAACCCTAAGTAAAATAATCAAAAATAATTTTGAAAAAAATTATCAGTAACTACAAAAAAATTGTATTCAAGTTCCAAAATGGTGAAACATACTTAGGAATACGCCATCTTATTTTTCAAATTAATAACAAGAATTAACAATACCTAAAAACCAGTCCTAATTAAAACAATCGAGAAAAAATTTGAAAAAAATTTAAAAACATCAACTTCAATAAAAAAAATTATAAACGAGTTCTTAAAGGGTCGGACATACTCAGGAATATGAGCCATAATTTTTGAAAGTAATAGCAAGAATTAATAACACCTAAAAACCACTCCTAAGTCAAACAATCGACAAAAAATTTGAAAAAAAATATCAAAATAAAAACCACTCCTAAGTAAAATAATCGAAAATAATTTTGAAAAAAATGACCAATTCCTACAAAAAAAATTCTATTTATGATCAATAATGGTGGAAAATACTTAGGAATATGCCATTTAATTTTTCAAATTAATAACAAAAATTAAGAACCCCTTAAAACCACTCTTAAGTAAAATAATAAAAAAAAAAATGTTGAAATAAAATATTAATTTCCCCAAAGAAATACTAATCATGTTCCAAAATGGTAAAACACAGTTAAATACCACACCTAAGTTAAATAAAAGAAAATAATTTTTAAAAAAATGATCAATTTCTACAAAAAATTCTTTTCTAATTCTGAAACGGTGGAATATCTTACGGAATAATTTCTCCAACATTTTTTATAATTTGAGAACTTGAATATAATTTTTTTCAAAATTATTTTCCATTACTTTACTTAAGGGTGGTTTTTAGGGGTTGATATTTTTTGTTATTAATTGAAAAAATTAGGGGGTATATTCTTGAGTATATTCTATCTTTTTGGAACTAAAAATAATTTTTTTTAGAAGTTGATAATTTCTTTCAAGATTATTTCCAATTATTTTACTAGGGGCGTTTTTAGGGGTTGTTAATTTTTTTTATCTATTGAAAAAATTAGTGGTCATATTCTTGAGTATGTTCCATCATTTTGGAACTTGAATATAATTCTTTTTTAGACGTTGATAATTTCTTTTAAAATTATTTTCAATTACTTGACTGGGGGCGTTTTTAGGGGTTATTAATTTTTATTCTCTATTTGAAGAAGTAGGGGGCATATTTTTAAGTATGTTCCATTATTTTAGAACTTGATAAGAATTTTTTTGCAGAAATTAATAGTTTTTTCAAATCCTTTTTCGGTTATTTTTCTTAATAGTAGCGTTTTTAGAAGTTGTTAATTTTCTTTCACGATTTTAGAACTTGAATATAATTTTTTTTCTCGAAATTGGCAATTTTTTTCATATTTATTTTCTGTTATTTTACTTAAATGTGATTGTTAACGGTTGTTAACTTTCAGACTTCAAAATTAAATTAATTTACTTTTTGATATAAATTATAATAATTGATCAATGAATCAGAATTACTGAAATTCGAAATTTTTGTATCTAAGGCAAATAGAGTCATTTGAATTTCGTGCGAAAAAGCACGTGATTTATTCTTTTTGAATTTAATTTAAATAATTTACTTTAATCTACAAGTTCTATTTATTTAAAGCTAACAATTTAAGTATTTTCGTTGTTGGTCGAAAATAATTTTTCTGATCAGTGACGTTTTTCTTTGGCGATTATTCTGTCGTGTTATTCTGACGTTTTATGTATGGCGTCGCGAAGAAACGTCACGTTTAATACGACACGTGTGCATGACGTAGTTCACATGTTTTACTTAAAAGTAAGGGTGAGAGAAAAATAAAATTAGTTTCACAGGAAATACCGAAAATAAGTTTCGAGATACAACTTTGTACTTTAAGTAACAAGTATAACCGGGACCAATTTGAGTGTAGCCATAAGACTTTCATTTAAAATTCGAATAGGTTTAATGATGAGTTTTACCATTATCTTGAATTATTAACGACACGGAAAAATTTAGGTTTGATTTGAATTTGATTTTCGGTATAAGAAAAGAAACAAAAAATAATTAATTAGATGTTTAGAGTAAGCAACTGGATGTTAATGATAGGCTTCTAAATGTTTAACTTAACCATTTAAGTAGTTAATAAAAATATCTAGATGTTTAACATAAGGACTTAGATGTTTTAAACAAACACATTTTCATATACTAAACATCATTAATTTGATGTTCAAAGTGTTTTAATGCGATTTAGAAAATTGTCGCGAATTTACAATATGATGAAAAAAAATCCGGGAATTGTTTAGGATTTGTAAAAAATTTGAAAATTTATAAAATAGATAATTAACCTTTAATGTAATTTTACTTAGACAAATTGTGGCAAATTTAATTTAAAACAAAATAAAACATTAAAATTCATAATTGGATAAAGATGAAGGGTTTTTGAGATTTTTAAACGTTTTAGAGAAAGGACAGAAACTATAAATTTGTTTCTGAATCTAAAAAATCTTTAATTTTTATTTAATTATGGGTTACAATGTTTTATTTTGTATTAAATTTAATTTGCCACAATTTTTCAAAGTAAAATTAAGTTAAAAGTTAATTTTCTATTTCAAAAATCAAAATAATGAATACAAAATTACTGCTTTTTAAATATGTGCCTAATTCCTTAATAATCTCAATTTCAAGAAATAAAAATTGAAAAGGTATCAGACAAACAATCAAATAAAACAATTAGTTTAATTTCATATTTTTTCATATATTCTAAATAAAAAAACTATTTAAATTTGAAAAGCGTTTTCGTGAATGTGGAGACAATTTTATTTTCAAAATTTTTGCCAATTCAAAGTTGTATTTGAATAAAAATTACAATTTTTTGTTTATTGAAAGCTGTTTAAACGAAATAAACTAAAATTGTAGAATTGTTTCCAAAAAACAGAAAAATGTATTTTTTAATCAAATTTTGTAAATAAAACAATCTACATTTCCACTTTTTTTGGATTTAAAATAAGTGAAAAATAGAGTTAACTAAATTCTTTTCTGTCCATTTCTCAGAAATTTCTAAAAAAAATCTCACTTGCTTGAAACTGTTTAGTTTTTTCATAGCTAATTAATTTTTCTCATTTTTAAGATTTTTTTTTCTTTTGTTTGAGGTATTTGTTTGTGTTTTTGTCTTTCTATTTTAAGATTTTCTTTAATTTTCTTATTTTTACGCAAATTATTTATTATTATTTTATACAATTTTGTTTTTTATAACATTCAATAAACTTTTATTTTCATATTTAATAGTTTTCTTCAATATTCTGATTTCTTTTAAATTCGCTCATCTTTTTGTAAATTTATTCAGTTCGTTTTTACATTTTGTTTATTTTTTTTTTTTTGCAAACTTAATTTATTTCATAAAATTTTTTGATTTTCTTGATTTTTCGAAAGTTATTGTTGTTAGCATTTTTTAAAATATTATCATTCCGTTTTAAACACATTTTAAATTAATTTTTAGATAAATTAATTATCTTTGTACTGGCAAAGCATATAAAAAACAGTTTTTAAAAAATATTTTGTATGTTTGTTTGATTTTCATTGAATTTGTTCTCCATTTTCCATTATTTCTTAAAAAAAAAAAATTTTTTTCTTATTCCTCAATAGTTTTTGACTTATTTTTAAGCAGTTCTTTTTTTTAGATTTATTTATTGTTTTAAAGACTTTTTTATGTTTTTAAGTTTTTGAATAATTTTTCTGTTTTTCTTTGTTTATATATCTTTTTCATTTGTTTTACATCTTTTTAAGTTTATACTTTTATTTAGAGAAATCTGGAATAATGAAAAATTACTATTTGAGGGTCATATTTTACTAATTGAAATAGAGAAAACTCTTTTAGCCTCAAAATAGTGAAAACCTACTAATTGAATTAGTAACTCTGAATGACAAGATTCCTCTGAAAGAGGAATATACATATATATTTACATTTCAATTGAACAAATAATATTACTTCAAAAATCAGAGTTCCATAGTTGAAAATTGAAGAAATGTTAAAAGTGAATTTGACGTTAGGTGCATTTTTTCGATTTTTTAAACAATTTTCCACTTTTGAAGTATATTCATATGAAACTGCTGTAAAATTTGGGTTATTTATTTATTTATATAAAGGAACAATATCATTATTATACACGAAAAAACAAGAATTGATCATTTTCGACTTACTAATTGAATTAGTCATTTTGAAAAACTACTACTTCAATTAGTTAAAATGGAATAAGCTACTAATTCATTTAGTCAAATACTGCATTAATAATTAAATTGGTCAGAATTCTACTATTTCAAATACAGAGAGTATTTTTTTCTAAATAAAAATAACGTATATTGATTGTTAGCGCCCACTTTCAAATATATTTTTATATATTATTTTTTCAAAGTTTGAAAATTATTGCATATATTTCAAAATCCATTTGAATTTAATCAATTTTTAATGTTCGTAATTAATATCTCTCTTTATTAATAAAATAGGCATATTTTTTTCAAGTGGCCACTAATGGTACTAAGATGGCCAAAACCGGTACTTCTACCCTATGGGAAAATTGTAGTTTATGATACAAAAATTTGAAATTGATAATTTGCTACACACACATTAATGATGTTTAACATAAACAACTTCGTGTATAACATGAACATTAAAATTTTTACACCAGTCATTACTAATTAGATGTTCAACGTAATTATGTAAATACTTAACAAAATCATCTAGATGCCTAATAACATATATGTATATAATAATCTAGATGTTAAAGATAAGGATGTATATATTTGACAACAGTATCTCGATGTTTGATATAAGTATCTAAACATAAGGATATATTTAACACAATATATTATACATGTTCAACCAACATTAACATCCAGATGTTTAATATAAGTAACAACATGTTTAACAAAAAGATCCAGATGATAAACATTTTCAACATCAACATTTAGATGTTTAGCATAAGAATCTTTATTTCTAAAATTCTAACACAAGCATCCAGATTTTATCTAGAATCTACATTTTGGAATTTACCATTTAGTTGTGATAGATACAAGATGAATATTTTGTATAATATTATCAAATTTAATAATTAGTCTTTAAAATCAAAATATGTCTTGTATTTATTGCTCAAAAATAAAGTAATGTCCTATGGACATTTATACTCTTTAATAAAGAATATATAAGGTAGTTGGATTCTCTTTTATTCTAAATTATTATTTCAATTTATTGGCAGAGAGCCATATTTCATCCAAAATCGATTTAAATAAAATAGTTCAATTCAACAAATCAGTTCTAAAATGGTTTATTTATTCAATATAATCTTCAACTATTTCGTTTACACAATTCTAAACATTGATCTATTGATCTTTTTATATTGATCTATAAACATTGATTTATTCAATTTAACATGCTTTTCATAATTCTTTAATATTCAGCAAATTAATGTATGTCAAGTGTAATGAGCTTCGTATTACTCACCTGGGAGATTTCGATAAATGTAATGATATTTCACAATCGTTGTTCAATATATTTCCGTCTACTTTGAATATCAAAATCAAAAATATGCAACTTAGAATAATTGTCTCACTTTCAACTCGAATATAACTTCTAACTTTATCTTCCTAGGAATCTCAACACAGAGATTCAACTTATTAGCTCTTGCTCAGAGCTTGAATCCAAAATCTTAATTCTACAGCTGTCCTTACGGAAATCAGCTGGCGACTGATACTTCTCATCACTTTTCGTGATCTTTTATATCTTACAGAATCGTTAAGAAATCATAATTGTTAGTTTGTTTCTCATTCGATTGCTGTAATTTCAACAAATTCGGAAGATTATTTGTGTTATATTTCACAAACCATAATCACAAATTTCGAAATTAGTTTATTCATCATGAAAGTGTAACCTGCTAAATATTAAGAACATGTTTATTTCTTAATCAATTTACCTAAGTTGCATTTTTCTGTATTGATTAATTCTTTCTTTAATAATAAGATTTCGCATATGCTTGTTTTTAAATCTCTCAGAGAAGTTTTGACGAAGCATTTCTTAATGATTATTTTATCCGAAAATACAATGTAATTTCATAACATTGCGAAGACAATTTCTTTATGATGTAAAATGACCTAATTAATGTTTGTTTTTATGTATGAAGTGTGTGTTTAACTCGTAATAATTAAAATTGAATTTAATTTGATGAATAACAAATAAATTCCCAAAAAAAAAAAAAAAAAAAAAATGACCAATAGTCATACATGACAAGTTGTTTAAAAAATTCATCTAGATATTGAAATTACACATATCCGTTCAAATTTGATCCATTGGCATATGCTAAACATATTATATGTTTTCATATCCCTAACATCTGATTAATCCTGATCATAAAAAATTCAATTTTCAGCATCCAGATGATCATTTTTAACACTGTTTGTTTGTTGCTATGTTTAAAATACTTCAATATATTTAATACCTCTAGTCAACCAGTTAAGATCTGAAAGTAGCGAAGTAACCGAAGACACAACTTGTACGAAAGAAAAACTCATCAGCCTGTTCTCCTAGAATTTCAAATCAAGACGATCGCTGATTGATGCGTGTTTTAGGTGACGAAGTTATCGAGTGGAATGGAAGGTGCCTGCAGGGCAAGAGTTTTCAGGAGGTTTACGATATTATAGCGATATCGAAACAGGAACCTCAGGTAGAACTGGTAGTCTCGAGGAACTTACTTACGTCAACAACTTTACCCGGGAGGTCAACGACTGCATCAACAACTACCCCCGTAGCCTCCAGGCGTGCTGTTGCTCAGTCACAGTGGAGACAGAAACACGAATGCATAAGTGGTACTCAGCAACCTCATCACAAAGGTAAATACCTTTTTTTTTTTTTAATTGTGTCATGATTTTCAATTTTGTGCTTCGATTTCTGGCTCGAGGCTTTACAAATACATCCTCATTATCACGTAATCAACAGTCAACAACTGCAAAACATTTCTCACGATATCATCCAAATTGAAAACATCTCCAGTTATCGAAACATTTAATGATTTAACCCTTGACTGTGGATGGTAAAGATTTTAGCCGTCAAATTTTTGCCATCAGAGTCAAGATATGAAAAATGTAAAAGGTCTTCCGACACCAATTCAGATGTACCAAAAAATATTATCTCAGTAATTGATAACTGGTCAAACCCTTTTCAATTTGAATGATTGAAAACTGATATCATTTCGTACAATCATACAATCTACTAACAGCTATATTGTCACAGATTATATGATGTTTCGAATTCCAGGTCTTAAGAAATATATTCTTTGGGGTAGGCTTGAATCTTTATTTTGAATTTGATTGAATGTTCCTTTTTTCTTGTATGGCCTTTCTCTATGAAAGCGTCTGTATGACTTTTTTTTTTCTCTTATAATTGTATATCCTTAAATGTTTTAGAACCAAACTAAACAAGATACATATATATAACCAAACAAAACAAAACCCGCTTAGTAAATTGTTGTTGTTTAATACTAGTAGATTAGTAGATAGTAGTGCTGATGCACCCCTGCTAATTCAACACCCAGCCTCTCTACTACTAGTTTTATGGGAGCAACAACTTGTATTATACTTTTTTTGTATCTCTATCAATACCTTAGTTTCTGTTGATTCCACTCGCTGCGAAAATCCCGAAAAAACCTTTCAAGTAAACAGCTGAGCGCCTCTGGTTCTTTTCCTGTGTTTCGTGTACAATTTTCAACAACCCTTTTTTACATGGTACGTCTTGTGTTCAGACACTAAATGACTGTATTGAGTCTAAACACCTTTTTTTTTTAAATTGTACTTATGGTAATCATTAAGTTTTAAGTTTGACGTGAAGTTAAAACTAAATGATATCACAGTTTTATATAAAAAAAAAACATACAAAAACTGTGTTTGCGGAATATTATGATCGAGTGATATATTCCCTTAGATAAGTATCATTTGCTGCTATACTGGATTTCGACGGCATTAGATTTATTGCGAAGCTTGGCTGCCACTACGTTATAAAAAAAGGCATTTTCAAGGCGGAAATAGCTTTAGCATCGAAGCTGTACAGTAAAATGCATGCTTCTGATAGTAAATGGCTAAAGGCGTTAGAGAGTATAATTTATTTACAAACTTTTCTCTGTACGAAAGTAAGCTGAAAATTTTCAAGATTCAATCTTACAGATTCTAGAAAATTTATTGAAGGGTTTTGCAGAACAAAGGCATTTTTAAAGCCTTTCACGCGAAGAAAGGCATTATTGTAACATAATTTGTTCGACGATTTTTGATTGGCAATTTTTATTATAATTGTGCATTTTAAACGATGAGGAAAATAAAAAAAACGATATAAGGGAGATTGAAAAGAAAATACTGCAAATGATGAAATAAAAAAATATTAGGGTAGTTGCACCAGAGCTTTTTATAAAAATTTATTAATACTAATGTCAATGCTCATAATCAACTGCTAATAAAAAGCTTATGAGTTTTCTTACAAAGAATCTTATGAGCTTTAAAAAAGCAGTTGGTCTAACACTGGTACAACTAACCTATAAATAATGAAAAAAATTGATGTTGTAAATAAATTGATATGTAATACAATTTTGAGGATAAACGCAAAAACTTGAGGTAAATTGAAATTTTACGTGAAAATTTGGAATTAAGCTTTTGATTTTTATATAAAAGGAACAATTTTTATGTAAATATTGCATAATTAGGTAATTATGTTTTAGAGATTTTATTTTGTAATTTTAAAAATGTGTTTTTTTAATTATTTTATTTTTTTAGAATTGTACATATTCCCTTGATGTATACGGGACTTTTTCAAGCGATTCTATAATCTAAGATAATAATAAAGAAATAAGTGCCACCTTCAGTAATGATTTCGTTTTTAAAATAAATGACATTTTCTGTTTTATTTTTAAACGCATTTAATATTCTCTCAAGAAATCGGATGAAGAATATAATAATAGTGTATTGATTTTTAAATACTGCGAAACAATTCAATTTTATTGAATCTCTTTATATGAGTTTTTAAAATTTTTCAATAATATTAAAATTCATTAACATCCTTTAATAATAAATAGGAAGACTTATTTTTATTTATTTTATATTACTTTCCATTATTTTTATATTATTTATTTATATTTTCTAAATTCAATTAAAGTGTTATTTTATAATCATTTTATTCGATTTTTATATTTTGGTTTACGAAACATTTCTTATAACTATCCTATTTTATAATTATTTAATTTCATTACTATTGTATTTTTTATGTACAAAAATAGGTTTCACGAAAAAAGTTTTACTGTGACTTAAAATTCAGGTTATTATGTCTACTTTTAAGTTCAAATTGGTAGTTTTTGAAATTCAAGATGGCGAGTCGAACATGGCCGACGATTAAAAAGTAATTACAAAATGTTCAATGAAAATGTTTGAAAGTTTTTGGGGTTGCTAAATAAAAATCTGATATTTAACTTTCCAAACTCAAAATGGAAAAACAAAAAAAATGAAAAGTAGATATTTTTATTAAAATGCTTGAATTTGTTTGAAACTTGTTACACTGGGATTTATTGAATTGTTAAATACGAATCTTTTATTCGGTTTTCAAAATTAAAAATGTCGGATTCAAAATGGAGAACAATTTTTTAAAACTCAGTGAAATTTGAAACATTTTTCTCTGAGATTTTTGAGGTCGATGAATATGAATTTTAAAAATTCTAAATGGCGGATAATTTTTTAAAAATTAATTAATTTAAATTAATTTTGAAAATTAAATGTTAGATATGTATTGAGTAAAAAAATGTTTGAAACGTTTTACTCGGAGATTTTTACGAATACGAATTTGTTGTCTAAAAGGAAAAAATTTTTGTTGACTAAAAATACCTCAATATAACAATTTCTCGTGAATCTAAATACTTTAAAAAAAATTTTATTTTCAAATTTTCTGATCCGTTATTTAAAATGTTTTAAATTAGATGTCAGGTTTAAATTCAATTACTAAAAAAAATTTAGAAACATCGTTTTCAATAAGGTTATTTCAACTTTTTTCAAGTCGTCGACCATATTGGATCCGCCATTTTGAATTTTGGCAAGTTGGACTGAAAAGTAGACGTAAAAGTCTTTTTAAACTATAAAATGGAATTTTTTCTACCAAACAAATTTTTAAGAAGAAATACTTTATTTTATTTATTTCACGATATTATTATTTATTTTTTTGTATTTTATTTTAATTGCTAAAAATTGCCCTTGGAGTTCAGAATTTTATATGCCAAATTGTTTATTAACTAAAATTATTAAAATAAAAATTTCCTTTTCTTCAATCTTTAATTTATTTTATTATTTTTGTATTCTTTCCCAGTTTGCTTTTCCGGATTTTTTTTTATTTTTTAAATTAAAAAAATTTATTTTTAAACACTATTTTGAAACACGTTTTTTTAAATAACATTTTCAAATATTTTGAAAAATTTTAAAGAATGATTTCAAATATTTTGAGAGATTTTAAATAATGTTTGGAGCAATTTTACGTTCTTTTTTGAGCAATTTTAAATATTTTGAGAAATTTTAAAAAATATTTTTGAGATATATTAAAAACAATATTTAGAAAAAATCCAAACCATTGTAAATACTCGTATACAAAGAAAAGAATAAAAAATTCTTCTCTTTTTTTTCTGTACCCTGAATGATTTCGTTTGTACGTGTATTTGTGGTTCGGTATACTTAACCTGAAAGTTTTTCCCAAGATTCTCGAATTAAGTTGATTTTCGCGATCTTTGCAGAGTTGTACGACGCGAGGCGAGAAAAGCCTTCGGTTTTAGTGACGTCACCGGGTTCACCGGATGTTCACACTCAAGGAAGAGCAAGACACGTGCGTCAAACTACCGGAAACGTAAATTTCGGAGGACGTATCCAGGTGAAATTGAACTTGGATCCCGTGGCTCTTCAGTTGATTGTCACCCTCGTATGCGCTACTGGTCTCCCTCCTCGAAGCAATGGCCAAGCCAGAAGTCCTTATGCCAAAATATTTTTACTTCCAGACAGAAGGTACGTTAAATTTTTGTATTTTTGTTTAGGTTAAACTGCAGACAACTGCAGACTGCAGTTTAGAAATGTAAGCCTTGAAGTTGTCTTCGTAATTTTGTGGAGCAGAATGCCAACCTTGTGAAAAGAAAGACGATAGTTGGCGGTAAATTCAAACTAAATTGAAAATATTGAAATTGTTTCTTAAGTTTATGTGAGGTTTGAAAAAAGTTCTGCGTTAGTAAATTTGTGTCCCTGAGAAAGGATTATTGTAATTTTAAGATAAAATGTAATATATAAATTGAAAAGAGACAACTAATCATGTCCAACTTATATTTTTCAGAAAGTAATACAAAAATATATTTTGAATGCGCTCTTGGTTGCAATCCTGAAAACAGCTGATCTACTTACAGCTAAATTCAAGGCTTACGTTTCTAAACGGGAAAATTGTTTATTGTTACTTTTAGAGAAATACATAATGAAATTTGAGTTGCTAATAAGATTTATAATAAATGTAAGAGTGTATTGTTAAAAATTCTTTTTAAATATTTAACTAATGTTTTAAGAACTTGAGAAGACGTGTATCGTATGTAGTCACATAACCTAAAATCGTTAATATGGAATAAAAGTCGGGTTAGTGGTTTAAGAAATATATATGAAAAAAAATGAATTCTGGTGAATTAAAGGGTCTGATTTTTGCTAATTTAAAAGTAATTAATGGAGAGAAAAGTGTTTAAAGTTGTAGATTTTGTTAATGAGTAGAGTTCATGCATAAACAAAATTGAAATTAATTCAGTACTTCTGTAGTGATTTTTGCTAATTTCAAAGTAATTAATGAAGAGAAAATAAGTGCTTAAAGTTGTAGATTTTGTAAATGAGTGGAGTACATGCATAAACAAAACTTAAATAAAGTCACTTCTGAAAAAAAAATTTAAGAACTGATCAACATGAAATAAATACAATTCTCGTATTTTAAATTTACTTTTGTTTTCATTGATTTATGTTTCTTTTTATGTTACAAATATTTAGAACACCATTAATATATCTAAACACACTAAATTTAATAAATATGCTTCGTTTGTCATGTAACATTAAGTATATACTTTTATAGCACATTTTTATTCTCAAGTTAAAAAATAACTTTCTTTTTGTCAGGTGCTTTTGACAAAATATGAAACTAATAATGAATACATAAAATGGTAATAATATTTTTCAAGTATAGTTTATAGCCGAATATTTTATGATTTATCACTTTTTATACAATATTGTTATTAATTCACTAATATACTTGTTCTATATAGACAAATGTTATTAAAAAAGGAAAATGTTTTCGATTTTTTTTATTAGTTTTATCAAAAATACTCTATTAAGAGATAAACTTTTATGAATTTTAAAAAAAAATTTCGATTTTTGAGGTTAGGTCCAAGTGAAGTATTTTGCATTATAAATACACTTCTAAATTGATTATTTAGAAATTTCTAATTATCATGACACTATTTCAAATCGAAATTTTATGCAAAAATGAAGAAAAACACGATTTAAGGTACTTTCTCACCTCAGTAGCTGCCATGGGAGTGAAGGGTTGCGACAATTCAAATTTTCATTGTCTGAACTCTTCACTCTCACACGTTACCATAGCAACCTTCAGCCAGCCAGCCAGCCAGCCGAGGTGTGAAAGTGCCATTACGGTAAAATTACAATTTAAGGTAAATGTCGTAATTTACAAACGAAGAGCGGTCAGCGCCCATAACTATTTGGCGGTAGCTGCACTTAATTTAATTTGTAAAAATTGTTTTCTTTTATATTATTAATTTTGTTTATTTATTGTTTAATGATTAACACAAAGAAATACAAATATTTTAGATTATTTTGTGTTACAAATACTATCATACTTTATTTTATACTTTTTAAATTTAGCGCCATTATGTGTTGTACAGTTGGCAAACCTATCTGACATTTCACAAGGTTTCTAAAACCTAACCTAAATCCTAAAAAATAGTTTCGCATTTCGTTTAGAATATAGTCAAGAATACTATAGAGATCTTATCTAGAATAGGGCATATTTTCTGAAATATTTATCAAGAAATTCTAATTATTGTTAAAGTTATGACGAGTTGAAGACAAAATATCTAAATTTTCTGCTTTTAGAAAAATGTTTTTTCAATTATCTTGAGAACCAAAAGACATTAATAATTTTATCCTGGAGGAAAAATATGCGTCTTAAAAGTCTCTATTATGTGTAATTCAAAAATTGAAATTTTTAATGAAAATAAAAAATTGGAAAAAACGACAACCGAAGTGCTTCTTATCATCGGCGGTTCAATTAAGATTTGGAGATTGACATTTAGAATAAAGAGAGTTTGTGCACTCTAATTTAAATAAGGTCATTTAAAAAATAATATATACTATTTTTTTACATGACCTTTTATACATATTGGAAAATCACCTTGAAGAAAATGGCTGTAATTTTAGTTCTGACTTACCAAGATAAATGATTTAACAAAGAAATTGTTACCAGCCAAAAGATCCATGTTGGGTGGTAAATTTGGCAACTGTGCCAATTCGAGGGTGACCTAGTATTATGGACGCAAACTTTGGTTGTTTCTTCAACTTGAAATTGTAAATTCGTCCATTATCATTTTTCGTTACTTTTTCTGAATTTTTAATTTAAAATAGTTAATTGAGTGGTGTCAAATAATTACCTCAGATTTGTTTAAATTATAGAGTAATAGGTTTGGTTATTGATCAAAAACCCTGCGAATATTTTATTAAATTAAATTAAATATATAATAGTTTATTATAAATAATAATAATTACCATAGAACGTCCACAGAATATATTTATTATAAACATTTTTCATAGATGAAAAAATCCCAATTTTAATTTCTTGTTTGGTTTCATGACAATTAAGTTGGTTCATTTATGGAGCCGGTCCACTCATGAACACATTTCCCTAAAAACAATTTAAAGTAAACATCAAAACAAAACATCAAAATAGTTAATTAATTAATTAGTTTTAAACATTAAAAAGAATTTTGAAATAAAAGAATAAAGAATTGGAACAAAGAAAGAAAAAAATTGATATAAAATATATTCCTAATTGAATGATAGATTTTAAAAATTTGCGCGACTGTGTTTTTTACAGTGAAAAATCGAAAAAACGAACGAAACCCTTGGCCAACACGAATGATCCAAGGTGGGACCAAACTTTCGTTTACAATGGAATCAGGTGGTCGGAATTAAGGCAACGTGCTTTAGAAATTACTGTTTGGGACTATGGTAGATACGGCGCCAATGATTTCATTGGAGAAGCGATTATAACACTAGCTTCTTCTTCTCTTAATGATGAGTTGGAGTGGCATTATTTGACTGCCCATGAAGAACATCGCCATACAAGGTATTTTTACACATTTTCAACATTTAAATAAAAAAAAAAAATTCACTTTGTTTTCTCAAAAATCAAGCTTTTCGATTGTTCAGATTTTCAAAAATTGGCTTAGTCGACTTATTTTCATCTAAAATGCATAAATTTTCATTCTTAAAAAAATGCTGGATGTATGTCTGTAATGTGTGTATGTAAGTAAGAAGGGAGGGGGGGGGGGGTGTAATAATTTTTTTGACATTAGGATAACTCGAGAATGTTTTAATGGATTTTAATAAAATTTGGTTGGCTTATTAAACTCACAAATACCTAAAATCAGACACAGGGATTTTTAAAAATATCAAATAAATTTTGTTTAAGCACCTCTTTTCATCTAAAAATATCGTTTTTCGCAAAATATGTCTTTTTGTGCTGAAAAGGATTTATAAATTTATTTATAATATTAGAAAATTATAATTAATGTGTATTATAATTGGTATGAAAACTTTATGCGAGTCAAAGTATAACTGATGAGGGTTTCAATCTTTAAATAGATTTAAACTTCTTTTAATATAAATTTCAATCAAGTCCAAATTCAATCTGCTGAAAATTCGATTCATTAAATCTTTCATTGATGTAAATGTCAGTTAATTACAGTTTAAATTGATTAGAATTTAAATTTCCCAAACTTCAACTGTGTCGAATTTTAATGAATTCAAATATATTCACTTGAAGTTTATTTCGATACAAATTTCAGGCGATCGAAATTTTAACCAATATCAACTTCCGTTGGTATGAATTTCAAATTTCAGTAGAATCAATATTTAGTTGTTTAAAATTTTAATTTACGTTTTATAATTTTTTGTTAATTTTCACTTTTTAAGGAAAATGTATTTCTTTATAAATTTCAATCTATCACATGTTTCAGTCAAGTAAAATCATCGGTTAGATAAATTTTAATTTTTTTTTAAGTGTCTTAAAACATTCGCCACAATGAGTCAATTTTGGTGAAAATTTCCAGTCAATCTTAATTTTTAGAGTTCCAATTTTAAATCAGTCCTAAATTTTTATTTGTTTCAATTGATCCAAATTTTAATTAAATTTTGTTTGTAAATTCCAATTTCAAGCAATCCAAATTTTTGAAAATAAAATTCTTCGCAATCAATCCCAATTTTTGGAGTTTAATCTAAACAATATTTACTGGAAATCCAACTTTGACAAATTTGTATTAATTCTTACTGATTGAAATTCCGAAAAGAAATTTTTCTTTAATATTTGGATTGCTCGAAATTGAAATTTTTGGAAATTTTCAATAATTGAAATTTTTGAATTAAAACCAATACAAATAAGAAAATTTATTTGAATTTGGAATTCTAAAAATGAAGGTAGATTTAAATTCCACGGATTTATTATAATTTAAAATTTGGATTTCTTGGAATTAAAGTTGATTAAATTTTTAAACTAATAAAATTACGGTTTATAGAAACAATGACAATTTTTGATTCATTTAAATTTGGAATTCTAAAAATTTATTTAAATTTTGACGAAATGAATTTGGAAATTTATTGAAAATTTAGATTGCTTGAATCTGGAATTTATGGAAATTTTTAATAATACAAATTGAGGTTAATTCAAATCAATATAAAATTTAAATTCATTTTAATTTGAAACCCTAAAAAATCTGATTACAATTTAAATGAAACTTAATTTTAAAAATTTAAATTACTCGGAATTGAAATTGAAGGGAATTTTAAATGAATGAAATTACTATCAATTGAAAGATTGAAACAAATTAAAATTATAGGTTGATTAAAATTTAGAATCTTAAAAATAAGTGGTCGATTATAATCGTCACAAATCTAATTGTAAAAAGTTATGAACATTTTCAATATGTAATTAGAATTAGGGTCAATTAAAATCAATAAAAAATTTGAATTTATTTAAATTTAAACATTATGATTGTTTGAAATTTAAACAAAACTTATTTTTGATATTTTAAATTGCCTAGAACTAAATTTGAAATAAATTTAAATAAATTAAAATTGGGTTTAATCGAAAAAATAAAATTTTGAATTCATTTAAATTTGAAACTCTAAAAAATGAAAAATTAAGTTTGATTGATGTCGCTATGAAACTTATTATTAAAAAATTTAGTTTATAATTGAAACTGAAATTGATAAATATTTCACTTAAGAAAATTTATTCTGAAATTAAGAATATATATTTGACATTTATTTTAGAACTATTCTCTACTATTTTATACTATTCTTTAAAAAAGGAGATATTCTAAACATTTAGAATATATACTAAATACTGAAAATATATTCTTATTTTAAGAATACATAGTTTTCTATCTAAATCTGAATTAGTGATTTTCTATTAATGAATTAGAGAAAAATGAGTTAATCTTAAACAGTAATTTTTAGTAGAAAACTAATAAAAATTATTAATAAAAAACCACTAATTTGAAAGAGAAGTATCTACTAATTGAAAAAGTAAATCTTCACTATTTCAGTTAATAGAATGATATTTTACTTCCAAATAAGTATTTTCCTACTAACAATTAGTAGTGAGAGAATATACTAAATTTAGGTAAAAAAAATATTCAAAAGCAAGTGCTAAGTATATATGATTCTTAACTTCAGAATAAATTTTTTCCGATTTTTCAGGATGTTCAACCCATTGACATAACCTCAAAATAGGAAATGGTTTTCCACATGAAATAAAAATATTATCAATATTTATTTCACATAATTTTGAAAGACACAGTTGTACAGTTTTAAAAAAATTAGGTTGATAAAAAATTTGTTACTAAATAATAATTATTTAACATTTTGTGTTTTTTCTTTAAAGTTTGTGAATAATTCTAATTTTCATCCAATTTATTTTTGACAAATAATAGCTCATTTAAGGTATATCTCACGGTTAAATGCAGGCTATGAGAAAAAAAATTCCAGTGTCCTTTAAAAAATTCAAAACTTTTCGAGAATTATATTTTTGGGAAGGAAAAGAGTCATTTTTTATAAAAAAAAATTTCTAATGTTAGAAATTGTTTATTTATACTCATTTTTAGGCAATCAAACTTTTCTCTCACATCGCTTCTTTACAAATTTTTAAAATTAATACGATTTTAATTTATAATAACTTATTTTCTTCAGAAATAAATTATCTACAAATTAACGAAAGCAAATTTTAAAAAAACTGCACTAGTTTTTAAATATGACTATTTGTTTAAAAAAAATCATTTGTTAAACAAATAATAATATTTAAAAACGGTGCAGTTTTTTTTTAAAATTCGCTTACGTCAATGTCTAGATAATTTATTTCTGAAGAAAATAAACTATTATAAATTAAAATCGTATTAATTTTAAAAATTTGTAAAGAAGCGATGTGAGAGAAAAGTTTGATTGCCTAAAAATGAGTGTAAATAAACAATTTCTAACATATTTCAACAAATTTTTTTTATAAAAAATGACTCTTTTCCTTCCCAAAAATATAATTCTCGAAAAGTTTTGAATTCTTTAAAGGACACTTGAATTCTTTTTCTAATAGTCTGTATTTAACCGAGAGATATACCTTAAATATTTGAAAGTTAGGAACATTAGCTACAAGTCTGCTTGTTGGATTTTGATAAAACATTTTTGTTTAAACAATATATAATAGTAAATTTTTTTTATTTAATAATTTTGTTAACAAAATATTATTAACAAAATTCAATGAATATATTGTAGAGAATGTTTCAAAGTTTGAAATAAGCGGTTATTTGTTAAAATTAGATGAAAATTACAATTGTTCACAATCTTTAAAACAAAAAACAATAAATGTTAAATAATTATTATTTAGTAACAAATTTTGGACCAACCTAATTTTTTTGAAAACTGTACAACTGTGTCTTTTAAAATTACGTGAAATTAATTTTAATAACATTTGTCTTTAATGTGAAAAACCATTTTTTAGTTTGAGGTTATGTCAATGGGTTGAACATCCTTAAATGATTGGTCCAATTCTATTGATTTAAATTCTAATGTATAAAGTTTTTATTGATAATGGGCAAATCTCTGGAACATTTAACATTTGAATTTAAAATTTTTATTTTATTCGATTTTTAATTACATTTTTGACTAGTTCACAACAAACATTTTTTTTTATTTACAAAATAAAAAAGTAAAATATTTCAAAAAACAGCTGAAGTGACACATTCAAAAACATTGAATAATAAAATTGATTAAAATAAATATAAAATATATAAATTTTTGGTAAACGTTAAGTTGTGATTTAAAGCGTTTTTTAAAGTAAAAAGTATGAGGAACATTAAGGTTAAAAGTTCCCGAGATTTGCCCATAAATTTCAAGTGATATTTGAGTCTTGTATAAATTCGATATATATATATATTAAACATTCTGTATTGTATTGTTGGCGAATTATATGCTAATTTATTCGTTCTGTTTTCAGTCATTATCAAGACTTTGTAGACGATGTGACGACGCCAGGTGATTGTCATCTTAGTCCACCGTCGACAACCTCGAGACTTAGTGATTCAGATACTTCTGAGTGCGATATCACGGACTGCGATGGTTCTAGGGAACAAAGAAGGACGGCTGACGGTGCCAGCATAAGTAGTATCGGCAGCTCTTCTAGGTAAGAGGACTTTTTCAAATCCCATTAACCTTTCTCAATTCTCGTTAAGTCTTATATACAAAAATCAATTCAGCAATCGAGATTCTAGTCTTGAATTTTAAAATGCATGACTTTTATACTCGTTAAATTTATTTTCTTTCTTTCGATTCACTGAGGTTACTTTGACCTTTTTTGAGGTTATGTTTATATACAAACACCACAAGAAATTATAAATATTGTCCGTGTACTCATTAATTAAAAATAATCTGAGTTTGGTTTGCGAGAAGTTTAAATCTTTCACTTCGTAAGGAGTGTTTTAAAAAATTTTAAAGAGTTTTTTTTTAAGAATTAATTTTTATGACTACAAGAAGCAGGGTGTCTACTAACCGGGAAAACCGGGAATTTAAATTGACCGTGAAAAACCGGGAATTAACCGGGAATTTTTTTTCTGGAATAATAAATTCTTTTCAATTTTCAATTATTTTATTCAATTTCCAATTATTTTCTTCCATTTGGAATTATTTTCATTAATTTAAAATTATTTCTTCATTTCTCAATTATTTTCATCGATTTTCTAGTATTTTCTTCAATTGCCAATTATTTTCTTCAATTACCAATTATTTTCTTCAATTTTCAATTATTTTCATCAATTTCTAATTAACTTCTTCAATTTTCAATTATTTTCTACGATTTTCAATCATTTTCATCAATTTTTAATTATTTTCTTCAGATCTCAACTATTCCCTTCAATTTTTAATTATTTAATTTAATATTCAATAATTCTCGACTTTTTTCAATTATTTTTTTCAATTATCATTTATTTATTTCACATCTCAATAACTCTTCCATTTTTCAATTATTTTCTTCTATAATCAATAATTCTCGGCTTTTTCAATATGTTTTTCAATTATCAATTATGTTTTTGAAACTTGAATTCAATTCATCAATTATTATTTAACAATTTTCATAAAATCACATTTTCTTCAATTTCAAATTATTTTCTACAATTTTTAATTAATTTCTTCAAATTACAATTACATTCTTCATTTTTTTATTGTTTTTTTTTTCAAATTCTATAATTCCTGGGTTGTTCAATTTTTTTTCTTCAATTATCACTTATTTTTTTCTACTATCAATCCCATTGTTCAATTCTTGAATTATTTTCTTTAATTCTCAATTATAATTTTCGACATTCAATTCCATTCTTTAATTTTCAATTTTTTTTTAATATTCAGTAACTCTAGGCTTTTTACAATGATTTTTTTTAAATTCTCAATTATTTTCTTCAAATTCCAATTTTTTTCTTAAATTTCAATTATTTTCTTCAATTTCCAATTATTTTTTCATATTTCTTTCAGTTTCTCAATTTCTTTCAATTTTCAATTTCTTCTCAATTTTCTTCAATATTTAACAATTCTCAGCTTTTTTAAATTATGTTTTTCTTTCAATTTTTATTTAAATTGAGAATTTTAAAATTATTTTCATCAATTCGCAATTATTTCCGTCGATTTCTAAATTTTTCTGCTGTTTTCAAATATTGTATTTAATTTTTAAGTACTTTCTTCAATTTTCAATTATTTTCTTTAATTTTTAATTATTTTGTTCAATTTTCAATTGTTTGTTTCAATATTCAGTAATCTCGACTTTTTTTAATTATTTTTTTTTTCAATTATCAGTTATTCATTTCATGTTTCAAAACCTCCTTCAATTTTCAATAATTTTCTTTTCTTTTCAATTTAATTGTTCAATTATTTTTTTCAATTCTCAATTAATTTCTTTAAATAACAATTCTATTCTTCAATTTTTAATGTTTTCTTCAATATTAAATAATTCCTGTCATTTTACATTTTTTTTAATTATAAATTATTTTCTTCTTTTTTCAATCCAATTGTTCAGTAATTTTCTTTAATTATCAATTATTGTATTCGAATTTCAATTTTATTTGTTTTTTTTTAATATTCAATAATTCTGTGTTCTTCTGATTTCAATTTGATTATTTAATTTTCAATTTATTTCTTCAATTTTGAATTATTAACTTAAATTTTAATTTATTTTTTTGGATTTTCTATCTAGTTGACCAATTTTCAATTATATTCTTTAAATTTAATTACCATTGTTCATTTTTTTTTATTATTGTTCAATTGTAGATTAATATTTACTTTTTTTAAAATTTTGTTTCTAATTGTCAAATATCTTTGTCATAGTTCGATTATTTTTTTCCATTATTAATTATTTCTTTTCAATAATAAATGTTTCTTTTAATTCTTAATTATTATTTTTTGTAAAGTTTAATATTTAATTCTTCAATTCATCAATTATTATTTAACAATTTTCATAAAATCACATTTTCTTCAATTTCAAATTATTTTCTACAATTTTTAATTAATTTCTTCAAATTACAATTACATTCTTCATTTTTTTATTGTTTTTTTTAAATTCTATAATTCCTGGGTTGTTCAATTTTTTTTTCTTCAATTATCACTTATTTTCTTCTACTATCAATCCCATTGTTCAATTCTTGAATTATTTTCTTTAATTCTCAATTATAATTTTCGACATTCAATTCCATTCTTTAATTTTCAATTTTTTTTAATATTCAATAACTCTAAGCTTTTTACAATGATTTTTTTTAAATTCTCAATTATTTTCTTCAAATTCCAATTTTTTTCTTAAATTTCAATTATTTTCTTCAATTTCCAATTATTTCTTCATATTTCTTTCAGTTTCTCAATTTCTTTTAATTTTCAATTTCTTCTCAATTTTCTTCAATATTTAACAATTCTCAGCTTTTTTAAATTATGTTTTTCTTTCAATTTTTATTTAAATTGAGAATTTTTAAATTATTTTCATCAATTCGCAATTATTTCCGTCGATTTCTAAATTTTTCTGCTGTTTTCAAATATTGTATTTAATTTTTAAGTACTTTCTTCAATTTTCAATTATTTTCTTTAATTTTTAATTATTTTGTTCAATTTTCAATTGTTTGTTTCAATATTCAGTAATCTCGACTTTTTTTAATTATTTTTTTTTTCAATTATCAGTTATTCATTTCATGTTTCAAAACCTCCTTCAATTTTCAATAATTTTCTTTTCTTTTCAATTTAATTGTTTAATTGTTCAATTATTTTTTTCAATTCTCAATTAATTTCTTTAAATAACAATTCTATTCTTCAATTTTTAATGTTTTCTTCAATATTAAGTAATTCCTGTCATTTTACATTACTTTTAAATTAGGGGAGAGGGCCCCAAGTTGGACACCCTATCGATTTATTGCTGTAGAATCCAAACCGAATAAAATATATTAAAATGTTTTATACCGGATGAAAGTACAATTTATAAGGTAACTTATGGCTACAGAGATAAAATTTTATTTTGAACATAAACATTTTTTAAAGCATTTTTTCTAATTGTTAAAATTTTCGATCTAAAAAAAAGTGGCCCCAAGATGGACACCTTCTTAAAAATCTCTGAAAATGGTAGTAAATAAAAAATTAACATCGTGTAACAATTCTTGAACTAAGTTTTAATCATTTTACGGAATTTATCAAGAAATAAAATTTCTCAAACTTCAATTTAATAGCTTAACAGTAAAAAGTAATAAAATATCGAAAAATATCAATATAATAAATTCTCTAACGATAAAATCACATTTTATGGTGGAAAATAAAAAATTTTAATTAATTGGCTCAAAAAATTATTGAAAAAAGTATAAAATCGAAAATATGCAAAAAAATACATTGAGACTTTAGGCCTGTCCATCTTAGGGTACATGACACCATTTTTTAATTTCCAGTAAAAATATATATATGAATACTGAATTAGTAAAATCATTTTAGAATATTATTATACGATAAATAAAGAATATTATAACGTTCAGTACTCATTCTAAATCATAAATTTAAATAACTTTCCCAACTTGAGAAAAAACTGTTACAAAACTTTTTTAGACACAAAATTACGTGGTATGTGTAGAAGAAAAACCAACTGGTTTTTTTTCTTCAAATGTGCATCAAAATGTTCGTCTATATACAAACAACAAAAATGACAGAAAGCATAAGGCGCTGTCACCTTAAACAAAAATTTTATACGAAATGTCCATCTTGGGGCCCTGTCCATCTTGGGGCCCACTCCCCTATAAATTATTTTCTTCTTTTTTCAATCCAATTGTTCAGTAATTTTCTTTAATTATCAATTATTGTATTCGAATTTCAATTTTATTTGTTTTTTTTTAATATTCAATAACTCTGTGTTCTTCTGATTTCAATTTGATTATTTAATTTTCAATTTATTTCTTCAATTTTGAATTATTAACTTAAATTTTAATTTATTTTTTTGGATTTTCTATCTAATTGACCAATTTTTAATTATATTCTTTAAATTTAATTACCATTGTTCATTTTTTTTATTATTGTTCAATTGTAGATTAATATTTACTTTTTTTAAAATTTTGTTTCTAATTGTCAAATATCTTTGTTATAGTTCGATTATTTTTTTCCATTATTAATTATTTCTTTTCAATATTAAATGTTTCTTTTAATTCTTAATTATTATTTTTTGTAAAGTTTAATATTTAATTCTTCAATTCTCAATTATTTTCTTTGAATTTCAATTATTTTCTTCAATTATCAACTGTTTTATTCAATTTTTGTAACCATTAGTAGGTCTATTTATACTTAAAATAAATTTTAAGTTAACAAGAGAAAAAACCGGGAAAAATAGGATCCAAAACCGGGAAAAGACCGGGAATTTTGTGGGACGAAATTAGTAGACACCCTGAAGAAGTCAAAATTTTTGATGTTAAAAGAAATGTGATTTTTTTACGCTATGGGAAAAATGCCAAAAAAGTTTGCTCGATACGTGGAACATTAATGACACATAGTACCATCTTTGGTTCACGAGAATGGGGTGACCAATCTGATATCTAAGCTATCTGCGCTCTAAAACGTTTTTACTAGAATCGTAACTGACGTCTTAAGTGTCGACTGAACGGTTATTCTACTGTAACATCTTCTGTAAACGTAATTGCCAATAACATAAGGTCATAGCACTTTACGATTACTTGAATACAGTTCCCGGAATATTTCTTTTTGAACGAATTTCTTTTCTTATAGATATAGGGATTCTTTAAAAATTACTTATCTGTTATAATAATCGACGTTTTCTTTGATTTACTTATTCATTTGTTTATAAAGATTCAATTGGAATTAAATTTTAACAGTATTATTTGCGGTTAATAATAATATAGGGGAATGTCTCTTTGAGTGGACCACCTTTTTATTTACTGTATAAATTTTTTTTCAGTAAAGGGATTTTGTTGATTGTTATACACTGTTAGGTAGTTATTGCTTATAGCTACAAGGTATAATCAGCCAGATTTTTTCTGAACTTAACCCAACATTTTTTAAACCGATTTTCCAAATTGATGATTGTGTGATAAAAAAAAAATTTGTATCCATCAGTGGACCAAGTACTAAAATCGAACAATTTTTTTTTATTTCACAGAAATCAGAAACGTGTCCCACTCATGTTTACATTCCCCTGTTCTTTTAATTTATTAAAGTTATGGTAATTTACAAACTTTTATTAAAGAAAAGTCTATAGAACCTGTTATATTTATTTTAGACGAATTCGGAAATAATTAAATGATAAGTTTAAGAAATAAGACATTTTTGGATTTTTTAAATAGAGTTTTCAGATTTAATACCATTTGTCAGTTCTATTTAAAAATTCTTTTGAAAAAAAGTAGATTTCTTGAGTTGAATTAAATAACCCTAAATTTTAGGTCTAAGAAGATATGCATTTAATCGAAGTAGCATGACTCAGTTCACTGCCACATTGAGAGTAATTTATGCTTGGTCTCTATCATGTACAGCGTCGTGCAATCTTGTGAGCGAATCTCTGGTCTTGTTCAGTTCGAGTGTGCCAAAAACTAGAATGCGGTATCTATAAAAACCAATATTTCAAAAATATTCGAGACCGCAACCACTCGATGTGTGCGACTTTGTATTCCAAGACTGCGTCAGAATTTGTCGATTATTAATTACATTGCGAGAAAAGAAATAATATCGAATTTCAGTTAAATAGAATTTTAATCGAATCGAATTTCAGTGAACGCGAATTTTAATTACAATCGAATTTTAATTAAATCGAATTTCAGTTAACTCGAATTTTAATTACAATCGAATTTCAGTGAACTCGAATTTTAATTACCATAGAGGCGAATTTCAGTGAAATCAAATCTCAATTAACTTGAATTTTAATTACAATCGAATTTCAATCGAAGCAAATTTCAGTTGAATCGAATTTCAATCTAATCAAATTTCAGTGAACTCGAATTTTAATTACAATAGAATTTTAATTAAATTGAATTTCAGTTAACTCGAATTTTAATTACAATCGAATTTCAATCGAAGCGAATTTCAGTGAACTCGAATTTTAATTACAATCGAATCGAATCGAATTTTTCTGGAATCGAATTTTACTCGAAGCGAATTTAAGTTTATGAATTTTAATCGAATTTTAACTCGAATTTTAATTACAATCGAATTTCAGTGAACTCGAATTTTAATTACAATCGAATTTCAGTGAACACGAATTTTAATTACAATCGAATTTTAATTAAATCGAATTTCAGTTAACTCGAATTTTAATTACAATCGAATTTCAGTGAACTCGAATTTTAATTACAATAGAGGCGAATTTCAGTGAAATCAAATCTCAATTAACTTGAATTTTAATTACAATCGAATTTCAATCGAAGCAAATTTCAGTTGAATCGAATTTCAATCTAATCAAATTTCAGTGAACTCGAATTTTAATTACAATAGAATTTTAATTAAATTGAATTTCAGTTAACTCGAATTTTAATTACAATCGAATTTCAATCGAAGCGAATTTCAGTGAACTCGAATTTTAATTACAATCGAATCGAATCGAATTTTTCTGGAATCGAATTTTACTCGAAGCGAATTTAAGTTTATGAATTTTAATCGAATTTTAACTCGAATTTTAATTACAATCGAATTTCAGTGAACTCGAATTTTAATTACAATCGAATTTCAGTGAACACGAATTTTAATTACAATCGAATTTTAATTAAATCGAATTTCAGTTAACTCGAATTTTAATTACAATAGAGGCGAATTTCAGTGAAATCAAATCTCAATTAACTTGAATTTTAATTACAATCGAATTTCAATCGAAGCAAATTTCAGTTGAATTGAATTTCAATCTAATCAAATTTCAGTGAACTCGAATTTTAATTACAATAGAATTTTAATTAAATTGAATTTCAGTTAACTCGAATTTTAATTACAATCGAATTTATATCGAATCGAATTTTTCTGGAATCGAATTTTACTCGAAGCGAATTTAAGTTTATGAATTTTAATCGAAGCAAATTTTAGTCAAAGTGAATTTCAATTGATTGAAATCTTAATCAAATCGAATCAAATATGGACCAAATCTAACTTCTATTATTATAAATTTCAAGTGATTCTAATATTAATCTTTATTAAATAAAAATTGATTTTAATATCCGTAGTGATAAATCACAGTTTAATAAAAATTTAAATTAGTTTAAATTTGGATTTATTTATATCTTAATTAATCTAATTTCGAATAATTAAAATTTACTTTATCTGTATTTAATTTATCGAAATATTAATTTACCTAAATCTTAATAGATTTCAATTTTTATTAAAAAAAAAAGTTTTGTTAGCAGGGCTGTCAGCGAACTTGTAGATTAAAAATAGTAAAAAAAGTGACTTTTTGATTTAAAAAAGTGTGTAAATAGAGTTTTTAAGTGAAAAAAGTGAGTAAGCAATAATGATTTAAAAATTATTATATTAATTTATTTGGGACTCGCTAGCAGAGAAAGTCATTCAAATTTGAAAAAAAATCGAAATGGCAAAATTTAATGAAATATGAAAATAATTAAAAAATGACAAAAATAATTCAAATTTGAAAACAAAATTGTAAAGAGATAAAACTAATTGAAAAATTGATTAAAAATCTAAAATTGAAGACAAAAATTGAAAAATTGAAACGAAATAATTAAAATTTGAGAAAGATAATTGAAAAGTTTCAAAAACAATTGAAGTTATAAAAAATTATTTGAAGAATGATAAAAAATAATTAAAATTTGTGTCTGGTGTAAAAAATAAAAATTTTGAGTACAAGAATTGTGATATTGACGAAATAATTAAAATACGAAGAAATTAATTGAATAATGACATAAATAATTGAAAGCTGGTGTGAAAATTCAACTTTCTAGACAATAGTTTGAATAATTGAGAAATGACAAAAATAATTAATAACTGATGTAAAAAATTAAAAATTTGTAGACAATAATTGAAAAATTAACAAAACAATTGAAAGTTTAAGAAACTAATTGAATAATGACATAAATATTTAAAAGTTGGTGTAAAAATTAAAAATTTATAGACAAGAAAAATGTGTTGCGCTTTGATGATTTTCTGATTATGGGCTCAAATTCATGCTCAAATAAAAAAAAATAAAAAAAAGAACAATTGAAAAAAATATTAGAAGTTTGGGGAAAATAATTAAAAGTTGAAGAAATTAATTAAAATTTTAAAGAAAATAATTGAAATTTGAAGAAAATAATTGAAATTTGAAGCAAAGAATATAAATATTCATGACAATAAAAAAATTGAATAAAATAATTGTTTTATTTTTTTGTTTTTATTTGCCAGAATTTGTAAAAAATAATTGAAAAATGACAAAAATAATTGGAATTTGAAGAAAATAATTGCAAAATAACATTAATTAAATTGAAACTTGTGTAGAAATTATAAATATTCCTGACAATAATTTAAAGATTGAAGAATATAATCGAAATATGCGAGTTTAACTCGCCTTAATATCGAAAGGTTCCGTACCTCATTTCTTTTTCATCTATGAGCTGAAGATTTGAAATTAGCCACAAGAAACATTATAATATAATGTTTAGAATATTTTTATAGAAATGTATATATTAAATGATATACCTACAAAGAAAAAAACTAAAACTTACCAACAACTTTTATAGGTTTCAGAAAAAATAATTCTTTTTGAAATTTTTCAATTACTTTACGAAAATAATATGATTGCAATACTCAATAACTTTTTATATCTTTATTTTAAACTCTGAGTATACAAATAAACATTTTATTCGTATGAGGACTACTTTTTTTGTAACTTTTTTTTTTGACACTTTTTTGTAACTTCACAATATTTAATTCCAAACATCATTATTTCTTTATAATCTGCTTGCCAAAAATATGATGTAATTTATTAACTTTCACGTCCACAATATTGGTTCTGCCATTTTGAATTTTTAAAAACAAACATCAAATTCGTAATCAGCTACCCCAAAAACCCCCGAACAACGATTTTTGAATAAATCCGTCGAGTTTTTAATTTCCAGGTCCGCCATGTTGGATCCGCCATTTTGAATTTTGAAAAATTGACATAAAATTCGTAATCAGCGATTCCAAAAACCCCCGAGAGACAATGTTTGAATGAAACCGGCGAGTTTTTCATTTTGATGTCCGCCATGTTGGATCAGCCATTTTGAATTTTGAAAAATTGACTTTAAATTTGTAATCAGCAAACCCAAAAACCCTCAAGTAATGATTTTTGAGTGAATCTGGCGAGTTTTTAAGTTTTTTGCAATCGGCTGTTTATTTGTTATTAAAAATTTCACTTTAATTGCCATTTTGATTCCGCCATTTTGATTTCTTTAAAAATATATGTCACAAAATCACAGCTCAGATATTTTTGACGCTATATTTATAACTGTGAGTGATATTTTAAAGTAGTAAAGTATCCAAAAATAATTTTAAGTAAAAAAAAATCTTGAAAATTTGTGTTTTTTATTAAATAACTGTCTGTAATTTGTTTATTTCTAAATATTAAAAATTTTCTAATGCACCATTTGAAAGAGCGGTTCCTAAGCAATAAAAAATGTGTTTTTCTGAATTTTTCTTATAGCGTTTTGGGGTTTAAAAAAATTACTAAACTTTAAGTTGAATTTTTGTACATTTGGTCCTTAAGGGTGTTGCATGGAGAGAATTAACATAACCTTAAAAATACTTTTGCAGTCAACGTACAATTGTGACACTTGGCCAATTTTTTTCAGAAACAAAAAATGTAATTAGAAATATGTTCATGTACCCATAATTAAAATTTTATGCAGATTCTAAAACTAATTGGACATTTTAGAAATATGTATTAATTGGGCTTAAGTTCCTGAACAAAATATTGAAAATTATGAACAAAAAAAAGTACACAATTTTTAATATTTTGTTTAGAAATTTAAGCCCAAATAATACATAATTCCAAAACGTCCAATTAGTTTTAGAATCTGCATAAAATTTAAATTATGGGTACATGGCCATATTTTTAATTACATTTTTTGTTTTTGAAAAAAATTGGCCAAGTGTCACAATTGTACGTTGACTGCAAAAGTATTTTTAAGGTTATGTTAATTCTCTCCTTGCAACATCCTTAAAGGATTTAAAAAGTGAGTAAAAGTGAGAAAAGTAGGTCATTGGCATCCCTGTGTTAGTTTCTGAGAAACCGTTGTCCTTGATAGAAGAAATTAAAAAAAAATTGTATAGATATTAAAAATGTAAGTGTCTCAAAATAAAAAATTTCAATTTCATAAAAAAAACTCTTCCTAAATTGTCATTCCTTCCTAACATTAACAATTTTAATTGTATAAATAAAAACCTTTGATCAATGAAAACAGAATGGAGTTGTTGAGCTAGTGTCAAAATTTGAGCCAAATCGGTACAGCAGTTCTTGAGATATTTTGATCACCGACTTGAAAAATGTAGTTTTGAGAAGAATGCGTTTAAAATTTGACAAACGAGTGTATATCAAGAAATTTTTTTTTTCATAGTTATATTCAGGATTGTAAATGTTTCTACTTTTCTTTGGTCTTGATTTACGGAAACTAGTCGATGATTTTCTTTCTCTAGCACAGTTTCGATTCATTGTCATAGATAAATCACGACTAAAAATGTAAACCGAATAATTATCCACCTGGCCAATTATGTCTGTAACTTTGCAAACATGTTGAGTCATAATAAAAAACTTTTTCACATCAGTCAAATGTATATACTTTAAGAAACTACAAGATAAAGAAATGGATTTTTTTTTTAAAATCTTCACTATAGGTACAACCCTTTACCATATTAAATCCTTGATATTCACTGATAAATTTTAAAAACAACCATAAAATAAACTTTTTAAAATTTCTCTCTACCCTATAAAAAACGATATTTTTTTTTTTTTTCGTTAAATCTAATTGTTGAAGCGGTATACTTTTCGAGTCTATGAGTGAATCGTTGATGGAAGTTTGGGGCATGTTTCTTTGACTGCAGAAAAGTTAGCGTGTACCGTCTTTCCCTGTCTAGCGCACTTTGCTGTCATACTGACGTAAGCTTAGGTTGTGATAGTACTGAAAAAGCCAAGAAAAGGAGAGGACATCCAGATAGAGTTTAGTGAGAAAGAGAGGCATGTTATAAAACTGGGCAACAAGCCAATTGACATGCCAGTTGGCCTGCAACCACCGCTGGCTGCGGAGCCACCTCTATACTCGCATCAAAATTAACATTCCAAAGATGACGTCTGTTCGTTATTTGTGAGTGCAGTGTGCTTGCATTTCTCATGAATTTCCCTCTAACGCGTTTCTAGCAGTAGCGGAAGAACCATTCGTGAACAATATAGAAGACTCGATTTACCGCCGAGTGTCTAGCATGAAAATCCAACTCCCTTTCAGCAGCACGTACCTAATTCCCCAGAGATAAATTCGCGAAAGATCAATCCTTCGATGTTCGTTTTACTCTCCTTGAAATCCTATCGTTCTTTTTCTTTTCATCGTCTTTTTTTTTCCCCCTTCTTATACACACTTTTCTTTTCTTTTCTTCATTATTTCTTTCATTTTCCTATTTCTCTCGCTGTCTTTTTCAGTTCTCGTTTCAGATGTCGAGAGTGCCCTTAATTGCTTTGTCTCTCCCTATTCCGTATTCAGGGAATGCAATCGAACTCTGCAGATTTTCCACTAGCGGCTATTCACAGATCACATGCTTCTTTTTTTTTTCTTCCCTTAACTTTCTTCTTTCTCGTAAATCGATTTTCATCATCAGCACTTTAACTCTTTTTAACAGTTTATTGTTATTTTTATGGAGAATTGAATAGAAAGTTATACGGGAAAATGAATGTTTAGAATTTGGATTTAGATATTTATGGGGAATAGGTGTTGTAGGTATTAATACTGAGAGAAATTTTTTTTTGTATCGATGCATTTTTGAATTGGATGAAATTGTCCTTAGGATTGGGCACAGTATAATTATTCTTGGATCAAGAATAAGTTATTATTGACCCAGGTATGCATTCTTGGATCAAGAATAAGTTATTATTGACCCATGTATGCATTCTTGGATCAAGAATAAGTTATTATTGACCCAAGTTTGCCTTTTTGGATTAAGAATGTGTACTTGGATTAAGAATAATTATTCCTGAACTTAAGTATAATTATTCTTGATTCGAGATTATTGGTCTAAGAATAATATTCTTGGTCTAAGGATAATTATTCATGATCCAATTAGATAGTCAAATTCAGCATATTGCTTACACTTCGAATTTTATACATTTTACAATAATCTCAAGCAATTGGTCCCTTACTCTATATTGCCCACAATTAATACTGATTATTTATTCACGGTTCTTTAATGAAATTCATACTTCGTTACCAGAAAATATTATATAATAATTGCACATGTAAAGCGTAGATACATATTGCATATATATATTGTATACATATGGTATACATATTGTATAGATACATATTGCAGATTTTAATTTGGCTACTAGGTGGAAATTAAAATTCGATTCAAAAGAGATCAATAATTCGTTGGTTGAACTTGTGACCTCGTATGCTAAAAGAATTGAAATTAGAATTTGAATCATTACTGGATTTTCAGAGACTGGTGAAAACTTATGCACATCATTTGTAAGTTCGATAGACTCTCAATTCCGCAACCCTTGACACACCTCCGACCTATGAATTCAAACAAAGAGCCGGGGCATGGATTTCTCACATCAACTCGCCAGCTCAGGTCTCGGGCCAATGCGCCTCATCTATATCGATGAGAATGGCACTTAGAATCTAATTACCAGTCACCAGCTATAATTCAGCTCGCACAGTGCTGTTTACTCTTAGGTCAGTGCTCTCTTTCAGAACATCCGTCATTCAAGTTAACGATCGATCGACAAAATGTGCTGTATTGGCTCAAATAATAAGCGTCGCCCAACAGCAATCCAGACACAATTTCTTCAATCCTTATCTTTTCTGGTTCTTTGATGATGAATGATCAATGAATTTTGCTGTTGACAAGTTTTGTTCTAGGCATCTTTTATATGTTGATGATAACAGTGGTTGATTTTTGGTGTTGATGGTAATGACGGTGGTAATTATAAAGGTTGATATAATCAATTATCAAATTTGAATAATGGGGATTTTTTAGGTTTATGTCAGAAATCAGCATACTTCTGATGATTTTAGAAATTATCAATTCTTTTTATTATTGAACTTGACTTTGTAAAAGTTATAGATAACAAGCTGTTATAATAGAAGGCACAAACATTTTTGTTGGGAGAGGAAATCATCAAATTTCGGTTGATGATGGAAAGCACTGAATCGTGTTGATCTTAGGAGTCTTTAAATTTTGTTGTATATAAAATTATTATAGTGCGGTGAGAAAGGAAATGATACATTTTTGGTGCTGATTGCAATTAACAAAGTTTATTAAAAATGATGATGATAAAACTGTTGATGGTAGAAAAACACAATTTTGTGTTGATACTGGGAATCATAAAATGATATACTAGAAGACAAGAAAGGTTATGTTGGTAGAGGAAATCATCAAATTTTCGTTGATGATGGAAAGAACTGAATAGTGTTGATACCGGAAATCATCAAATTTTTGTTGATGAAGGAAATTGGTGAATTAGGTGTTAATATTAGAAATCGTCAAACTCCCTCTTTATAATGGAAATCATTAAATGATAAACTAGAAGGCACCAAAAGTTCTGTTGGTAAAGGAAATAATCAAATTTTCGTTGATGATGAAAAGCACTGAGTCGTGTTTATCTACGGCATCTTCAAATTATGTTGTTCAAAATTTGGTGATGAAGGAAATGACCAATTTTTGGGACTGATTACAATTCAAAAACTTTATTAAAAATGATGATCATCAAACTGTTGATGATAAAAAAACACAATTTTATGTTGATACTGGAAATAATCAAATGATATACTAGAAGGCACCAAAAGTTCCGTTGGTAAAGGAAATAATCAAATTTTCGTTGATAATGGAAAGCACTGAATCGTGTTGATTTTAGGAATTTTGAAATGTTGTTGTTATAAATGAAATCTTCAAAAACTGCTGATAAAGGAAAATACCAATTTTTGTTGCTGATTGCAATTCACAAACTTTGTTAAAAATGATGATCATCAAACTGTTGTTGATAGAAAAACACAATTTTGTGTTGATACTGGAAATCATCAAATCTTTGTTGATGATGGAAATTGCTGAATTAGGTGTTAATATTAGAAATTGTCAATCTTCCTGTTGAAACTGGAAATCATCAAATGATATATTAGAAGACACAAAAAGTTCTTTTGGTAAAGGAAATCATCAAATTTTCGTTGATGATGGAAAGCACTGAATCGTGTTGATCTTAGGAATCTTCAATCTTTTGTTGCTAATTGCAATTCTTAAAGTTGATAAAAATTATGATGATCAAACAGTTGTTTATAAAAAAACACAATTTTGTGTTGATACTGAAAATCATCAAATTTGTGTTGATGATGAAAATCGATGAATTAGGTGTTAATATTAGGAATCGTGGAACCTCCTGTTTATAATGAAAATCATCAAATTTTGTTGACAATAAAAATGAAAAATTTTTGTTGTTAATTGATATTGCCAAAATTTAAATTTGCTAAATATCAAACTGTTATTTACAGACTTAACGGATTGTTCTGCTGATGATAAAAATCATCAAATTTCTGTTCATGATGGAAATCAACAATTTACTCTGTTGATAAAAATTGATAAACTTTTAGCAGTGATTTAGACAGAAATATGTTGATGAGGATATAACTCACAGAATTTTGTGTTTTTAATAGAAATTTAAGAATTTTGAGTTGATAAAGAAACCCATCAATTTTTTGATGTTAGAAATAAACAATTTTTTCTACTAATTGAAATTAGCGAACTTTTATAAGACATAGATATCAAACTGTTGATAACAGAAACTGACAAAGGTTAACCTGATTATCATTAATTTTTGTTCAATGCCAGAAATCGCTGATTTTTGTGTTGATATTAAAAATCATCAAATGTCGTGTTTACAATAAAAAAAAATAAAATTCTGTTGATAATTACACGTTTTTGTTGTTAATTGAAATTGAGAAAATTTATAAATGACAAACACCAAATTGTTGCTTGAATTCACTGAATTTTGTATTAATTTAGGAAATGAGCAAATTTTAAGTTTATACCTGTTTTAAATACCCTGTTACGTTAATGATACAAATCGTAGAACTGATAGTGGTAAAAATCACAAAAAATTTTATATTCATATGTTTCTGCTGTTGATGATATTTCTGTTAAAGATTTAAGCCTCAGAAGAAGGAAAATTTTGCAACTAAATTTTAGAGAACAAGAATGTTCTTGAAGGTGTTCATCTTTACTTACGTCTGCACAGTTTCACCTACTTTCCTAACAAAATGTACTAAAATAGTATGTACAATTTTCTGAAATTTAGTAGATCAGTAACTAAACTTGTAACTGTTTTCAAGTTCTAACAGAACATTCAGCAAAATTTACAAAGAAAAGAGAATTTACAGATGTTGTTGTAAATTTAAAGTACAATGTTGGTTTTGGAATGTGTTTATTAATCAATGATAATTTTCCATTTTATAATGGTTGTAAATACATTTTTTCAATAAAAAATTAAAATTTAAAAACGGTAGAAATTTCGGGTAGAAATAGCATTTTTAATTAAAAATCTTTCATAATATTTTCCAAATTAAATCCTCAATTCCGAAAAAATTTAGATCTTTTCTATTTACTCTGAGATCCGCACCCTTTTTTGTACATCTTTTCAAAGCGAAACTTTGATTTTTTGAATTTATTTTCAATCGAGTTTAATTTAACCATGGTTTTTACGGAATAGAATTTTTACATCACCGAATTTTTATTTAATGGAATTTTCATTTTATAAAATTTCTTTTTAATCATCTTCTTTTTAGAAGAATTCTACAAATGAGCCGACTTTTAATTTAGGGGAATTCTCTTTTAACATACTTTTAAGTAACCCGAGTTTTTAAATGAAAGAATTTTTTTTACACGAATTATTATTTGCATGAATTAATATTTGATAGAATTTTTATAACGACGAATTTTCAAATAACCGAAATTAAAAATGTCCGAACAAAAATCTGACAGAAAGAGTTGGCGGAAATTTTAAAATTGCCCATACATAAATTATCAAGAAATGTTTTATATTTTTTTGTCAACTTAAAGGTATTTTTGTCAATTTTCAAATATTTTTGCAATTTTGAATTTATTTTTTTTTCAAATATCAATTTCATTTTCTTCAGCCACCAAACTATTGTCATGAATATTTAAATTTATTACACAAGTTTTCATTTAATTTAGTCATGTTTCAATCATTTTCTTTAAATTTCAATTATGTTCTTCAATCTTCAAATTATTGCCAAGTTCACTTAAATTTTCTACAAAACTTTCAATTTATTTTTGTTATTTTTCAATTATTTTCTCCAAACTTCTAATATATTTTTTAATTTTTCAATTATTGTGCATAGATTTTTAATTTTAACACCAGATTTCAATTATTATTTATAACATTCAATTAGTTTCTTAACATTTTAATTGTTTCGTCAATTTTTCAAGTATTGTCTTCAAATTTTTAATTTTTTCAATTATTTTCTTCAAATTTTAATCGTTTTCTACATTTTTTATTACTGTCATAAATTTATTAATTTTTTACACCTTTTTTTAATTATTTTCGACAAATTTCAATTATTTTCTTCACATTTTAATTACTTTCTTTATACTTCAATTATTTTGGACATTATTAAATTATTTTCTTTAAATTTCACTTATTTTCTTTATACTTCAATTGATTTCTTCAACTTTCAATCATTTTCCTCAAACTTCTAATATTTTTTTCATAAAAAAAAATTTTTTTTTTCTTCAATTTCATTAGTTTTGTCGATTTTTCAAATATTGTCTTCAAATTTTTAATTTTTTACACCAGTTATCAATTATTTTTGTCTTTTCTCAATTCTTTTTTTTCATATTACAATTATATTACATTATTTAAATATGTTTGACATTTTAGCATTGTTTTATTTCAATGTCATTTTCTTCATTCTTTTTATTATTGTCACGAATTTCATAATTTTTAACATCTTTTTCAATTATTCTCTACAAATTTCAATTATTTTCTTAAAACTTTAATTAATTTCTTCAATTTTCAATTATTTTCCTCAAACTTGTAATATTTTTTAATTAAAATTTTTTTTTTAAATGTCAGTTGTTTATTCCATTTTTCAATTATTTAAATATAATTTTCTTCATTCTTTTTATTATTGTCACGAATTTATTAATTTTTTAAACCTTTTTGGATCATTTTCTACAGATTTATAAAATTTTATGTTTATGTAAATAAGTAAATAAATAATTTTCAATTATTTTCTTCAAAATTTAATTACTATCTTCATATTTCAATTAATATTCATAATATATTGAATATTAATATTCAAAATTTTTAAATTATTCTCTTAAAATTCCACCTTTTTTCATCAAACTTCAATTAATTTCTTCAATTTTCAATTATTTTTCTCAAACTTGTATGTTTTATTTAAAACTTTTTTTTTTAATTTCAGTTGTTTAGTCCACTTTTTAAGTACTCTTCAAATTTTTAATTTTTTACACCAGTTATCAATTATTTTTGTATTTTCTTAATTCTTTTTTTTCAAATTACAATTATCTTTGGTATTATTATTTCAATATATTTAAAACTTTTTGGAATTATTTTATTTAAATGTAATTTTGGGCCCGTATCATTTTGACACAAATTTGTTCGTGGAACTTGTTATATTGTACTCCCGACGATAAATGTTATATTTTACTCCTACTAAAATTAAAGATTTTTAAGTTTTAATTATTCAATAATTGAACTTACTGGATTAATTAAGTCTTTTAATATTAATTTAATGTATTAAAATCAATTATTTATTAAATAAGACTTAAAAATCTTTGATTTCAGAAGGAGTAAAATATAACATTCACCTTCGGGAGTACAATATAACAAGTTGCCCGAAAAAATTTGTGTCGAAATGATACGGGCCCGTAATTTTTCTTATTATTTTTATTATTGTCACGAATTTATTAATTTTTTTTAACCTTTTTCAATTATTTTCTATAAATTTCAATTATTTTCTTCAAACTTTAATTACTTTCTATATATTTCAATTGCTTTTGACATTTTTAGATTATTCTCTTATAATTTCACTTATTTTCTTCAAACTTCAAATAATTTCTTCAATTTTTAATTATTTTTCTCAAACTTGTATTATTGTTTTCATTTAAAATTTTTTTTTTAATTTTAGTTGTTTAGTCCATTTTTTAAGATCAGTCTTCAAATTTTTAAATTTTTACAGCAGTTAGCAATTATTTTTGTCTTTTCTCAAATCTTTTTTTTTTCAAATTACTATTATTTTTGGCATTATTAAAATATATTTCACATTTTGGAATTATTTTTTTCAATTATTTTCTACAAATTTCAATTATTTTCTTTAACCTTAAATACTTTCTTCATATTTCAATTATTTTTAACATTTTTAGATTATTTTCTTAAAATTTCACTAATTTTCTTCATATTTCAATTAATTTCTTCAACTTTCAATTATTTTCCTCAAACTTCTAATAGTTTTTTTAATTTTTTCAATTTCAGTTGTTTCTTTGATTATTGTCTTCAAATTTTTAATTTTTTACACCAGTTATCAATTATTTTTGTCTTTTCTCAACTTTTTTTTTTCATATTACAATTATTTTTGACTTTATTTAAATATACTTCACATTTTGGAATTATTTTCTTTAAATGTCATTTTCTTCAGTCTTTTTAATTTTGTCATAAATTTATTAATTTTTTACACCTTTTTCAATTATTTTCTTCAAATTTAAATTATTTTCCTCAAATTTTAGTTACTTTCTCACTTATTTTCTTTAAACTTTAATTAATTTCTTCAACTTTTAATTATTATCCTCAAACTTCTAATATTTTTTTCTTTATTAAAAAATTTTTTTTTTTAATTTCGGTTGGTTCCTTGATTTTTCAAGTATTGTCTTCAAATTTTTTTTTTATACCAGTTATCAATTATTATTTTTGTCCAATTCTTTTTTTTTACATTACAATTATTTTTTGCAATATTAAAATATATTTGACATTTTGAAATTATTTTATTTAAATGTCATTGTCTTCATTATGTTTCTTTTTGTTTAAATTTATTAATTTTTTACACCTTTTTCAATTATTTTCTACAAAATTCAATTATTTTCTTCAAATTTTTATTACTTTCTTTATACATCAATTATTTTGGACATTTTTAAATTATTCTCTTTAAATTTCACTTATTTTTTTTATACTTCAATTAATTTCTCCAACTTTCAATTATTTTCCTAATACTTCTAATATTTTTTTCATTTAAAATTTTTTTTTCTATTTCTGTTGTTTTGTCGATTTTTCAAATATTCTCTTCAAATTTTTAAGTTTTTACACCAATTATCAATCGTCTTTTCTCAAGTCTTTTTTTTTCACATTACAATTATTTTTGGCATTATTCAAATATATGTCACATTTTGGAATTATTTTCTTTAAATGTCATTTTCTTCATTCTTTCTATTATTGTCACGAATTTATTCATTTTTACACCCTTTTTAATTATTTACTATAAATTTCAATTATTTTCTTCAAACTTTAATTACTTTCTTCATATTTGAATTATTTTTGACATTTTTAGATTATTCTCTTAAAATTTCACTTATTTTCTTTATACTTTAATTAATTCCTTTAACTTTTAATTATTTTCTACAAACTTCTAAAATTTTTTCAAATTTGTTTTTTCAATTTCAATTGTTTTGTCAATTATTCAAGTATTGTCTTCAAATTTTTAATTTTTCACACCAGTTATTTGTCTTTACTCAATTCTTTTTTTTTCACATTACAATTATTTTTGGCATTATTTCAATATATTTAACATTTTTGAATTATTTTCTTTCAATGTAATTTTCTTTAGTGTTTTTATTATTGCCATGCATGTATTAACTTTTAGACCATTTTTTAATTATCTATGTCATTATTCAATTAGTTTCTTTAGATTTTAATTATTTTGTCAATATCTCTCATTATTGTACTCAAAATTTACATTTTTTACACCAGTCTCAAATTATTTTTTCAACTTTTAGTTATTTTTGTCATTAATTACTTCCTTGTAAATTCAATTATTTTTGAAACTTTTCAATTATTCTTTTCAAATTTCAATTATTTCCTTTTAATTTTTGTCTACATTTTTTATTTTTAATCAATCTTTCAATATTAGTTTCGTCATTTTACAATTATTTTTTTAAATTTGAATTGAGTATAGAATTTTGAAAAAGGCTCAACTCCAAAAATCATAATCTTTGGTCACGTGTTTCATTGATGAAATAAGTGTCTAAAATTTTTGACAATTTGTGGTTTGAATGACAAACTGGTGTGAGTTAACTTTTCGATTGTATACAATCAGGGTCACCCTGGAGGTCATAATCCGTATTATAATCCTTGACGACCTTAATCCGCGCATCGGTTATTATTAATGCAACAGTTATAGAAATGTGGCGAATAATTGAAACGTTCAAATACTCGGCAAAACATAGTCGAGATGGCTCACTGTGCACATATTTAATAATGTTCAATATCGCCTAATAGGATTATCTAAAAGGGTTTCGCGAATGCAGTGATGGATCCATTCCGTCCAACGGAACGCGAGCGAAAGTCATTCTATTCTATTTTAAGTGTCCGATAAGATAACCTTGCTAACCGTTCCCCTTTCATCTGCTTTTTTCCGTTTCGCCTAACATTTATGCATTTTTCTTTTAATTTTAAAATTACAAATCGAGAGTTTTCCTTTGATATTAAAGTTCCATTATCTTGCTTCTTCTTTTTCAAACCATCCATTTTCTTATACTACTATATATGTTAAAAAGAATCTATCGATATTTGTTCTAGTGTGAAAGGTATAAAAATGATAAATGCGACAGTTTATGTATTCTTTCGAATAAAAACTGAAAGATTTAAACTTCTTCGTATTAAAAATCTGGTTTATTCGGTCGAAATGTATACAATTAAGTTAAGTAAGTTTTATTTTATTGAGACTCTTAATCTTACGTTAATCTTTTTTTTTTTGTTATTATTTTAGGTTTCATAATATGCCGTCAAATTATAAGCGGTACGGCTTGTTTAAGTTATATATTTATTCACGATTCGACAAATCATGTCTAGCATCTAATTACTGCTAGATTTTAGAATCAAATTCCCAGTTAGATGAGTCCTTGTTTTTGGAGACAGAAAAACCTGCACTATGTTTATATACTGAATGCATTCGTTTTGGTTCTCTTAGTTTTTTTTTTAATTATTTTCAATTTGGGTAATTATCATTTTGTCTGTTATTTCTTTTGATTAGGTATACATTTATTTTAGTTAACTAAATTTATTTCCACTTATTTTTCTTAATTCTTGAATTTCGTTTTTTAGTTGAATGATACGTTTGTTTGTCTATGTTTAGGGTTAAGGACATGTGATGGATTATGACGTCACTGGTATAGGCAAAATTTGTCCGCAACTTTGCTCTTAAAATATTGAATATTTTTTTTATGAAACTTGGTAGAATTACTTAAAAAATCATTAGGAAGGTCTCTCAGACCTCAGCTTGTTTGAATTTTGTCTCAAAATTAATTTTTATAAAAGTTTGCAATTTTTCGAAAATTTCCAAAAATTGATTTAGGGCCAAAATTTAAACAAATTCGGGTCTGAGAGACCTTCTTAATGACATTTTAAGAAATTCTACCAAGTTTCATGAAAAAATATTCAATATTTTAAGAGAAAAGTTACGGACAAATTTTGCCTTTACCAGTGACGTCATAATCCATCACATGCCCTTAAGAAAAAATTATTTGATACAAAGACTAGAAATTAAATTTCGTAGAAGAGAAACTTAATTTGGCAAACCATTGTTTCGTACATTTCCAAACATTTCACAGAATGAACATAGCTTTTAGATTGTTTAGGATTTTGCTGTGTGTAACAGGTGATTCGCATTATTGTTTTATTAACAAGATGTATTTATTGATATTAACGATTTACTGATAAAATAATCTTCCGTTCATTTACTAGCGGAAATTTAATTTATCGAAATTATTTAAGATTTGAATTTCCACTTATTCGGATTTCAATCCTTAACTTTAATTTGATCAACCATAGAGTGTGTTTTCACCGTAAAAAGAGGCTTATTTTACGTAAACACGCTCATAATTTTTTTGGGAAAATTTAAATGGAGCCGATTTAGTACGAGCCTAGAAAGAGAGACTAATATGCAAAGAAGGTTTTTAACCCTTAACTGCTAGACTGGGTCTGACAGACCCGGTAGACCTTTTCTGCTCTCTACAGCGGACTGTAGATTGAAAATAGTGAAAAAGAAGCTCTAAAAAAACGGGTCTGTCAGACCCAGTCTAGCAGTTGAGGATTAAAGATTTAAAAAAGATATTAAAGATAAAGTTAAGGATTTTGAAAATTTTTTTTAGAAAAAATGAGAATCATCTTGTTAAAAAAAAAGTCATGAAATCACACTTTGTGGCACTCACATCATTTAGTTTATAAGCTACACTTTTCATCATTAATCAACAAAATAAACGAACGCATGCTGGAGCAGCCACTATTCTAGCCCACCACCGGAGAAAGAGCTCTGTGTGGACGGCGAACATCGAAGCCGAAGGGATATGTCACCACAGGGTCGTAAAAGAGCAGCGCTTATGAGCTCCAGAGACCATTCCGCTTCCATTTCCAGTTATCAACACTATCGTAAGGTACGATCTGATATTGAACTATTTTTTTTCTTTTTCCTAAAAGTGCGAAAATTTGAGTATTAATAAAAACTTGGCACTTCAAAATTTTAGAAAACTGAAAAAATTGGATAAAAAATTAAAAAAATATCAAAAGCAGGGATCACAGCTTGTCCCCTATTCCCCCTATTTTGAAGTTTTATCCCTATTTTCTCTATTTTAAAGATTTGTCCCCTATTTCCCCTATTGGTCGAGTCCATACCAAGTGATCACACCAATTTCAGTCATATTGAGTAATATTTACGAAATTGATATTTTGGGTTCCTTTAGGAGTAAAAAAAATAAATTTTAATTATTTTTAAAAAATTCAAAATATTTTCGAAAATATTCAAATTCAAAATTTTGAGTACTATTTTTTTTGTTTTATCATAACTTCTGTAATTTTGAAGCAATTGAGATAATTTTTTTTTAAATTACTCGTATTTAAATACTCTTTCAAGAAAAATTATAATAATTAAGAAATTGTTTATAATTAAATTTTTATTAAAAAAATTAAATTATTTATTTAAACAAAATCTAAAGTATATCATCGTTCTTTTTCAAAAAATTCATAAACATAGCCTATACTGTGCTTAAAAATTTAAGCCAAAGAAAAAGATGGTATGTATTATAGTTTTTGAGAAAAAAATTATTAAGTTATGCTAGCGCGGCGCGGACCGGTGTCACCGCTACTCAACGCGTAGTTCCGTAGTAACCGAAATGTATGTATATTTTTACATAATGTAAATATAGTTAGTGTATTGTATTTAAATTATAAGCTTCAGAAAGTCACACTGATCTTTTCATAGTACATGGACATCAAACTTTAGAATTAAAAAAATCGGAGAAAATAATTAAAGTAAAAAAAAGTAATTAAAAAATTGGTAATTTATAGAAAAATAATAAAAATAACTAAAAATTAGGAAAATTATTAAAATTTAAGAATAATAATTGAAAATTTGTTAAATCAATTGAAAAATAATTAATATAATTAAAAACTGGTAAAAATAAGTGAAAATAAGTGAATAATTAAAATAATTTAAAACTGAAGAAAGAAAAATAATGGACTGGTAAAATTATCAAAATTCGCGATGTTCAGGGGTGTTAATTTTTTTTCTTATGCAATTTTAGACCTCAAATTATGGGGTAATGTCAAAAATAGAGAAACAAATAATTTGCGGAGTTTGAGAAATTTATTCTAAGAAAAACTTAAATTTTAAAAATTAAACCTCTTTCACAATTTTCATTTTTTCCATCGACAATTTTTTTGTGGGATTTTTAAATGATTTTCTACAATCCATCGTATGGATTTTGAAAAATAAAATTTCGAAAATGACCAAAAAAATATTGTTTTTTAATTTTTATGTAATACCATAATTCTACATCTTAATTGATGTAAAAAAAAAAATGACACCTCTGAGCATCAAAAATTTTGTTGAGTTAAAATTTCACCTATCTCTCCCCTTAAAGAATGATAAAAATAGTTTGAAAATAGTTGAAAGAAGCAAGTTTACAACGACCATTAAACAATCAAATTGTTACTCCTCTTGACTTATACGAGTGGGCAAAATCCAGTTTAGAGAAAATTAATGTAGAATTTTGTAATTACGCAGAATATGAAGCTGAAAAACAATTGTTAAGTGAAAGATTTAATCAAGCTATGACCATTAAAGGTACACAAAAATTTCATTCCTTCGTACCCCTTGAGAATAAAATTGAAACAAAAATTTTTTCAAATTCTGTGCACAGCACAATTTGTAAAATAAAAAAATAAACATGACGATTAACTGTATTTATATTATGTAATAATATACATACATTTCGGTTACTACGGAACTACGCGTTGAGTAGCGGTGACACCGGTCCGCGCCGCGCTAGCATAACTTAATAATTTTTTTCTCAAAAACTATAATACATACCATCTTTTTCTTTGGCTTAAATTTTTAAGCACATTATAGGCTATGTTTATGAATCTTTTGAAAAAGATCGATGATATACTTTAGATTTTGTTTAAATAAATAATTTAATTTTTTAATAAAAATTTAATTATAAACAATTTCTTAATTATTATAATTTTTCTTGAAAGAGTATTTAAATACGAGTAATTTAAAAAAAAATGATCTCAATTGCTTCAAAATTACAGAAGTTATGATAAAACAAAAAAAATAGTACTCAAAATTTTGAATTTGAATATTTTCGAAAATATTTTGAATTTTTTAAAAATAATTAAAATTTATTTTTTTTACTCCTAAAGGAACCCAAAATATCAATTTCGTAAATATTACTCAATATGACTGAAATTGGTGTGATCACTTGGTATGGACTCGACCTATTTCTAATTTATCAAAGTTATTTTATACTTAATTCTGAATTTGTATAATTTAATAAATTTTAAATTTAAATTTTAAACGCTTCTGTAATTTATTTTTTTTTTTTTATAAAATATACGGGTTATACGATAATTTAGAGAACACAAAATTTTGTTCAGATTTTTTTTTAAAAAAACTATGTAACACATAGTGTGGGGGGGGGGGAGTTAACGTAAAACTACTTTGGTTTTTCAGATATTTGTCAATTACCATTTATTTTCCGTAATTTTTAATTAATTTAAACAACTATTTCAATTTGCACTAATTCTTTCAAAAATTTTGAAACTTTTTTTTATCATTTTTAATTATTTCGTTCTCTTGTTAATTATACTCGCCAGTTTGCAAATTTTTTTCCATTTGTCAATTTTTTTCTATACTATTTAATAATTTTATCATTTTGTAATTTTTCTTTTAATTATTATCTATCTGTCTTCTTCAAAATTTAATTCTTTAATTTTGAACTATTTTAAAAAAATTTAAATAATGTTTTCAGTTTAAATTTATTTAAAAATTTTTTTTTAATTCTCGACTTTTTTCAATAATTTTTTTCAATTATAAAAACTGGTTTAGATTTCAATTTAGTTGTTCAATTCTACAACTATTTTGTTCAATTCCCAGATATTTTTTTCAATTTTAAATATCTCATTCTAATTTCATTTCCATTTTTTAAATATACTTAATGATTCTTGCCTTTTTTAAAATACTTTCTTTAATTTTTAATTATATTCTTTAAATTTCAATTTAATTTTTAACTTTTCAGTTTAATTCAGTTTTCCATTATTTTTTTTTTCAGTCACAAAAATTGTTTTAACATTCCAATTTAAATGTTTAATTCTACAAACTATTTTCTTCAAATTTCAAATTCCATTTTTCAATTTCAAATAATTGTCTTTAATATTAAAAAATTCTCGCTTTTTTTTCAATTATTTTTTTCCATATTCAATTACTTTTTTCAATTTTTAAGTTTATTCTTTAAATTTCAATTCCTTCTTGCAATTTTTAATTATTTTCTTCAATTTTAATTATTTTGTTCAATTTGCAATCTAGTTGTTCAATGTTGAATTATTTGCAACAATTAGATATTCCTATAATTTTCATACTTTTTGAATTATTTTGTTTAAATATAATATTGTTTGATTTTTTGAATTATTTTTTCCAATTGTGAATTAATCTACTTTTCAACTATTTCTTTCAATGATTATTTATTTTCCTCAATTTTCAATTGTTTGCAACAATTTTTTCAATTATTACCTTAAAATTTTATAATTATTCTTTAATTTTTTCAATTATTTTGTTTGATTGTGTATTAATCTGGCCATTGTTAGAGTTTTGTTTTCAATTTTAATTTATTTTTTCATTTTTCAATTTATTTCTTCAAGTTTTTATTATTTTCTTGAATTTCAATTATTTTCGTCGATTTTCAATTCAGTTTTTCAATTTGCAATTACTTCCAACAGTTATTTCTATAATTTTCTTAATTTTTCAATTTTCTGGTTTAAACTTAATGTTTATTGTTTAATTTTTTAAATAATTCTTCTCCAATTGTGTAATTATCTAAATATTTTTCGAGTTTTATTATCAAGTGTCAATTATTTTCGTTTTTTTTTTTAGATATCTTAAAAAAATGTTTAATTCTGTTAACTTTTATTATTTAAATTTCCAAAAATTTATATTTTTGAATGACAAATAACAATGCAAAGTTTCTCGCGCGCTTTAATGTTGCTAGTGTACATAATATTTCAATGTTTACATGAATAACGTTATTTGTTTAAAAAATATTAATTTGACATTTTAGGATAATTAAACACTACATTTTATTCTATTTAAAAAGTTAAAACTATTAAGACCATGTTTAACATCTTCAATTTTTCAATGGAAGTCGCCATCAAAGACTTTAAAGCGAATTTTTTGTCCCCTTTTTGTCACCTATTTTAAAAAAAACATTGCCCCTATTCCCCTTTTTTACTAACAATAGGGGCTGTGATCCCTGCAAAAGTAATATTAAAATAGATAAGTTAACATTTAACAGTAAAAAATTGTAAATTAAAATTAATTTTTTAAATGTTTGAAAATGGAAAAATTTTAATTGTTCTTATAAATTGAGAATAAAAATTAGTTATTAACTAAGTTTAGACTTTAGGTTATTATTGGAAATGTTTTCAATTAATAATTGAATTTAGTACTGGATGGCACAAATTTGAATACACGTGTAAAAGTTTTGGAGAAGTGACAATGGTCGGAATTGAAAAAAGGAAAATTTAATTTGTAGGACGATTCACATCGTGCCACATTAAGCCACAGGTCCCATAGCGCAGCACCAATGGATTCTCCGAGTAGTCGTTATCGGGGAAGGTCGCAGAGTCCCACAGGTCATCGTTCTCTTTCACCTCCTGATCATAGATCTGTTCCCTATTCACATGGATATATGCCAGCTAGGTACATAAAAGTGAAAAATTACTTCAATGTTACTTCAGCTTTACAACTTTTTTTTCCAACAAAAAAATCACCCTATCATTTCCATTTTTATGATTCTCATTAAATTTAGTGATATAAAACCGAATTTTAAATAAAATCGAATTTTACCTTAGTTTTATTAGCAGATTTTAATTTTATTACAGTTTCCATTTTTTATTTACATTTTATAATTACAATTTACATTTAGTTATATTAAAAATTATTTTATTATTTAATTTTTTGTTCAAAATAAAACCTTTTTTCAGATTTACATCGAGATCAGCAACAGCAACTCCGACTGGATCTCCGAAAAAACGATATCTGCCTCAAATTCCTGCAAATTTACAAGCAGCTTTGAAAGATAGAGGCGTAGGGGATTTTAGTGAGAGAGGAAGATTTATTAAACATCGTAATAGGCAGGTGCACACGTATAGAAGTACCGGAATGGGAGGTAGGTTTAATTTATAATTATTCATCTTTTTTTTGTATTTTATAATTGATCAAATATGACACTTGTGAACAAAATTGAAAATAGTAATGATGTTAATTTTGTTGGTTAAAAATCCTCGCTCCGGGCATATATTTAAAATGATACCGGAAATGACCGTCAGCGCTCGAAGTGGCAAAAATAGGCATTTATCGTCGGATACTTACAATGACAGATCACAATGGGTGTTTTCGACAGATGCTCGGATTATACTCCGGTTTACTACGGGATTACTCCAGTGGTGCTCCTTTTGATTTTCATTGAGTTTGTCATGAGAAACGTCGTTATTGGTTAAATTGGATAGCCTGTTCTTTCGATTGGCGGAAAATTTCAAATTGCGACAAGATATGAAACATGCCTTAGAATCTAGGTGAATTCTGTCAAAACCTAACCTCACCCTAACCTATTTTTAAAATTTTATTTTTATATTCCCCAAAAAGTTACTAGTAAATAATCCGGAGTATAATCCATCTCACGAGGAAGATTATAGTCTGGAGCATTTGGGAAATGGCGCGACACGGTAAGATTATTTAAAAGTAATAATCAATACAAGAATGAATAATATTTTTTATATATTTCTTTTAATATTAATAAATTTATTCATTTTTTCTTCTATGAAGAGGAAAAGTCTGAAACTTTCAAAAACCATGTATTTAGAGGTTAACTTTTAAAAAAGAGATAAAGGTCAATAAAATATAAAATTTTGTAATAATTTAATTAAACTAATTTTTTAATTTCAAAGAATGAAAATTTAATTTATTCAAAAACTGTTTATTAATTAAATAAAAAATTTTAAATGAAAAGTAAAAAATTAAAATGTAAGAATTAAGCTAAATAATTGATAACAGCAATATTAATTTTCCTTTAATTTAAACAAATAATTGAAATTAAATTTCTATAATAATAATCCACAAGATTCATTCATATTAAAATTTCATGCATCTAATTATTAATTTCCTTTTATTATAAAAGTAGAATAATAAGTAATATAATAAGCAGGGTGGCCACTTGTCGGAAAAACCGGAAATATTTCTTTAATATTTAATTATTTTAGTCATTTTGTAATTTTTCTTTCAATTATCAACTATTTTCTCATAATTTCAATTAAATTCTTAATTCTTCAATGTGTTCTTTATTTTTTAATTATTTTCTTCATTTCTCAATTATTTACTTCAATTTTCAATTGCATTCTTCGTTTTTCATTTATTTTATTTAATATTTAATAATTATCGTATTTTCTCAATTATCAATTATTTTCTTAAAATTTCAATACAATTCTTTAATTTCCAATTAATTTTTGTAATGTTCATTTATATTCTACAATTTTTCCCATAATCTTCATCAGTTCTCAATTAAAAATGTATTATTCTCCTTCAATTTTATGATTATCCATTAATTTCAAACATTTGTTTGGTCGAAAACCGATTATTCTCACCATTTCTGGATTTTTTTAATTGTAAATTATTTTTTTTAATAGTTAATTATTTTCGTCAATATTCAATTATTTTCGTCTTATTGTAATTTTTCTTTTAATTATCCATTATTTTCTTCAAATTTCCATTTAATTTTTTAAAAATTTCAATTTATTTCTTCAATTTTTAAGTATACTCTTCAATTCTCAATATTTTCTATATTTTCAATTATTTTTATCGACTTTCAATTAATTCCTCAATATTCAATATTTACCGAATTTTGTCAATTACTTTCTTTACTCATAAAAATTGTTTTAAAATTTCAGTTCAATTATTTAATTCTAGAACTACTCTCTTCAATTCTCAGTTATCTTCTACAATATTAAATTCCACTTTTAAATTTTCAATTATTTTTTTTAACAATAGAAAATTATCGCCTTTTTTCTATTATTTTTTTTCGATTATCGTTAAGTTTCTTTAATTTTAAGTACAATTATTTTCTATAATTTTTAATTCCATTCTTCAATTTTTATTTTCATTCTTCAGTTTTTAATTGTTTTCTTCTATATTCATAAATTATCAGCTTTCTTCAATTACTTTTTTAAAATTTTTAAGTATATTCTTTAAATATCAATTCGATTTTGCAATTTTTAATTATTTTCTTCAATTTTTAATTCTTTTTTTTAATTATAATGTTTTTTCTCTATTTTGAAGCCAGTTGTTAAATGTGGAATTTATTATTCCCAACAATTTCTATAATTTTCTTAATTTTGCAATTTGCAATTATTTTCTTTAAATTTAATATTTCTTGTGTAATTGTTTCAATTATTTTTTTCAGTTAACTATTAATCTAGTCATTTTTCGAATTTTGTTTTCAATTGACAATTATTATCATAATTTTTTTCACATATTTTCTTAAATTTTCCAATTATTCTCGTCATTTTTCAACTAGTTCCTACAATTATTAATTTTTTTTCGTCATTCATTTTATAATTTCTCTATTAATTGTTAATTATTTTCTTAAAATTTTAAAAATTTGATTCTTTAATGTCCAATTTATTTCTTCAATTTTTAATTATTTTCTTCAGTTCTCAAATATTCCCTTAAATTTTCAATTATTTTTATCGATTTTCAATTAATTCTTCAATATTCAATAATTATTAGATATAATCAATTATTTTTTCCACTCATAAAAATTGTTTTAAAATTTCAATTTAAATATTCAATTCTTCAACTATTCTCTTCAATTCTCAGTTATTTTCTTTAAATTTAAAGTCCACTTTTCAATTTTCAATTATTTTCTTCAATAAAAGAAAATTATCGCCTTTTTTTTATTATTTTTTTCGATTATCATTAAGTTTCTTTAATTTTAAATACAATTCTTCAATTGTTTTCTTTAATTTTTAATTCCCTTCTTTAATTTTTATTCCTATAAATTTATTAATTTTTCAATTTTCAATCATTTTCTTTAAATTTAATATTTTTTGTTAAATTTTTTTTTATTATTTTTTTTTAGTTGTCTATTAATCTAGACATTTCTCGAATTTTATTTTCAATTGACAATTATTTTCGCCATTTTTCACATATTTTCTTCAATGTTTCAATTTTTCTCGTCAATTTTCAACTATTTCCTTCATTTATTATTAATTTTTTTCCTCAATTTTCAATTATTTTCTACAATTTTTTCAATTCTCAATTATTATGTTAAAATTTTATAATTAATCTTTGATTTTTTAAATTATTTTGTTTGGTTGTATATTAATTTAGCCATTTTTGAATTTTGTTTTCAATTGCCAATTATTTTCATCATTTTGTAATTTTTTTTTAATTATCAATTACTTTTTCAAATTTAAATTTAATTCTTAAATTTTCAACTTATTTCATGCAAAATAATCCAAATATGTTTCAGACAAATATCAATTATTATTCCAATTTCTAGATCTAATTTAGAACTTTTTCATCTATCAACGAAGAAAATCGATCAAAAATTGAGTTACTGCGCGTCACCTTCAGCTTGTGAAAAAAGCAAATTTAAGTCCATTTTTGCGTCGTTAAAAATTTCAGGCAAAATACTCTAAAAATTTTTCAGACAAATATCAATTATTTTTCCAATTTCTAGATCTAATTTAGAACTTTTTCATCTATCAACGAAGAAAATCGATCGCGAATTGAGTTACTGCGCATCACCTTCAGCTTGTGAAAAAAGCAAATTTAAGTCCATTTTTGCGTCGACAGAAATTTCTGGCAAAATACTCTAAAAATTTTTTTGATAAATATCAATTATTTTTCCAAATTCTAGATCTAATTTAGAACTTTTTCATCTATCAACGAACAAAATCGATCGCGAATTGAGTTACTGCGCATCACCTTCACCTTGTGAAAAAAGCAAATTTAAGTCCATTTTTGCGTCGCCAGAAATTTCTGGCAAAATACTCTAAAAATTTTTCAGACAAATATCAATTATTTTTCCAATTTCTAGAACTAATTTAGAAATTTTTCATCTATCAACGAAGAAAATCGATCGCGAATTGAGTTACTGCGCATCACCTTCAGCTTGTGAAAAAGGAAAATTTAAGTCCATTTTTGCGTCGTTAGAAATTTCAGGCAAAATACTCTAAAAATTTATCAGACAAATAACAATAATTTTTCAGATTTCTAGATCTAATTTAGAACTTTTTCATCTATCAACGAAGAAAATCGATCGCGAATTGAGTTACTGCGCATCACCTTCAGCTTGTGAAAAAAGCAAATTTAAGTCCATTTTTGCGTCGCCAGAAATTTCTGGCAAAATACTCTAAAAATTTTTTTGATAAATATCAATTATTTTTCCGAATTCTAGATCTACTTTAGAACTTTTTCATCTATCAACGAACGAAATCGATTGCGAATTGAGTTACTGCGCAACACCTTCAGCTTGTGAAAAAAGCAAATTTAAGTCCATTTTTGCGTCGTTAGAAATTTCAGGCAAAATATTCTAAAAATTTTTCAGACAAATAACAATAATTTTTCAGATTTCTAGATCTAATTTAGAACTTTTTCATCTATCAACGAAGAAAATCGATCAAAAATTGAGTTAGTGCGCGTCACCTTCAGCTTGTGAAAAAAGCAAATTTAAGTCAATTTTTGAGTCGTTAGAAATTTCAGGCAAAATACTCTAAAAATTTTTCAGACAAATAACAATAATTTTTCAGATTTCTAGATCTAATTTAGAACTTTTTCATCTATCAACGAAGAAAATCGATTAAGAATTGAGTTAATGCGCGTCACCTTCAGCTTGTGAAAAAAGCAAATTTACGTCCATTTTTGCGTCGCCAGAAATTTCTGGCAAAATACTCTAAAATTTTTTTTGATAAATATCAATTATTTTTCCGAATTCTAGATCTACTTTAGAACTTTTTCATCTATCAACGAACGAAATCGATCGCGAATTAAGTTACTGCGCATCACCTTCACCTTGTGAAAAAAGCAAATTTAAGTCCATTTTTGCGTCGTTAGAAATTTCAGGCAAAATACTCTAAAAATTTTTCAGACAAATATCAATTACTTTTCCAATTTCTAGATCTAATTTAGAACTTTTTCCATCTATCAACGAACAAAATCGATCGCGAATTGAGTTACTGCGCATCACCTTCAGCTTGTGAAAAAAGCAAATTTAAGTCCATTTTTGCGTCGTTAGAAATTTCAGGCAAAATACTCTAAAAATTTTTCAGACAAATATCAATTACTTTTCCAATTTCTAGATCTAATTTAGAACTTTTTCATCTATCAACGAAGAAAATCGATCGCGAATTGAGTTACTGCGCATCACCTTCAGCTTGTGAAAAAAGCAAATTTAAGTCCATTTTTGCGTCGCCAGAAATTTCTGGCAAAATACTCTAAAAATTTTTTTGATAAATATCAATTATTTTTCCGAATTCTAGATCTAATTTAGAACTTTTTCATCTATCAACGAACAAAATCGATCGCGAATTGAGTTACTGCGCATCACCTTCACCTTGTGAAAAAAGCAAATTTAAGTCCATTTTTGCGTCGCCAGAAATTTCAGGCAAAATACTCTAAAAATTTTTCAGACAAATATCAATTATTTTTCCGAATTCTAGATCTACTTTAGAACTTTTTCATCTATCAACGAACGAAATCGATCGCGAATTGAGTTACTGCGCAACACCTTCAGCTTGTGAAAAAAGCAAATTTAAGTCCATTTTTGCGTCGTTAGAAATTTCAGGCAAAATATTCTAAAAATTTTTCAGACAAATAACAATAATTTTTCAGATTTCTAGATCTAATTTAGAACTTTTTCATCTATCAACGAAGAAAATCGATCGCGAATTGAGTTACTGCGCATCACCTTCAGCTTGTGAAAAAAGCAAATTTAAGTCCATTTTTGCGTCGTTAGAAATTTCAGGCAAAATACTCTAAAAATTTTTCAGACAAATATCAATTACTTTTCCAATTTCTAGATCTAATTTAGAACTTTTTCATCTATCAACGAAGAAAATCGATCGCGAATTGAGTTACTGCGCATCACCTTCAGCTTGTGAAAAAAGCAAATTTAAGTCCATTTTTGCGTCGTTAGAAATTTCAGGCAAAATACTCTAAAAATTTTTCAGACAAATATCAATTACTTTTCCAATTTCTAGATCTAATTTAGAACTTTTTCATCTATCAACGAAGAAAATCGATCGCGAATTGAGTTACTGCGCATCACCTTCAGCTTGTGAAAAAAGCAAATTTAAGTCCATTTTTGCGTCGCCAGAAATTTCTGGCAAAATACTCTAAAAATTTTTTTGATAAATATCAATTATTTTTCCGAATTCTAGATCTACTTTAGAACTTTTTCATCTATCAACGAACGAAATCGATTGCGAATTGAGTTACTGCGCAACACCTTCAGCTTGTGAAAAAAGCAAATTTAAGTCCATTTTTGCGTCGTTAGAAATTTCAGGCAAAATATTCTAAAAATTTTTCAGACAAATAACAATAATTTTTCAGATTTCTAGATCTAATTTAGAACTTTTTCATCTATCAACGAAGAAAATCGATCAAAAATTGAGTTAGTGCGCGTCACCTTCAGCTTGTGAAAAAAGCAAATTTAAGTCAATTTTTGAGTCGTTAGAAATTTCAGGCAAAATACTCTAAAAATTTTTCAGACAAATAACAATAATTTTTCAGATTTCTAGATCTAATTTAGAACTTTTTCATCTATCAACGAAGAAAATCGATTAAGAATTGAGTTAATGCGCGTCACCTTCAGCTTGTGAAAAAAGCAAATTTACGTCCATTTTTGCGTCGCCAGAAATTTCTGGCAAAATACTCTAAAATTTTTTTTGATAAATATCAATTATTTTTCCGAATTCTAGATCTACTTTAGAACTTTTTCATCTATCAACGAACGAAATCGATCGCGAATTAAGTTACTGCGCATCACCTTCACCTTGTGAAAAAAGCAAATTTAAGTCCATTTTTGCGTCGTTAGAAATTTCAGGCAAAATACTCTAAAAATTTTTCAGACAAATATCAATTACTTTTCCAATTTCTAGATCTAATTTAGAACTTTTTCCATCTATCAACGAACAAAATCGATCGCGAATTGAGTTACTGCGCATCACCTTCAGCTTGTGAAAAAAGCAAATTTAAGTCCATTTTTGCGTCGTTAGAAATTTCAGGCAAAATACTCTAAAAATTTTTCAGACAAATATCAATTACTTTTCCAATTTCTAGATCTAATTTAGAACTTTTTCATCTATCAACGAAGAAAATCGATCGCGAATTGAGTTACTGCGCATCACCTTCAGCTTGTGAAAAAAGCAAATTTAAGTCCATTTTTGCGTCGCCAGAAATTTCTGGCAAAATACTCTAAAAATTTTTTTGATAAATATCAATTATTTTTCCGAATTCTAGATCTAATTTAGAACTTTTTCATCTATCAACGAACAAAATCGATCGCGAATTGAGTTACTGCGCATCACCTTCACCTTGTGAAAAAAGCAAATTTAAGTCCATTTTTGCGTCGCCAGAAATTTCAGGCAAAATACTCTAAAAATTTTTCAGACAAATATCAATTATTTTTCCGAATTCTAGATCTACTTTAGAACTTTTTCATCTATCAACGAACGAAATCGATCGCGAATTGAGTTACTGCGCAACACCTTCAGCTTGTGAAAAAAGCAAATTTAAGTCCATTTTTGCGTCGTTAGAAATTTCAGGCAAAATATTCTAAAAATTTTTCAGACAAATAACAATAATTTTTCAGATTTCTAGATCTAATTTAGAACTTTTTCATCTATCAACGAAGAAAATCGATCGCGAATTGAGTTACTGCGCATCACCTTCAGCTTGTGAAAAAAGCAAATTTAAGTCCATTTTTGCGTCGTTAGAAATTTCAGGCAAAATACTCTAAAAATTTTTCAGACAAATATCAATTACTTTTCCAATTTCTAGATCTAATTTAGAACTTTTTCATCTATCAACGAAGAAAATCGATCGCGAATTGAGTTACTGCGCATCACCTTCAGCTTGTGAAAAAAGCAAATTTAAGTCCATTTTTGCGTCGTTAGAAATTTCAGGCAAAATACTCTAAAAATTTTTCAGACAAATATCAATTACTTTTCCAATTTCTAGATCTAATTTAGAACTTTTTCATCTATCAACGAAGAAAATCGATCGCGAATTGAGTTACTGCGCATCACCTTCAGCTTGTGAAAAAAGCAAATTTAAGTCCATTTTTGCGTCGCCAGAAATTTCTGGCAAAATACTCTAAAAATTTTTTTGATAAATATCAATTATTTTTCCGAATTCTAGATCTACTTTAGAACTTTTTCATCTATCAACGAACGAAATCGATCGCGAATTGAGTTACTGCGCAACACATTCAGCTTGTGAAAAAAGCAAATTTAAGTCCATTTTTGCGTCGTTAGAAATTTCAGGCAAAATATTCTAAAAATTTTTCAGACAAATAACAATAATTTTTCAGATTTCTAGATCTAATTTAGAACTTTTTCATCTATCAACGAAGAAAATCGATCAAAAATTGAGTTACTGCGCGTCACCTTCAGCTTGTGAAAAAAGCAAATTTAAGTCAATTTTTGCGTCGTTAGAAATTTCAGGCAAAATACTCTAAAAATTTTTCAGACAAATATCAATTACTTTTCCAATTTCTAGATCTAATTTAGAACTTTTTCATCTATCAACGAAGAAAATCGATCGCGAATTGAGTTACTGCGCATCACCTTCAGCTTGTGAAAAAAGCAAATTTAAGTCCATTTTTGCGTCGTTAGAAATTTCAGGCAAAATACTCTAAAAATTTTTCAGACAAATATCAATTACTTTTCCAATTTCTAGATCTAATTTAGAACTTTTTCATCTATCAACGAAGAAAATCGATTAAGAATTGAGTTAATGCGCGTCACCTTCAGCTTGTGAAAAAAGCAAATTTACGTCCATTTTTGCGTCGCCAGAAATTTCTGGCAAAATACTCTAAAATTTTTTTTGATAAATATCAATTATTTTTCCGAATTCTAGATCTACTTTAGAACTTTTTCATCTATCAACGAACGAAATCGATCGCGAATTAACTTACTGCGCATCACCTTCACCTTGTGAAAAAAGCAAATTTAAGTCCATTTTTGCGTCGTTAGAAATTTCAGGCAAAATACTCTAAAAATTTTTCAGACAAATATCAATTACTTTTCCACTTTCTAGATCTAATTTAGAACTTTTTCATCTATCAACGAACAAAATCGATCGCGAATTGAGTTACTGCGCATCACCTTCAGCTTGTGAAAAAAGCAAATTTAAGTCCATTTTTGCGTCGCCAGAAATTTCTGGCAAAATACTCTAAAAATTTTTTTGATAAATATCAATTATTTTTCCGAATTCTAGATCTAATTTAGAACTTTTTCATCTATCAACGAACAAAATCGATCCCGAATTGAGTTACTGCGCATCACCTTCACCTTGTGAAAAAAGCAAATTTAAGTCCATTTTTGCGTCGCCAGAAATTTCTGGCAAAATACTCTAAAAATTTTTCAGACAAATATCAATTATTTTTCCAATTTCTAGATCTAATTTAGAACTTTTTCATCTATCAACGAAGAAAATCGATCAAAAATTGAGTTACTGCGCGTCACCTTCAGCTTGTGAAAAAAGCAAATTTAAGTCAATTTTTGCGTCGTCAGAAATTTCAGGCAAAATACTCTAAAAATTTTTCAGACAAATATCAATTACTTTTCCAATTTCTAGATCTAATTTAGAACTTTTTCATCTATCAACGAAGAAAATCGATCGCGAATTGAGTTACTGCGCATCACCTTCAGCTTGTGAAAAAAGCAAATTTAAGTCCATTTTTGCGTCGTTAGAAATTTCAGGCAAAATACTCTAAAAATTTTTCAGACAAATATCAATTACTTTTCCAATTTCTAGATCTAATTTAGAACTTTTTCATCTATCAACGAAGAAAATCGATTAAGAATTGAGTTAATGCGCGTCACCTTCAGCTTGTGAAAAAAGCAAATTTACGTCCATTTTTGCGTCGCCAGAAATTTCTGGCAAAATACTCTAAAATTTTTTTTGATAAATATCAATTATTTTTCCGAATTCTAGATCTACTTTAGAACTTTTTCATCTATCAACGAACGAAATCGATCGCGAATTGAGTTACTGCGCAACACCTTCAGCTTGTGAAAAAAGCAAATTTAAGTCCATTTTTGCGTCGTTAGAAATTTCAGGCAAAATATTCTAAAAATTTTTCAGACAAATAACAATAATTTTTCAGATTTCTAGATCTAATTTAGAACTTTTTCATCTATCAACGAACAAAATCGATCGCGAATTGAGTTACTGCGCATCACCTTCAGCTTGTGAAAAAGGAAAATTTAAGTCCATTTTTGCGTCGTTAGAAATTTCAGGCAAAATACTCTAAAAATTTTTCAGACAAATAACAATAATTTTTCAGATTTCTAGATCTAATTTAGAACTTTTTCATCTATCAACGAACAAAATCGATCGCGAATTGAGTTACTGCGCATCACCTTCAGCTTGTGAAAAAAGCAAATTTAAGTCCATTTTTGCGTCGTTAGAAATTTCAGGCAAAATACTCTAAAAATTTTTCAGACAAATATCAATTATTTTTCCAATTTCTAGAACTAATTTAGAAATTTTTCATCTATCAACGAAGAAAATCGATCGCGAATTGAGTTACTGCGCATCACCTTCAGCTTGTGAAAAAAGCAAATTTAAGTCCATTTTTGCGTCGTTAGAAATTTCAGGCAAAATACTCTAAAAATTTTTCAGACAAATATCAATTATTTTTCCAATTTCTAGATCAAATTTAGAACTTTTTCATCTATCAACGAACAAAATCGATCGCGAATTGAGTTACTGCGCATCACCTTCAGCTTGTGAAAAAAGCAAATTTAAGTCCATTTTTGCGTCGTTAGAAATTTCAGGCAAAATACTCTAAACATTTTTCAGACAAATATCAATTATTTTTCCAATTTCTACAACTAATTTAGAAATTTTTCATCTATCAACGAAGAAAATCGATCTCGAATTGAGTTACTGCGCATCACCTTCAGCTTGTGAAAAAAGCAAATTTAAGTCCATTTTTGCGTCGTTAGAAATTTCAGGCAAAATACTCTAAAAATTTTTCAGACAAATATCAATTATTTTTCCAATTTCTAGAACTAATTTAGAAATTTTTTATCTATCAACGAAGAAAATCGATCGCGAATTGAGTTACTGCGCATCACCTTCAGCTTGTGAAAAAAGCAAATTTAAGTCCATTTTTGCGTCGTTAGAAATTTCAGGCAAAATACTCTAAAAATTTTTCAGACAAATATCAATTATTTTTCCAATTTCTAGATCTAATTTAGAACTTTTGCATCTATCAACGAACAAAATCGATCGCGAATTGAGTTACTGCGCATCACCTTCACCTTGTGAAAAAAGCAAATTTAAGTCCATTTTTGCGTCGCCAGAAATTTCTGGCAAAATACTCTAAAAATTTTTTTGATAAATATCAATTATTTTTCCGAATTCTAGATCTACTTTAGAACTTTTTCATCTATCAACGAACAAAATCGATCGCGAATTGAGTTACTGCGCAACACCTTTAGCTTGTGAAAGAAGCAAATTTAAGTCCATTTTTGCGTCGTTAGAAATTTCAGGCAAAATATTCTAAAAATTTTTCACACAAATAACAATAATTTTTCAGATTTCTAGATCTAATTTAGAACTTTTTCATCTATCAACGAAGAAAATCGATCAAAAATTGAGTTACTGCGCGTCACCTTCAGCTTGTGAAAAAAGCAAATTTAAGTCCATTTTTGCGTCGTTAGAAATTTCAGGCAAAATACTCTAAAAATTTTTCAGACAAATATCAATTATTTTTCCAATTTCTAGATCTAATTTAGAACTTTTTCATCTATCAACGAACAAAATCGATCGCGAATTGAGTTACTGCGCATCACCTTCAGCTTGTGAAAAAAGCAAATTTAAGTCCATTTTTGCGTCGTTAGAAATTTCAGGCAAAATACTCTAAAAATTTTTCAGACAAATATCAATTATTTTTCCAATTTCTAGAACTAATTTAGAAATTTTTTATCTATCAACGAAGAAAGTCGATCGCGAATTGAGTTACTGCGCATCACCTTCAGCTTGTGAAAAAAGCAAATTTAAGTCCATTTTTGCGTCGTTAGAAATTTCAGGCAAAATACTCTAAAAATTTTTCAGACAAATATCAATTATTTTTCCAATTTCTAGATCAAATTTAGAACTTTTTCATCTATCAACGAACAAAATCGATCGCGAATTGAGTTACTGCGCATCACCTTCAGCTTGTGAAAAAAGCAAATTTAAGTCCATTTTTGCGTCGTTAGAAATTTCAGGCAAAATACTCTAAAAATTTTTCAGACAAATATCAATTATTTTTCCAATTTCTAGATCAAATTTAGAACTTTTTCATCTATCAACGAACGAAATCGATCGCGAATTGAGTTACTGCGCATCACCTTCAGCTTGTGAAAAAAGCAAATTTAAGTCCATTTTTGCGTCGTTAGAAATTTCAGGCAAAATACTCTAAAAATTTTTCAGACAAATATCAATTATTTTTCCAATTTCTAGATCAAATTTAGAACTTTTTCATCTATCAACGAACGAAATCGATCGCGAATTGAGTTACTGCGCATCACCTTCAGCTTGTGAAAAAAGCAAATTTAAGTCCATTTTTGCGTCGTTAGAAATTTCAGGCAAAATACTCTAAAAATTTTTCAGACAAATATCAATTATTTTTCCAATTTCTAGAACTAATTTAGAAATTTTTTATCTATCAACGAAGAAAGTCGATCGCGAATTGAGTTACTGCGCATCACCTTCAGCTTGTGAAAAAAGCAAATTTAAGTCCATTTTTGCGTCGTTAGAAATTTCAGGCAAAATACTCTAAAAATTTTTCAGACAAATATCAATTATTTTTCCAATTTCTAGATCAAATTTAGAACTTTTTCATCTATCAACGAACGAAATCGATCGCGAATTGAGTTACTGCGCATCACCTTCAGCTTGTGAAAAAAGCAAATTTAAGTCCATTTTTGCGTCGTTAGAAATTTCAGGCAAAATACTCTAAAAATTTTTCAGACAAATATCAATTATTTTTCCAATTTCTAGATCAAATTTAGAACTTTTTCATCTATCAACGAACAAAATCGATCGCGAATTGAGTTACTGCGCATCACCTTCAGCTTGTGAAAAAAGCAAATTTAAGTCCATTTTTGCGTCGTTAGAAATTTCAGGCAAAATACTCTAAAAATTTTTCAGACAAATATCAATTATTTTTCCAATTTCTACAACTAATTTAGAAATTTTTCATCTATCAACGAAGAAAATCGATCTCGAATTGAGTTACTGCGCATCACCTTCAGCTTGTGAAAAAAGCAAATTTAAGTCCATTTTTGCGTCGTTAGAAATTTCAGGCAAAATACTCTAAAAATTTTTCAGACAAATAACAATAATTTTTCAGATTTCTAGATCTAATTTAGAACTTTTTCATCTATCAACGAAGAAAATCGATTAAGAATTGAGTTACTGCGCATCACCTTCAGCTTGTGAAAAAAGCAAATTTAAGTCCATTTTTGCGTCGTTAGAAATTTCAGGCAAAATACTCTAAAAATTTTTCAGACAAATATCAATTATTTTTCCAATTTCTAGATCAAATTTAGAACTTTTTCATCTATCAACGAACGAAATCGATCGCGAATTGAGTTACTGCGCATCACCTTCAGCTTGTGAAAAAAGCAAATTTAAGTCCATTTTTGCGTCGTTAGAAATTTCAGGCAAAATACTCTAAAAATTTTTCAGACAAATATCAATTATTTTTCCAATTTCTAGATCTAATTTAGAACTTTTTCATCTATCAACGAACAAAATCGATCGCGAATTGAGTTACTGCGCATCACCTTCACCTTGTGAAAAAAGCAAATTTAAGTCCATTTTTGCGTCGCCAGAAATTTCTGGCAAAATACTCTAAAAATTTTTTAAACAAATATCAATTACTTTTCCAATTTCTAGATCTAATTTAGAACTTTTTCATCTATCAACGAAGAAAATCGATCAAAAATTGAGTTACTGGGCGTCACCTTCAGCTTGGGAAAAAAGCAAATTTAAGTCCATTTTTGCGTCGCCAGAAATTTCAGGCAAAATACTCTAAAAATTTTTCAGACAAATAACAATAATTTTTCAGATTTCTAGATCTAATTTCAAACTTTTTCATCTATTGACAAACAAAATTGCACAAAAACTGAGCTCTTGCGCATCTGGTTGATCTTGTCAAAAAATGCAATTTCAATGGATTTAAGCCCTGCCAGGAAAATTCGCCAAAATATGGTAAATTTTTTTTAAACAAATATAAATAATTTTTCAGATTTCTAGATCTAACTTCAAACTTCTTTACCCATTGACGAACAAGATTGCAAAAAAAACTGATCTATTGCGCTTCTGGTTCATCTTGTCAAAAAATCCAATTTCAATTGATTTATGCCCTGCAAGGAAAATGAGATATGGAAATATGAAAAATAATTGATATTTGTCTAAAAATGTTGTAGCGTATTTTGGCAAATTTTTCTGGCAGTGCTTAAATTGATTGAAATTTGTTTTTTTGAAAAGATCCACCAGACGTGCAATGGCTCGGTTTAGTGAAATTTTTTTCTTCAATAGATGAATAAGTTTAAAAATAGATCTAGAAATCTGAAAAATTATTGATATTTGTTTCAAAAATTTTTTATCGTAATTTGGGGAATTTTTCTAGCAGGGCTTAAATTGATTGAAATTGTCTTTTTTGACAAGATCAACCAGTTGCGCAATAGCTCAGTTTTTGTGCAATTTTGTTCGTCAATATATGAAACAGTTTGAAATTAGATATAGAAATCTGAAAAATTATTGATATTTCTTTAAAAAATTTTTTGCGTAATTTGGCGAATTTTTCTGGCAGGGCTTAAATTGATTGAAATTGGATTTTTTGACAAGATCAACCAGAAGCGCAATAGCTCAATTTTTGTGAATTTTTGTTCGTCAATAGATGAAAAAGTTTGAAATTGGATCTAGAAATCTGGAAAATATTTGATATATGTGTAAAAGTTTTTTAGCGTATTTTCGCAATTTTTCCTGTCAGGGGTTCATTATATTCTTTAATTTTTTTTTCTTTTTATCAATCATTCTTTATAGATAGAATTTCTTTAATTTATTATCTTTTTTTTCTATTTTTTAATTTTTAATGAAAATTGTAATTATTAATATCATTATTTCATAAAATGATCATTTATGCATAAGTGGATTGTTATTTATTTCAATTATCGAATAAAATGTTTAATGAGGTTTTTATAAACTAAATTTTAAATTTATATTTTTCTAATAATTTCATAAATTGTTTATTTTTTAATTTATTGTTTTTTCAAGTCAGATATTTTGTACTTTTTTCAAATACTTAAACATTCCGCGCCATATCTCACCTAACCTCCAAATTTTATAATATTTTTATATTAACACGATTAAATCTTTTGTATATAAACTTATTTTTAAATATATATTTTTTACATATGATTTATTTTCGTACACTTAACGCACTTTACACAAAAATATAATTATTATTAATAACGTATTAATAACTTTACATACGACATATGAGAAAATATAAAATCTAATTCATATGTACGCAATTTCCTACTGCTATACAGAAAAATGAACTAAGTCAAATGAGCACCACTGCAGAGCAAATCTAGTAATATCTAGTAATCCAGATTATAATCCGAGCATCTCCCGAAAACACCCAATGAATATCATAATAAATACGATAAAAAAAGGGTTTGCTTAAAAAAAAACATGTAACTCTGTTTTGGTTGAAATAAACAACAAATATTAAAGCTTAGTTGTAATAAATATTATAATAAAAGTAGGTGAAATTAAAATAAATAGAATTCTTTTTATATAACCTCACTTTTAAAAAAATGAAAATTCGTTCTTTAAAATCATAATTATTAACTTGTTTTGTGTGATAAAAATTTCAAATTTTGTAAAAAAGTTCTCATTTGATTCGTAAAATAATCATTTTCACTGTAATGTTTGGTGAAGTTTTAATCAAACTTTAAAATAAAATTCTTTTTCGTAAGCGTGTTCGTTAGTTTCTTTGTGGTTATGCTTTAATAGAAAATTTTCTTGTCGTTAGAAAGATTGTTTTTAAAAGATTTTAAAGATACGAAAGTATGTATTTTAGACTTAAAAAATTAGAATGAAAAAAGATAATTTTGTTTTCATCTAAGTATTTAATGTAACGTGTTACTTTTTTTTCCAAAATAAAGTTACATAACCTATAAAATTAAAGAAAAAAATTTACCACTTCGACTGCAGGATTTTACATAATAATTTGAAAACTTGAATTTAAATTTAATGCGAGTAAAAATAAAGTAGAGAGACAATTTATCTTGTTCTGTCAAAAATTATTTTTTTCAGTAAGCAAAATAATAATTATATTTACGAACGAGAAATCAACCAAAATCACAAGCAAGTTTCGATAATAACATTTTTAATAATAAGCTGCCAGTTTAAGTTCAGTAAATTCTATTAAACAACAAAAAACAAATAGCATTGTTATGTATTAATTTTGAAAAAGAAAATTAAAAAAAAAATAAATTGAATAAATCACGAATTTACTTATTTTTATAACAAATTATGAAAATTTTCAATGTAATTAATTATTTTGTATCCGTGCTTCCGTGTCCGAGGCGAATACTCCCAGCTTACAAAAACTCTAACTTTTGCCTTTCAACGATAAAGGAGTTTATTACTGTAAAATATTATTTTATTCTTTTATTAAATAGTTCTTTTAAATGTCATAATAAATTAAAGAATATACACATAACCTCAAAACTTATCAAGCGGATATCCGTCGTCAAATATAATCATCGAACAATTAGTTTAAAAATTGGAAAAATTCCCCATGATAGGCAATTTTCAATAAAAACCATAATTTTAGAATGCGAATGGATTAAAGATTTTCAAACAAAATTTTCATTCTTAATTAAAATGGAAAATATTTTTAAATCGCGGGAGTCAGATAAACAAATTTTTAATAAATAAAAAATCAATGTAATTTTTTTTCAAAATATTTGTAAAATTGATTTTATCTTCATTTAAATTATTATTATAACACGAAAATCTAGTCAGAAAAATATGGAAAAGGATTAGAGGTTAGAAAAGCCAGGACGATTAATTTTTAAATCAATAATAATTCGATTAAGTGCGTTAAAATCAATTTATTTAAAACCAATAATAAAATTAATTTTTTGATTCGATACATTTTGAAAGTCCATTTGTTTGATAGGATATTTATAAAATTTTAGATTAAAAAAAAGATTAAAACAAATAATTGAAAACTAACAAAATAAATGTTAACTTTACAAATTAATTGAAAAACAACTAAAATAAATCCTAAACATTGAGGAAAATAATGAGAAAATCATAGAAATATTTTTAAATTAAAGAAATAAGTTGAATTTTGAGAAAAATAATAATTGAAAATCTTAGAAATTAATCGAAAAAATGAGAATAATTAAACTTTGGGAAAAATATTTCAAAAATGATAAAAATAATCAAAAATTGAAGAAAATAATTGAAATTTGAGAAAAAAAGCTTAAAAATTTGCATAAATAAATATAAATTAAGAAAAGAATAATAGCAAAATGATAAAAACTATGATGAATTGAATAATTATAAATTTTGGAAATTCATTTTAAAATAATGAAAATAATTGAAAATTCGGGGAAAAAATTGCAAACTGATGAAAGTAACTGAAAATTAAAGAAAATAATTGAAGAATAATGAAAAATAATTTTTAATTGGCGAAAATAATTGAAATGCGAGAAAAATACATGTAAAACTTAAAAATAAATTGAAACAAATTAGAATAATTAAAAATTGGGAGAAATAATTGAAAAATGATAAAAACAATTGAAAATTGAAGATGGCAATAAAAAATTACGTTAATTAATTGAAAAAAGGAGAAAATTTTTTTGAAATAACAGAAAGTGATTGAGAAAATCAAAGAACATTATTCAAATAATAGAAAACTGTAGTTAAAATCTTAAGAAAAACAAAATTAATAAAAATTGATGCAATAAAACAGTGTTTTTAGAATTGAAAAATATTTGGAAAATGGCTATAGAAAACAATAATAAAAATAGTGAAACGGATAATTAAATTTAAATTAATAATTCGATTCAGAAGAAATTTATTGCAATCTAAAGAAAATTATTATAATCTGTAAAAATAATTGAAAAGTAATGAAAGAAATTTAAAATAAATACAATAATTAGAAAATAATAAAATTGATTTAATGTTGAAGAAAATATTTAAAACCGAAAAAGAAATTGGAAAAATTAAGGAAAATAATTTAAATTTGCGGAAAGTAAATTGAAAAATAATTAAAAATTGAAGAGAATTATTGAAAAATGGTAAAAATTATTAAAGGTTGCAGGAAGTGGTTGAAATCATAATAGAAAAGAATGAATAAAAGTTGAAGAAACTGTTAAATAGTTTTAAATTTAGTATACTTGAAGCGTGGATTAATTGAATTTTTTGTAATCAATGTAAGTTAAAGTTAGTTAAAGTTTGAAGAAATTAAAATTTCTATAAATTTATTACTTGATACAATTTTAAATAAGTGATTTTTTTTTTAAATTTAAAACAGAAAAACATCTACTGACAAATTTTAGATCTGGACAGAATGAATGAATGAAAAAGTGTTTTTTACAGCAAATGAAACCATAATTAAAATTATTTCGACGAAATAAAATTTTCACGACTAGAAATTGTAGAGAATGTATCAAAGAGCAAAATAAGCTATTATTTGTCAAAATTGGATAAAAATTAAAAATATTCAATAGATGTAATGAAAAGCACAAAATATTTAATAATTGTTATTTGACAATAAATTTTCGTCCATTCTAAATCTTTAAAAAAAAATATTCTTATTATAATTCAATGCGCACAGTTCTTAATAATTGTAATTATATATATATAAATATAAATGTAAACACATTTTTAATTTTAAAAACAAAAAATTCATAAATTATGTACAATTCATATAGAAAAAGTTTTTCCATTAAGTCACTTTTTTTTCAATAATATATTCAATAATACCTTTTGAGGTATTTTTAGATTAAAATATTCAAACGATATTTTCAGACGACATTTTTTACAGATTAAGAGATTTATCGGATTCTTAAAAACTCCTATAATAAAATAATAAAATAAAAATTTAAGGTTATAAATTATATTATATCAAACTAAACATTGTATTCAATTATCAGAAAATGAAAACTTATTTTTAAAAGCTCCATTCTTTTTGGATGTTATTTAAACTCAAATAGAAATTTATGGATTACATTTTAATTTTATTTGTATAAACTGATTTTATGAATCAACATTTCGATTTTAAAAGAGAAATTAAAGGAGCAAGAAAAGAGGAATGAAGTTAGAAAATATCGTTTAATCGATTTTAATTCAATACATACTTTGAGGGAAATAATTTGAGTTTTAAATATCTAAATGTCTAACTTACTAAATTTTTAAAAAAAAATTTCATTTAGTGGATAATATGTTATACTTAAATTAGCAATATCTTGATTAAAATTTACAGTGTTTCCCTGAATTACTTTATATATCAATCATTTCAAGGTGTTTTCTATTAAATTCATGTTCATTATCTAAAATTTTTTTCATTATTAAAATCAAACACATATTTATTTCTACAAAATTAACCCTCTCTACGAAATTCCCACTTTGGTGTCTAACCACGTGATCATTTCATGGAAACGAAAGATGCATGTGTTGGCAGCCAAGTTTCAGGATCGTAATCATAACAAAAGAACAAGATCTTTGTGCAAAGAAAGATTTGTAAATTAATTACACAGAATTTATATTAAATTAAGAAAAAGATTATTTATTAGATTTTATTTGAGAATTATATTGAAGTTTAACCTGAAAATTATGTACAAACAAGGCTTAAGCATAATAACCTTAAAAGTGAAATGTCAAAACTGATATTAACAACTATTTGTCTAAAAACTAAATAATCAGTAATTATAATATTGCTTTATAAACATAAATAATTATAAGCTATAAATCGTTATTAAATAATAATAATCTCCGTAAACCCCTGAAGTTAGTATGTATTTATATTAATTATTTATTCATCTTTTTCTGTCCACGTTTTGAAGTTTGAAGTAAAGTTAGTTAGTATTAATATTTATTCATCTTTTTCTGTCCCCGTTTTAAAAACTGAAGTGAAGTTAGTCCCTGTTATTTTATTTTGTTGTGCTGGTTTTTAATTTCATTGTGTTAAAAAGAAGTTTCGAAAAATGCTTAAAAATTTATTATGGTTTTTGAGGAAGTTTAAAATATATACACATGCAATTAATTTCCTAAATTTTCAGTTATTATCTCAAATTTAGATGATTGTCATCAATTTTCCATTATATAACGATTTTTTAATTAATTCCTTTTTGCTTAAAAATAAATTCTGCAATTTTTCTTGATTTCAATCAATTTATAATTATATTCATTATTTTGTCATAACTTTTAAAAAAATTCAATTATTCATCGTTTATCCGATATTGCAATTATTTTCATCAATTTTCGTTATTTTTGCGATTTTTTAATTATTCTCTTTAATTAAAAATTTTTAAGTAATTTTGTAATTATTATTTTTTTAAACATATACTCTATGATTTTTTCAGTTATTTCTCTCAAATTTTATTCAATGTTTTCAATTTTTCATATTTAAATTATTTTCATCATAATTCACTTTCCTTTCTCAAACTTAAATTATTTTCAGCTTATTGAAATTATTTTTTTCAATTTTTAATTAATTTTCTCATTTTTCTATTATTTTTCTCGATTGTTAATTATTATTCTCATTTTCTAAAATTATTTTCTAAGATTTTTAAGTATTTTTCTGAAAATTCAAATATTTTCTTCAATTTCTAATTATTTTCATTTGTTATCAGAATTAAATTTTTTTTTGATTAATTATCGTAAATTTTAATTATTTTTTGCTTTCTTCCTGACTTTTCTCCAATTTTTTTAGTTTTTCTCATTTTATAAAATTAATTTCTAAAATTTTTTTAAGTATTTTTCTCAAATTTCTATTATTTTCTCCAATTTTTAATTATTTTTATTTGTTTTCATAATTTCCAAAAATTTTTATTAATTATTGAAAATTTAAATTATTTTTAGCATTCTTATAGTCTTTTCTCCAATTTTTAGTTATTCTCATTTTCTAAAATTATTTTCTAAGATTTTTAAGAATTTTTCTAAAATTTCCATTTTTTTCTACAATTTTTAATTATTTTTATTTGTTTTCATAATTTTAAAATTTGTTTATTAATTATCGTAAATTCCAACTACTTTTAGCTTATTTCTTTAATTCATTTCTCCAATTTTTAGTTATTTTCCTTTATTTTAATTGATTTCTAATATCTGCATGTATTTTTTTCAAATTTCAATTATTTTTTCTTTATTTAAAAAAAATTCTGTAGTTTTTTCAATTATCACACTTAAATGTTATTTATTTCTTACAACTTATCATTGTTTGTATTATATTTTAATAATTATCGTCAAGTTTTAAAATTTAAAAACATTTTTCAATTATTTTTTCAAAATTTATTTCTTTCAATTTTCAATTCTTTAAATTTGTTTCATAATGTCAAAAATTGTTAACTATTTATCTGACTTCAATTATTTCATTATTTATATTATTTTTTATTTTATTTTCTTCAATTTTCAATTACTTTTGTTCTTTTTCTCGTTCTTTTTTATAATTGCCAAAAAGTTTTTACTTATTTCTTTTTGATTAAAACTTTTTCTGTTTAATTTTAAATTATTTTTATCTTTTTTCATTTATTTTCTCTAATTTTTAATTATTTTCTCTTATTTTAATGAACTTCCGAAAGTTTTAAGTATTTTTCTCAAATTTTGTTTAACTTTCCTTTATTTAAAATATTTTATGTAATTTGTTTAATAATTTTCTCAAATTTGAATTATTTTTTAAAATTTTAATTTATTTATCTCAATTTTTAACCATGTTTTTTCAATTTTCAATTATTTACTCTAATTTTTCATTATTCAATTTTGTTTTAATTTACTTTTAAGATTCTCAAGTATTTTTCTCATAATTAAATTATTTTCTTTATATTTAAAACATTTTTATGATTGTTTAAATTACTTTCCACAATTTTTAATTGATTTCATTTTTTTTCAATTATTTTGCAAAATTTGCCATTGTTTTGTTTAATTTCAATTATTTTTTGCAATTATTTTTAATTCTAAAATATTATAAATTTTTTTCTTAATAAATATTTATTTTATTTATATTAATTGATTTTTAAATATTATATTTAAAATATTTATTTCTTCTTATTAGATAAATAGTATTTACCGATGTTTTAATTTATTATTGTATTTCGATACCTCCATGTAAAACAAATTTCTTCGGGTAGCTGTTAATACCGTTCTATCTTTGAGTAGCTGTTAGTATAGTTCTATCTCACTTTTTTTTATAACCTTCTTTGAACCTTTTATTCGTTGGCTTTTTTGATAATAGTGTTTAATTAACACATTTTGTTATTGATAATATACACAACAAATTTACCTAAAGTAGGTGTTAATAATAATATCCCTAAATTAATCATTACTTCAAAAAATTGAAAGCGATTATAGTTGCAAAAAAGGTTAGCCAAAATAATTGAGATAGAACTCTACTAACAGCTACCCTAAGATAGAACAGTATTAACAGCTAGAAAGAACAGTTTTCCATGGAGGTATCGATTTCATAATTTTTAAAATGCATGAAAAACTAATCGTGCGCTTGCGCGCGTTTTATTTTGCTAGTAAAATAATAATCTCAGAACTCTCTAGAATTCTCGTATAATAATTGTTGAACCTATTTTTTAAACTTTACTCAGACAGGGCACCTGCGCCTCAATAAAACTTTTGAAACACGATCCTGATCTGTTAAAATTAATTCAAATCGAACTAATACATTAATCTTTATGTAAATGAGTGCTGTTATTGGTTAGTCTCTTTCCATAAACCCAAATAGACGATTTTAGACGATAACGGTCATTTGAGTAGGCAGAGGGTTAATAAATGCGGATGTAAAAAAATTATAATAAAACTTAATAATCTTTTCCAGGTTGGGAGAGACATATAAGTGGTCTCTCAGACTCGGATCTTCCATCGATAGGTTACGATCCTAATTCATTGTCCCATAGTCACCTACATAGACTGCACAGATCACGAAGAGATCACTTGAGTCCCGATAAAGATGTTCTTGGTGACCTTGGCGATTCTGATATGGAGAGTATAGCCTCTGTCACGAGCAGTGCCTTTAGCACACAATCAGAGAGACCGCGTGGCTCCAGAGGATTGATGTGAGTATGATTCATCTATTTATTATTTACTACGTTACATCGAGTCGATTATATCACGTACGACTTCATTTGTACAAAGACAGTCTCCTTAGGAGTACACGTCCCATTAAGAGAATAGACTACGGATGTTGCATTTGAATTGAAATACGACTCTATCGTTAATCAAGTGTGGTGACATTAAGACAGACTCTGCCAAAGAAAAGTGTAACTATCTGCAGTCCATCCTCTGACGATAATCCCTGAATTAAATGGACATTGCCAAATGATATTGCCCTTAGGTTTTATTCTTTTCACGTCCTGCTTGCTTCTCAATCATCTAGGTCTCCTCTCATCTTTCTATTTAGTTATACTTGCACATCCTTTGCACAGTGTCAATGTCCATTTAATGATCGATAGATAGTTAACCCATTCTAACGAATCAGGGATCGATTTCAAGCGATAGTCGATAGAATCGGTCAGCAGTACCTCATTTTGAAAAATCATTCTCATTGAATTGAGTGTAATTTCGATTTCAATTTGATCTTTTGGAATTGAAATTTCGTCTCTTGATTTTTCAAAAAATGAGTGATAAATTTCGAAATTGTCGAGTCGTTGTGACTCTTTATAACTGACGGTTTCGATCGATTAGAGCGAAAAAGTAAAGAATGGGCTTTTTAAAATGTATTCCGAAGGAACGTTACTACTCTATATGAAAAATTGTTTACAGACCGACAGTTAAAAACGTTTTAATACCCGGTGTCATATCCCCAGTGCCCCCACCCCCTAGGCGCACTAGGCGCAAGCACAGACTTAGGGTACCCTGCAGCGAATGTCATTGCCCAAACAACTATCCCATCAAACCAAAAAACAACCCCAGCAAGCACAACCTTCCCTTGCACCCCCTTATACGGAGCAAATCCGCAGTTGTACGCTCGCTATACAGAAAAATGCGTACACCCTTCACGAGATCGCAGACTGTCGATGAGAATTTGTTGAGGTATTACAGCCCGGCAACCAGTGAATACAGTGTCTGTGAGGGTCTCCTACTTAAACCAGAAAGCCTTACTGGTACTGCCAGAAAACGCATACCGGAGATTTATATCGAAGACTGCCTCCAGGTCGACTTTAATGACCGTCTCCTTGACAAATTTCGCTCAAGGTATTTGTCTCCTTATGAGTTTGGATCACACAGACGATCCAGAAGTTGGCAAGATCGATCCACCAGGAGCAGAAAAACAAGATATTTGAGTTTTTTGGAGAGTTTGAGCAAAGGCTCCTCGGACTTTGGATATAAGAAGTTTGATCTGAGAAATAATCTTAATAGACAACGAAGATCATTCTTATTCTCGAGGACAAAAAGTTTTGACAGCGATGTCATGCAAAATGCCAATAATTGTGAGGTGGGACGTGTCTCACGAAGAGCCAAGAGCTTTGATTACGACGTCTTGTCCAGTAATATATTCAGTGACGATAGTCTCAGAACTGCCAGGGAGAAAGTTAAGAAGAATCTTTCTCTAAATGATTCCTATGGTGACAGAATTCCTGCTTTGAAAGATCAAAGCAAGTCCTATTATGATTCTAATGGTGATAAAGCTCGTATGACTCAATTGGCTATTGAGCAGATAGCATACGATCAGTTCACTGCGAATCAAGAACAACAAAGACTGCTTTATGGATATGACTCAGAACTGAGTGCGGGTGAAACTGAAATTTATTTCCCTAGGAGAGACCTTTTTTCTACTCCAGGCACCTTTTCTACTATTCCATTTACAAGTAGACGTAGTCGTAACCTCGGTAAAGAGGATACTAGCAAGCGAAAATATATCGAGTCCATTTATCAGGATATTGATTCTAAGTCTAGAGAAAAGTCGCCTGAGAAGAGGACGCGAAGTTTGACTGATGATCTTTACAGTCCTCTCGAGGCAAATGATCATATTTATTGTAGTATAGACGAAGCTATGTTGTCCTGTTGTGATTATGAGTACAAACCCGATCCAAGTTTTTCGTGGAAGAAGACATCTCTGGAGGATCTTCGTTACACTGATTCTCCAGATTTCGAGAGCAGAAAAAGTCGTCGTAGACGAACTAAAAGCACAGACTCTTATTTAGACGAGAATTATACTAGTTGGCAGCCAGATTATGGTGGTAATTTTTGTTATCAAGATGACAGAAGAACCGAGGAGTATTTTGATCCTAATGAAGCCTACGGCCGATATCCTGTTTACGATAGGAGAAAATCCGGTGCTGTGAAAAAACACAGAGGCTCTCACTTTGAGACTGATCCTTATAGATATTACTCTGATAGAATTTATAATCCCGATAGAATTTATTCCGATTCTAATAGAGTTTATTCCGATTCTAATAGAATTTATACCAATTATCCTCCGACTCGAGAATCGATCAATTTTGATAATGTAGAATATGAAAATGTCCCTTTATTTTCACGGAGAAAGGAGGCTACTACTAGTTATTACGACAATGCTCCAGTTCGTGAAGACGTAGTGACGATTGCGAAAGACAATCTGAGTATTCCGAGCCTAAGACACAGCAAACAATTGATGAGAACTCGGGCCGCATCCACTCCCGATTTAAATTTAAATTTTCTCTCCGACGAGAAACACGATCGACGAATGTATAAACGAAAACGCAACACTAGCTGTCCAGAGTCGTTTAGAACTTTTGATAGTCCACCGAGTAAAGAAGACAGTCCCACGAATCTTGTTTTTTATTCTGATGGTTCAATGGACACTGTTATTGACAGAAATTACGTGTCTACAACTGGTTATAGAGACACGGGTGCTACAAGTGAAAGATGTCAAAGAGATGAGAGGTTATGGAGAAATGATAGGGGAAATTATCAAAGAGGGAGTAGACATGATGGTAGTTATAGAAAAGATGGTTATGAGGAAGATAGGTATGATAAAGGTTATGATAAAGATTATAATAAAGGTTATGATAAAGATAGGTATGAAAGGGATGGTTATGGCAGAAACAGGTATGAGAAGGATAACTATCGGAAAGATGTGTATAAAAGAGATGGTTACAAAACAGAGATGTATGAAGGGGATAATTATGAAAAAGAAGGTAGATATACAAGAGATGTTAGTTATCAAAAATATGGTAGTTATAATGAAGGTGGTAGATATAAAAGAGATGGTAGTTGTAATGAAGGTGATAGATATCGAAGAGATGGTACTTCTACTGAAGGTGATAGATATAAAAGAGATGGTACTTATAATGAAGGTGATGGATATCAAAGAGATGGTACTTTTAAAGAAGTTGATACATATCGAAGAGATGGTATCTATAAAGAAGGTGATAGATATGAAATAGATGGTACTTATAATGAAGGTGATAGATATAAAAAAGATGGTAGTCATATTGAAGGTGATAGATATCAAAAGGATGGTGATAGATATCGAAGAGATGGTACTTCTACTGAAGGTGATAGGTATCAAAGAGATGGTATCTATAAAGAAGGTGATAGATATCAAAGAGGCGACAATTATCATAAAGATGATACATATCATAAAGAAGACCGACACTTAAGGGATGATGATTATCAAAAGGACCGTAAATATGAAAGAGATGATAGTTATTATAAAGATAACAAACATCAAAGAGATACTAGATTTGAAAGAGATGGTAGTTATTATAGAGATGAGAGATATCAAAGAGACGATAGGTATGAGAGAAACGATAGGTATGAAAGAGACAATAGGTACCGAAGAGACGATAGATACCATCAAGATGATACTTATCAAAAAGACCATAGATATCGAAGAGATGATAATTATCCAAAAGATGATAGGGAACGAAGAGACTTTAGTCACGATAGGATAGAATTCGGATATCGTGGTAGAAAGAACAGTTGTCCCGAGTGTCGTGAGATGATGGAAAGATCGAGAGGATCTGTGAAAGTTGGAGAAGGTAATTTGGAAGATGCGAGATACAGGTATAGAAGACGTAATAGCAGTTGTCCTGAGGCTAGAGAACTGGAATTTGTTGATAAGAAGGGTAGTAAGAGAAATGTGGCGATTAGCGACACCCTCGAGTACTATGAGTACTCGATGGAGAGCGAGAGCCAGTGTAGCGAGAACTGCGGTTTTGGCCCGTCTGATCCACGTAGGCCCCGTAACCGAGCACCCCGCCCCGGTAACGCTAATTCAAATCTCTTTGATTCCCAAACCGCTACCTCCGACACTGCTAAAAACCCACGGGCCACCGTCGACCATCACGAAAATCCTACATCACGAAACCACACGAAAACGCAACTCGTCGCCTTGAACACGCAAACCGGCGGCGATTCCTACGAACTACCTTCCGAATCATCGCGTCAACGGTCGCGGAAACAATCGACGACGCACGACTACCACGACGATGACCCTCACGACGATGGAAATAATCGACGATCGTCCTCTATGCCCGAAAGCAGTGACTATGCCAGCCAGAGTGGGTCCTACGAAAAAACGTCCAGGCATCAGACATCCGAGATCGAGCACAACGGCCACAGCAAAAGGGGTCAGTTCACTAGGAGCTTTAGTAATACCGACCCACCAACGGACGAGAAAGTCGGTTAGTATACTGTTTTACTATGCATGAACAAACAGTAGGGTAGATGTAACGGTTTTGTCCATTGGGGTGATTTTAAAAAACGAAAATTTTCGAATATTGTTTAACGGACCTTGAAAAACGACTACAAATAAAAAAAAACTTACCCCTATTTTTTATTTCTTTGATCTGACAATATTAATGGGTGACGCTTGTACCCCCCTATTTTCTCATTACACAATGCAACAATTTTCAGGTCATCGTTTCTTTCCTGAATGAATTTAGGTTTAACTTACAGTAGGCATAAACAGTAATGAAACCCCCAATGGGTTTTGCAAAGTTAGCTCTATTTCTTTTTCTACGAACTCCTGAAGTCTATGCTCAAATTTTTGATATTTTCACCAACTTTTCTTCTTTTTCGATATATAGGGGAAAGTCGGGCAGCCCCGGCCCCTTAAGGAATTTCAGTTATTATTTCTAAAATAAACACAAAAATGTATGTTTTAAATTCTGTGGCTGAAAGGCATAACACCATAACTAACATTTTATCGAATTTGAGATAACATCAGATTTGAGTTAATTTAGTAATGCTTTTTAAAGTTTCATAACAGTAAAGTGATTTAAATGTTTATTTACGTAGAAAATAATTAATAACACAACAGCATAACTGCATTCAAATCGAAAAAAAGAATTGATATTCTTTTTTAAAGCGTTTATATTTTATTAAAATTGATAAACAGATGTCAAAACTACACTAGAAAATAGGATACAATGCCAAACACCAAAAATATTGGTTGATTTTTCGATTTTACAAAACCAAGAAAATAAACAAAAACAGGTTTTTCTCAAAACTATGAAAATGCAGTTATGTTATTCTGCCTTTCAGCCACAGAATTGTAAATATAATTTTCAATCCTTAATCTACACTTAGAATTTAATTATTTATGAAAAAAGTTATTAATATTTGAAATATAAGAAAATTAAAATATAGTGTAATATTGGTTATTCAAAAAAGTGTCGGGTACCTCCGGTCACAATTAAAAACCAATTAAAACCTAATTATTTAGTACACAAAATTGTATTAGGTACTCTATAATAATAATATAAATATTTTCATATTTGCAATAAAAGAAAAGAAACTTACCCATATCGTGAAAATCCGAAAATTAAATAACGTCAAATTTGGTTAGATTAACTGTTTATATTTCAAAATAAATGAAAAACAAATGAAGATTACATAGAAATATTAAACTGGCCGGCGCTGGACGATAAGTTATTTTTTAGAAAAAGTTAATTTATACACAAATTATTAGAAAATTAAAAAAGTAAATTGTAATTATGTATAAAATGATAGTTCAGCTTTATGAAACAGTAAAATATTTAATTCAAAAGCTTGGAAAACATAAAAATATTGGATAATTAAGTTCGTCTATTTTCTAGAAAATGACACTCATCTTACTGACGAAATTTTTAATCAAGCATATTTCTTATGTAAATTGATCAATTGAGCATATATTTTGGAATTTATATCACGAATCCATACACAATCAAAACCTTCAATCCAAATTTTTATAAGTGACGTAGTTTTTTAAATATTACGTGTGGCCGTGGCTACCCCATGGCCATGGCTACCCGACTTTCCCCTAATGTTAAAAAATGAAACAAGTTATGAATTAAATAAATTGCATCGAATATTTTATACTTTGAAAATAGTAAATATGTTTATTTATTTCCGTTATGGTTAAAAAAAATGATCTTTTAACCGAATATTGTGCACTTTATCATTAATATTTCTTATTTTCTCCCAAGTTTCGCAATGCAATTTTATTTTAATGCATTATTTATTGTTTCAAGCAAATAATATTATATTTCATATAAAGAAAAGTACACAAAGTGAATTTTATTTTTCATCATAAAGGATTAAAACCCTAAAATCCTAAAGGACTAAACCACTAAAAGAAAGCATTTCACAAAATTAAGTACCTATTAAATTTAACATGAAATATTGAGTATATTTTTATTATCTACGGAAAATCACAAAAATGAAGGCGACAAGAATTTAATGCTATAGGATTTGTGCAAAAAAAAGGTAATAATTTACAGATACCAAGTGAAAAAATCGCCCTATTCAGTACTTGCCAAAATTTGTTGGTGGAGTAAGAATATTTTCGAGGGTAATAGAGACATAGTACACTGAAAAAAAAAATTATTTGATTCAATTAATTCAAATTATTTGAAAAATATTTACTTGGTTCAAATATTTTGTATTTAGATCTAAAAAATATATATTTGATTTAAATAACTTAAATTATTTGAATGATACTTATTTGAATCAAATAAATCGTAATTGAATCAAAAAAATAATTAATTGAATCTAATAAATGAAATTATTCAACATAAATAATAATTTATTTAAAACAATTGATTTATTTATTTCCCTCAAATCTTTGGTTTTTTGATATAAATAAAAATTATTTCACACAATAATTTCATTTTATGTATTCAAGTAAACTAAATTATTTGAAACGAATAATGATTTATTTAATGCTAATACATTATTTTATAAAAACAAATCAAAAATACTTTGATCAAATAAATATTTAATTGAAACTATAATAGTGAGTTATTTGTAACCATTAATTTATTTATTTCAGCCAAATATTTTTTTGTTCAATACAAATAAAAATTATTTAATACAATAACTTCATTTTATGGATTCGAGTAAATTAAATTACTTAACGAATTGAATTGTTATTGTTCAATTTTGATTTAAATATTTAATATTCTGTTAAAGTATTTTTTATTAAATTAGTTATTTCTCATCTTTTATTGATTTCGGTCACATTAATATTAGAAAGAATTGTTTAATTTGTAAATAATAGTATTTAATGGTTTCTTAATAAATTACTATTTATAAAAAGTTTAATATGGTACTAAACATATCACAAATTAAAAAAGGAAGCACCCTTTACAGACCTGACGTACCATTAGAAGATTTTGATATTTCTCACCAGAGCTTGCGTGTACTAGTGCTTAAGTGTTTGATTTGCGTGCGTAGCGTTAAGGGTTCGAATCCTCTGTAGGTGCGATTTTTAATTGTAAGTATACAATTGTTTATATGTGCGAAATATGTTGTGTAAAAATTGTAAAAACCTTTATAAACAATGAATTCATTCGTTTAAAGGAATAAATAACACAAATACTAGAATAATACCTTAAAAAAATAGAAAACCAGTTACAAATAAAGTAGAACTCATGCTTGAATAATAATTTAGAATTAATTTTATGATTTTAAAATTATTTTTAAATATTTTATTAGTTTCCTAACATTCTGGTTTTCGAGAATTTTGAATTAAATAAGAAGTTTACTTGAATTAGATAATTTCTAATTAGTTACAAATAATTTATTTACTTAATGCAATTAGACATTTACTTGAGATAAGTAATTCTTGATTTAAGTCAAATTTAAATTTATTTGAATCTAATAATTTTTTCACTTGATGCAAATAGATTTCATATTTGGGCTTTATAAAAAAATATTTGACAGAATTAAAGGGATTTTAGTCAGGATTAAAACAATTATTCGTGATAAATAATTAAAAACTTGATACAAAAAAATGTTTAGTTCTTTCAAGAAAAACATTTTTTCCATGCAAATAAATATTTATTTGAATTAAATAACATGAATTATTGAATTAAGTAATTTTCATACTTGATTTAAACCACTATTTATTGGTTTTAAGTATTCCATTTATTTGTTTAAAGTAATTTTTATTTGACGCAAATTACTGTTTATTTTATGCGATAAAATAAAATACTTAGGACCAGTAAATATTTATTTGAGTCAAATATATATTTAATGGATAATAGACAAGTAAATGATTTACTTGGATCAAATAATTTTTATTTGATTCAAATAATTTTTTTTTTCAGTGTAGAGAAAGAGCGAAAAGAAAAAGAACAAACAGAAATTTTTGTGAATTAAGATTTGGAATATTTTGACGATAGTGATGCTCTAAGCAAAATTGAGAATGAATGTTAACATTTGAAAATAATTTTATTCAGGGAAGGCAATAACTAATAAATGTTAATAATTTGCTTGGTTATATGTTAAATAAAATTCTTTATTATGATCTTATTTTACAGCAGAATTTATTGTTAGCAAAAAAAGCCAAAAATTATGAAAAAGTGCAGGATTACCTATTTTACCTTTTCTAGCAAAAAACATTTAATACTAGTTATTATTCTTCATCACTTTATCTATAATTAATATATTTCAAATTATTCATCGCCAAAAGCCGAAAAATTCATGAAAATATTAAAAAATAGAGAATAACTTCAATTGCTGATGAAATCACAATTCGAGCTAACTTTAAAAAACCCTTTAGGGATTTAATTACTATATATACCTACTTTTATTTGGTGCTAGAGCCATTCGGAGAAAAAAAAATTTGTTGCACTGTGTTATAAATACATACAAAAATTTCGAAAAACTGAAGGGTTTTGTGGGGTGATGTGCAACACTTTTTTCGTTGCTCCTACACAGTTAAAAATTTTGTGTATTTGTGTAGAAAACAGTCCTTGTTAAATTTTTTGTGTTAAAATTTAACATTTTTCGTGTATTGATTTTACACATTCTTCAAATGTCATTTGATTCTTGAACATAACCTTAAATTTTTTAGTAGTAACTCTGTAATTTATGTTTATTTTTTTGTTGCAAAAGCATAAATTTCTTATTGAAAATTCATTTTAACTTGCAAAAGATAAAATACAATAGTAATTGCATAAAATATACACGCTTTAAATTATTATAATGCGTAAAATAAGAGGTTAAAATTTGTGTACAAAATTCAACATATTTTTTTGTGTTGAATTAACACATAAGTTTTGAGTGGACCGTCTGGGACATGTGAAAAATGTTAAATTTAACACAAAATTTTTTACTGTTTAAAACATATTCAATAATTCAAATTTTTAAATTTTTCATGATTAAATAATGTAGAGAAAGGAAAATACTACATTCCTGCATTAATATATTTAACAAATTTTTAATTTTTTCTAAAAAAAATTTCGCATTTTCAAAAAAAGTGGCGTGATGTGCAACACAGGTAAAGTTCAGAGAATAAATCCATAAATATCGATGTGAATCGCTTTAAGTATTAAATTTATGTTTATTAAATGCAAATAAATAGAAATCACTAAAAAAAAATTTTTTCACTACGATATAGTTGACCTCTAAAAAGTGGAATTTTCTACAAAGAAAAAAAAAATTTTGCATTTGATTTTTTAGTTATTTGTTTATTTTTGTAGCGTAAAACCAGGGTGCGTGCTGTTTCATGCTTTATATATCAAAAACAAGTTATTATGGACACAAACCGAGGTCAGTATACGAATCTGTTCAATATCAAAATGTAGATCACAAATCGGCGGTGTTGCACATCACCCCACATCACCCTACTTAATTTCATTGAAAAAGGCTCAAAAGTTTATGGAAACTTGATAAATGTTCAAAGTTGATGAAACTGTCAATTATTATTATTTTTTGGCTAACTGACACTCTCTAGGGGTCCCTAAAGAACCACCCCTAAACGTAAATTCATCATTTATAAGTAAACTAGCAAAATAAATAAACAAATAAACAGTAGAATTTTTCGGCAATTTTCATAAGTTTGAGGTTAAGTTCCTTTATTTATTTATTTATTTTACATAAGAATTTTACATAAGGTTAAAGTTTTAGTCCCAACTCTGACTGTAAATTCCGTAACATATGTAAAACTTATGATCTTCTTGGTAAAACTGTTACATTGAAAGAAGGTAATAAACGCTCCTACTTTCATAGTGATAAAATTACAGAACCATTTTTTTCATTGTGGACAAACGGTAAATCTACCCTAAGACTGTAATAGATTTTTTTTTAAATAAAGTTGCTAATTCAGCTAAATAGCTGAATATTTAGTCAAAAATAAACAAACAATAATTACAATAGCATCAAATTTTAGTAAAATTTTACTTCAAAGCTACATAACATCTAAAAATTACAGCTGAGTATATAAACCAATATAATTATCTAAAAAGTGATATTTAAAGTGAGTTGTCTATTGTTTTCAATTTTATCTTTTAAATTGTTATTGTTTAAAAGTATTTATTGAAATTATTACTGTTTTAAAGCTAAAAATCGAAAAATTTGACACTTTTATAGTCTAGAAGAAATTTCGGCTAAATATTTGACTATTGTGAAGAAACTTTTCACCGAATTAGATATGTGTGTTCTTTATAATTAATTAAATTCACAATATCGCTTATTTGGGTCGTAAGATTTTTTTTGTGTGTAGTTTAAAATGTAGAGTTACAAATTAAATCCAGGTAACAATAGTTGTTTTGTTGTAAAATTTTTACAATTATGAAATTAAAATTTGTTGGAAATTTTATAAAGCCTTATAAAGAATAAGTATAAAATATTTCTCTTAAACATTCAGTTAACCATAATTAATAAAAAATTACAATTAATTATATTAATTGTGACACGTTATGACGGTCGTGATCTAATCAGCAAAAAATTTTAGGTTATGTTTGTGATTTATGGAATGAAAATAAACAAAGAGAATCAACTCTCAATATAAACCATTGATATTTTAGTCTTCATTTCGTCCAAATTAATCAATAAAAACTGATTTTAATTTTAATAATTAAAAAGGAACTTCTAATCAAGGTAAAATTATCACTAAACCTAACCTAAATATTTTTTATGCTTAGGTCCCTTTCTTCATATCGCATCACAATTTAAAAAAATATTTGGAAATTATTTAAGTATTAATGAAGGCAACAAATTAAAAAATTTCAACAATTGTTTGTGTGACAGGTTTTTTTCATTTTATTGTAAACTTCTTAATAATATAAAAGTCATGAAATTCTTTAGTTTATTGTTCAAAAATTTTTTTGCAGTGAATATATTACTCTCCAAATTTTAATTACATCAGATCCGTCTTTGTTAAATTTACTATAGAAAGTAAAAAACTGTAAATAAACAAACAATATTAAGAAATATTATAGTCTGAAGTATATTTATGTATTTCTGCAAAGAAAGAAAAATATATTTCATTTTTTTTGCATTTTTGGAGGTTTTTGAGATCTTATAAAAAATAGTAAACAATAAAAATTTTATAAAAATAATGAATTGTATGTCCTTCTTTAAACATTTCTGAATATTTTTTTTTTTCTACAGTGCCGTCCAGCAGGATTAGTCCACCCATCAGAATTTTTTTCTTTACAAAAAATTTTATATTTTGTTAACTAATAAAGATAAAACAATTATTAATGAGGACTTTTTTAAAGCTTGTGTGTTCTCTTTTTAGGATATCTAATGACCAAAAGAAAAAAAAATTTTATTACTTAATTAATATTAATAATAGTAAAAAAATTCCATTTTTTATGGTAAATTTTCAAACTGATGTATTTTTTAAAACAGATCATCACATTTTATTGGCAGATAATGCATGTAAAAGGTAATTTTAAAACGAATTTTTTTAAAATTGTTCTACGATTTTTTTAAACAAAGATATAGGTAATTGTTTAAAAAAACAGCACTTTTTTTAAATTATGCATAAGTCCAGAACGGTTGGTTTTGGAAGAAATTATTCCGAACAAAACTGTGCCTTCTTATGTGTAGAATCAGGAAAAAATATTTAGAATAAAAAAAAAAATTCAACCATATTTTGAGTTTTTAAATTTTTTTTTTTTATTAGTCATAAGTCCAGAACGGTTGATTTAAAAAAACAAAATTTAAAAACAAAAATGTGCCTTCTTATGTGTAGAATCAAAAAAAAAATTTTAATTAAATAACAAAAAATTTTTTTACTACCTATATTTTGAGTTTTTTAAAAATGAGGTGAAAAAAATTTTTTGTTTTTTAATTTTAAATATTTTTTTCTGATTCTACACATAAGAAGGCACATTTTTGTTCTTAATAATTTTTTTCTATAATCAACCGTTCTGGACTTATGCATAATTTAAAAAAGTGCTGTTTTTTTAAACAATTACCTATATCTTTGTTTAAAAAAATCGTAGAACAATTTTTAAAAATTCGTTTATAATTACCTTTTAAATGCATTATCTGCCAATAAAATGTGATGATCTGTTTAAAAAATACACCAGTTTGAAAATTTACCAAAGAAAAAAGGAATTTTCTGACTATTCTTGATATTAATTAATAAAAAAAATTTTTTTTTCTTTCGGTCATTAGATATCCTAAAAGTAGAGCACATAAGCTTTAAAAAAAGTCCTTATTTATTGTTTAGCTTTATTAGTTAACAAAATATAAAACTTTTTGTAGATGATGAACATTTGATTTATTGATGAAATTATTAATTCTAATTATTTTATTATATAGTATATAAATTAAATTTTATTTAATATAATAAATATTTTATTTATTTAAATCAAATAGTTTAATTCTTACCATCTCTTCAATTATTATTATAATTAAATTAATTAAAAAAAAACTAAATTTAATCGTAATAAATTAACTCATTTTGAATGTGGATTTGACCCTTTATCATCGATACGTTTACCCTTTTCAATTCAATTTTTTTTAATTAAAATTATTTTTTTAATTTTTGATATCGAAATTTCCTTAATTTTACCAATTATTTTTTACATTAAATTAAATTTTATAACCAATATATATCTATTCATTTCAATCTTACTAATTCTAATTTTTGTATTATACTATGAATGAGTAGAAGGATCATTAAATTGATTAAAATAAATTTATTGAATAATAATTAAAATTTTATAACATTTAAATTGCATTTAAAAATTATTTTATTAAATTTATTTTTGAATAAATCTAATATATTAGAATTTAATTTCGACTGAAATTTAAGATTATAAACTTTAATCTATTCAATTTTATATTAAGAAATAATAATATAATTAAACTTCTAATTTAATTTAAAATAAACAATATTATTTTTATTTCTAAATATAAAATAGTTTATCAAAAACATAATATTGAAGGTTTTAAAATGAATAATTTTTCTTTTATAACTTAAAAATTAGTTAAATTTTATAATATGAATATGTTATATTAAAATTATTAATTTAATCTTAATATTTTTAAAATCAAATTTTTCAATTTTATTTATTTATATTTATATTTATTTATATAATATATATATATATAAATAAATATTAATTGAAACCAAAAAGAGATAAATTATTGTTAATAATTATAATGATTTTTAAATTATAAAAATCCAATTAATTCCTTTTCTTCTCCCTTCTTTCTTTCTTTCTATTTATTATAAATAATTTATATATACATGAGGTTTAATTTGGTAAGGTTATTTTTACGACTAAAATCTAGAATCAGACACACCGGTTTTTAGAAATAACCATTAAAAAAAATTTTATTTAATTTTTATTGTTAAAATTTTTTTATTTTAACTTAATATATTAAAAAAAAAAATCATGTTCCTTGCTATACAAAGTTTTGACCTATACAAAGTTTATATTTTGTCCAAATTTTATAGAATAAATTGCAATTTTTTTAAAATTAACTTATTGCTTCCTCTGTAAATATTTTTGCTCACATGGAAGCAAAATGTCTAAACATAATTTTCGGCTTGTTAAAAAATATTTATCCTCAATGCCCATTAAAAAACAATTTCTTTAAATATTGCCGTTCTGGATTGTTACGTTAAATTATTTCTTTTTCTAAATATTAAGATGGCAGCCTGAGTGATACAGCGGTTGGACTTCACGTGGAAGAATCGTCGAGAAGGGGTCGAAAAAATTCACCAGGGAGCAAAAGTGGCAGCGGAAGTAGCAGCGGTGGTTTGGGCAAAAAGAGCAACAGCACTAGTCAATTGTCAGCGACAGGTAAGACATCATTATAGTTTGTTCCGCTCACGGACATAAACTTTTCTCAAAGTTAACAAAACTTGAATTCAATTTCAGTATTAGATTCTTTTCTCAAAAGAAGAAATTATAAGAGTAATCTTTACTTTCGAGAATTTTTGACCAGATTCATAATAATTCAGTTAAACGGTTTTATATTGTCAAATCAAAAGTCGAACTTGTTTGAATAGTTTCATATTATTAGATCTCGAGTATGTTTCATCAGTTTAATAATAATCAGAAGATCAGCTTAATAATAAGACGTGGAATAGATTTAATCAGTTCGATAAATAATCAGACGTGGAATATATTTGATCGATTTAGTTTCTAAATGTGGAAAAAATGTGGAAATTTTGTTGATGAATTTAAACTCGAGAAACACAATTCGGCAAATCAAACATTTCTTTACTTTGAAAGTAGAGAACATCAGAAATCAAATTCCTTTTTCACTGAATAGTGTACATTATTCTAAACAGCCTTCTTCATATTTATCTTAATTTTTCATTGTTATAATAGAATTACTGCTACGGCAATAGAGTAGATTTTTATCTTCTTTCATAGTTTGTAGAAGGGCGTGCTGTCGTTACAAGAAACAATGTTTAAAAATTAAAAAATAATAGATATTGTGCTAAAGGCTGTGCCTAACTTAATAGTATTCAATGCATAATTTTATAGTCTCGTCGAGAAGATGTTCTATTTAATTAAAAAAAAGTATAAAATTTATCACTAGAATATTAATAATTTAAATTGAATATAATTTTAATTTGGATGGATATACTCGAATATACTAATTTAAACATAATAATTGGACTCTGAAAAAAGAAAAACCATATTATGAACAGGAGAAACAATTTCAGCGATAAAATTTCTAAAAGTGTCTTGGGTGTAAATTAAAGAAAAATAATAATGATAGCACCCCGTTTAGAATCATCTAGATCATAGAATCTAAACACTTTCTAATTACTTTTTTGTTTCTTTACCATCTCACTTCTGCGTTCGTCTTCAACATCACACATTTACACATTGACTTCTACAACCAACAACTTTTCGTCGTTGGAACCATATTCGTCATCGAACTGCACTCGCTCTGCTCGATTCTCTCGTGTGCACTAAATTTGATCGATCGCGGGACTACGACACCTGCCTGATTCGATCAAAAAAATCTTCACCTTTACCTTGCAAAAAAAAAAAAAAAAAATCGAAATTAACACCATCGACAATTACAACTACCACGTCCATTAAAACCATTACTTCCACAATAAATAAAAAAAAAAAAAAAATAACAAAAAAATAACAAAATTACAAAAAATAACAAAATACGACGAAATTATTCGTCGAATATAACGCCACCAAAAACCATAACGTGCCACGTGCGTCTCTGTTGGTGGTACATACTTGGGCGAGGAAGGCCGAAAACGGCGGATGGGGTTCGGAAAGAAGGGAAAATCGTCCTTTACAGTTCATCGAAGTGAGGAGGTTCTACCTGAGGACACTGCCAGTGGAAGAAGCGGTCGACAACCAAGTTCAGCTAGCAGCGATGGTGAAGGAAGTGGTGACGGGGACAGGTCCGCTTATTTTTTAAACCTTAGGTTTTATTAGATTTTTCTTTAGTTTACCTTTCCCGATGATACAGTGAATGTAAGATTTTTATTTCTGGGTCTGTTAATCGATGGATAATGATAAATTGTTGACGAGGTGATCAGTTTTGGTAAAATTGAAATTTGGGGTAAGTTATCAATGGGGTTAATAATTCTAGGTTTTGTGATAAATTGTATTCGCGTTTTGTCAGGAGTGGGACGTCGAAAGGAAAGGTAAAAAATTCATAGGGTACGTAAAAAGAGAATAATATTGAATGTTTAACAGGGTCGCGTGCATTTCCTGAATTTCCTTCAAAACCCAATTGATCGAACTTGCAATTGCTAGAAATTAAATTGTCGGAATTTGTAATCTCCCGACCTTGATATTTGAACGAGTTTTCAACTTTCCGAATTTGCATTTGTCGTAACTTTAGAAGCACCGAACTCGCACTTGCCAAACATTTAAATTAACAAAATTGTGTTTTAAATGTAATTTTAATTTTTTTTTAAATTTTCAACTCACCGAACTCGTATTTGTCAGAAATTTGAAATCACTGAACTTGCATTTGTCAAAATATTCATTTACCCGAACTTGCTTTTGGTCCAACGTTAAAATCCCCGAATTTCATTTTTTTGAACTTTGAAATCACCGAACTTGGATTTGTCAAAAACATTTATTTACCCGAACTTGCATTTGTCCGAACTTTGAAATCACCGAATACGCATTTTTGCGAACTTTGAAATTATCCAACTTACATTCGTCAGAATTTTGAAATCCCTGAACTTGCATTTGTGCGAACTTTGCATTTGACCGAACTTTTAAATCACCAAATTTGCATTTGTCAAAAAATTTATTTATCCGAATTTGCATTTGTCCGAACGTTAAAATCACCGAATTTTATTTTTCCGAACTTTGAAATCCCCGAACTTGCATGTTTCCGAATTTTGAAATCACTGAACAAATACAAGTTTGCGTAATTGAATGCAAATTATAAGAATTATAATAAGAAATGCAAGTTCGGTGATTTCAAAGTTCGGACAAATACAAATTAGGCGTTTTTAGAAGTTCGGAGAGATACGAGTTTTTTGAGTTGAAAATTTTGATAAATGCAATTTCGTCAATTTAATTGTTTTGGCAAATGTGAGTTCGGTGATTCTAAAGTTACGACAAATGCAAATTCGGGAAGTTAAAAGATTGAACAAATGCAAGATCGGAGAATTGCAAATTCTGACAAATGATAATTCGGATAATTACATATTCGGACAATTAAATTTCGGTCAATTAGGTTTTACAGGAAATGCATGCTACCTAATATAATAAATTAATTTAGAAACAGGGTAAAAGTTAGGGAAATTTTAAAATTCTTGTCAAGGAGGTTTTTTTAATTGAATAAAATTGTTTTTCTGAAATGTAAAAAAGAGTAAAGTTCAATCACGGTGGGCCTGAACCAACTTTATATGCCTTCTTTTTCCACTTAAAATTTTTGTATTGCATTCGATTCTGCAGTGTAAAATTAGTGGGTAAAATAATTTTTAGCAAAAAAGAAGGGGACCTAAGAATCAAAAAATTCTAGGTTATATTTGTGATTTTTGGAATGAAAATATACAAAGAGGATCGACTTTCTATTCAAACCATTAATGTTTTAGTCTTCATTCCATCCAAAATATTCAATATAAGCTGATTTTGATTAAGCAAAATTTAAAGGGAACTTATAATCGAGGTAGAACTACTACTAAACATAACCTAAAATTTTTTGCTTTTTAGGTTCCTTTCTTCATATCGCGTCTCATTTGATTTTTTACGATATGTAAACACTAAATTTAATTCTATTTAAAGAATAAAAAGGATTATTTAAAGTTACTTTGCAACATTTTTTTTCCGATAGAATTCTACCACTTAAGAAAAAAATATTATTTTATTAATCTACCTGGTTTTGCAATTAATTAATCGACATAATACCTATTTATCACATTTAGTTTTCAAAAAATTATTTTGTTAATATACAAAAATTACTCGTTTTAAAATCAGCTCGACGATTTTAGATAAAAGTTATGTTACGCACACTATTTTTACACTTCTGAATCGAATGCAATAAAAAAATTTGAAGTAAAAAAATAGCGATTTAAAGTTGGTCTAGGCCCACCGTGAAATGCCAGGAAAAAGTCAAGGAATTTTTTATTGCGCACTGGATTCTCTGAATTATATTCAAATAACTAAAAATAAAAAATTAGCTTTTGCGGTAGATTTACCGTTATTTTTTAAAAATTTTTTAATACTTAGGTACTGCAATAGTACTTAAAATATTTTATTTTTAAATTAATTTTAGAAATTTAAACAAAAGCCGAATTATTATTATTACCATTATTCATATTATATATTTTAACATTTATTATTGAAATATATTACAGTTTATATTAAATTTTCTACTCATTTAAATTTTCCATGTCAAAAATGTTAAATTTCTCAAAAAAATATGCTTATCCTTAAAAAAATGGAATTATGTTTAATTGAATTAAATACAAAGTCTAATAAAACAAATTGACAGTAGAGATATTTTATACTTTAATTTTAATATATTTAACTACAATAAATTGTTATTTGAATAATTTTTAAAATATGACCAAATTTACACTTTTTAGATGCACGATTAGAAAAAACATATCTCTTATATAACCTTATAATCATGTATCAATGGTAGAAATAGAATTTTATTGCACAATTTAATAAATAAACATTATATTGAATGTTTGATTAAACAAGCAGTTTTTGGTAGGTTCCTCTAAGTATTTAAAACTTACTATTCCCGTGAATTTAATTTCTATTTTGTTTTCATTTTTGACTAATTATCAGTGAAAAAGTATTAATTCTTAATAAGAAGTTTTTATTTTATTTCTGCTCAAGTATTATTATTGAAAATTTCGATCAGTAGATAAGGTCGTTCCAGACCAGACACAATTTCATACTGAAGTAGCTTACAAAAATATTTTTGTGCGGTTGAAATTGAAAATTATGTTTTTAATGTAGTTCCATCCTTTTAAAAGCAGACAATTTGAAAGCAGACTATTAGCAGTTAAGTCGTTTTCAGTCAGATATACGTTTAACTTATTTAATTTTAAAAAATTGGTGTTTACATAAAAAAATGCAAGACAAATTTATTAATTAACGTATTTTTTAGTTCTATAATTGAAAAAAAATAATAATAGTAGTTAAAAAAAATCTCGGTCAGACCAAAAACCTAATAAAATGTAAGCCTAGAAAAAATCTTCTGAGGTTTGTTTAATTTTTAATTTGACTAATGAGCTGAATTTTAGGCGTCAAAAAAGTTTAATTTTAATCAGTAGATAAAGTCTTTTTTGGATAGACAGGTTATCTTAATTAAAGAAAAAATTATTTTATTTATTTGAAAATTTATTAATAAAAGTTTTAAAAAGTAGTAAAGTTTTAAGCATAAACTGCTGCTTTTGTTCAGAAAAAATTTTATCATACGTTAAATGTATTTCAAAATTGTATTTATGCAAAAGTTTGAGAGAAAATTTTATTTATTGATAGATTAAATTGATTACCTGCTTTTTTATAATGATAGAAAATAAGATTAATAAATAACAAAGAGACTGTAGATCAGACAAAAAGTTGAGATAAACAATATAAAATTAATTTATTTTTGACAATTTTATTACTTTATGTGGCATATGCTTGAAATCATTGAAAATTCTAATCAGTAGATAAAATAGGTTTTGATAAGGCTATTGTACTAAATTAGGGAATAACATTAGTTTTTATGATTAAAAATTTTAATGTGAATTAGGGAAGTTTAAAAATAAGTAGATATAACCATTTATAATCAGACAAAAATCTGTCAGGTATTAAATGTATTTTTGAGTAGTTGTTGCACAATACTTTAAAATAAAGTTTATTTAATTAACAAACTAATATATAGTTAGCGGCTTTTTTAATGTAAATAGAAAAAGAAAGTTAGAGGTTAAAGAAATTCCAGGTCATACAATATTAAAATTTATTTAATTAACAAATTAAGTTTCTTAGTTTAAAAAGTACAGAAAGAATGTCAGTAGATAAAGAAGTTTCAGGTCAGACACAAAATTAATCCAATTTAAGATAACATAAATTTGACTTCTTTCGGTCAATTTAATTCGTATACGTGGTATTTGCTTTGAAATGTTAAAAATCCAAATCAGTAGATAAAGTCGTGTTGGGTAAGACAACAGTATTTTACAGAAGAAAAAAATAAACTTATTTTCTACGTTTGGAATTGAAAATCAAGTATTTTTGTCCAGTTTATTCTTTTTAAAACAAGAAAATAAGAGTCAGTAGTTATAGTATTTTTAGTCAGACTATATTCCATTATAGAGTGTATATTGTCTGAGATTAATTTAATTAAAACGTTAGTAATTGTTACAATTTTTTCATTCGCTCAGTTACAAAATTAGTGGTTACAGCCAGTTTTAGTCAGACAAAACATATTTTATTTTTAAATACTATTTGACCAAAATTTTTAAAATCAACAGACTAACTTAGTTAGCGGTTGTTTTTAGGTTAAAAAGGAGAGAAATAAAGTCCAGTAGATAAAGATATTACAGGTCAGACGAGAAATTTATACAATTAAAGATAACATGAAATTGACTTATTTCCGGCAGTTTAATTAGTTTACGTGACATATGCTTTGGAAAAGTTAAATATTCTGGACAGTAGATATAGTCATTTTATACCAGACAAAAGTTCGATATACATATAGTTAGTCATTTCATTACAGAATGAATTTAAAAATTGTGTAAGAATCAAGTGGAATTTAATTAAAATGTCCTTAATTGTTACTATTTACTTGTAGATAATAAGCATATTAAAAATGTCTAGGAAAAGGGAATTTTTGAAAAAAGTCACGTGACTCGTTAAAATTTAGATTTTATGAAACTGATTACCTGGAAACTATTTTATCATTATTCACGTTCTTATCCCATTTTATTTTTTTCAAGATTAGATCAATTTTTATTTCATATTTTTGTCAGTCGTTTTATTTTAATTTTCTCGTTCCTTACTATTTTGTTATTTTGTTCTTGATGAGCTTGATATCATAGGTTCCGAAAAGTAGTCTTTGAGTAAAAAAGGTTACTGAACGAAACTTTCTATTTTTTGGAAAAAGGTTTTATATTCGTTTTCCCTTTTTTCCCTCATTTTGGAGCGAACCTTCGACGAAATGTGAGTACAAGGAAAAGGGCTTTTCCGGAAAGAAATCAGGACAATGGTCAACAACAACACAAAAAAGTTAATTTACAGCGAAGCACACAAAACATTAGATTTTAGATGCAATGCATTGAGAGATTGAAGATGAAAGGAAGTTTGTCATTGTCATTGAGATGATGAAAAGTTTACTGATTTTTGAATCTGTAAATTTTAATTCAAAAATTTTTAATTTTTGGAAAATAATTTATTTTAAAATTGTTAAAGCCAATAAAAACATCTTAAGACAATAATGACGTTCCTTCGCTTCTTATTAGTTATTGTAGAATTTGACATATTTCTGATCAATTTTTTACACACACTTGTAGATTTGCATATGAGTTTTTTTATTGAGGCGAATTCAGTTTAGAAGTTGATTTTGCTTACACTGATAATAATATTTTATAGATATAGATGATAAAGTAAATGATAAAATAATGATAAAATATTATATTTGATAATATTGATATGATTATACAATTATTGATACTAGATTCTATTTCACTTGAATGAAAAGAAAATACTTTGATGATGATTTTCAATTTAAATTAATATAAGGCTCTAGAAAAAGATTTTACTTGATTGTTTAACTTTGAAACGTGTATATTAAGATTATTTATATTTTTAAAATTGATTAAGTTTCAGTTTCGTTAGAGTTTAAAATTTTATGAATGGTTTTTTATTTTTTTATTATGGGCTTTGAAGATGTTTTATAATTTTGTTTATTTATGGTGAGAAATATAGTTTATTTAAGTTGCAAAGTTAGGATTAGGTTGAAAAGTCTCTAGTTTATTTGTGACAAAAATTTAGTTTATTTATGTTGAAAAATTTGGTTTATTCATGTTGAAAAAATTACTTTGTTTAGGTATGTAAAAAATTGAATGTTTATGTTGTGAAATAAAATACCTGATTTTACAACATAAACATTAAACAAGTTGACATTAAACAAATCACGACTTGTTGAAGTTAAAATGACAATTTTATTTGTGATGAAAAATACCTAGTTTCTTGTATTGAAAATTAATTTTATTTATATTCCAAATTCCAATAAATTGTTTATTTTCAAAAATTTAGTTTATAATTGTTGACAAATCTTTTTTTTCCGTGTTAAAAATTTAAACTTATTTATAAAACAGGTGGTTTATTTATTTTTCAAAGTAACGTTTATTTACGTACAAAAAACTAGTTTGTTTATTTTAAAAAATCTATGGGTTTTTTCAGCTTAAAAATCAAATTTCTTTATGATGAAGAACCACATTTGTTATGTAGAGAAAATAAGTTTCTTTGTGTTAAGAAGTCTGGTTTATTTACGTTAAAAACTCATGTTTTTGTTTGTTGAAAAGACAAATTTCTTTATGTTGAAAAATCTAGTTTCTTTATGTTAAAAGGTCAAGTTTTTTTATGTTAATAAATAAAGTTACTTTTTGATGAAAATTCCTGTTTAAAAGTGCAGTTTCCTTCGGTTGAAAAATTTAGTTGGTTTATGTTGAAAAGTCAAATTTATTTATATTTAAAACTCAATTCACTTTACATTGAAAATCAAGTTTTTGTATGTTGAAAAGTCAAATTTCTTTATGTTGAAAAATCTAATTTCTTTATGTTAAAAAGTCAAGTTTTTTTATGTTGATAAATGAAACTTATTTTTTTTAAACATTCCTTTTAAAAATTATGTTTTTTCGGGGTTGAAAAATTTAGTTGGTTTATGTTGAAAAGTCAAGTTTTTTTACGTTGATAAACAAAGCTCCTTTTTGTTCAAAATTTCTGTTTAAAAATGAGGTTTTTTTTAATTGAAAAAATTAGTTTATTTATGTTAGAAAGACAAATTTCTTTATGTTGAAAACTAGTTTGTTAATGTTGAAAAGTCAAGTTTTTTTATATTTAAAATTCAATTTATTTCAGCTTGAAAAATTAATTTTTTGTTGAAGAGACAACTTTCTTTATGTTGAAAAATCTAGTTTGTTCATAATGAAAAGTCAAGTTTTTTTATATTTTAAAATTTAATTTAGTTCAGCTTAAAAAAATCAATTTTTTTGTTCAAAAGTCAAATTTTTTTATGTTGAAAAATCTAGTTTGTTCATGTTGAAAAGTTAAGTTCTTTTATTTTTTAAATTTAATTTTTTTTCAGCTTGAAAAAATCAATTTTTTTGTTGAAAAGTCAAATTTCTTTATGTTGAAAAATCAAGTTGTTTGTTGAAGACTCAAATTTCTTTATGTTAAAAATTCTTGTTTGTTCATGTTGAAAAGTTAAGTTCTTTTATTTCTTAAATTTAATTTTTTTGTTGAAAAGTCAAATTTTTTTATGTTGAAAAATCTAGTTTGTTTATGTTGAAAAAGTTGTTTGTTGAAAAGACAAATTTTTTTATGTTGAAAAATCTAGTTTGTTCATGTTGAAAAGTTAAGTTTTTTTTGTTGATAAATGAAGCTTCTTTGTGTTATAAAATTTCTGTTTAAAAATGAAGTTTCTTTTGGTTGAAAAAATTAATTTGTTTATGTTGAAAAGTCAAGTTTATTAATATTTAAAATTCAATTTACTTTACGTTAAACTATTAAGTTTTTTTTTGTTGAAAAATCAAATTTCTTCACATTGAAAAATCTAGTTTGCTTATGTTGAAAAGTCAAGTTTGTTTATGTTGAAAAGTCAAGTTCTTTACGTTCATAAAGAAAGCTTTTTTTTTTTAAAATTCCTGTTAAAAATGAAGTTTCTTTTGGTTGAAAAAATTAGTAGGTTTATGTTGAAAAGTTAAATTTCTTTATATTTAAAATTCAATTTACTTCACTATGAAAAACTAAGTTGTTGTTTGCTGAAAAGACAAATTTTTTTATGTTGAAAAATCTAGTTTGTTTATGTTGAAAAGTCAAGTTTTTTTAAGTTGATTAATGAAGCTTCATTTTGTTGAAAGTTTCTGTTTATAAATGCAGTTTTTTTTTGTTTAAAAAATTTGTTTGTTAATGTTAAAAAGTGAAGATTATTTATATTTAAAATTTAATTTACTTCACGTTGAAAAATCAAGTTTTTTTTATTGAAAAATCAAATTTCTTTATATTGAAAAGTCAAGTTTTTTCATGTGGATAAATGAAGCTTCTTTTTGTTGAAAATTCCTGTTTGAAAATGAAATTTCCTTTGATAATAAAAAATTGGTTTAAGTTGAAAAGTCAAGTTTATTTATATTTAAAATTCAATTTACTTCACGTTGAAAAATTAAGGTTCGTTTTGCTGAATAGTCAATTTAGTTTATATTTTTTAAAATCTAGTTTCTTTATCCTGAAAAAATTGAAAATTGATTCTTCTTTTTTGTTTTAAAATCTGGTTTGTTTACGTTAAAAAAAATAGTTTCTTCATGTTGGTAAATTTCGTTTATTCATATTTCAGAATGAAGTTTCTTTATTTTCAAATCCCAAGTTAGAAAAATCAAGTTTCTTTTTGTTAAAATGTGTAGTTTGTTTCTGTTGAAAAATCCAAATCATTATTTTGGATTTCTTTACGTTTCTTTATGTTAAAATATAAATTTTCTTCATATTGAAAAAGCAATATTTTTTCTACTGAATAACCAAGACTCTTTATCTTGAAAAATCAAGTTTCTTTATTTTAAAAAATCTAATCTATTTCGTTTATTCATTTACATTACATAATCAACTTAATTTATGTTGAGAAAGTATAGATCCTTTATGTTGAAAAATAAAATCTTGTTTTAACTTCAATTTCATTTGTGTTAAAAAAAAATTTTAAAAAAATTCTATTGTCATTAATAATCAATTTCTAACAATAATCATCAACAAAATAATTAATTATCTTGTGTCAAGATTTATTTTAGGGTGAAAAGAAAGCCGATTGCAATAGGTAACGTTTTTTCTCACATTGTCTTTTGAAGCACGAGTTTTATTAATAGAGAAATTGAGTTGTAGAAATTTTCTAGATTATAGAACGAGCATGCTCAGCTTTTTTTTTGCCTGTACATTTAAGATCACTTGCAATTCGCTTCAGTAAACTCATGTGTGATTCTATAATGGGTTTAATTAATTTAGTTTAGCACACATTAAAAAAAAAAGTGTTGAGATTATATAATATATATATAAATATATTGAATAAGTGATAGTTTTGTCGCACAATACGTGCTTTTCTTGTTTTAGAAAAAGCTTCTTCTAGATTAATCGCGATGAGTTCCAGTAAACAGTAGAGGCTTGAAAAGGCGTTTAATTATAGACTCGTATTCTGTCGTTACACTTTATGCTAAATTCAAATTCGATTAGAACGAAATATTTATTTAATGTCAGCCACTATGTCTGTACATTAGTGTTGCAGTGTGAGTGTGCGACATAAACACATATATTACATGGCTTTGATTTTTATGTAATTAGCGCTTTCGTTTTGCGTCAATTTACTGCTATTCGTTAATTAAAAAAAGTTAATTTAATTAATTCAAACATTAATTCCCGATAATGAGAAATAATTCTGCATGAGCAGAGTATTTTTCACATTTACTGATTGAAATAACAATTTTAGAATTTATTTTTTATTAACAAGTTGTTTAATAGAATTTAATTATTAGGTAGTTGAACAAATTTGTATAGTTAATTAACTCATATTTTTAGTTTAGCTAATTGATTATTAGTTAATTCGATAATAATAATAATCGAATAGTTGATTGAAAATTAGAAAATTGTCGAGAGATATAATTTTCGAAAAATCGAGGACAATTTTTAGATTCGTTACTTTTCATGATTAATTTTCAGCAAATTCCAGGGGACTGAAAATGTTTGTTATGTGTATTCTGTTCCTTCTTTCGAATCCTCAGCAAATCATCTCATTTTTGGCACAGCATCAAGATTTACTTGTTTTATATCTATATATTTATAAATACCTATAGATATTTTTTAGACATGATCTAGGAATGATCGAGATGTTAAAATTCCAGGAAGGTGCTAAATCAACTTTACCGATTCTTATATTATATATTGATGTTTATTTGACGTTTTGTCACGTCTTTTATAAATTTACACAGATCCTTTTCATTAATAGTCACATCAAGTTTCACGTGTTTGATCCGTTTTTTTTCCTTTTTTTTTTTATAATACAAGGCATTATCAATGAAAATGATGGATCCTTAATACAATAGATTTATTGGGATTTTATCTAAAAGGAAGAATATAACGAAAAAAATACTCTTAGGATGATGAAAGCTGAGAGAGAAGGGACGAGAGGGAGGGAGAAAGAGAGAGTACATAAAAGGAATTCTTTCAGAAAAAAAAAACTGGGTGGGATGAAGCAACACGAAACATTAATATCTTTCTTCCTAGAATATGCCTTTAATTTCTGAGATGAGAAAAGAACTGAAAAACTATTTAGCGGCGACAATTTTAAGCTGAGCAGTGGCTCAAGTGTCAGTGAAAAATATCTTGTTTGATTTACAACGCAGAATGTGGAGTTGTCGTGGGGACTGCCTTGGATGCACGATGTTCTGTCATTATGAATCGCAAGAGGAACAGCACTCCGAGCAGCATACAACGCTCGCAAGAGGTCGTTCCAACCTATCAGCGCTTTAATAAACAACCCGGATCTTTGGCCAGCGATACAGCCGGAAGTTTGAACTCTATCTCGAGTTCTGAAGGAAGCTCGTAAGTAGTGGCTCAAGTCCAAATCAAATCGACGGGGCGCGCATCTCTCTCTCTTTCTCTCTCTCTTTCTCTTATCTTCACACCCTCTTTCTTTCTCTTTTTCACTCTCTCTCTCTGTCTCTCTCTCTCTCACTCTTTCTTTCTTCTCTTCATCTTATCCCAAAATTAATTCTTTCATTAACTTAAATTTTATGAGAGCAAGGATGTTTAACAAACAAATAAAAAATAATCTCTCTAAATCTGAATTAGTAGTTTTCTACTATGAATTAGTCAAATTCATGGCTCATTTTTCTCTCATTCATATAGTAGAAAACTACTAATTCTTAGTAAAAAAACTACTAATTCTTAGTAAAAAAACTACTAATTCTTAGTAAAAAACTACTAATTCTTAGTAGAAAACTACTCATTGAAATAGTGAAACTTTACTTGTAAAAAAAGTAGATTTTTTTACTAATTTAATTAGTAGTTTTCTACTAATTCTTAGTAGAAAACTACTAATTGAAATAGTGAAACTTTACTTATTAATTTTTTTTTTTTAATTAGTAAAAAAGTAGATTTTTTTACTAATTTAATTAGTAGTTTTCTACTAATTCTTAGTAGTTTTCTAAGAATTAGTCAGATTCTTACCATTTTAATAGTAGCTCACTTTTCGCTAATTCATTAGTAGAAAACCCCTAATTCAGATTTAGAGAGATAGTATTTATAGATTTTTGAAATAATGGAAAATCATTGAATTTAAGCTATATTAATAGTGTATTTCAATTTCAAAAAATTTATTTGCATGGGTTTCTTCATTCTGATTCTATATCGAAAATAAGGAAATCAGTATTTTTTGTATTTTCTTATTGATTGAAAATTACAGAAGTAAAAATTGGAAAAAATGATACATGTAAAATTTGTTTAGTTTTTTCTGCATTTACTGTAAAAAGAGAATCTTAATTTAAGACGTGTTTTAAATTCAGCAAGCAGTGCTATATAAATGTTTATGTCAAAAATAGTGTTTTAATCAAGATGAATTTAGAATAATTACAAATTTACTGCCTTAAAATAATACTGCCTTAAAATAAGACTTTCTTTTTACAGGAATCCTTATAGACCTGTAGTAAAACATAATTTATTTGCAACAAAAATATATAAAAAAATTAAACCTAAGCATAAAAAGTGACATTTCTCAAAACCGAAGTCATAGATTTTAGATTTTTTTTTTTTATAACCCAGTTCACTGAAAAAACGGTATTCTTACTTTAAGAATGACTCTTGGTGACTATTAAGGAAAAAAACATTTTTAAATTAAGGATATATTATTCTAACAACAAGAAGAGTATTCTTAAAATAAGAAGCGCATTTTTCAGTTAAGAAATATATTCTTAATGACATAAAAATAAAAAAAATATTCTTAAATTAAGAAGCATATTTTTAAGGTCATAAAAATATTCTTAATTTAAGCATATGCTTCTAAATTTAAGGATATATGCATCTCAGTTTAAGAATAATATTCTTATTTTAAGAATATTTAATAATATTTCATTCTAAAATAGTCGCCAAGAATAATTTTTAGAAATAAAACCGTTTTCTCAGTGTAACTGATTAATAAAGAATTTTTTCTCGGAATTCTAAAAGTGGTGTTCTTTAACGTTTTAATGACATTTATACATTGAAAAAATGTTATTATTTCCTTGAGAATTATTCTTGGCGTTTATTTAAGAATAAAATATTCTTCTATTAAAGATATAATTTTCTTAAAATAACTAGAATTTTTTACTCTTAAATTAAGAATATTTCTTATGGCTTAAGAATATTGTTTCTAATTTAAGACTATGCTTCTTATTTTAAAAATATATTTCTGATTTTAAGAATATTATGTCCTTAATAGAAGAACATTTTATTCTTAAACAATAGACCCCAACTCTTAATTAAAAATTACCCTTTTTTTAGAGAAATGTAAATTATCTTGCAAACCTTACAAAAAAACACTATTTTTAGACTTAAGAAAAAATTTTTTTTGTAATTAGTAACTGCATTAAAAGAAAAAGAAGTTTAGTTTTTTTTGTTGATAAATAAGGCTTCTTTTTGTTGAAATTTCCTGTTTAAAAATAAAGTTTCTTTGGGTTGAAAAATTAAGTTCCTTTAAGTTAAAAGGTCAAGTTTATATTTAAAATTCAATTTACTTCATGTTAAAAAATCAAATTTTTTTGTTGAAAAATCTAATTTTATTATGTTGAAAAATCTAGTTTGTTTATGTTGAAAAGTCAAGTTTTTTATGTTGATAAATGAAGCTTCTTTTTGTTGAAAATTCCTGTTTAAAAATGAAATTTCTGTCGGTTGATAAAATTAGTTGGTTAATGTTGAAAAGTGAAATTTATTTATATTTAAAACTCAATTCACTTTACATTGAAAATCAAGTTTTTGTATGTTGAAAAGTCAAATTTCTTAATGTTGAAAAATCTAATTTCTTTATGTTAAAAAGTCAAGTTTTTTTATGTTGATAAATGAAACTTATTTTTTTTAAACATTCCTTTTAAAAATTATGTTTTTTCGGGGTTGAAAAATTTAGTTGGTTTATGTTGAAAAGTCAAATTTATTTATATTTAAAACTCAATTCACTTTACATTGAAAATCAAGTTTTTGTATGTTAAAAAGTCAAATTTCTTTATGTTGAAAAATCTAATTTGTTGTTTTTTGAAAAGACAAATTTCTTTATGTTGAAAAATCTACTTTGTTCATGTTGAAAAGTCAAGTTTTTTTATATTTTAAATTCAATTTATTTCAGCTTGAAAAATCAATTTTTTTGTTGAAAAGTCAAATTTCTTTATGTTGAAAAATCTAGTTTGTTTATGTTGAAAAATCAAGTTTTTTTATGTTTTAAAATCGTATTTGTTTATGTTAAAAAATTAAGCTTCGTTTTGCTGAAAAGTAAATTTAGTTTATAAATTTTAAAATCAAGTTTCTTTATCTTGAAAAAATTGAAAATTAAAAAATGATTCTTCTTTTTTGTTTATAAATCTGGTTTATTTACGTTAAAAAGTAACTGCGTTAAAAGAAAAAAAACAAATTTCCATGACTTCGGTTTTGAGAAAAGTCACTTTTTAGCCTCAAATTAAATGTTTTATATATTTTTGTTGCAAATACATTTTTTTTACTACAGGTCTAAAAAATTTAGGAAAAACTGAATAAATTTCATGCATAGCAATTTTTTCAATTTTCCAAAACTAACGAAAATAACGCGTGTCAAAATTGCTCTGTTTCTGTACTGAAAACGTGAAATTTCAAAAATTTATAACTTCTGTAATTTCCATTCAATAAGAAAATAAAAAAATTCGTATTTCCTTATTTTTCATATAGAATCAGAAAAAAAATTATTCTAAGCAAAAACAAATTTTGAATGAAAATGTTCCGTGCGCCAAATGTCGTAAATAGTTCATTTTGAGGAAGATGAGTAGTTTAAAGTTTTGGAAACATTATTGAATGACAAAAATTTGAAATTCGGTCGTAGTAAAAACCTGTGAGCTTCTTTACAATTCATTAAGTATATTAAATTTATTTTTAGTAAAAAAGTTGTTGTTTTTATTTAAATATTATTGTAAAATGAATTTTTAAGTGATTTAAACGAAGATTTGTTGAAACATCTTTGCATTTTTAGATCCTTTAAAACCTTCTTAAAACTACCCGGATAGTACCACGTCGTAATTCTTCGAATTTTATATTTCTATAAACCCAAATATGTACCTAATTTTTTGTATTGATGTAACTGTGTTCGATTGTAACCTTGCGATGTATTTTCTTTTTTAATTTCTATGTGTAATTTTAGTACATTTTCCTCTTTTCTTCATTTTGCTAGGTAATGTAAATTTAACAAATTCTTTTACAATAATTAATAATCAATATCGTTCTATTTGATAAGAAAAATAGTTTCAGATAAAATTCAATCAAAAGAATAAATTGAAATGATGAGAAGAGGGTTAAGATTGAAAGAAGAGTGTCACAATTAGAAAAAGAGGATTGAATTTAAAATCTAAAGGGTTTGAATTAAAAGAAGGGTCTAAATTAAAAAAGAGAGTGTAAATTGAGAAAAGAGTGTTTATATTGGACAAAGTTGAAATTATAACAAAATAATTTAATTAGAAGGGACAATTGAAATTACAAGAAAATATTTGAATTAAAAAGGAAAATTAGAGTTACAAGAAAGTATTTAAATTAACAGATGAATTGAAGAAAAAAAATTTGAATTACATTAAAAACGAAAATTGAAATTTCAAAAATTGTAATTAAAAACAATAATTGGAATTATAAATAAATAACTTGAATTTAATTAAGAAGAAAAGGTAAAAAATTAAATATTTAAAGTATAAAAAAGATTGGAAAAAATTGAAATTACGAGTAAATGTTAAAAGTTAAAAAAAATTGTTTCTTCAAAACAAATATTTCAAGTACGTAGAAAAATTTATATTAAACTTTGAAAATCTGAAATTGAAGGAATCTTTACTAATTGGAATTAGTAATTGAGTTTTCGAAATAAATAACTGAAACTTTAATTTTTTATCTGATTGTTTGAAAATTTTTTTAACTAATTATTGAATTAATCAAAAGTTTTTTTTAATGAATTCAATTATACAAAATTTCTTTTAACTGGTTCAATCGGTGAAAAGTTTTTATAACTAATTCAATAGTCGAATTTGATTAAATTATATTTCATATATTTTATCATTTTATATTTTTATATTTTATATTTTTATATCTCATACATTTATACAATTTATATTTTAATTTATAACTAATTCACTATCCGAATATGACTAATTTATAGAAAACAGTCACTATTTTCAATTATTGAAAATTCTTACTAATTCAGATTTTGAGTGCAATTAAATATTAAAAGTAAAAGTAAAGGAATATTTTAGTTAAGAGGAAAATATACAAAGAAATTTTTAAATGAGGAGAGAAATTGAAATTTATCTTACAAAACGATCAACATTTAGTTAGATAAAAAATAGGGGAGAACAGATATAAGTGATACTGGGAACTTGAAAATTTTCAAGAGAGAAAAAGAGAGAAAATGAGAGAAACTGTTGGAATCGAAAGTTTGATATATTTATGATATATTGATTGGAAAATATATTATTATGTATAATTCTATTGTTTACTATTACATATTATAAAATAAAAAAGGCGCTACCTATACTTGTTGTCCCCTATGTATACCTAATTTCTTTAAACATTATCTAATTATTTGACACTTGAGAATTCAAATCAGAATATAAATTTCAAATTTATACTTTTTACCTTACAGAATTAAATTTTTTGCCAATAATTTAGAACCAAAAACACTAATTTCAATGTTGATGTGGTCTTGGCTTAATGCTTGGCTAAATAATAAAAAATGCAATATACTTTTCTGATGCACTGCATCTCTTGATAAACGCACTACTTTTAAATTTAACTATCAAAGTAAAAAAAAAAAAAATTAAAGAAAAATTCAATTGTGAATTTTTGTAATTTGTCTATATTGTCTTGATTATTTTGCATTTCAATTTTAACTTTCTTAAATATTAATAATTATACTCAAGAAAATAATATAAATACTACTAATAAAGCTGTAAATTTAAATTATTTTTTTTTATATTCATATAAAAATTCATCATACGAAAAGTACTCCCCAGAATTTGAACATAAATGTTATTTTTTTAGATTAAAAAATTTTGAAAAAATAAATTCTGAGTAAAGATTGTGAAAGGTTTTAAAACTAAATTCTCAAATAAAATAACTCGCCTTTTAGTGTCACAGATTTTATGCCTTTAATGTACATATATTATTCTATTTAAATATTTTGTGTGTTGCAATTTTTCTATATCTTATCTAACAAAATCTTTTGATGAATTGTGATGTAATAAACAAGAAAATAATGTCGCATCTTAAAAGTTAAAAAAAATTGTTTCATACGTGAAACTTAATTTTTCAACTAGCAACTTAATTTATTTTTATTAACAGACATTCTTTTCATGTATTGTACCTTCTCTATATAATCAACTGTCAATGTTATATCCTTCGATGTATTATAATTTAATATATATATATATATTCAACAGGAAAAAGTATTAGTGTTATAAAAATAAAGTTTTTTAAAAGTGTAATCGATTTAACTAGCCACAATCCATAAAAATCGTTATTGGGTTACCCCAACTACAATTTTGGTTATTCTAATCAAAAAATTATTTGAACTAACCAAAATTGTGGTTATTTTAACCAAAATAGTTGAACTAACCAAAATTTTGGGTATTCCAATCAAAGAAAAATTTACATTAATCATAATTCAGGATATTTAAATCAGAACGAAAGTTAAGATAATTTATATTTTGGTTATTTCAACTGGTTAAACTAACCACAATTTTGGTAATTTCAAACAGAGTAGTAGTTCGACTAATTATGTTTTTGGTTATTCCATTGAAATCATAGTTGAAATAACCACAATTCTGGTTAATTTAACCACAATTTAAAGTTAAATTACCGAAACTAGAATTCAGTTTTGAAATCAAGGATAATGTAGTATAAAACTACATTAAAAAATCGCATTAATTTAATAAAACACTTTTTCCTGTTTTTGAAAATTGTATGTATCAAATTACTGCACAGCATTTTTTAGATACGTCTTCAGTGTCATTTCCGATTTATGGATGGAGTATTTCAAACGAGGCTTCGGTTTATACTTTTATATTCCTTACGCCGCTTTTACATGTTCTAATATACAATCGAAAAATTTATGTTTCTGACATTCTGAACGTCCATTTGAACCAAATTTCTTTATTTCAATGAAAATATTTTTATAAATACATAATTTCAGAATTTGAATTTACAGGAATTTAAATTTACTCATTTAAGTAGTAAACGAGTTACAATATGTAAAATAATATATATTTAAATTTAAAAATATTAAAAGTATACAATATTGATATAATAAAAAAATTCTAGAAACAATTTTTGAGAAACATATAAGAATAAAATTAACAAAAGGATCAAATTTAGATTCAAGTTGAAAATTATAGAATATAAATTTCGTTGATTTGAACGTTCAGAACTTCAAGATCGTAAAAATTTTCTTTGCTTTAAAGTTTTAATTTTATTAAATAATATTTTTCATTCCCTATTTGATTTTCGAAATATAAATATATATGGTTATTACACGTCTTGGACGAAGCACTATAATTTTTGCTTCTTATTGATAAAAAAATGATTGGCTGAATTTACCAAATGTCTCATTATCTGTGAGTGGAAATGTCTGCGATATCAGTGTTTGGATTTTCTTTAGCATGATATTAGTCCTTCAAATATAAATAGATAACGATCAACTTTTTGTTCCTTTTTGAAAAAAAGAAGCAGTTTATAGTTAATTAAAAAATGTATAAGGTGATGTTTCAAAACTGACTGATTACTTATTAACTAGAAGCCTAGTAAAAAAAATGTTACAATGGTTATAATTAACAACAATAACAACAAGATTATTGAAAAAAATATTAAGATTATTGTAATTATAATTAATTATAGGTAGTAAATAAATTGAGGTAAATGTAATAATTATCTTTTGATAATTATACTTATACATCATAATATCATATGAACTAATTTATTAATCATAAATATCTATTTTATATTATTTGTATTATATGTTTCATATTAAACATCTTGTACACAAATTTTGTATTATATATTGTACATTTTGTATATTTTGTATCATTACATATTGTATATTTTATTTTATTGTACAGTATATAATATTTCTGTTTTAACAAAAAGTTGATTTTCTTAGAACTAGCTATATATGTGGGCATGGCTTTTTTGCATGTGTGTAGTGTATCTTGATAAAGCTACATGTATATAAATTTGTTCTCTTTTTAGATTATATTCAACACTGTTAATACTCATACACATATTATACTCTTGGACGACAATTTTTCTTGTCCTGAATGAAAGAAAACGCATATTAAAATCTTCTTCCAAACATTCGTCGAAGGCTTTTTGTAAATTTGCGATTAAATCTTTTTATTTTTATCTTCTCTCACAAGCGAAGAAAAATAGATTTGTGTACCTATATTTTTATGTGAAACCAGCTTGCAAAAACCTTTACTATATATCTTTTTTACTCCAAACTTTAAGTATTCAGGAAGTTGTTTCAAATTTGTCTCTTAATTTGTAGTCTCATTTTTCAATTTTAAAGTTTCGATTATTATTTCTAAAAAAAAATTATAATGTCTTCTAATATAATTTCATTTGCATTTTAAGTTTATCTTTGTATACTCATATTTTAAAAACGTCAGAATTTAAAATAAAATTCAAAGTCAATGTATTTTAAATTATAATTTTTATTAGTTTGTTTATTTCACGATTTTTAAGTATTAATTAATTTTTTTTTTTTGAATTTGGTAAAATTTATTATTTATCTAGTATTTCCCTGATACTTAATAGAGCCTTAGATGTAGTTGTTGGAGCATTAAATGCATTTTCTCAAAACAGTTGGTCTCCCAGTTTGCGTATGGCAGGCGAAGGTGGACAGCTAAGTGACTTTATCGAAGGAATTGGCCCGGGACAACTTGTGGGACGTCAGGTTCTTGGTGCACCATCGCTTGGCGAAATTCAACTTTCTTTAAGTTACACCAAAGGCTACTTGGAAGTTGAAGTTATTCGAGCTCGATATTTGCAAGCGAAGCAGGGCAGCAAAGTTGTTCCAGGTAAGATGAATTTATTTTGATACAAAAATAAATATGGAAAAAAAGCCTGTCTTGTATCGCATCAGAGTTTTGAAATAACTTTTTTAACATTTTACGAACTGGGAGAAGTTTAAGTTTAAATTTAAATTTCTATTTCAGCGCCTTATGTGAAAGTCTACCTTGTCAATGGAAAAAAGTGTATAGCCAAGGCAAAAACGACTACTGTGAGAAAAACGTTGGATCCTTTATACCAACAACATTTACAATTTAAGGAAAATTTTCAAGGCTGCATCTTGCAAGTATGTTGAACATTTTTTCGATTAGCTAGGAGAATTTTTTTTTGTATTTGTATTGTTTTGAAATATTCTTTTTTACATAAAAATTTAAATGTGGTTTTTCGATTTTATAAAAAAAATTTACTACAGTTGAGTTGATTGCATTTCATTTGTTCTTAAACTTGCTTACCAACAATCGCAAACTTTGAATAAAAAATTATTTTTGAAAAAAATTCTCCTGGCTGCTAATATGGTTAAGCACGCTTGAAACTTATAGAAATATTTTTTTTTATGTTGATAAGAATTTATGGTTAAAATTGTAAAGAAAAAAAAGGTGGGGGTTTTGAGAAAATGGACCTTAGTTATTTTTGGAAAATCGATTATAATTTTGTTGATTTTAAAACTTTTTAAAAAGTTCGAACGGCATTTTAAAGAAGAAAAGACCACCTACAAAATCCAGGAAAAAAATTTGTTGGTCATTTAAAAGTACAGATTTTTGCAAATTTAAATAATGGAAGTTACGAAGTTGAAGAATATTTTTGAGAAATGACGAAAATAATTGACAGTTGAAAACAAAATTCGAAAAATGGCTATATAATTGTACAATTGAAAAGAATAGTTTAAAAAATTTAACAATAAATATTCAATTTAAACAAAATAGTTGAAAAATTATAGGAATAACTGTCAAAAATAATTGCGAATTGAACAACTGGATTCAAAATCGAAAAATTAAATTAAAATTAGAAAAAAAATTACAAAATGACGAAAATAATTGACAATTGAAAACAAAATTAAAAAAATGTCTAGATTAATACACAACCGAACAAAATAATTTAAAAAACCAAAGAATAACTGAAAATGTTAAGATAATAATAAAAAATTGAAAAAATTGCAGGAAATAATTAAAAATTGCGGAAAATAATTAAAAATTGAAGGAAATAGTTGAAAAATGACGAGCATAATTGTCAAAATTAAAGAAAATAAGTGAAAAGTAACGAAAAGAACTGTCAATTAAAATCAAAATTCGAAAAATGACTAGATTAATAGAAAACTAAAAAAAATAATTGCAAAAAGTAAACAAGAAATATTCATCTTAAAAAAAAATTGCAAATTGAAAAATTAAGAAAATTGAAGGAATAATTGTTGGAAATAATTTCATATTTAACAACTGGATTAAAAATTGAAAAAAATAATTAAAATTGAGAAAATTAATTGAAAATTGAAGAAAGCAATTACAAATTGAAGAATAGAATTTAAATTTAAAGAATATACTTAAAAATTAAAAAAAACCCGAGAATTAATGAATATAGAAGAAAACAATTGAAAACTGAAAAAGTGGGATTAAAAATTGAAGAATAGAATTCAAAATGAAAGAAAATAATTGAATAATTGTTTTTAAAATTAAAGAAACTTAATGATAATCGAAAAAAATAATTAAAAAAAGGCGATTCTTTTTTATCATTAATGAAAATAATTGAAAATTAAGAAGTGAAATTTAAATTTTAGAAAATAACTGAGAATTGACGATAATAATTCCAGAATTGGATAATTGAATTGGAATTTGAAAAAAAATTTTATGAGTTAAAAAAATAATTGAAATATCAGAGATTCATTAAATATTTAGTAATTAAATGAAAAACGATAAAAATAATTGAAAATAAAAGAAACAATTAAAAACTGAACAAATAAATTGGAAATTGTAGAGTTAAATGGAAATTTCAAGAAAATAATCGATAATTAAAAGAAAAAATTACAATATGACTAAAATAATTAACTAGGAAGAAATATATAAACAATAGAAAAAAAAATTCGAAAAACGGTAGGAATAATCGGCATTTAAACAAAACTTTTTTTTAAATTAATAAATAATCATAAAATTGAAGGAAAATAATAAATTGTCAATTAAAAACTTATGAAAGTTATGGAAAAAATTGTAGAAAATAAATAAAAATTGAAAAATTGTATTAAAATTTCAAGAAAATAATTGAAAATTGAAAAAATGCGAGAATTATTTAATATTGAATAAAATAATTGAAAAACAAAAATGGAAAAAAATAATTAAAAATTAAAGTAATAAATTGAAGATTAAAGAATTAAATTGAAATTTTAAGAAAATAGTTGATTATTGAAAAAAAAATTACAAATTGACTAAAATAATTATATATTATAGAATATAATTAAGAAATGATTGATTAAAATTTAGATAATTAAATCCTAAAACAAAAAAAATTTGCATGACTTGTTATTTGCATCAAAAAAATTTTTTAATAAAAGATGCAAAATTTATTGATATAATTATAAAATAAAGATTAGTTTGATTAAAATAAGTATAAAATAAAACTTTTATTTATCGATTAAAATTGAAATTTAGTTGAAACTTCAATAAATTAAAACTTAAATAAATATATATCGATGTTCAATTATTAATTTAGATTTCCGATAGTAAATAATTATTTCGAAATTTCAAAGATCTCAATTTCTATTTTAAATTAATCTAAATACCAATCAATTTAAACTTCTTCGCATGAACATTAGAGGTTATTTTTATATTGATAGAATTAAATTTTAATTCACCAAAATTCATCAGTTTTCAATTGACAATTTATTATTATTCTTTAATTTTATAATAATTCATTAATTTAAAAAAAATTTTTGTTCGAATCCTGATTATTCTCTCCACTTCTCGAATTTTTCTTTTAGTTGTCAATTATTTTCTTCATTTATCAATTATTTGAGTCATTTTGTGATTTTTCTTTTAATTATCAATTATTTTCTTGATGATTCCATTTCATTCTTTAATTTCCAATTGAATTCTTCAATTTTTAATTATATTCTTCAATTCTCAAATATTTTCTTAAAATTCCAATTATTTTTATCGATTTTTAATTTATTCTTTAACATTCAATAATTCTCGGATTTTTTCAATTATTTGTTCGCTTATAAAAATTGTTGTAAAATTTTAATTCAATTATTATTATTATTATCGCTTTTTTTCTATTATTATTTCGATTATCATTAAGTTTCTTTAATTTTAAATATTCAACTCAATTATTTTAAAGTATATTTTTTAAATTTCAATTCTATTCTTCAATTTTCAATTATTTTTTTTAATTTTAATGATTTTTTTTATTTTTAATCCAGTTGTTAAATGGGAAATTATTTCCCACAATTATTCCTATAATTTTCTTAATTTTTATATTTGCAACTATTTTCTTTAAATTGAATATTTCTTAATTAATTTTTGCAATTATTTTTTCAGTTGTCTATTATTCTAGTTATTTTTTGAATTGTGTTTTCAATTGACAGTTATTTTCGTTATTTTTCACATATTTTCTTTAATTTTTCAATTATTCTCTTCATTTTTTAACTATTTTCTTCAATTATTAATTATTTTCCTCAATTCTCAATTATTTCCTACAATTTTTTCAATCTTCAATTATTATTTTAACATTTTATAATTTTTCTTCGATTTTTTAAATTTATTTTGGTTGTGTATTAATCTAGACATTTTTTGAATTTTGTTTTCAATTGTCAAATATTTTCCTTCTTTTGCAATTTTTGTTTCAATTATCAATTATTTTTTCAATTTTTAATTTAATTCTTAAATTTTCAATTTATTTCCTCAACTTTGTAATATTTTCTTCAATTTTTAATTTTTTTTTGATTTTCAATCCATTTGTTAAATGTGCAATTACTTCCAACAATTATTTCTATAATTTTCTTAAATTTTCAATTTAAAATTCTTTTCTTTAAATTTAATATTTCTTATTTAGTTTTTTCAATTATTTTTTTAGTTGTCTTTTAATCATGTCTTTTTTCGAATTTTGTTTTTAATTGACAATTATTTTCGTCATTTTTTAAATATTTTAAAAATTTTTTAAATTATTATCCTCATTTTTCAACTATTTCCTTCAATTATTTATTAGTTTTCGCAATTTTTAATTATTTCTTACAATTTTTTCAATTTTCAATTATTATCTTAAATTTTTATAATTATACTTTGATTTTTAAAATTTTTTTATTCGGTTGTGTATCAATCTAGACATTTTTTGAATTTTGTTTTCAATTGTCAATTATTTTTGTCATTTTGTATTTTTTTTTCAATTATCAATTATTTTATTCAAATTTTAATTTAATTCTTAAATTTCCAATTTATTTCTTCAACTTTGTAATATTTTCTTTAATTTTAATGATTTTTTTCGATTTTCAATCGAGTTGTTAAATGTGCAATTATTTCTATAATTTTCTTAATTTTTCAATTTAAAATTCTTTTCTTTAAATTTAATATTTCTAATTTAATTTTTTCAATTATTTTTTTAGTTGTCTTTTAATCTAGTCATTTTTCGAATTTTGTTTTTGATTGACACTTATTTTCGTCATTTTTCAAATATTTTTAAAAATTTTTTAATTATTCTCCTCATTTTTCAACTATTTCCTTCAATTATTTATTAGTTTCCGCAATTTTTAATTATTCCCTACAATTTTTTCAATTTTCAATTATTATCTTCTTAACATTTTATAATTATTCTTTGATTTTTTAAATTATTTTATTCTGTTGTGTATTAATCTAGACATTTTTTGAATTTTGTTTTCAATTGTCAAATATTTTCCTTCTTTTGCAATTTTTGTTTCAGTTATCAATTATTTTTTCAATTTTTAATTTAATTCTTAAATTTTCAATTTATTTCCTCAACTTTGTAATATTTTCTTCAATTTTTAATTTTTTTTTGATTTTCAATCCATTTGTTAAATGTGCAATTACTTCCAACAATTATTTCTATAATTTTCTTAAATTTTCAATTTAAAATTCTTTTCTTTAAATTTAATATTTCTTATTTAGTTTTTTCAATTATTTTTTTAGTTGTCTTTTAATCTAGTCATTTTTCGAATTTTGTTTTTGATTGACACTTATTTTCGTCATTTTTCAAATATTTTTAAAATTTTTTTAATTATTCTCCTCATTTTTCAACTATTTCCTTCAATTATTTATTAGTTTCCGCAATTTTTAATTATTCCCTACAATTTTTTCAATTTTCAATTATTATCTTCTTAACATTTTATAATTATTCTTTGATTTTTTAAATTATTTTATTCTGTTGTGTATTAATCTAGACATTTTTTGAATTTTGTTTTCAATTGGCAATTATTTTTGTCATTTTGTAATTTTTTTCCAATTATCAATTACTTTATTCGAATTTTAATTTAATTCTTAAATTTCCAATGTATTTCCTCAACTTTGTATTATTTTCTTTAATTTTAATTTTTTTCGATTTTCAATCCAGTTGTTAAATTTGCAATTATTTTCAACAGTTGTTCCTGTAATTTTTCAACTATTTTGTTTGAATTTAATATAATGTTTAATTTTTTAAACTATTCTTTGTAATTGTGTAATTATGTAGCCATTTTTCGAATTTATTTTAACCGTCAATTATTTTCGTCATTTTTTAGATATATTCTTAAATTTCGTAATTTCCATTATTTTTTTGCTAGTAAATAAATCTTGTGACTTATTATTTCCATTATGAGCAAGCAAAAGTGTTTTTTAAATAATTATAATTTTCAGCTTATTTTAAATGTCATTTAACGTAGTTATAAGCCAACGTTGCTAGTCAAATTGATTTTTTTTATGAAAAGGTAATCAGAACTACATTTAGATTTAGTCAATAAATATAAAAACATCTTTTAAACTTGAATGATAAACTTTCAACATGAAAAACTAATTAAATAAAAATAAGTGTGAAAGATAAACCTAATTTGATTACCGATATAATTTTCATATAGTTTATAGTGACAACGTTGCTTTTTTAAAGAGGTTAACTTCAAAATTACATTTAATTATTTTGTACTAATAGTAAGCATTAATTGTTTACAAATGTCAAACAAAGAGGTTAAAAATGAAAATTTTAAAATAATTTCTGAATCATTAAAAAAGCGATGTTGCCATATGTATAAACTTTCGAAAAAACAAAAATAAAACTTGAAAAATTTAATTATTTATTTAATTTTTCTTTCTTATCTTGCGGTGAAATAAGTTAAAATTTAAATTTATGTAATCTACAAACTTTTCATTATTGAAATCTAGTTTTTAAACTTGTTGCGTATGATTTATCTATTGGATATTAAAAAAATTGTCACCAAAAAGATGTATTTTAACCTATACCTGTGTAAAAATAGTGACTTTAAAATAATCATATCTCAGAAGATAAGCCGTAAATTAATTTTATATTTTATAGAAATACGTATTGAACATTAAATTTATTTTTGCTGAAAGTTTTATTACGTTCTCTATGATTTCGATTTTTGAAACAACTATGTTAAAATTGAAAATTTTTTTACAGGTGACTGTGTGGGGAGACTATGGTCGATTGGAGGGTCGAAAAGTGTTCATGGGAGTTGCTCAGATCATGCTGGATGATTTGAACCTGAATGATATGGTGATCGGATGGTATAAGCTGTTCGGCACTACATCCCTGGTCAGTGGACCACCTTCCCTTGGTTTGTCTCGTCGATCTTCAGCAGCCTCTCTCGATTCCTTAAAGTTCTAAAAAAGTTAAACACGAGCTCAAAAGAACTCTAGATTTCTTCTATATACCACTAGTTTTTGCCTTCTATTTCAAAAGCATGCATTGAGGTATTTACAGTTTCCAAAAAAAAAACAAAAAAACGAAAACAAAAAAAAACTGAATCGATTCGATCGACTAATATAATCAATCAATTTAAGAACTATTTTAACTGAAAACAAGCATGACATACAATCATTCTTTACAAATTACTTAAGTAAATTAGAATTTACGACAATTGGAACATTGTCGAATTTAGTATAAAACATTAATTCTTCCAGATTGACACAAATCATTTACAGAATAATAGTCAATCACCTAATGTTCGATGCAGATTTAAAAATACGTGTATAACTGATTTGAAATCCACTCTAAAAAAAAAAAATGATGAAAAAAATAACAATGTAGATAAAGCATTTTATGTCATTGTGTCTGTGAGTCTATATATTTTATATATTTTACATTGCTAATATCTAAATTTTGAGAAAGATTACTAGATTTTTAAAAAGAGCTTTAAATTTTCAACTATTGAGATAATAAAACAAAAAAAAAACAATATGGAATGATAGAAACGATTGGAAAGAAAGAGAGAGAGGACTTGCTTTAAGTAAAAATAAAAAAAAAAAATTAAAATTGTTTGCCGAAAAGAATGGAAGTCAATGTTGGGGTAGTGACTAGAATTTAAAAATGGAAGGGGAGAGTGAAAGAGCGCACGAGAGAATTGTTTTTCTAGAAACACCACTAGCACATCACAATTCACGTACAGCATATCGGATGAGCTACGTATATTGACTATAGCTGTAGACGTAGCGGATTTGTTCCCGGAGCGCAAGTTTTAGGTATGCACTGAGATCAAGGCGTAGATACTTTGTTTGAAAAAGATTCCAAGCGGGTTTTGAGTAATTTTTTCATAAATAAGATGATAATAATTTTAAAATGAATTTTAAATTTCTAAATTACTTTAAAGAAGATTTAATTAATTAAGCTATAAGTAAATAATACAGTTCCATGTGAAATTTTACTATTTTATTGTTATGATTCTTATTATTTTTCAATCATTAATTATTAAATTTTTTATCGACTCGCAACATTCGTACTCACTCTGTTGCAGACATTTATATTTTAGTACTTACTGTCAAAAAATTGTTGATAATTATTTAAAACTAACTAGAACTTGATCAAACTATTTATAACTAATTTGGAGCTGTTCCAAACTGGAATATAACTTTTAATAATTGGTTTAAGTCTGTTAAAAACAGTTTAGGGAAAAAAACTTTAAAACTTGATTAAGTTTACCCAAGGCTAGCTTAAAACTGTTTAAAATAGTTTAGAACTAGTTTAAATTTGTTTAAAATAGGTTTACACTGTTAATAAATAATTAGAGAAAAATGATAAGGGACAGTTTAGAACTACTTCAAACTATCGAGAATCTGTTTAAAGCTGTTCAGAACTGTTTAGAACTACTTTAAATTGTTTCCAACTGGTTTTAAAATATCTCAAACTAGTTTCAAACTGTTAAATACCAGTTTTAGATTTATTTATCTGTTCCTTGACAGACTTACAACGAGAAAAATAATTTGCCCTTTCGTACAAAGTACTATGAAAATAAATTAAATTATAAATTGTTAGAAACCAGTTCAAAACTGCTCAGAACTCGTTTTAAATTGTTAGAAATCAATTCAAATTGTTTAGAACTAGTTTTCCACTGTTCAAAATCAGTTCAAAATTTTCAGAACAAGTTTCAAACTGTTTAAAAGTGTTAAAAACCAGTTCAAACTGTTCAGAACCAGCTTTAAATTGTTAGAAATCAATTCAAATTGTTCAGAACTAGTTTTACACTATACAAAATGTGTTTAAATTTTTCGCACTGTTTAAAAGTGTTTAAAACCAGTTCATACTGTTCAGAACCAGTATTAAATTGTTAGAAATCAATTCAAATTTTTCAGAACTAGTTTTACACTATTCAAAATGTGTTAAAATTTTTCGAACTGTTTAAAAGTGTTTAAAACCAGTTCAGAACTAGTTTAAAAGTGTTAAAAACCAGTTCAAACTGTTTAGAACCAGTTTTAAATAGTTAGAAATTAATTCAAATGGTTCAAACCTAGTTTTACACTATTCAAAATGTGTTCAAATTTTTCGAACTGTTTAAAAGTGTTTAAAACCAGTTCATACTGTTCAGAACCAGTTTTAAATTGTTAGAAATTAATTCAAATTTTTCAGAACTAGTTTTACGCTATTCAAAATGTGTTAACATTTTTCGAACTGTTTAAAAGTGTTTAAAACCAGTTCGAACTGTTCAGAACTAGTTTAAAAGTGTTAAAAACCAGTTCAAACTGTTCAGAACCAGTTTTAAATTGTTGGAAATCAATTAAAATTGTTTAGAACTAGTTTTACACTATTCAAAATCTGTTCAAATTTTTCGAACTGTTTAAAAGTGTTAAGAACCAGTTCAAACTGTTCAGAACTAGTTTTACATTTTTAAAAACCAGTTCAAACTGTTCAGAACCAGTTTCAAATTGTTAGAAATCAATTCAAATTTTCAGAACTAGTTTTACACTATTCACAAAGTGTTAAAATTTTTCAACTGTTTAAAAGTGTTAAAAACCAGTTCAAACTTTAAAGAAAGAAAGAAAGAAATTGTTAAAAACCAATTCAATTTGTTCATAACTAGTTTTACTCTGTTTAAAATCAGTTCAAACTGTTCAAAACAAGTTTAAAGCTGTTAAAATTCAATTCAAATTATTCCGAACGAGTTTTAAACTGTTAAAAACCAGTTCAAACTGTTCAGAACCAGTTTTAAATTGTTAAAAATCAATTTAAATTGTTTAGAACTAGTTTTATACTATTCAAAATCTGTTCAAACTGTTTAAAACGAGTTTAAAATTGTTAAAAACCAGTTCGAACTGTTCAGAACTAGTTTTAAATTGTTAAAAACTAATTCAATTTGTTCAGAACTAGTTTTAGACTGTTTAAAATTAGTTTAAACTGTTCAGAAGGAGTTTAAAACTGTTAAAATTTAGTTCAAATTATTCCGAACAAGTTTTAAACTGTTAAAAACCAGTTCAAAATGTTTAGAATAAGTTTTGAACTGTTATAAACAAGTTCGAGACTGTTCAGAACTATTTGGAACTACTTTTAAACTGTCAGAATTTGTCAGAAATAATTTAAAATTACTTGAAACCGTTCTGACCTTGTTTAAAACTTTTTGGAGCACGTTTGAAACTGTTCGAAACTCTTTAAAACTCTTTGTAAACATTTTAAAACTATTTATTACTCATTAATTTTATTTTTAACTAGTTTCAATTGTCAAGAACTTGTTTAATATTGTTTCTAATTTGTTCTAAATATTTTAGAACTGGTTCAGAACTTCAGAACATTTTAAACGATTAAGAAGTGTTTGTAAACTATTTCAAAACTGTTTGAAATTATTAAAACTGTTTAAAACATTTAAGAACTAGCTTCAATTGTACTTATAGGTTGACAACTGCTTCTGACGAGTTAAAAATTGGTTAGGGCAGTTTAGAAGAACTTACAATTGTTTAGAAATTGTTTAAAGATGCTTAGAACTGTTTTGGACTATTTTAAACTACTTCCAACCTCTTCAAAATTATTTGGAAATAGTTTGTGTCTGTTAAATATTAGTTTTAAGCTGTATAAAAAAACTAAAACTAGTTAAAACTAGTTTAAACCAATTATAACTTGTTTAAAACAGTTTGAGAATATTTGAAATTATTTAAAAGTTGCTTAAGCTGTTTTGAGATACTTCTAACCGTTTTAAATTTATTACAAACTAATTAGAACAAGTTTAAAAATATTGAAAACTAGTTTTAAAGTGTTTCCATTAAGTTAGAACCAGTTTAAATCAATTTTAGCTTGTTTAAAATAGTTTGAGAATATTTGAAATTGTTTTCAAGTTATTTAAAGCTGTTTTTAACAGTTTTAAAGTATTTTAAACTGTTTAAGAATTGTCAAAAATTAATTGGAACTTGTTTAAAATTGTTTAAAACCAATTACAACTAATTTAAACCTATTAAAACTTGTTTAGAACAATTTCAGAATATTTGAAATTATTTAATAGTTGTTTGTGGCTAATGAAAACTGTTCTGTACTACTTTAAACTTCTTTAAATTTCCTAAAATCTGATTTGAAATAGTTTAAAACGAGTTGGAACTAATTTCAACCGATTGTAACTTGTTTTGGAACAGTTTGAAACTAATTAGAACTGTTTAAAACTAGTCTAAAACTATAATATAACACTGAGTTTAAAATTTTATTTAGAATTAGTTATTTAGAACTAGTTTAAATTCACTAGAACTTCTTTAAAACCTATTAAAACTGAATAATGTTTTCAACTTGTTCACAAATTTTAAAAATTGGAAAAAAATTGGTTAAAAACCATTTAAAACTCTTTAGAACTATGTATAAACAGTTTAAAATTGTTTATTACTAGTAAAACTTCTACAAATATTTTAGAACTAATTCAAATTGTTCAGAATAGGTTCACAACTTTTAATTTTTTAAAAATTTATTAGAACATTTTTTAAAACTGCTTTAAACAATTAAGAACTACCTAAAACAGCTAAAAAATTTTTTAAAACTATTTTAAACGGTTTAAAGCTGGTTTAAAACTGGTGAGAACTACTTTAAACCGATTCGAACTTGTATGGAAATATACTTAAAACTGTGTAAAATGTTTGAAATTTATTTAGAACTGTTTTAAAACTATTCAAAAGTCTTTAAAACTATTTTTAAATGGTTCTAAATTATTCCAAACAAATGAAAACTATTTAGAACTAGTTTGAACTCGTTAGAATAAATTTAAAACTGTTTATAAGTAATTATAAAATATTTTGAACACTTTAGAACTTGTCGAAAGAATTTATATCTGTTTGGAACTACTTTGAAATTTTCAGAACTTGTTTATAAATACTTTGAACCGTACAAAACTTGTTTTAAACTGTTCTAAACTTGTTTAGAATTGTTTTAAACTTTTTTAGAATTGTTCTAAACTTTTTTAAGTCTTACTAGAACTGGTTAAAAACTGTTTAGATTTCTTTGAACTATTTATAAATGGTTTCGAACTATTTCAAACTATCATGAACTGTTTGAAACTAGTTAATAGTAGTTTCAATTCTGCAAAACAAGTTTAAAACTGTTTATAACTTGTTTGAATCTGTATAGAACAGTTTTAAATTATTTATTGCCGTTCAGATATTGTTTATTTCTTTTTGTAACTTGTTAAAAATTGTATCTTAATTGTTCAGAACACATTAGAATAGGTTCATTACAGTTTAAAAATCTTTAGGCCTAATTATGGCTGATTCTAAAATATTTAGAACTTTTTATAACTGTTAAAACCATTTGGAACTAGCTTCAATAGACTAGGATAAGTTTAAAACCGTTTAGAACCAGTTTCAAAATGTCTTGAACAGTTTGAAACTTTACGAAACTATTTAGAACTTGATTAGAACTAGTTCAAAACAATTAAAAACTCTTTATAATTGTTTATAAACGGTTTAGAATTATTTGACACTCTCAAAAACTGTTTAAAACAAGTTGAGACTAGTTTAAATTATTCAAAACAGGTTTTTAATTGTTTAAAACTTGTTTGAATCAGCTTTGAACTATTTAAACTTTTTTCTAACCGTCGAGAACTTGTTTAAGCATTTTTAAAACATGTTAAGAACTATTTTTTATTCATTCGAAACACTTTAGAACATGTTCCAAACAGTTTAAGAATTTTTAAAAATAATTATAACTGGTTCGAAAATGTTTAGAACCATTAATAACTGTTTTAAAATAATTATAACTAGTTTTAATGGGCTAGAACAAGTTTAGAATAATTTATAACCAGTCCAGAAATGTTGTTCACAGTTTACAACTTTACGAAACTATTTAGAACCTGTTTAGTACTATTTAGAAATACTTTAAACTTGAACTAGTTTCAAACTTGATTAAAACTGTTTTTAACTTGCTTATAACTGTTTCAAACTTGTTTATAACTGTTTCAAACTTGTTTAAAACTTTCTAGAACTGGTTCCAAACAGTTTAAAACTCTTTATAACTGATTAGTAACAGTTTGGAATTATTTGAAACCATCAGAAACTTTTGAAAGCAAGTCGAAACCAAATTAAATTATTTAAAACAGGTTTTTAACTGTTTAAAACTTGTTTGAATCTGCTTAAAGCAATTTTAAAGTTATTTTAACAGTCCAAAACTTGCTGTAGCCTTTTTAAGACATGTTTAGAACTGTTTTTTATTCGTTTAAAACACTTTAGAACAGGTTCAAAACAATTAAGGAATTTTTAAAAATAATTATGAGTGTCTCTAAAATGTTTAAAACTATTTAAAACTGTCCAGAACCATTTATAACTGTTTAGAAATATTTATAACTGTTTAAAACTAATTAGAACTAGTTTTAATGGACTAGAACAAGTTTACAATCATGTATAAACAGTTTAAAAATATTTTTTACAGTTTACAATTTTACGAAACTATTTAAAACTTTAGAGCAGTTTTAAATTACTTTTGAACATTTAGAACTTTTTTTTATAAAAACCTGTTTAGGATTTTCTTGTCATTAAAGTTTCTTCTTTTCTGTACATAGATATATAATAATTAATCACTATTTTAGATTTTACTTTCCATTCAAAACTATCTGAAATTTAATAGAAATCATTTATTTTAAATAATGAGAAACGTAAGATGATTTAATTTTTAATTATTAATTATAAAGTAATTAAATTAACACAATTACAATTTTCAGTTTTATCTTATAACAGCATCATGTTTCATATGAAAAAATTATTTATAACTAATCTGCGTGGAATCTTGGAGTTTTCAATTTGTTGTTGCCAGTTAGTTAATTTTATTTTTTTTCTGATTGCCTGATCTTATGAAATTTATCACCTCAGAAAAAGTTTTTTCCACGGCTTAAAAAATGTTAGAAAAGTATTTTGCAAACAATTTATTTTATATTAATTTATAAATTGAAATGTTAATACAAATTTGTTTTTATGTATAAAAAAGTAGAGTTAATTTCCATGTTTTATTTAAAGACTTTTTTTTATTAATTCACTAATGAGTCATAATTTTAATTTTAAATTGCAATCGTGGGTGCAGAAATTATCTTGAAAATTTTTGTTTCAATGGGGATCCTGATATGTAAAGCTCAGCCCAGAGGGCAGCTCAATAGCTGGTTTCTTTTGGCGCATTAAATTTGAATAAAAAATTTTATACTTTTGATTTTATAAAAAATAATGGTGTTTTTGTGTGTCTAATGATGAAATTAATTAAGTTTAAGTTTACTAATATAATCGCAAATCATACACTACAACTTAGAAATCTTTTCTTAAAATTATTAAAATTCTTCTCAACATAACCTAAAAATGTCAGAATTGACAAACGTATAATTACACTTGCAAAGATTAATTATTTTGAAAATTGTATAAGATTTCATCATTTGTTATGTATTAATATAATTATTTTACTTTATATTTTTCTTGATTTCACATTATTGCAATAAATTATTTTTAAATTTTGCGCTTTAAAGATCTTGCGAAGATGCGGACCTTGCGGACGAGTTTGGCTGTCAGGATCCCCATTGCATAAAAATGACAATTGTTATTTAAATTTTAAAAAAGAGAAAATAATTCCAAATTAATTGACGATATATTTTCTTTTAAATATATATTTTTTTTAAATATGAATCTTCTATAATAATTTCCATGATATTTTATAATAATTGCTACTAATCGTAATAACATTAAATTAAAATATTTTTAATATAAAAAAAAAATATCAATTAACAAAAGCCGTTTAGGAAAGTTAACAGTTTTAAATGTTTGTATTTTGAAAATTTTGAAAAGTAAATTTTTTTTTCGTATATTTAGAAGTATAGTAGTCAGTTACTGCTTTTGTTATTCAATTACCATCACTCTCTGTAATTTAACACTATGCACAGTATCTCATATTTTCACAGTACATTCTTTTGCTCATCCCTGTAGACACGTGCAAGTTGGTGTCGTTGGTGATTTTGCGATTCGATTGAATTTTGAAAATTTTATAAATCTTTTTCGTAGAAGGTAAGTTAGTGTTGTAATTAAAGATCGTCATTGTGAATTCCTCCCTATTAATTGTGCGTTGTATGTGTGCGTTTGTGGGTGAAAATGTAAACTGTCACACAGGATAGCCATCTTGAAAAATTGCTAATTATATCATACTATAATTAATATAATATAATTAAATATACTACTAATTTCAAAACGAAATTAATTAGTTCTAAAAAATAATAAAAAACTTATTTTTTAGTTCATCACTGAAAAAAAAATGTATTCTTCTTTTAAGAATATTTCTTATGTTATTATTTTTAAAAAATAATGGAAAAATATAAAAAATAAAAGATAGTCTTTAATAGCAGTGGTTCTGAAGTAAAATTTTAATAAACATATTTTATAAAAAAATACTTATCCCACTAGATGGCTATCCAGTAAAAATCTCATTATTAATATACTTTTTTATTATTCCTTTTCAGTGAACTGAAGGCAATCAAAAGTGAAAATACTGTTCTCGTGGATTCTAGTGTGATGTGTTAAAAAAAAAGGAACGATTCTCGAAACTGATCGTCCATTGTGATCACTTCTTTGGTGTAAAAGTATACAAACATTTTGGATATTGTCAAACAATATGTCCTGGCGACTTAGCTGAACTGAAAATAATAAATTGTGACCCTTACGAGAGCCACAGAGTCTGTTTAATATATAAAAAAAAAAAATGAAAAATTAATAATATCGATCTTAGGTACAATTTAAATCCGCGAAAATCAATTCGAATTATGTATATTGTATAGGTAAACTCGAGTGTTAAAAAAAAAAAATATTTGTATATAATTTGTGACGTCGTGCAAAGACTTTTAAAAATTAGCAACTTGTATGCTTGTATTAACTGGGAGCCGAAGTAAAAATATCTCGAAAAATCTTCGATATTATTTTATTGAAGACGTCTTAGTCGCAGTATGTGTAACTACTGTAAATAATAATGTGATAAACTAATTTTCAAAGCGTCGTATCGGGAGCTTATTATTTTAGCCAAGTGGCTCAGAAGCTGCGTACATCGTGTCAACGAAACCACAACTTCTTTCTTTTCTACAATTTATAATTATTCAATTTTACTTAAGTACACTAATTCATTATAATTGTTCAATTATAATTCATTTCCAGATCTTGAAATTGTGCAATTAATTTATGGAAAGTATTACCTCTTATTGGTGTAAAAATTTCTCCAAGGGGATTTATAGTTGTTCGTTTTATCTCAATTTTTAGTTTGAAAATGTTAAAAATTAGTTACAAAATTTATTTAGGTAAAAATCGATTAGATTACATTTAATTAGTTTACCATTAGTTTCATTTTTATTTATTTTATAAAGTTTCACTGTCAATCATCAGATCCAAAATTATGAAATTTAATTCAGATCTGTTCTTTCGTTTTCTTAATCTATTAACGCTTGAAATGACAAAAATCGTAGCCTTTAGAATAGTAAATATCTAAAAAGGCGTCTTTTTTGCAAAAAAAATACCAAAAAATCGACAACTTCTTTTTTATTTAATATTTCTTACCGAAAACATTCTTTTAATGTGTAATAATTTAGCATAAAATGGCACAAACTGTTGGGAGATATAAAATATTGGTTGATATACAAAAATCAAGATGGCGGCGTCAAAATGGCGGATATTGTAAAAAAAAGTAAAACACTAATATCTGTTGGACCAATCTTTAAGTTTTATATTAAAATTAATTAAACTTGGTACATAGGTTTTTTGGATTGCAAATTATGATCTTGTTAATAATTTTTAAAATTAAAAATGGAGGATATAAAAAGGCTGTTGAAAAATGCAAACTTTTTCCAAATATTTATGAAACTTAGTGCACAAGAGTTTTTGGCGTTGATGATTACGAATCCATTCTTAAGTTTTCAGAATTTAAAATGGCGGATCCAATATGGCGGAAGATTTTTCGGAAACCTTCGAAAAACAGTTTTTAGAAAGAATTAGGCACTTTTTTACATCTTATGTCCTCCATATTGGACCTGACATTTTAAATTATGGAAAATTCTAACTGATTTCGTATTAAGAGACTTCAAAATCCCCAAATTTTTGTATTTCATAAATTTTACAAATAATTTTGCAATTTTGTCCGACATATGGGACCAGCCATTTTGAATTTTGGAAAATTATGAACGATTTTGTATTAAGAAACTGCAATAACACCAAAATACTGAAATTTATAAATGTTTTCAAATTTTTTTTTATTTTCGTCCGCCATATTGGATCCGACATTTTGAATTCTCGAAAATTATGAACGACTGCGCAATCAGAGTCCCCAGAAACCTCAAAATACTGAGTTTCATAAATTTTGTTAAAAGAAGTTTTTTTGTCCGCCTTATTGAATCCGCCATTTTAAATTTTGAAAAATTATGAACGATTTTGTATTAAGAAACTCCATAAACCCCAAAATACTGAAATTCATAAATTTTTTCAAATTTTTTTTATTTTTGTCCACCATATTGGATCCGCCATTTTAAATTTTGGAAAATTATGAACGATTTCGTAATCAGAGTCCCCAAAAACCCTAAAAAACTGAGTTCCATACATTTTTAAAAATATTTTTTTGTCCGCCATTATGAATTTTGAAAATTATGAACGAATTCGTAGTCAAAAACTCAAAAATCCCTAAAATACCGAGTTTCATCAATTTTGTCAAAATATTTTTTTTTTTTGTCCGCCATATTGGATCCGCTATTTTGAATTATGGAAAATTATGAACGATTTCGTAATCAGAGTCCCCAAAAATCCCAAAATACTGAAATTTCTTAATTTTTTCAAAATTTTAATTTTTTTGTCCGCCATATTGGATTTCCTATTTTAAATTTTAGAAGATTATGAACTACTTCGTAATTTGAATACTTAAAAACCCCAAAATACTGAGTTCTATAAATTAAAAAAAAAATTTTTGTCTGACATATTGGATCCGCTTTTTTGAATTTTGGAAAATTATGAACGACTTCGTAATTAGAGTCCCCAAAAACCCCAAAATACTGAGTTTTATAAATTAAAAAAAAAAATTTTGTCCGACATATTGGATCCGCCATTTTGAATTTTGGAAAATTATGAACGACTTCGTAATTAGAGTCCCCAAAAACCCCTAAAATACTGAATTTCATAAATTTTTTTAAAACAATTTGTTTGTCTGACATATTGGAACCGCCATTTTGAATTTTGGAAAATTATGAACGAATTCGTAGTCAGAAACATTAAAAACCTCAAAATACTGTGTTTCATAAATTTTTGAAATAATTTTGCATTTTTGTCTGCCATAAATTCATAAATTTTGTCAAAAAAATTTTTGTTCGACATATTGGTTCCGACATTTTGAATTCTCAAAAATTATTAACAGATACGTAATCTGAAATCCGAAAAAACCTCTATGTACTAAGTTTTTTTAAACTTTACTAAAAAATTAAAAGATTGGTCCAACAGATATTAATTATTTACTTTTCGTTACAATATCCGCCATTTTGACGCCGCCATCTTGAATTCTACGTATTAACCAACGTATATTTTTAATCTCCCAACAGTTTGTGCCATTTTAAGACACTTTATTACACATTAAAAAATGTTTTCTATAATAAATATTAAAAAAAAAAGTTGTCATTTTTTCGGTACTTTTTTGCAAAAAAAACCGCCATATTGTTTTTGAATATGTATAAAAATTAAATCTGAGCCTAGAATCTTGTAGATTGACTCTAAAGACTTAAGAAACACTGTTCCCATATTTTACAAAAAATTTTCCTACTTTTAGTACTATTTTAAAGTAAGGCTACGATTTTTATGATTTTAGGCGTTAATGGGTTAAATCAGAGAAATTGTCATTTATGTTGTCATAGTCTTAAAAATGATTAAATTTGTTTTAGAAAGTTTTATAATTTTTTTCTACTGCTTAAATTCTGGGGATATTTTGTAGTAAAATTTGAGCATCATTAAGAAATATAAAGAAACATCGATAAGACGTTTTTCACCATAATAGAGCATACTCTCACGTACAGGTATTAAAAACAATTTTTTAAATGTTGCATGTACCTGCACACACGACTACTCTTACATATCCATACGAACCAAAAGCATATAAAGATGCGAAGTACGAAAGTTTGCGCATTACAAAGAATTTTCTTTTTTTATGCAAATTTTTAACATGTATGTTTCGTATTCTTGCATAAAGTCTCATACACACTAGTTTCATTCATTTTATTTATTTATCGTTTACTCAATTTATAAATTGACATATTTTTCCCGGAAAAATTTCCCAGAATTTATTTGTATATTATTTTTATTTTTTTTTACAAATATTTCAAAATTGTTCAAGTACAGCAAAATTCTATTATTTCCAATTTGTTTATTTAAACTCGATTTTATTACACGATTCTTTTTCTTTTATCTGCAATTAATACTGACTGAGTGATTTGTATAATTTAAATTTTATTTTGTGAAGCGCTGGATGTTCAATAGAATGTATACTAAAAAAAAAAACGATTTGTAATGGATTCATATAAAAATTCGATATTATTCACTTCATAATAGAGGGAGAAGACATAAAATGATTGATTGTATATCCTCTGGTAAATATTAACGAAAACCAAAAGCATAATTCATTTCTGTATTTGCAACGAAAACGACAATTAGAAAAATCCAAGTATAACTAATTGCGAAAATAGTGTCCATTTCTAGCTTCTAAAGATATAATAATTTCTTATACTAAACGGATTGTCAGTGCGAATCATTAAGATTCAGAAATAAATAAAAAGAAATATTGTCTGTAATGTGCTTACCGTAGATTTGAGTGACATGAAAATAAAAAAAAAAATCAAGCTTTTTTACTCACGTGAAGTTCAAGTGTAACGAAAGAAAACAGAATAGTGTATAATACTAAGATGATTTCTAAACGAACATTTTTCAAACTACCATACATATATATAAAAGTCAGGAGACAGATCACACTGAAAAATGAATATCACAATGTAATTAAAAAAAAAAAAAAAATCGATAAAAATGAATAATTAGACGAAACTATTGTAATTCACATTATTCAGTTTGTAATCTGCCAATTATCGCGTCTGTTTGATTTTCTAAATTTTATTTTTTGTTTCATTTTTGCTCTTTTTTTTCATTACATCTTCTTTCTCTATTTATTAGATCTTTTATTATTTATCTATTTTTTTTTTTACTAGAATTAATATTATAACGAATAAAAGATTCTCGATTTGAAAATGAAACAGTCGCAACACTAACGCTTGAAAACATAAACTTGCATATCCAGTTCTGAACGGTGTCTAGAGAAAATTCTAGAGAGGGGAATATGTCTTCGAATTAATTTTTTTTAAAAGTTCGTTTCTCAACGTATATTGTCATAATCTTGCTATAAGTTTTTTCAAGTTCGAAGGGAACATTTGAATTAAATATAAAAGAGCAAAAAAAAATAGAGATTAGTAATAAAACCACCGACTATTTCTTTATTCAAGAAAATGAAACGAAAGTTTCATCTACATCAGACACATCATACGTATGTAACATAAGCTATGTGAGGGTATATGTATATTGAAGAGTGATACTGATGATGTATAAATATATTATTTGTAATCACAATAAGAATGTGCTATGCTTTGTTCAATTCGACAAAATGGCATAGCAAGAGTTTTAATCCGAAATCAGTTTCTTTTTTCTCGTTTGAGAAACAAAAAAATCGTCTAATTTTAAATTTAATATATTCTATATTATAATAAATTTCCATAATGATAATTAAATTAATAATACATAATTTGGATTAAAGTGATTAATTTCCGTTTTTACAGATTGACGTAAAATTTTGAAAACTAAAAAGTTCCGATAAAAAAAAAAAATAAATGATGATTTTTACCCTTGCAGTGCCGATTTGTAAATAGGCATGCTCAATCTTAGATCACACATCTACATATATATAAGACAAGATGGATCACATTTACATTAATATATTAACGAACAAAAGAATTAATATCTGACTTTGTACCTATATACTAATTAACTTTTAACAAAAAACTCATAACGATATCGACTTTATAGTAAACGATGATGGAATACGGGGAAAAGATGAGACGAACTTTCACCGATGAATGAGAATAGATTTGCAAGAGAATGATAATTGATGATTAGAAAATATGCAGAGAGCCCAGGCTAGTCTCAATTGATACGGTAACAAGGTTAATTTGTTACTGGATACTAGTGACTAGCTGGACAAATAAAGTATGTCGCCTGCTGGGCACTTTTGTCAAATTTAGTTAAACAATTTATAGGTTTAAATTTAAATCCAAGGAGAGAAATAGAGAGAGAGAAAACGGTTTGTGCTTGAAAATAAAATATAGAGAAGTGTATAACAAGAGAGAAAAAACAATGCCAAAATCATTAATTATCAAATCGATTACTAACTTCCTTGTAGAGCAAGTTCAGCTTAGTATTAGGTGACTTTGTAATCTGCACCGAATTTTCGATTCAATTTGTGTATCAATACCGGGAATATTTTCGATTTTTATACTAAATTGTAATTATATTGATTGTAATTCGGGTATTTTGTCCAAATTTAGAATACCAAAAGTCCAAACTGAGATGGAAAAATTTTATCAGTCGTGGGGATTCGAACCCGAGTTTCGGACAGTTGCGAGTCGAGTAGACTAACCACGAAGCCACGAGATTATTGAAGATAATTATATCTATTTGCATTTGAGGTAGAGAAATATTATTATAATAGTCATAATATGAATATAAATAATGACATAATTTGTATAATACTCATTTCTTACTTATTTTTCAGTCGATTTTAAGAAAAAACACCTGAAAATACATTTTTTGAATATGAAACGATTGATACACAAGTTGAGCCTAGAAATCCCTGCTTGAGTATAAAAAAGTATTCATGTACTTGTACATTAGTCGATACATCAGACAGGCTTCGTAAAATTTTTATTTGTCAATGGTTATAGGCCAGTTTTTTCCTCGGGAATGCGAGAGAGAGAGAGAAAGAGAGAGTGTTAAAGTTCTAGAGAGAAATTGGCAGAGAGATTGAATTATTTCTGAAAAAAATATGAACAAGTCATTTGGAGCGAAAGAAAAGAAATTTTAAGCAGTATGATACGATGAGCACGACAAGGCTGACGAGAATCCAACGGAATTGTTAATTTGAATGAGAGATTTTTGTGGATTTAAAAAAAAAAGAAAAAGAAAGAAACACAACTTGTACATAAAAACTATATTGCGACAGAGTCAGAGGGACTTTCCGAAGGATTCGCGACAGCGTTATACGTGTGAAGATTAATATAAAGCGTTAGTGACTGTATCCAGTATAATACAGGAAAAATACCCCCCAATGCCAGACATGGCGTGTGACAATAAAGTGATTCAATGATATTTGGTTGTTTTTATTTACAGGAGTAACCTAATTTTTTAATTATAATAATTTATTTTAGATAAAATACAACCTGTTGAAAAATCGAACATCAGAAATGAAATCAGAAATGACATCTGATTTTGGAACTAGATATTATTTTTGATGTCATTTCTGATATCATTTCTAATATCATTTTTATTTATTTATTGACAATAATTATTGCATTTACAAAATTGACATGTTTTAGTTTCTTCTTGTAGATAAATTGATCGGAATTGACGTAGGAAATGATGTCATTTCTGACATCAGAAAATACATCGGAAATGACATAAGAAATAACATCAGAAATGACGTCAGAAATTACATCGGAAATGATATCGCAAATGACATCAGAAATAATATTTATTTCCCATCAATTTATCCAAAAGAAGAAACTGAAACATGTCAATTTCGTAAATGTAATAATTATTGTCAATAAATAAATAAAAATGATATTGGAAATGATATCGGAAATAACATCAGAAATGATGTCAGAAATGACATCAGAAATGAATTAAATTAAAAATTAAATTAATTAAAATTTTTTAAGTAATTATGTAATTATTATTTTTTTCTAAACATATACTCTATGATTTTTTCAGTTATTTCTCTCAAATTTTAATAAATGTTTTCAATTTTTCATATTTAAATTATTTTCACGGGCCTGTATCATTTTGACACACATTTTTTCGGGCAACTTGTTATATTGTACTCCCGAAGATGAATGTTATATTTTACTCTTTCTGAAATCAAAGATTTTTAAGTCCTATTTATAAAATAATTGATTTTATTACATTAAATTAATACTAAAGGACTTAATTAATCCAGTAAGCTCAATTATTGAATAATTAAAACTTAAAAATCTTTGATTTCAGAAGGAGTAAAATATAACATTCATATTCGGGAGTACAATATAACAAGTTGCCGAAAAAGTTTGTGTCAAAATGATACGGGCCCATTTTCACCATAATTAAATTTTCTTTCACAATCCTAAATTATTTTCAGCATATTTCAATTATTTTTTTCAATTTTGAATTAATTTTATCATTTTTCAATTATTTTTCTCGATTGTTAATTATTATTCTCTTTTTATAAAATTATTTTCTTAGATTTTTTAGTATTTTTCTGAAAATTCAATTATTTTCTCCAATTTCTAATTATTTTCATTTGTTATCAGAATTTCACTTTTTTTTTTATTAATTATCGTAAATTTCAATTGTTTTTAGCTTTCTTCCAGACTTTTCTCCATCTTTAAGATTTTCTCATTTTATAAAATTAATTTCTAAAATTTTTTTTAAGTATTTTTCTCAAATTTCTACTATTTTCTTCAATTTTTAATTATTTTTATTTATTTTCATAATTTCTTAAAAAATATTATTAATTATCGTAAATTTCAATAATTTTTAGCATTCTTCCAGTCCTTTCTCCAATTTTTAGTCATTCTCATTTTCTAAAATTATTTTCTAAGATTTTTAAGAATTTTTTCTAAAATTTCAATTGTTTTCTTCAATTTTTAATTATTTTCATTTGTTTTCATAATTTCGAAATTTGTTTATTAATTATCGTAAATTTCAAGTAATTTTATCTTATTTCTTCGATTCTTTTCTCCAATTTTTAGTTATTTTTTTTTTTTTAATTAATTTCTAAGATCTTCATGTATTTTTTTCAAATTTTAATTACTTTTTTCTTCATTTAAAAAAAATTCTGTAGTTTTTTCAATTATCACACTTAAATGTCATTTATTTTTTACAACTTATCATTGTTTGTATCACATTTTAATTATTTTCGACAAGTTTTAAAATGTTAAAACACTTTTCAATTTTTTTCCAAAATTTATTTTCTTCAATTTTTAATTCTTTACATTTGCTTCATAATTTTAAAAATTGTTAACTATTTATCTGTCTTTTCAATTTTTTCATTATTTATATTATTTTTAATATTATTTTCTTCAATTTTCAATTACTTTCGTTCTTTTCTTGGTTCTTTTTTATAATTGCCAAAAAGTTTTTACTTATTTCTCTTCAATTAAAACTTGTTCTGTTCAATTTTAAATTATTTTTATCCTTTTTCATTTATTTTCTCTAATTTTTAATTATTTTCTTTTATTTCAATGAACTTTTGAAAGTTTTAAGTATTTTTTTCAAATTTTGTTTCACCTTCCTTTATATAAAATATTTTATGTAATTTGTTTAATTATTTTCTCAAATTTTAATTATTTTTTTTAATTTTAATTTATTTATCTCAATTTCTAACCATGTATTTTTAATTATTTTCTCTAATTTTTCATTATTCAATTTTGTTTAAATTTACTTTTAAGATTCTCAAGTATTTTTCTTAAATTTTTATTATTTTCTTCATGTTTAAAACATTTTTATGATTGTTTAAATTAGTATCCCCAATTTTTAATTGATTTCATTGTTTCTTCAATTAATTTGCAAAATTTGCAATTATTTTGTTTGATTTCAATTATTTTTTGCAATTCTTTTTAATTCTACAATATATATAAATTTTGTCCTAAATAAATATTTATTTTATTTATAGTAATAGATTTTTAAATATTATATTTAATATATTTTTTTTTTTATTAGATAAATAGTATTTACCGATTTTTTATATTTATTATAGTATTTTATAATTTTTAAAATTTATGAAAAACTAATCGCGCGTTTTATTTTGCTAGTTTCTGATATAATTTCTGATGTCCGATTTTTCAATTGGGGCACTGAAAAAAATATTTTCTTGATTTCAATATAAGCACAATTAATGTTAAGGGGGGTGGAGAAATAAAACAAAAATAAATTAAAGAGTTTCTTAATTAGCGTAATTGTTTTAACGCAAAAGTTGACAATAATAAATATTTTAAATACGATATTTAAAGATAAATAAAGAGTTGAAAACAATTTAAAAAAATAATTTTAATTTGAAAAAAAAATTCTTAAAATGTTTAAAAATTAATTGGATTAAATGAGAATAATTAAAATTGGGTAAAATAATTGAAAAATGATCAAAATAATAGATAATTAAAGATAATTATTGCAATTTTTGAAAAATAATTGAAAAAAATACAGAATATATGTAAAGTAAACGAAAGTACCTAATTCTAAAATGAGTTCAAGATTTTTAAATTCAGTTAAATTCAAATTAAAAGTTTAAATTCAATTTTAAATTTCAGGAAATTTTAATTCTATAATTAAAACATTAGAGAAATAATCGAAAATTGAAGAAAATAATGGAAATCTGAGATAATTAATTGAAATTTTCGAAATTAATCAACAAATAATCAAAATAATATAAAATTTGTGAAAATAATTGGAAATTAAAAAAAAAAAGAATTAAAAATTGACGAAAGTAATTTAAATTTGAGAAAAATAATTTAAGAATGATTAAAACATTGAAAATAATAACTTAGATCTAAGATAAAAAATGAAAATTTAGGAAATTAATTGAAAACTAATTAATATATCTAATTAAAAGATGGAGAAAATTTTAAGAAGATAAAAAAAACTGAAATTTGAAAAATATAATTGAAAAATGAGATAAATAATTGAAAGTTTAGGAATTTAATTGATGAACAGTAAAGATAATTAAAAATTAAAGAAATTAATTTAAAAAAATAATAACAATAATAATTAAACATTGCAGAAAATTATTAAAATTTGAGAAAAATATTTTAAAATTTAGGAAATTAATTGAAGAATAATGAAAATAATAAAAAATTCGAGAAAATATTTGTAAAGTAATAAAAATAATTAAAAAAATTAAAACATATATTTGTAATCAAAGAAAATAAAAAAATAAAAAAAACTCTTAAGTAAATACAAATTGACGTCAAAAATAAGAAATCTATTACAAATTAAATCGTTGATAAGTTTAACTTTTTCAATAACGGGAAGTAAATTTTGTTTAAAAAGCAAATAGTCTCCTTTTTATTAATAGCATTTTTTTTGGATTTTATAAAGAGCATTTCTGACATTGTTCTTTTTTTATAATTTGATTTAAAATACACTATTTTTGCATTCTCCCAATCGAAAGTATGTCTATGATAAGACTGATGTTTATAGATCACAGATTCTTCTTTTTTGTGTCTCTATGTTCATTAATTCTTTTTTGTAATGTTCGTTTTGTTTCACCTATATATAGTTGAGATATTGTATTCTTTTAGTAAATTGGATAATTTAAAATAATAGTTTTTGTCAAAAGGTAAAGAGATCTTAGGAATTGTTTTATAGAAATCTTTATGATTATTATTAATAGTTTTGTCAGAGTAATTAATTTTATTCATACGTATTTTTGTGTTTTTTTTTTTATAAAATCAACTGGATAGTCATTACTAATTAAAATCTTCTCTATCTTTTTTAAATTATCCATATGGAAACATTTATCCTCTAAAGTTATTGCGCTGTCCACCAAATTAAAAACTATGTTTTTCTTTTGTCAAACCTATTTTACTCTAATTCGTTAGTAAAAAATTACTAATTTAGATTTAGAAAGTAAATCTTGAAAATAAGAATAATATCAAGAATGTTATATTTTTAAAATAAAAATAATATGAAGAATATTTTGTTCTTAAATAGGAGCCAAGGAATATTTTTAAAGAAAGTAAACCTCTTTGCCATAAAAGTAGAAATTCCTTTAAAAATTTAAAAATATTGAAATTATTTTTTTAATTAAGAAAATATATATGAAAATAAAAAAAAACGTTTAAATTGAACTAAAGGAAAAAATACTGTAAAAACTGTAAGAAACTAGGAATTGTTTTAAACATTAAAACAAAAAACAATGAATTCATTTTTTCAAAACTTGAAAAACGAGAACATGAAAAAAATCAACAGTTTGAAAAAGAAAAGAAATTTCAGAAAATAGGAAAACGAGGATAAAGTGAATTTTGTAGAATAAAATAATAACAATTTCCAGAAAGGAATTTATTTATTAAATTATTTATTAAAAATTTTTAGTTTATTTCTAAGAATACAAATGATTGAATTTAAGAATTAATTAAAAGTTCAAAGAACGATAAAAAAGTTGTGGAAAAACGGAAAATGAAATAAAAAGGAAGAAAATTTATAAGGAAAGTCCAAAAGTTTGAAAAAATAAAGAAAAGCTATGAATATCCAACGGGAAATAATAAAAAAATATTTGAACTATGGAAAAAATCTTTTATTAAAGTCTAACAATCTGTGAAAAAGTAAGAAAATTACAAAAAATATAAAATTTTTGTACAAATCAAATATAAAAGTCATATAAACAGTATCTAAAAATAAAAAATAAAAAATGGAAAAAAATTATAAGTAAAAAGAATACAAAGAAAATTACAAAAATCATTCATGAATAAAACAACAATTTCAGAAAGATTAAGAAATTCTTAAAGTTTTATGAATAAGAATGATCAAGTTGACGGAAGAAAATACAAAATGTAAAAATAAATTGTGTTAATTTACGAAAAGATGAGTGAATTCACTCAGTAAAATTAAAGAAAATATTTTACTGCTTCCTTCCCCCCCCCCCTCCCTTTTAACCTTTAGCAAATAAAAATTAAAAAATCATGTTTTAATCTACGAAGAAATTGTTTGATTAAAAAGTAAAAACAAGAGAAGTAAAATTATCCTAGAATTTTAAAAATAATTTTAAAAAGAAGAAAGACATAAAAAACGCTTAAAAACCAAGAAAATCTTTTAAAAAATGTAATATGAAAATAAATAAATATTTAATAATTTAGTAAACAAAATCAGCGAAAAAAGTTTTTTAACTATTTGAAAAACAAAATTTTGTAAAATAATATTAAATATTTTGCGTAAAGGGAAGAAAGTTAGAGTAAATCTTGAACTAGAAACACAAGAATTAGTTTAAAAGGTGAAAAACAAAAGTAGGAAAAAATCTTGTAAAAACGAGAAAGATTAATTAATTATGAAAAAATATAAAATAATGAATACATTTTGGGGAAAAGCAGGAAATTATATTAAAAATGAAACAGTTTAAAAAAAGTAAAGTTTCTTAGAGATTTCTTAGAAATAGAAAAAGGATTATTTGTGAATATGCAAAAGAACTAATTTTTTACGATTGATATTTTGATTAATTGAAATTTGAAAATCTGACAAACTAATAATATGAGGTAATAAAAGTTTGGAATTTATTTTAATGATAATGACCTAAAGTTTTTAAAATTTAATATTCTTTATAACTTTCCTATCATCAAAAATTTTTAGATCGTCTTCTGAGCATCTCTATTGGTTCATCTTTCAAATTTCAGAATATTTCTTCTAATGGAAATAACAACCGTTTTGAGTCAGCCAATATTTTACCATGTATTAAATTAATTTTATTAAAATAATTTATTTTAAATTATTTCGAATTAACACAAAACTGCAATAAAAAATACAATTAAGAAACAGAGTTTTTGATTTATAATGTGGAGAAATAATTTGAGTTGATCAAGTCGCTTTTGATTGGCCAATTTTATTGCTGTAGACATTTATGCAAAAAATAGTTTCTGTGATCAGAAGTGATAAAAAATGAAACAAGAAATGAGAATAAGTAGAAAAAGTTGTTTTATCTGGACAACATAAATAATATTAAATAATTTGTTGCTTATTATTTAATAGAAGTGCGTTAATAATAATATTAATAATACTTATTATCAGTAGGTAACACCATGTGGCGCCATCTGTACATTCTTTACTTACCTACAGGAAGAAATGACCCACGGTCGATAATGCAGGATGTTATCAAGTAATTTAATGTTAATAGCAAATATGATAAATTTACAAATTATATTCAGTAACATATTTTTATAAATTTACATTTTCCTAAGTACAAAATTAAAATAAAGTTAAATAAAATTCTAAGTTTAAAATGTACCAAACTTAGCTTAATATCAATTTAAAATTCTTCCCCTGACCATTTTTTTATATTGAAAACGTAATTATCTTCATCACAAAAAATTTAAATTAATCATTAAACATTCATTTATTTTCACTCAACAGAAAATGATTTCGAATATCAACAGAAAAATTTTCCTCTAAAGTTTCCCAACAAAATACCCAGATGGCGCTACATGTTCCCTTTCAGTCAAAGAACTAAAGAAAAAGTATTCCCCTAATAGTTATTGGGATAGTTTCCCTAAACTTGCGCCCAAAAATTCAAAGAATCAAAATTCAAATTAGCTTAAAATAAACAATTTACCTGAAAAGCTCAAAAGTGTAAATTAAATCGCTCAAAGGATAAAATGCACACATTTCAAATCAAAATGAGATTTATTTTTAGCCCGGGATAATGATGCGCGACAAATGATTGAATTATACGGGAAAGAAATTTGTTTACCTAGTTCATTAACTATGGAAAATCTCTCTTTTTAAATTTGTAGGGTGCAGAAAGAGTAAATTATGCATGACTTTGTCACTGATCGTTTAGAATTGTTATTACGTTAATCCGAAGGCATCGATAAGTTGTAAGACCTAGTACGGCAACTTTATATCGAGTTGATGGTTAATTTATGCGCGAGAGGGTAATAAAAATCGGCTTACACGTCGCCTAGGTTATACGCGACCTATTGGTTACCACCCCTTTTAGGTGTCGCTAAAAGTTTAATCAAAGTCAGATTAGCTTTGGCTGTCTTGACGTTATGTGGGGGTGCAAGCATTACGCCGCTGGCTCAATATCTTTTCTGCCTTTATATTCAGCTTAATTCACCTTCTTCGAATAACCAACATTATTACATAATTCCAGGCCCGGATTGGCCATTCAGGATACCGGGAAAAATCCCGGTGGGCCGCCGCCAGGCGGGCCGGTATTTTTGTAGGTCTAATTAATAATTTAATTTATGTAATTAATAATTTAATTTATGTAATTAAATTTCATTTAACTTTCAATTACTCTTTTCTATTTTCAATTAATTTTACAACAGGGTGATTCTACGTCAGTAATATCACAATCTGCAAGTGGTTCACAGAATTTAATGACACTTGGTGAAATTGTAGTATAATATGACAGAAATTAGTCAACAAAAGGAATTTTTAAAATATTATAAATTGTAGAAGTTATACTATTTTGAATTTTGATGCAACATTTTTTTAATTATTTTATATCTCGGTCAATTTTTAACCGATTTTGATGAGTCACCCATCAATTTCTTCATAAAATTGTGTATTTTCAGATAATTATGGAGCGAAAAACAAAATTTATTATTTAGATAGAAAAAAAGTGAAAATAAAACTTTATTTATATTTTTTTTCAATTTTGACCCAATTCTTTAATTTTTTAATTTTTAAATAATATTCCCCTTTATTTCATCTTTATTTTAAAATAAAGATCATCCTGGAGACTTTATTAGATCTTGTGATATCGTCCTTTTAGTATCATCATTTCAATGAAAAATACTACGTGAATTTATGTTTTTACCTTCATTTGTTTTTCGACATTTTTTTTTAAATTAGAAAATATTTACTTTAAATATTTCTTTTCAATTTCTCTATTAAATACAGTGAAAATGAAATGAAATTGTTATTCTATTAATAGATTTGGAAATAATGATTAATTTTAAGTAAAAATGAAAAACATTTAATTAAAAATTAATTTTAATATAATTAAATAATTTAGGTAGTTAAATCATTATTTATTTAATAATAATATGATTATAATATAATATAATAAATATTTATACAATGATTTATTTAGTAACCAATTTGCTTAAATAAAAAATTTGTAACAAAACAAGTATTAACTGATTTAATAGTATACAAATTCACATAATTGTCCTAAAATCTATCGCTTTCGTTTTTATGATACTTGCACTTAAAATTTGGAGGTTTCTTTAGCAGCAAAATATTTTCTGCATTGAATTGTTTAATTTCCATAATTCAATTAAATGTTTTTATTTTTACTTAAAATTAATCATTATTTACAAATCTATTAATAGAATAACAATTTTATTTGATTTTCACTGTATTTAATAGAAAAATTAAAAAGAAATCTTCACAGTAAATAGTTTCTAATTTAAAAAAAAATGTCGAAAAACAAATGAAGGTAAAAACATAAATTCACATAGTATTTTTCTTTGAGATGATGATACTAAAAGGACGATATCATAAGATCTAATAAAGTCTCCAGGATGATCTTTATTTTAAAATAAAGATGAAATAAAGGGGAATATTATTTAAAAATTAAAAAATTAAAGAATTGGGTCAAAATTGAAAAAAAATATAAATAAAGTTTTATTTTCACTTTTTTTCTATCTAAATAATAAATTTTGTTTTTTGCTTTATGATTTTCTAAAAATACACAATTTTATGAAGAAATTGGTGGGTGACTCATCAAAATCGGTTTAAAATTGACCGAGATATAAAATAATTAAGAAAATGTTGCATCAAAATTCAAGGTATTATAACTCCTACAATTTATGATATTTTGAAAATTCTTTTTGCTGATTAATTTCTCTCATATTATACTACAATTTCACCAAGTATCATTAAATTCTGTGAACCACTTGCAGATTGTGATATTTCTGACGTAGAATCACCCAACATTCAATCATTTTCGGCTTCTTTCTATGTTCTTTTCAATCACAGAAATTGTAGAATTTCAATTAAATTGTTCAATTCTACAACTATTTTTTACAATTCTTATTTATTATTATCTTCAACTTTCAATTCCATTCTTCAATTTTCAATTCCATTCTTCAGTTTTCAATTATTATTTTTTTCTATATTCAAGAATTCTAGACTTTTTCAATTACTTCTTTCAATTTTTAATTACATTTTTTAAATTTCCATTACATTCCTCAATTTTCAATTATCTCCTTCAATTTTTTCAATCCTCAATAATTCTCAAAAAATTTTATAACTAATCTTTAACTTTTTAAATTATTTTGTTCTCTTGACCATTATTTCTTAGTGCTTTACGATATCAAGACGATATCATATTTGAGCAATATTGATATTGATCTCAAAATCTCTTGACCATCCAAAAATGTTCTCGAGTTGATAATATCGACCTAAAATAACTAAAAAATGACGAAAATAATTGACAAATGAAAAAAATTGGAATAATGACAAGATTAATAAATCGACAATTGACAAAAATAATTTAAAAAATTAAAGAACAAATATAATATTTTAAAAAAACAATTGGAAATTAAAAAAGGAAAAAAATTACAGAAATAATAATAATTGAAAACATTTTAATTTTAAAAAATTGACCTGGATTGAAATTTGAAGAAATAATCACAAATTGATAAGAAGAAAATAATATTTAAAAATGCCAAAATAATTAAAAAATGAAGAAAATAATTGTGAATTAGACAGAAAAATTGAGTAATTAAGGAGTTAAATTGAGATTTTAAAAAAATTATTGATAATAAATAATTTACAAATTACTATATTAATAAATAAATAAATAGTATAAAAGAGTGAAAAAGACCAGGATTGGTGAATATTTAAGAAAATAATTGACAATTAAAAACTGAAGAAAACTGTAGGAATAATTATAACAAATAATTGAAAATTGAATGGGATTTCAAAAAGTTAAAGTTGATTGAAAATCGAAGAAAATAATTTCAAATTAGAAGAAATAGTTGAAAATTGAAGAAAAAAATTCAAAATTAAAGAAAATAATAATTGTGAATTTAAGAGAATAGTTGAAAAATTGAATTGAAAGTTCAAGAAAAATATTGTTAATTGAAAAAATCATCGAAAAAAGCCGAGAATTATTAAATATTGAAGAAAATAATTGCCAATTGGAAAAAATTCTAAACATGGCAAGATTATTAAATTAAAAACTGACAGAAATAATTTTAAACAGAAAAAGATAAACATGAAATTAAAAAAAAACTAAAAAAGAAAGAAAATGATAGGAATAGTTCTAGAAACAATTGAAAGTTTAATTGCTTTTTGAATAATTAAACTTTATTAAAATTTGAAGAAAATACTTCCAAATTGAGAGAATAATTGAAAATGAAAAAAAGTATCAATAAAAGACAAGAATTGTGATTGGATACAAATAATTAAAGAATTAAAGAACTGAATTGAAATTTCAAGAAAATGATTAATAATTTAATAATATGAAAGAAAATAATTGAAAAAAGACGAAAATGAAGGACAATTGCAAAAAATTCGAAAAATTGCAACATTAAAAAGTTTACATTTTAACAGAATTATCTTAAAAGTTAAGAATGTAAATTAAAATTTAGAACAGAAATAACTATGAATAAAAATTGAAAGAAAATTACTGTAGTAATTGTAGAAAATAATTGTAAATTTAATTGGATTATAAAAAATTGAACTGGATTGAAATTCTTGGATAATAATTGCCTATTGAAGGAAACAAGTGAAAATTGAAAAAATAATTGAAAAAAAATCGAGAATTATTGAATATTGACTGAAATAATTAAAAATTCAAGTAAATAATTGAAAACTGAAAAATAATTGAAAAAATGAGAATATTTGAAAACTGAAAAAGTAATTAAAAACTGAAAAGAAATAATTGAAAAACCGACAATATTTGAAAATCGAAGAAAATAATTGAAAACTGAAAAAATAATTGAAAAAACGAGAATATTTGAAAACTGAAAAGAATAATTGAAAAAAACCGAAAATATTTGAAAATTGAAGAAAATAGTTGAAAACTGGAAAAACAATTGAAAAAATGAGAATTATTGAATATTGAAGATAACAATTGAAAATTGATAAAAATATTGAAAGAAGCCGAAAATTATTGAATATTAAAGAGAATATTTGAAAATTGAAAAACATGATTAAAAATTAATTAAAATAATTGTGAATAGAAGAAAATAATTGAGATTTGAAGAAAATAATTGTAAATTAAAGAAAGTAATTGGGTATTCAAATATTGAAAAAATGATTTTCAGGTGAATGAAAGCCGAATTTTTTTATGCTAAAGGGGGCAAAGTAGATAGAAATTCATTCTGAGCGATTTTTAAAGCCGGGGAATTCGCTAAAAAACTTTTTATTATATTTGTTTAATAGAAGTTGTCCATTTTTTGTCCTTTAAAATTGGTTAAAACCAGATTGAGGTGTTCATTAAACTAAGAAATTACTGCTGCTTTCGTACAAATGGCAGTAGAGAATGCTACTGTTCAAGAAATTCCAAATAATTAAATTATTGATAAGTTTAAATAAAATAATTTAATAATTTAATATTTTTATATTTTAGTTTTAAATGTTAATAAAAATTTTCAATTATATAGAAAGGGGCCGCTTTGAATATTTTTCCCGGGCCGCTTTTAATTCCCAATCCGGCCCTGCATAATTCACTAAAATTTAATTGAAACAACACTCCTACTTGCTCTTAATCTTTTTATACCTCCAAAAAGTTCCCTATTATATTATAATTTTTTTTTATTTTGAATAAAATTCTCGTATATTGAATTATTTTTTCTGACCTCTTAGTCTCAATCAGACAAAAAAATAATGATTTTATGGTGTGAATGCGGTTACCAGTCGAAATAGTAATTCTCCTACTGATATTTTAGTCAAAAATGACTTATATATTAGTTAAAATCATTTCTGGGTTATTTCTGATGACTAAGAAAGTAATAGGTTTCTGTCTACTAAATATTTCAGTCCTTTTTTAATTAATAACACAGGTTTCTTTTCGTTAATTTTTTGGAAATTTGCCACACAAATTTGTGTAAAATTTGAGTGACTATAAATCAGCCATTTTTTATTCGATTTAAACGGGTTACAAATCGTTTGAAAGGTAATTTAATTGTCTTTCGAAAGATGTCTTACCCATTGGAATTATACTACTTGTTCTTCATACATGTCATTTTCATTATAAAAAACAGTAATTTTCTATTTCAGCAAAACTGCACGAAAGGAAAAAAATAAAAACCATTTTTTCTCTCTTAGAATACTCAAATTAATCAAAGTAAACAGGAAATTTGATATTGAAAGTTTTTCGTGTTTTTGAGCAATTTTTTGAGATTATCTAAAAAATGTCATCCAATCTGGTTATTCTGACTTTGTATTCGGATTTAGCATAGAAAGTACGTAGGAATACACTAGCATACTGTTCCAAGCAAAAAAAAACTTGTTTTTGTTTTTTCGGGTTTTCCGTGTTTTTCAGCAATTTTTTGAGGTTATCTAAAAAATTTTAGCTATTCTGGTTATTCTGACAGCGGGTTCGAATTTAGCGAAGAAAAATACATAAGAATGCACTAGTGTAGAGTCCCGGACAAAATTTTTTTTTTTCCGGTTTTTGAGCAATTTTTTTTAGATTATCTAAAAAATGTCAGCCAATCTGGTTATTCTGACTTTGTATTCGGATTCAACAGAGAAAAATATGTAGGAATACACTAGTATATTGTCCCGGCAAAAAAAATGTTTTTTGACGGGTTTTTTCGTGTTTTTTCGTGTTTTTTGTGTTTTTGAGCAAATTTTTTGAGATAATCTAAAAAATTTCAGCCAATTTGGTTATTCTAACTACGTATTAGGATTCAGCAGACAAAAATATGTAGGAATACTTTAGCGTATTGTCCCGGAAAAAAAAAACATTTTTTGGGGGAATTTTTTCGGTTTTTTAGCAGTTTTTTTAGATTATCTCAAAAATCTTAGACATTCTGGTTATTCCGACTTTTAATTTGGAGTCATCTGAGAAAAATGCGTAGAAATAAACTTGAGCATTTACCCGGAAAAAAATAAAACTTTTTTTCGGTTTTGATTGGTGTTTTTAAAATTTTTTTGAGCTTATTTCAAAAATTTTAGGCAATCTGGTTATTCTGACTTTGGATTTAGATTTAGTAGAGAAAAATACGTAGGAATTTACTAGCATATTGTCCCGGACAAAAATATTTGTTTTGATTTGTTTTTTTTTTTTGGGTTTTTGAGTAATTTTTTGTGATAATCACAAAAATTTTAATTAATTTGGTTATTCTGACGAGCGCAGTGTCCCGGAAGAAAAGAAAAAAATTTTTTTGGGTTTTGATTTCTTTAAAATTTTTTTTGAGCTTATCTTACAAATTTTAGGCAATTTGGTTATTCTGATTTCGAATTAATTTTTAGTACAAAATTACTAATTTTTAGGAAAAAACTGCTAATTTAAAAGTGAAATATCTACTAATTGAAATAGGAAAAGTTTACTAAATTTAGTTGATATTTTATTTTCAAATTAGTAGTTTTTTTTAAATAAAAATTAGTAAAGTTTCTTACTATTTACTATAAACTGATTTTTCGCTAATTCATTAGTAGAAAATTACTAATTCAGATTTAGAGATAGAGAGTACGGAAAAAGGGACCTAAGAAGTAAAAAATGTTGGATTATATTATTGAGAGTTGATATCCTTTGTGTATTGTCATTCAAATAATCACAATCATAACCTAAAATTTTTAACTTCTTAGGGTCCTGTCTTCTTAACGCGTCACATTTCTGTTTCGAATTAGGTAAAGTTCTTGTAATTTACAATTTATTTTTGATATTTGAAAACTTTTTTTTTCAGAAAGTTTTATAAAATTGTGTATTTTAAGGATTGAGGAAGAAATTATTATTTCTAAGGAATAGTAAATCAGTGCCATAAGCAGAATGGTTTGGAGTATAGCAAATAATAGGTAGAATCTGATTCAATTTCTTCTTAATCCCCATAATCCCGAAGGGAAAAATATACACTCGATTTCTAGAATCCCCAAATATCTACCCATATATTTTAGTGTGTTTATTATTACTTTTAGTAGCTTTTCATTATTTTTAATCATTGACATTCTAGTATTTTCCGTATTTAATTTCAAATGATTTAAAAAAGGTTTCAATTTTCCGAAAATTTCGGCGAAATCTAAAATGGAATTTAAAATTTTCGGAAACGAAAATGCATGTTATTCTTGTCAGAAATTTGCAATATAACAAAGAAACTAATAATTTCACAAAATTAAGAATCGAAAGAAGAGCATTTTTGGTTCTAATTTAATTTCAATTGAAACAGTTTTAAACAATTATAAATTAGTTCAAAACAGTTTCAAACTAGTTTTAAATAAATTTAGACAAGTTCTAAACGCAGTTTTTCATATTTGTTTTATTTTTTGAACAGTTCTAAAGAGTTTCTAAATTAGTTCAAAACAGTTTCAAACTAGTTTTAAATAATTTTAGACAAGTTCTGAAAGCAGTTTTTTTTTGTTTAATTTTTTGACCAGTTCTAAACAGTTTATAACCAGTTATAAAGTTTTTAAAAACCTTTAAATACTTTTAAAAAGTTGTAAATAGTTTTTATTCATTTATTTATTTATTTATAAATGGGACAAGTTTTAAACAGTTGAAAACTATTTCTGATGAGTAGAAATTTCTAAAAGATTTTAGTAAGTTCTAGATAATTCTACAGAAATTTTAACCAGTTTCTAAAAGTTTAAATTAGTTGTAAACAGTATTAAATAATTTTGAACTAGTTTGAATCAGTATTAAGATTAGAATAATTGTAAAATATTCTAAATAGTTTTAAACAGATTTGGACAAGTCTTAAACAATTTTAGAGAGTTCTAATTTGTTTTAATAAGTTCTGAATAGTTTTTAACTGCTTTGGATTAGTTTCTAAACAGTTTAGAAAAGTTTTAAGTAGTTTCAAAAAGTTTTCAACAATTACAAACTAGTTCCAAGCAGTATTCAGTTCTCAATAATTTTAATAGTTTCTAAATAGTTTTGGGCTGTTTTAAACCATTTTTAAACTATCTTATGTAATTTTCAAAACCTCAAAAATAGGTTTAAACAACTTGATACAAGTTCTTAAAAGTATTTAGTTCTTAATGGCAATAAGTAGTTTTAAATAGTTCCAAACAATCTTGGACCAATTCTAAAACGTTTCAAACAAGTTTAAAACCTTGTTAAACTACTTCCAAATTATTTTATGTTGTATTAAATATTTCCAAATAGTATTGAACTAACATTTTTAATCAGTTTTTAAAAAGTTTTAAAAAGTTTAATGTAAGTTCTAAACTATTCGAATTAGTTCTAAGTAGTTTAAAGTAGTTCAAAACTATTTTGAATTAATTCTAAAAAGTTTCCAAATAGTTCTAAATAGTTTTAAATGCTCCTATACAATTTAAAATAATTCAAATAGTCCTATAAATATTTGTAAGTAGTTCTAAACGGTCCAAAAAATATTTTTAGCTATTTTTTTGACAGTTTTTAGACAAATTTTAAATAAGTCCTAAACAGTTTAAAATAATTCGAAACGGTTTTAAAGTTTTAAACAAGTTCTGCACAGTTTTAAGTGGTTTTAAATAATTTTGAAAAAGATTTAAATAAGTAATGTATTTAAAGTGGTTCTAAGTAGTTTTAAACAAAATGTTTACTATAAAAAAGTTCAAAATAGTTTTTAACAGTTTCAAACTAGTTCCAAATTGTATATTAGGTTCTTCATAATTTTTCTATTTTCTTAATAGTTTGAAACATTATTAAACTAATTTAAACATTTTGAAACAGTTCTGAAGAGTTTTAAACAGTTTTAAACAGTTTTAAACAAGTTATAAACGGTTTAAATTGGTTGTTGATAGCTTTAAATAGTTTTTGACAAATTTAAACCAGTTATAAATAGTATTTATTCTAAAAAAAGTTCAAAACATGTTTAGATTAGTTCTCAAGGGTTTTAAAAAAATTTCAAAGAATTTTATTTACTTCTAAAGATTTTTTAAACAAGTTTTAAACAATGTTAATTTACTAATAGTTTCTAGAAGATCTAAATTGTTTTGAACCAGTTTTTTAAAACAGTTTTATACAAGTTCTAAACAGTTTAATTTACTTTTTAATTGCTTTAAACAGTTTCAAACTAGTTCCAAACAGTATTAAGTCTTTTACAATTTCAATATGTTCTAAATAGTTTTCAACATTATTGGACCAATTCTAAATATTTTGAAGTATATTTCGTATAATTTTAAACAGTTTTAAACAAATTTAAACTAGTTGGAAGCAAAATTTGATTTTAAATATTTCTAAACAGCTTTGAATTAGTTTCTAGGCAGTTTTAAACAATTTAAACTAATTCTTAATTTTTTAAAACAATTTTAAACTAGTTCGAAACGATGTCTAGTTTTAAATAGTCTTAAGTAGTTCTAATTTTTTTTAATAAATCCTAAAAAGTTTTGCACAGGTTCTAAACAGTTTTAAGTATTTCTAAATAGTTGAAAAAGGTTCAGACCAGTGAAATTTATCCAATTTTGTGTAATTTTCAGATTTTTGATATCTCTAGAAATTTTATTTATTTATTTTTTCAATTTACTTTCCCAAATTCTTTATTTTTTTCAAATTACTATTTGAGAATCTATTATTTTCGAATCACACATTAAAAAAATGGTTTTTCCTTCCTGGATAAATATACCATTCATGTATATCGTAATATCCTTACCCTCCAGATCTGGTCCCTTTTGTGGGTTGACACACCCCCGCTTCTGTTTACAAGGGGTCATGATCGAACCTCCACCTCTGACTGCTTAATGAATCTGATTTACATCCGATCCCTGTTGATCTTATACTTTTTTATCACTCTTTGATAAATTTATCACAAAAGCGCTTTATCTCGCTAGTTACGTTTATTAAAAAATAAATCTCTAAATTAGCTACAAACATAGAATAAAAACAATAATTAGTACTAAAAGTTTTACTGAAACACTAGTATTAAATTTCCCGTATTTTTTGTGGTAATTTTCGAGTAATTTTTAAAATTGTTCAATAATAAAACTATTATATAAAACCTAACCTAACATTTCAGTATAATTAAAAATCTGTTAAATATCCCGAATAGACATATTCTATTAACGAATATTTATATTTTAAAAAATAATTTAGAGTAAAAGCATCAATTACCTATTTTTCATAATTCAAAACTAATTTTTGCAATAGTTTCTATAGACCTTTTTAAAAGATGCTAAAAGCAAATTTCTGTCGAATATATAGCGTAACTGTAGATTGTGTATAAATCTTAAAACCTATTATAAAATGCATCTGCATCGAGACTTACTTAATGAGAATTCAGAAATAAAGTGCCTATTTATTATTTTCTAAACTACATATATATTCATTAACTGCATTTTTTTTTTACTTTTGGCAGACACTAGAAAATTATTTACAATGATTTACATGCGAGAAAAACAGTTTTAGAAAATTTTTAGATTACTGCTCTCGTAAATTTTATTTAAATTTTAGAAAAACTAGGTCAATTGATTGCTGGATATTTTACTGATAAATATATGTTTTCCACTTGCGGAAATAATCCGAGAAAATCCGCTTGACGCACTTATTTGACATTTCACTGATGATAGTACTTTGTAAACATTTGTTCCGAAATTGAAAAAAATAGCTTTCAAATCTCAGCTTAAACTATCCACATGTCCAAAGTCACGCACGAAATTGAATGCGGGCATTAAAGTATACAAAAACAAAAAAGGATCCAATAATTCGAAAATTGTTTCTATTTTTTATATTGGGTAAAAAAATTTTCAAACACTACAAAATAATTTTCCTAATTAATTTTTTTAATTTGTTAATGCAGTTACATTGTAAAATTTATTTAAAAGAATTTTACAATTCACAAGTTGAATAAAAGTTTAATTCTTAAAAATTCTATTTCTGATTTTTCAATGTAAATTTAAATGCTGTTTAAAATAAAAATTTTATTCCAAATTTAATTATTCTATTAAAAATTAATCTATTAGTTTGGATTTGATGATTTAAACTGGATTTATTCCTGCCAAAATTTTGAATTTACCGCCAAAAATGAACTGTTGAAATTTTATAATGTATAATATTCCGGATTAATTTGAATTTTTGCCATCTAACCTCAAAAATATTAGATTATTGATTTTATCCAATAGATTTAAGAAACAACGGAATGCAGAAAACGTCATTTTATTATATAAATTTAGTTATCTAAATAATTTTTTAGCGTAGCTTTTTTTTAGGAGGTTTGGAACACTTTTTTTTTCATGTTTACATTGGTAACCATGGGAACTAACTAACGTCATTTTTTTTTTTTATTCTTTGTCATTCTTTTTTCATCACTCATTGAGATCGGACATATAATTTATATTTTGTTAATTATTATTATTCTTTTAAAGATTCTAAAATTGATTTATTAATTTTGATATGTTTGAATTAAACTAACCTTTAAAAATTAACTTGAAACTACATTTTGTTTCTTTTTCTTGTTTCCAAACTCATTCTTTGTTTTATAAAATGTATTACTTTGAGTCATCAATGTAAAACTGCTTTAATTAGCTATTAAATTAATTTCTGTTTCTTTTGGACCAAATCTTGGAATTGTTATCCTAACTAATTTGTAATTTAGGATTATTATATTCATTTTTCATCGTAATATATAACTTAACCTAACCTAACTTAATCTGATTTAACCTAACTTAACTTTATTTCTAAATTAATAAAAATGTAATTGTAATGTCAAAATTTTGATTTGTACCATATTTATGTTCCATGTTAAAAAATTTACTTTATTTGTCTGAATAATTATTTTTTCAATTCAGATCGAAATTTTTACACGCCTTACACCAAAAATTATTTATTTTATTTTAGGTAATTTTTTGCACTTTTTTTGTTAGTACAGTTTTGATTTTCATGTCGGGCTTTTAATTTAGTTTTAATGCAGAGCTCAGGTTGTTCATTTACATGTGAACACATAACACATACTTGTGAATATATAAACGTGTTGCACCGATCGTTCATAATCTAATTAAAATCCCGCTTTCGAAAGTTAGCATCACCCTCGGCGGTTGATATATATTCAGGAGTCACATACATTACCGCATTTCATTTTCATCCTCCCCATAATATTACACGGTTTTAATATTAACGGGTATGGATCAGCCACGTGCGACAATGACACTCACTTTTTCTCGTCTGGATATATATATATATTTATAAAAGTAAGCACATAAAAATTTTCATGTGTACATATGAGACTAGAAGGGTGCCAGAGAGTTGAGATTTTTCTTCCAATACAACCGCAAACGAATAGTCTTATTCTGTTTGAACAGGGTTCAAAAAAAGCTTTGGGTCAATCTCTCGACTCTTAACCCCCACAGACCCATTGACATCTAAACAATCCAATATACGAAAATCAAATAAATTATAGTCTACTTATAAATGATGGTGGAAATAATTGTTGTGGAGTTTAAAAATTTAGAATAAGCGATAATCAGCTTTGTAATGTAAAAACTACGATTGATGAGTTTATTGTTTATCTTTCTCGCAAGCGAGATGTCAACTTATATGTTAGGAGTTAAGAGGTAACGCCACTGTAGAATTTTTAATAAGTCCATTTTTGTTTTATTAGCTTAAAAAATGCTTTAAACCTTCTAGAAGCTTATGGTACTTGAAAGTTAAAATAATTTTTACTAAACTCCAGGTATTAACGTTCATTTTTAATATTAACTCTTTAAACTATGAGTTTTTTAAAAATAGGGTACATAAAAATTAGAATTGTTTATAACTTTTTAAATTTAAAATTTTTTTAAAAACCCTTTTAGAACCTAAGTGATCGTTCATATACCCTCCCCCTTCCCCCCTCTAAATGTCAACGTGGACTTTTTTTTTTAAAATATGATTTTCTATCTTATGAGAAATTATAACTATAAAGAAGGATTTTTACCTTTAAATGGTAAATATATTTAATATTTAATACTTATAAGAAATATTTTATTGAAATCCGTTGAAGCTTTCTCAAAATAATCTGGCATCAAAAAAAAAAACGTCATCCTACACACAAATTTTGTGGATATTGGCTTAAGAATAAAAATTTTTGAATTTCTGATAAAAATGAGTCAATTTAGACTACTTTTGGAAAATCGAAAATCTTAATTAATTGAAAAATAAAAATTGGAGAAAATGATTAAAAATGATAATAATAATAATTCAAAACTGAAGAAAATAATAATTACACTTTGAGAAACATAAGTGATAAAAGTATAAAATATATTTAAAATTAAATAACAAAATTGAATAAATAAGTAAAATTTGAGATAGGGGAGAGTGGCCATCAATGTACCAAGTTTTTCAATGAACCATTTCAATTTTCTCAGAAACAATTAAATAAAAATTCTCCTAATTTTAAATATAAATGAAGTTTGCATAAACACACTACGTCCATAAATTTGAGACATGTGGATTTATTCTTTGTAGAGAAAACTGAAAAAAACTGTTTTTGATGCTCTAAAGAAAAATTTACCTAAAATACAAACACGTTTTTTAATTGAAATAAGACAATTTAAAAATAAATGAAATTACGATTTATTTTGTATCGGGCCTGAACTACAATATTCTAATGAGATAAAGATTTTGAAATATTGCATTAAGTTATAAAAAACCATTTTTGTTGCAAATGTCATGTTGATTCAATGTACCAGGGAACAATGAACCACCTGGAATTTCAGTGTATTTTCGATTTCCAGAGTGGTATGCCTGATTATAACACTAGGCATGCGTACAGCATATGACAGCGATTGTTATCAGTACTCTTCTCAAAATAGCAAAACTAAAATGCCATTTTAGCTAGTTAACTTAAATTTAAGGTATATTTATGTTATACATTATCAATTAAAAAGAGTTAAGTAATAATTTTTTATAGTATTTGATAGAAAATAAGTTTTTTCACAAAGTGAAAATTGCAATATTATTATTGTTGAACATTTTTAGTGTTTTTATAGAGGTGGTTCATTGTGTACCCAGGTTGTTGAAAATGGAAATAGCGTGTTAGTTTAGAAAAATCCTAAATTTTATTATTTAATCAAAATAAATCGGGTATAATATGTGTGGATTACCTAGAGAAGTGTTGTAGTTTTATATTGATGCAAAGAAGTGCTTGAAATAAGTGAAATTGAATAAATACTATAACTTTGAAAAAAACCCGGTACATTGATGGACACTCTTCCCTACATATTTAGAAAATTTAGAAAATTAATTGAAAAACAATTAAAATCTTTAAAATTTAGAGAAAATGATTGTAAAATAATGAAAATAATTGAAAAATGAAAATAATTATAATTTAAATTTAAGATAAATAATTTAAAATTGAAGAAAATAATTGGAAAAAGGTAAAAACAATAAAAAATTACAGGAAGTAATTGATATTTATAGAATTAATTGAAATTAGTGATAAAGAATTAGAAATTTAGAAAATGAATAAAAAAAATAATTAAAAATTGGAGAAAACAATTGGAAAATAATAAAAATATTTAAAAATTGAATAACATAATTGAAATTTCAAGTAAATAATTGAAATTTGACGAAAATAATTGAAATTTAAGAAAAATAAGTGATAATACTTCCTATATGAAAAAGCAAAAATTTAATTAAAATTAAAGCAAATAATTAAAAATTGGTAAAAACAATTAAGCATTGAAGAAAGTAATTAAAATTTGAGATAAATAATTAGACATTTGGAAAATTGACTAAAAAATAATTCAAAATTTGAGAAAACAATTGCAAAATAATGAAAATATTTAAAAATCGAAAAAAAAAAAATTAAAATCTGAGGTAAATAATTGAAAATTGAAGAAAATAATTGAAATTATGAAAAAACTGATAAGATTACAAAATTAATTTGAAATTGAAGAAAGTGATTGCAATATAAGAAAAATAATTGAAAATTTAGGAAATTAATAAAAAATTGCAAAAGTAATAGAAGTTTTAAGAAAAACAGTTGAAAAATGATAAAAGCAATTAAAAATTGTAGAAAATATTTGAAATTTAAAGAATTAATTAGTAGTGGGGAAAAATAGTAGGTAAAATAATAATAATTAAAAGTATAAGAAAATAATTAAAAATTTGTAAAAATAATAATTGGAAATGTCTAAATTAATTGAAAAATAATAGAAATGTTTAGGAAATTAGTTAAAAACAAATTAAAATATTAAAAAATTAGAGAAAATAATTTTAAAATGGTCAAAGTAATTGAAAGTCTAAGAAATAATTAAAATTTCAGAAAAATGTATTTCTAAAATTACAAAATATATTTAAAATATAATAAAATAATATAAAAAATTAGACATTGATAACAATTATTGAAATAAGAGATAAATAATTGTAAACTAAGGTAATTGACTAAAAAATGTTGAAAATTCTCACAAATTGAAGAAAAGGATTGCAAATTGATGAAAATAATTTTAAAAAAATATAGGTATATAAATAAAATTTGTGAAAAAAAATTGAAAATTCAAAAAAATTGTAGAAAAATAATTTTAAAAATTGAGCTTTGATAAAAATTATTGACATTTGAGATAAATAACTGAAAATTTAGGAGAAAAAATATTGAATATAATTAAAAATTCGAGAAAACAATTGCAAAATAATGAAAATATTTAAAAATTGAAGCAAAATAATCTAATAGATTTTTTAATTAAAATCAGATTGAATTAAAATCTGAGGTAAATAATTAAAAATTGAAGAAAATAATGGAAATTTTAAAAAAAGTGATAAAATTACTAAATTAAAGTAGGGTCATGAATTTATTAGTGCATGTAGTAAATTTCAATTATCTTCATCAATTTTCGATTATTTCTGCAATTTTTGAAATATTATTCTCTTTAATTTAAATTTTGTTAGGTAATTCAGTAATTATATTCTTTTTTTAAACTTATATTCTATGATTTATTTCAATTAATTCTATCAAATTTTATTTACTGTTTTCAATCTTTCATATTTAAACTATTTTCATCATATTTCAATTATTTTTCTCAATCTTAAATTATTTTCAGCATATTTTAATTATTTCTTTTACTTTTAAATTAATTTTGTCATTTTTTAATCATTTTCCTCGATTGTCTATTATTATTATTCTCTTTTTCTAAGATTTTTAAGTATTTTTCTAAAATAATTTTCATTTGTTTTCATAATTTTCAAAATTTTCAGTTATTATCTCAATTTTCCATGTTTTGAACGATTTTTCAATTATTTTCTTTTGCTTAAAAATAAATTCTTCAAATTTTCTATTATTTTCTTCAATTTCTAGTTATTTACATTATTTTGACATAATTTTTAAAAGTCTCAATTATTTATCCTGAAATGTCAATTATTTTCATCCATTTTCGATTATTTCTGCAATTTTTTAATTATTCTCTTTAATTTAAATTTTTTTAAGTAATTCTGTAATTATTTTCTTGTTTTAAACTCTTATTCTATGATTTTTTTCAATTATTTCTCTCAACTTTTTTTTTTTACTGTTTTCAATCTTTCATATCTAAATTATTTATCTTCTTCATATTTTAATTATTTTTTTAAATTTTAAATTAATTTTATCATTTTTCAATTATTTTTCTCGATTGTTAATTATTATTCTCATTTTCTAAAATTATTTTCTAAGATTTTTTTAGTACTTCTCTAAAATTTTAATTATTTTCTTCAATTTTTAATTAAATTGCAATTATTGTTAGCTTTTTTCGATTCTTTTCTCCAATTTTTAGTTATTTTTTTTTAATTGATTTCTAAGATCTTCATGTATTTTTTTCAAATTTTAATTATTTTTTCTTTATTTAAAAGAAATTCTGTATTTTTTTTAATGTAATTTATTTTTTACAACTTATCATTGTTTGTATCATAAATGAATTATTTTCTTCAAGTTTCGAAATTTAAAATCATTTTTCAATTCCTTTCCTAAATTTATTTCCTTCAATTTTCAATTCTTTACATTTGTTATAGAATTTCAAAAATTTAAAATTATTTATCTGACATTTTAATTATTCCATTCAATTTTCAATTATTTATATTACTAATTGTATTATTTTCTTCAATTTTCAAATATACTTTCGTTCTTTTTTATAATTTCCAAAAATTTTTACTTATTTCTCTTAAATAAAACTTTTTCTCTTCAATTTTAAATTATGATTATCTTTTTTCATTTATTTTTTCTAATTTTTAATTTTTTTCTTTTATTTCAATGAACTTCTAAAAGTGTTAAGTATTTTTCTACAGTTTTCTTTAACTATCTTTTATTTAAAATATTTTATTTAATTTTTCCAATTATTTCCTCAAGTTTTAATTTTTTTTTTTCAATTTTAATTTATTTATCTCAATTTCTAACCATGTTTTTTCAATTTTCAATTATTTTCTCTAATTTTTCATTATTTAATTTTTTTCAATTCACTTTAATTTCAATTATTTTTTCCAATTCTTATTAATTCTAAAATATTATAAATTTTGTCCGAAATAAACATTTTTTTTATTTATATACATTGATTTTTAAAAAAAATACTTAAAATATTTATAATTGTTGATAACACAAGATGTTAAAACTATAAATTTCTGCAGTTAGTAAGGTTTTAGGAATTTTCTTTTAAAGGGTCTTTTAGGTTGGCCCCTAATCTCAAAGCCTGACTTTGTCCCTTAACAGTTACGCCACACTATTGACGTTCATTTCTAATTTGAACTCCTTAAACTATGAATTTTTCAAAAATAGGGCACATAAAATTATAATTGTTTATAACTTTTAAAATTTTCAAAATTTTCAAAAACTCTTTTAGAACCTAATTTCTAGTAGTCAATGTTGGTGAAATTTGGGCCACTTTATAAATTCTGACTCATTAGTAAACAACCGTTTAAATTATTATACTTCAATACATAAAACGAGATCGACCCGCGCGCCGCGGCGCGCTTGATATTTTTTTCTTAATGAATGTTTATAATGTGAACTGTTTAAGAAAATTCATAAAGTGTAATTATTTATATAAATTGTTTATAACAATTTTTAAGCGCAAAAACTTCTTTTTTATTATTGATTTTAATTAATTAATTAATTTTTTATTATTTTTAAAACTTTTTGCATTAACATTAAATATTTATAAAACAATAATTAAAAAATCGACTCTCACAGATCTCTTTTGAATTTACTTCTGCGTTAGAGGAAAGAATAGTTTTTTAATTTGGTTTAAAATTGCGGTCTAAAAGTCAATTTGAACCCAATTTTGTCATTTTATCCCACTGTGCTACCTAACTGGAGAATAATAACAAAAAACATAACCTTAAACATGAAAGTATAATATTTTTATTTTCAGAAACTTAAAAGGTTAATGTTATAAACATACAATAAAGCAAAATAAAGAACTAAAAATTATTATTACTTATCAGTTTCACCATTTCCACTTGACCGAAAAGAAATCCGATGACAATCACCACGTGCATTCCAATAAAAAGAAATATCAAAACCTTAAATGACATAAACAATTATGATACTTTTAGAAAAAAAATTGAATTTAAATAATAGAACTAAAAAACAGATAAATAAGTTACAAATAAAATAAAAATAAATAAAAGATTATTAATATTATTATCATTATTCACCTGTCAGAAACGAATGCCAATGTAAACAAAACATTATTTCACTCAAAACACTATAACCTTAACTTCACTAAAATCACTGTCACTTCTAAAACTATCACTCCTTAATTATTACAATTTAATGTATTTTCAATTTATTATTATTTAATAAAATGCGATTATTCAATAAACGAAGATTTTAAATAAATTGAAAAATAGTACAAATAAACGTCTAAACTGTGATATTATTGTTGACAAAAAATATCGAAAATCTGCTAGACAATCAGAAGCCCGATCTGAAGTTGGTTGAAAGGGTTCTCGTATAGGGAAGTCAAGGTCAAAGCTAATTTCTATGTATTAACTATTTTAATTTTTTGTTATTTTAGATTGCTAACATTATAAGAAATTTTATAAAATAAACTTGAAGTTACAATATTTTATTAAAAGATTTTAATTCGTCTGCAAAACAAAAAATCGAAACTGAAAACTATCGATAGTGAGGTTTGATATCTACTGACCAATGGGAGACTCGGAAATGGAGTTACATGCCTGAAGTTAACCACAACGTCTGTTCTTTCTAGAATAGAGAATAAGCGGTTAAATTATAATATTTTAATATAAAATAACTATACTCGTATCAATTGAAAATATTCTTGAACTGGAATAGCAAGAAAAATGAAACAGATTTTGAAACTAGTTCACGTTAAAAGGGTTATAAGAAATGATATTTTCGAGGTCAGTGAGTGTGAAAAGGCAATAAAAGCCCAGGGGAAACAGTATTCCTGGTATTTAATTGCGCAGGTTTGAAGGATTTTGAGAGTAGAAATGTCTGTCATGACAAGAAACGCTTGGGGCTTTTGACACTTGTATATTCCTTGTCAGAAGACAGGATATAAACCGCATATGACATACCTGGTGAACCCTCCTCAAAATGTATAAACCACTGCACGCCTAGTTAGCTGGCATTGTATGCAGTAGGCACTTTATGAACTGGAAGGGAATTATTGCACGCATGACAATTTGATCGTAATTTCTGACTTTCTTTTTATACCAATTCAATCCACAACAATCCTTTCAACAAGTTTTGCAACTTTTCAAGTAAACGTATTCATAATACTTGGATTTCTCATACTCACCTGCTCTTGCTGATCGAAAGGATTATAAATGCAATGAAAACAGGTGATAATTTTGATTTATATAGAAATTTGAACCGAATTTTTTTGTAGAAAGTAAAATTTGGATCCACTCTAATTCAGATAGATCGAAATTTGATTTCATTGACATTATATAAATAACTTGAAAATTGGACTAATTGACATATGGATTGAATTTAAATTTCTGGGTAAAATAGAAACTAAATAACAAGTTCTTACTGCTCCTGGATAAAAATTCAGTGATAATAATTATAACATTTGAGAATCTTTTTTTACTGTATTTTGAAAACATAATTTGAAATAAGCGCGGGATCAATCAAAAGAAGTGCGCATGTGCGTAAAAAATTCCGTATGAGTGCGAGAGTTACGTGTAGAGTTGCAAAATTCTCGGTAATTTAAAATTCAATTACATTCTCGAGAATATAACCGAGAATATTCTCCTTTCGGAGAAGTTATGAGAGTTTTCTATTGTTGAACGAGCCCCACTATTTTTAAACACAAACAATTTATTTAGAAATAAAAAATGGATAAATAACAAAATAATTATCATTACAAATTAACTATAAATATATAATTAACTATATATTGACTATAAGTCAATGAAGTGTAAAAATTATTTTTAAATATAACAGTTATGAACAATTTTAAAATGACGAAAGAAAGTAATTTAAGATTGAGAAAAATACTTCATAATCTTAAAAATAAATGGAAAAAAATTAGGGTAATGAAAAATTGGAGAAAATAATTGAAAATTGAAAAAATGATTCAAATTGATTTAGATAATTAAAAATTTAGAAAATTAATTCAGAAATTGATGAAAATGATTAAAAATTTAGAAAATTATGAAGAAATAATATAAATAATTTAAAATCGAAGGAAATAATTAAAAATTAAAAAAATAATTGAAATAATTGCAATTGCAATAATTTAGAAGCTAATTGCAAAAAAAAAAAGAGAATAATTAAAAATTAGAGAAAATAAATGAAGAAAGATAAACATAATTTAAAATTGAGATAAACAATTTTTAATTTAAGAGAAATAATTGCAAAATTGCAAAACATACAAAATATAGGTACATAAAATACAAGAAAATCGCAGATATAATTGAAAATTAAATGGAGTAATGGAAAAAAAATCACATAAATATTTTTAAAATTTAGAAATTATGAAAATGATTCAAAATGGAAGAAAATAATGGGAAATTTGAGAAAAATATTTCAAAATTTTAAAAAATAATTTTAAAAAATAAGAATTGTTCAAAATTGGGGAAAATAATTAAAAAATATTTTAAAATTTAGAACTTATAAGAAATAATTGAAATATGATAAGACAATGATAAGTTGAAGAAAACTAATAAAATTTGAAATAAATAAAAATAAACAATTAAAATAGAAAGAAATTGAAATTTGAGAAAAATACTTTGAAATCTAGGAAATTAATTGAAAAAATGAGAATAATGAAAAATTGAGAAAAAGAATTGAAAAAGGCTAAGAATAATTAAATCTTAAGATAAGTGATACAAAATTTTGTCAATTACGAAAACAAAATGAAGGTAATTAAAAATTGTGGAAAGTAATTGTAATTTAAGAAAAATATTTCAAAATCTTGAAAAGTAATTTTACAAAATGAGAATAATAATTGAAAATTTAGGGAAATAATTTGAAAAATGATAAAAATCATTTAAAATTGAAAAGAATAACTGAAATTTGATGAAAATCATTTAAAATATTAAAAAAAAAATTGTATTATGATGAAAATAATTGAAATTTTTGAAATTGATTCAAAAATAATGAAAATAATTTAAATTAAAGAAAATAATTAAAAATTAAAAGAATATTTAAAAAAATTTGCTTAATATATTTTAAATAATGGAAATGTAAAAAAAATTTCAGGAATTTATTTGTTTATTTATTTAGAAATCATATACGGGCGACAATAGATGCCCATTATACAAAAAAAAAGAGTGAAAATCCGCTTCGAATAGCTATACAATATAATAAAATCACTCATGCATGATCATTCATTCTAGTTTTAATTAAACAAAAAACGCCTTAAATTTCAAATAAAAATGCTCAATTTACAATCAAGGAATGAAACTTTTAGAAGTTAATGCAAAAAAAAGAAAGTAATTCAAAATTAGAGAAAATGAATAAAGAAAGATAAACATAATTTAAAATTGAGGAAAACAATTTTTTATTTAAGAGAAATAATTGCAAAACATACAGAATATATGTATATAAAATACAAGAAAATGGCAGAAATAATTGAAAATTGAATAAAAAAATGAAAATTTCAGATAAATAATTACAAAACTTTTTGGAAATTATAAAGAAGTATTTGTAAGTAATTGAAAATAATAAACAAATAATATAAATAATTGAAAACTGAATTAAATAATTGAAAATGATTTAAAATTAAAGAAAAAAGTGAAAAATTTGAGACAAATATTTAAAAATTTTAAAAAATAAGAATAATTAAAATTTGTGGTAAATAATTGGAAAATGATTTTAAAATTTAAAAGATGAAAACAATGATAAATTAAAAAAAAATTAGTTATTTTTCTTTCAATTAGCAACTATTTTTTAAAATTTTTAATTTAAATTTTTAATTTTTAATTTAAATATTAAATCTTTAATTTAACTTTTTAATCTTCCATCTAATTCTTTAATTTTAAATTATTTTCTTCAATTTTTAATTTCATTTTACGGTTTTCAATTACTTTATTCAAAATTCAATAATTCTCGTATTTTCTCAATTATTAAATATTTTCTTGAAATTTGAATACAACTCTCTAACTTCCAAATGATTTCTTTAATTTTCATCTATTTTTTTTCTATATTCATTGATTCTCTGCTTTTTTTAATTAATTTTTTAAATATATTCCATAATTTTCAATTTAATTCTTTAATTTTTTATTGTTTTCTTCAATTTTCAATTATTTTTTTTTAATTTTAATTGTTTTCAACTTTAAATCCAGTTATTAAATGTGTAATTAATTATTTCTAACAATTATTCCTATATTTTTCTTAATTTTAAAATTTGCAATTATTTTTTTTAAACTTAATATTTCTTGTTTAATTTTTAAAATTATTTTTTTTAGTTCTGTATTAATCTAGTCATTTTTTGTAAAAATTTTCGTAATTTTTCACATATTTTCTTCAATTTTCTCAACTATTTCCTTAAATCATTAATTATTTTCTGCAATTTTCAATTATTTCCTACAATGTTTTCAATTTTTAATTATTATCTTAAAATTTTATAATTATTCTTTGATTTTTTTAAAATATTTTCTTTAATTTTAATTATTTTTTTTATTTTCAGTCCAGTTGTTTATTTTGCAATTAAATTATTAATTAAAATTTTCAATTTAGATTAATTAAATTTGGATAATTGGAATAGAGTGAAATTCAGATTAATTACAATTAAATTGATATTTATATTGATAGAAATTTGAATAAATTGAGATTTGAATTCGTATTTAAATTCGAATGAGTCAGAATTTTGGTTATTTGAAATTTTTAATAAATCAAAACAATTCGATTGAGAATTTAATACATTGGTATTTATAATGCATTAAATTCGAATAACTCGAAATTTGAATTGATTCAAAATTTTAAATTAATCAAAATTTCAATTGATTGACTGTTGGGTAAATTAAAATTTAAATGAATTAATGGATTATTATTAAGACAATTTGGAATTTGGAATAATTGAAATTCTATTAACTCGGAATTTGAATTTTTTCCAATTTTGAATAAGCAGAATTTGAAACGACTAACATTTGGATTAAATTTAAAAAGGGATTAAATAAAATTTTTGATGGATTGAAATTGAAATGAATCGGAATTTGGATTATTTTCAGTTTGTATTAAATAAAAATTAAATGGATTATAAGAATTCGGTAAATTAAAATTTCTATTCAATTAAATTCATATAACTCGACATTTGAATGAATCGAAATTTTAAATAAATTGAAATTAGAGCCGGTTGACTTTAAATTGAATAATTGACTACAAATTTAAATTTGAATGATTTAAAATTTGGATAAATAAATTTAAAAAATCTAAATTCGGACAATTTGGAATTTAGATTAATTAAAAAGTGAATTAGGTCGGAATTAGGATTTATTCAAATTTTGAATAAGTCGATTTTCGAACCATTAACTTTTGGATTTAATTGAAATTGGAATAAATTAAGATTTGGATGAATTATGATTTTTAATAAATCAAAATTTAAATAAAATTTCGAATTCGTCGGAATTTGTTTTGATTGACTATTGGCTGAACTGAAATTTAAATCATTTAAATTTTGGATCATTTTAAATTCGGATAAATCATAATGTTAATTGACTGAATCTTAAAATAAATCGAAATTTAAAACGATTCATATTTAGTCGAACTTCAACTAAATTAACTCTAGATTTGGATTGATTTAAATTGGCATTCCAAAACTATTATCATTCGAATGGATTTAATTCAATTTAATTCAGAACGGGGATTAAGGGCATGTGATGGATTATGACGTCACTATTATAGGCAAAATTTGTCCGTAACTTTTCTCTCAAAATATTGAATATTTTTTCACAAAACTTGGTAGAATTACTTAAAATGTCATTAGGAAGGTCTCTCAGACCCGAATTTGTTTAAATTTTGGCCCAAATTCATATTGGGAAATTTTCGAAAAATTGCAAACTTTTTTAAAAATCAATTTTGAGACAAAATTCAAACAAACTCGGGTCTGAGAAACCTTCCTAATGACATTTTAAGTCATTCTAACAAGTTTCATGACAAAATATTCAATATTTTAAGAGAAAAGTTGCGGACAAATTTTGCCTATACCAGTGACGTCATAATCCATCACATGCCTTTAATTGAAATTAAAAATTTTGTCTTTTCACATTTTTTGTGCAATATTTTGATTTTGTTAAACTTTCAAAAAAGTACCTTTAAGAAAACGAGAGTGTATAAATGAAACTAAGGAGAAAGAAAAACAAGATTTGGTGCTTATAGAGTAAAAAGAAAAATCCCGCTTGATCCGTCTAAAGTTCGTGATAATAGAAAAATCATTTACGGGCCGACGATTTACGAACCTTAGACTGTTTTGTGGCGCGACGAGCTTGTAATAATCTGCTTAAAATGGTCGCTTTATTGTTTACTATCCTATCACCGTCAAGGAGCGATGAAATAGCAGCTTTTCAAACCCTCTCCTCTGCACCTGGGTCTATCTGGTATTCATGATACAATGAGTAAGAAATTTTGACTGAGAATATTGACCAGTCATATACATAATTCGTTTTGAGAAAGATGATTCGAGATAAAACAACACAATTAGTTTTTCTTTTAATGTTTTCCCTCAGGAATTTTGAACCGTAACATCAAAACAATAAGATGATGTTTTGAGCTCTCTTTACTAATCTATAACAATAGTTAATATTTAGAAAAAACTTTTTATTCTAAAGGTATATATAAAGCTTATTTAATAAAATTAATGCTCACTTTTTCCAGTTGAAGATAATTTTTCAAAATTGATGTTTATTTTTTTTTTTTAAGAATAAGACAAACAATGGGAAAAAAGTTAGTTTGGGTTCATTTTTTAGTGAATTTTAAATAAAAAAAAAAACAGATACCAAATTTTATGAGTGTTGTGGTCGAAGGGCAAACAATATTTAATATTTTGTTAAACTTAATATTTATTTCACAACAAATTATAATTGTTTTGTTTTTGGAAACGTTTTAGATCATATAACCTAGCACTTGGCAATTGTTTCTAATAAATAAAAATTATAACTTATTTTTATCAAAATGTAGTATGTAAATAGAATTGTTTACCCATCCACAAAAGCACCTTTAAAATTTAGATATTTTTTATATCTAAAATATTTTAAATTATAGAGTACTCTGCTTTTTTTTAAATTTGTCAATTATTTTTCTTTAACTTCTAGTTATTTTTTACGTTTTACTTTATTTTACAGATTAGTTATTTCGGTTTGTCATTCTTTTTTATTTATAGTAATTTTTGTCCCCTTTCTAGAAAATGAGAAGGAAATGAAAAATTTAAAAAAAAACTTAGCTGAAGAAGAGTTACTAGAAAATAAAAAGGAATTGGCAAATTGATTTAAAAAATTGTAATTATGACTATAACTTTAAATTTGAATGATTTCAATGATTGATTTTGTCATTTATAATTATTTTTAGTTATTTTTCGTAAAATTTAAATAACTATTTTTAGTCTAGTATCTTACTCTCTAGTTTCTAGAGTCTGGTTAGTTTCTAGTAATTTTACTACATTTTTTAGTTAGTAACTATTTTCTAGTACGATCCTTGTTAGTTTCTATAATCTAGTTATTTTCTAGTAATTTTACTACATTATCTAGTTATATTCCCAATATTCTAGTAATCCCCCCAAATAATTATTTTTTACATTTTCTAGTTACTCTCTAAATTTGAATTAGTTAAAAATAACTAATAATTAGTAAAATCGTGGCTGAGTTTTAATTTCAGCAATTAGTTAAAAATAACTAAGTATTAGAAAAAATGACTAATTGTGAGCAAAAACATAACTAAAAAATAATTAAATTTTGACTAATTGAATTAGTAAACAGAATTTTACTAAAAAATTAGTTATTTTGACATAACCTAAAAATTAATTTGACTAATAATTAGTTACTTTTTACTAAATGATTAGTAGAAATATAACTATTTGAATTAGTGACTGAGTTTTTGCTATCAAATTAGTTATTTTTAACTAATTCAGATTTAGGTCTTTAACTTTCATTTATGTTTTTATTTTTGAGCAATTCTTCTTTAGTTTAAATTTTTATAATCAACTCGTCAATTCCATTTTATTTCCTAGTAATTCTTCTTCAGATATGTTTTTTTTTAATTTTTTATTCTCTTCTCATTTTCTTGTAATTTTATTCCTTTTCTGGTTACTTTCAATCTACTTCTAGTTACTATTTTTCTGTCTAGTAGTTTTTTTAATTTTCTAGTTATTTTTCAATTCATTCAATTTTTTTTTCATCTACCAAATGATTTTTTATTTACCAGCAATTCTTCTCTATTTTATATATATTTTTTTAATTCCATCATTCTTTTTTCACCTTTTATGTAGTAATTTTTAATCTTTATGTTGTAATTTTTAAACAAATTCTAGTTATTTTCGTTATTATTTTACTTTGAAGAAAATTTTTTCTCTTTTTCTCGTTTTTGTTTATTGGCTTTTATTTCTATTTGTTTCTCTTTAATCATCTTAATCTTACACTTTCTCGCGATTTTAAATTATTTTTTAGTTATTTTCCATAAATTTTGATAATTTTTATTGGTTTTGAATTATCTGTTGATTCGTTTAACTAATTAATATTAATTAAGTAATTAATTTAACGAATTATCTGTTAACAGTTTTTTTATTTTGTTCCCTGCTAGTAATTTTCTTCTATTTTCTAGTTATCTTTTTAAATTTCTGAATATTTTTTTACTAATATTTATTTTGCTTACTTTTAGTTGCTTCTTTTTAATTGAGTTATTCTTAGACTTTCTAGTGCTTTTCTCAAGTTTCTTGCTATTTTTCAAAAATTTGTTTTCTAAAATTTCTCGTTGTTCTTGTAAATATAACATTTTTTAATTACATTTTCTAGTTATATTTTATGGATTGTAGTAATTCTCATCAATTAATACCTAGTTCTTTTTTTACACTTTCTAATTACGTTTCAAAATACAAATTTGTTTCTCCAATTATTTTTCTTCAACAACTAGTTTTTTTTTTCAAATAATTCTTCTCAATTAATTTTTTTCATTATTGTCTTTTTTTATTCATCTTGTATCAATTTTTCTACTCTTTATACCCATTTTTAGTTGACTTTTAATCGTTCTAGTTATTATTTTACAATCTATGAATTTCCCTCTTTTTTCGTTTTTATTTATTTTTTGTTTATACCTATGCAAATTTTTTATTTTCTTATCTCACACTTTCTCGTTATTTTACATCATTTTCTATAGTTTTTTTTCAATAAATTCTGGTAATTTATATTAGTTTATGGTCATTTGTAACAGTTTTTTTTTATTTTTTACCATTCTTGTAATTTTTCCTTGTTTTTTTTTCAAATCATTTACTTTATTTTCTAGTTCTTTGTTCAATTTTTTTCTTTATGTTTCAATTATACCTACTTTTTCACATCTACATAATTATACTTTTCGTTAATTTTTTTTTCAATTTGTAATTCATTTTAAAAAATTTCTAGTTATTTTTATCATTTTCTAGTTATTTTTTTCTTATTTCCTAGTTCTTTTTTACACTTCTTATTCTTTATTCATTTTTTCAGAAATTTTTTTCCTTTATTTTTTTGCTATTTTATTTAATGTCTAAATATTTTTTCACTTTGATTTATTTTCTGATTTCTTATTTCTAGTTTCTTTTTTCATTTAAAGTTATTTTTTTTTTTATAAATTCTAGTCTTTTTCTTCTGCACAGAGTTACTTTTTTCATTTTTTAGTTATGCTCCTTTTTTATTAGATTTTTTAGTCTTTAGTCTTTTCTTTTACTTTTGTATAATTTTTTTTCTTTAGTTACTTTGCAATAAATTCTAGTCATTTTCATTAATTTATAGTTATTTCATTCACATCCTTTTTTCAGTTTTTTTCTTCTTTATTTTTTCGTTCTATAGTACATTTTTTAGTTATTTTTAAATACATTCATTTCTTTGTTATTACTATAGTTATTTTTTAACAGTTTAGTTCTTCACATTTAATATTTACTAATTTTTTTCTTCCTTCTCTGGTAATTTTAATGAATTTCCAGTTATAATTATAATTTTTAGAAATTTTTATCTTAATTCTAGTTTGCTTTTTAATGTCTTTTAATTAATTAATTTAAATGTATTTCTAAATATTTTTTCGATTTTATTTATATCTTCTAATTTCTAGTTTTTTTTTTACATAATTTATAGTTATTTTTACATTTTCTATGAATTTATCTTCATTATGCAGTTATTTATCACTAAATTCTACTAATTTTCATCAAAATTTATTGTTATTCTTGTCACTGTCTCGTTACTAGTTATTTTATAATAATTCTTTAGTAAAATCTCTCATTATTTAAAGGCATATTATGGAGAATAACGTCACCAGCACAGGGAAAATTTGTCCTTAAAAAATAATAAATATTTTGACATCAAAATTTGCAGAATTATTTAAAATATCATTAATTACGTTTTTTTGACCCAAATTTGATTAAATTTTGCTTTAAAATTAATTTTCTAGCACTCCGGAAAAAAGATGATTTTAAAACTTGAATCTTGAAGACAATAATTGAAATATGGTAAAAATAAGTTTAAAAAATTTTTGTTATTTTTCCTTCAATTATCAATTATTTTTTTTTAAATTTCAATTTAAATCTTTCATCTTCCATTTATTTCTTTCATTTTCAATTATTTTCTTCAAATTTCAATTGCATTCTACGTTTTTTTAATTACTATATTCAAAATTAAATAATTCTCTCATATTCTGATTTATCAAATTTTTTCTTAAAATTTCAATACAATTCTTCAATTTCCAAAAGATTTTTTTAATTTTCATTTATTATTTAAAATTATTTTCATTATTTTCATCAGTTTTCAATCGACAATTTATTTTTCTCCTTAAATTTTATGATTATTCATCAATTTAAAAATTTTTTTTTTTCAAATGCCGATTATTCTCACCATTTTTCGAATTATTTTTTCGATTCTTTATTAATTTTTTTTTTTAGTTAAGTATTTTCGTAAATATTTTATTATTTTTGTCATATTGTAATTTTTCTTTTAATTATCAATTGTTTTCTTGAAATTTACATTTAATTTTTTAATTTCCAATTTATTTCTTCAATTTTTAATTATTTTCTTCAATTCTCAAAAATTTTCTTTAAATTTCAATTATTTTGATCGAATTTCAATTAATTCCTTAATATTAATTAATTCCAGCATTTTCTCAATTATCAATTATCTTCTTTCAATACGATTCTTGAATATCCAATTGATTTCTTTAATTTTCATTTATTTTCAACAATTTTTTTCCATAATTTATCATCAGTTTTCAATTGACAATTTATTATTCTCCTTCAATTTAAAGAATATTCGTTAATTACAAATTTTTTTTTGTACGAATGATGATTATTCTCACCATTTGTTGAATTTTTTTTTCAATTGTTAATTAATTTATTATTTTCGTCATATTGTAATTTTTCTTTTCGTTATCAATTATTTTATTGAAATTTACATTTAATTCTTTATTTTCCAATTTTTGAACGCGAGATATATTATTGAATAAATAGATAAATAAAATTGTAATTATTTTCTTCAATTTTCAAATATTTTCTTTAATCTTCCATTTTTTTTCCCGATTTTCAATTAATTTCTCAATATTCAACAATTCTCTTATTTTTTCAATTAATCTTTTCACTGATAAAAATTGTTTAAAAATTTCAATATTAAAAAATGATCGCTTTTATTTTATTATTTTTTTCGATTATCATTAAGTTTCTTTAATTTCAAATACAATTGTTTAATTATTTTCTTTAATTTTTGATTCTATTCTTCAATTTTTATTTCCATTCTTCAGTTTTCAATTGTTTTCTTCTATAATTATTAATTCTCGGCTTTTAAAATTTTTTTTTTCAATTTTAACAGGGTGTCTACTAACCGGGAAAACCGGGAAATAACCGGGAATTTAAATTGACCATGAAAAACAAAAATTAACCAGGAATTTTTTGTCAAACCGGGAATTTTCTTTCTGGGCTAATAAATTTGACTAATATATCAATTTTTTTAATAAATAAAGATAATAACTTTATGTATTTTGAACCAATCTGATTATGCGTTTAAATTTTGTGTAATTATGCATAATAGTTTATATAGTTATGGGCAATTCTATTGTGTGCTTTCAATTATCAATTATTTTCATCATATTTCAATTATTTTCTTCGATATACAATAATTCTCGGCTTTTTTCAATATTCTTTTTTCAATTATAGATTACGTTATTGAAGCTTCAATTCAATTCTTCAATTATTCAACTATTTTAAGAAATTCACAATTATTTTATTCAACTGACAATTACTCTTTTAAATTTTTAATTATTTTCTCCAATTTCCAATTATTTTCTACAGTTCTCAATTATTTTCTTCCATTTTGACTTAATTTTCATTAATTTCACATTATTTCTTCATTTTTCAATTATTTTCTTCCATTTTGAATTATTTTTCATTAATTTCAAATTATTTCTTCATTTTTCAATTATTTTCTTCGATTTTCTACTATTTTCTTCAATTGCTAATTATTTTCTTCAATTTTTAATTATTTTAATCAATTATTAATTATTTTCTTCAACTCTAAATTATTTTTTTCAATTGCCAATTATTTGATTCAATTTTCAATTATATTCTTCAATTTTCAATTAGTTTCATCAATTTTTAATTATTTTCTTCAGATCTCAATTATTTCCTTCAATTTTTAATTATTTAATTTAATATTCAATAATTCTTGATTTTTTTCAACTATTTTGTTCAATTATCATTTATTTATTTCACATATCAATAACTCCTCCAATTTTCAATTATTTTCTTCTATAATCAATAATTCTCGGCTTTATTCAATTATTATCAATTATATTTTAGAAACTTCAATTCAATTCATCAATTATTATTCAACAATTTTCATAAAATTGTGTTTTCTTCAATTTCAAATTATTTTCTACAATTTTTAATTAATTTCTTCAAATTACAATTACATTCTTCATTTTTTATTGTTTTCTTCAAATTCTATAATTCCTGGGTTGTTCAATTTCTTTTTTCTTCAATTATCACTTATTTTCTTCTACTTTCAATCCCATTCTTCAATTCTTGAATTATTTTCTTTAATTTTCAATTATAATTTTCGACATTCAATTCCATTCTTTAATTTTCAATTGTTTTTTTCAATATTTAACTCCAGGCTTTTTACAATGATTTTTTTTTAATTCTCAATTATTTTCTTTAATTTCCAATTTTTTTCTTGAATTTTAATTATTTTCTTTAGTTTCCAATTGTTTTTTCATATTTCTTTCAATTTTCAATTTCTTCTCAATTTTCTTCAATATTTAACAATTCTCAACTTTTTTAAATTATGTTTTTCTTTCAATTTTTATTAAATTGAGAATTTTTAAATTATTTTCATCAATTCGCAATTATTTCCGTCGATTTCTAAATTTTTCTGCTGTTTTCAAATATTGTATTTAATTTTTAAGTACTTTCTTCAATTTTCAATTATTTTCTTCAATTTTCAATTGTTTTTTTTTTAATTTTTAATTATTTTGTTCAATTTTCAATTGTTTATTTCAATATTCAGTAATCTCGACTTTTTTCAATTATAAGTTATTTATTTTATGTTTCAAAACCTCCTTCAATTTTCAATAATTTTCTTCTATTTTCAATTTTATTGTTCAATTGTCCAATTATTTTTTTCAATTCTCAATTAATTTTTTTAAATTATGATTATATTCTTCAATTTTTAATGTTTTCTTCAATATTAAATAATTCCTGGCATTTTCCATTTTTTTAAATTATAAATTATGTTCTTCTTTTTTAAATCCAATTGTTTAGTAATTTTCTTTAATTCTCAGTTATTGATTTCGAATTTCAATTTTATTTCTCATTTTTCAATTGTTTTTTTTTTTTAAGATTCAATAATTCTGTGTTTTTCTGATTTCAATTTCATTACTTAATTTTCAATTTATTTCTTCAATTTTCGAATTATTAACTTAAATTTTAAATTATTTTTTTTGATTTTCTATCTAGTTGACCAATTTTCAATTTTATTCTTTGAATTAAATAACCATTGTTCAATTTTTTCAATTATTGTTCAATTGTAGATTAATATTTACTTTTTTTTTTTAATTTTGTTTCTAATTGTCAAATATCTTTGTCATTGTTCAATTATTTCTTTCCATTATTAATTATTTCTTTTCATTATATTAATTGTTGTTTTTAAATTCTTAATTATTATTTCTTGTAAAGTTTAATATTTTATTCTTGAATTCTCAATTATTTTCTTTGAATTTTAATTATTTTCTTCAATTATCAACTGTTATCTTCAATTTTTGTAGCCATTTGTAGGTCTATTCATACTTAAAATATTTCCAACAATTATTCCTATAATTTTCTTAATTTTTCAAATTGCAGTTATTTTCTTTAAACTCAATATTTCTTGTTTAATGTTTACAATTTTTTTCAGTTGTCTATTAATCTAGTCTTTTTTTGAATTTTGTTTACAATTGACAATAATTTTCGTTATTTTTCACACATTTTCTTCAATTATTCAACTATTTCCTTCAATTTTTAATTATTATCTTAAAATTTTATAATTATTCTTTGATTTTTTAAAATTATTATTATTATTTTATATTATTCTATTATTATTTCAAATTTTAACGTAATATTAATTAAGAAAAAATGACTTAATTTGATAAATAAATAAAAAAAAATTAAATTCTTATAAATTTTCGATTAGAATTTTGGTCGGTTATATATTGGTTCGGTTATAATTCTACAATGTTTGGAGTCAAAATATTTATTATTTTAGAAGACAAATTTTCCTTACACCAGTGACGTCATCTTCCATCAAATGCCTTTAACTAAATTTTTATTATTCCCTTTTATTTCTTATTCTTCGTTTAACTATTACTATTTTTTATTTCTTCGAAGCAAATGCTTATTTTTCAGTTAAAATACCGAATCATCGACATTAACTGCAACGGTAGCAAAATTTTTTATTTTTTGCTACACTTTTTACACGTGACAATAGGTATGTTCTCGCTACCTACACTTGCTACACTCGAGTGTAAGAAGGTGTAAAACGGAGCATGCGCATTAAAGTAAAGTACAGAAACTAACGAGAACAGAATAGTGTAGATCTGTTACACTTTTTTTCAAATTATGTAAGACATTAAAAGTAGTTATACTGTCAAATTTTGAACTTATTTTATTACATCATAAAATTACCTTAAAAATATATATATTTAAAACAAAAAATCTAAGAAGGTCATAAATAATAAACAGTAAATGGTTAGTTAGAAAGCATAGATATTGAATTTATAATAATAAAATTTTAATAGTAACATTTGTTTAAGTTGTTTAATAAATATGCAATTCTTTTACTGGAAATTATTTAACAATATGAATGAAACTTTATTTTCTTTAATTAAGATCATTCTTTCATTAAAATTTTTATTATAATGATCCTTTTAATCCTATATAATCCTTTTAAACAAGGCTGATAAAAATCATAATTTTTTTAAGAAAGTCAAACAATCCGATTTTTTTTTTAAATCGGATTTTTTTTATTTAAACCAAAAATTGATTTTTTTTTAAATCCAATTAGTATATAAAATTTTCAAATGATTATTTGTAAGTAGTTTATTTTTCAAACTTATATATAGAACATTTAATAAGAAATAATGAATAATAAAACATTTAATCAAAATCAAATAAATTATGTCGAACAAATGAGAAAATTTAAAAAAAAACACCTTCAAATTTATATGAATGGAAAATTAGGAAAATTAGGTAAAAGCAACAAAAAGGTAATATAAATTATAAAAAAAAACAAGAACGTAAAAAGATAAGAAAACAGTCTATTAAAAAAATAAGAAAATTCTTTTAAATAAAAAATGTCATAACAATAATATTAAAGAAATGAAGAAAATATTAAAAAAAACAAAACACAAGAATGAAACAGTGACATAAAAATATATGAAAAGCAGAAATTCTTTTCAAAAAATCAAATTATTTACGGACATTTTTTTTCATTAAAAAATAATTAAGAAGATATTTTTAAAAAAGTTAAAATATATTACAAAAGAGAAGAAAGTTTTAAAATTAGAAAAATTAGAGAATAATTCACAAATTGAAGAAAAAAAAATGAAACAAAGTTGGGAAAATTTTTAAAGAAAAAACATTCTATAAAATAGAATAACGATGTTAAAATAAGAATATTTAGTAAAAGCCTAAATTTACAAAATATAAAATAAGAGAATAAAAGTCTACAAAATAAAATAGAAAGTTGAGAAATTAAAAAAATTAAACAAATTAAATTAAATTAAAACAGCATTGAACAAATATTTTCAAAAATTCGTAAGTACAAGATAGAAACAAAAAAAATTTAAATGAAGAAAAAAGGTGTATAAGAAATGGAAAAATGACAACAAAAGTTAAAAAATTAATTAAAACGGAAGGAATGACTAAAAAATAGTAAAACATGAAACAATTAAATAAATAGAAAGAAAATGGAGAAATGTTTTTTTTCCTTAGTCTAAAAAACTGTAAGAAAGTGTAAATAAACAAGTCCAATAAAGAAAATTTAAAAACTTTATGTAAGAATAAGTAAGTCTGACAAAAATCTCGCAAAAAATAGACAAGGTGTGAAAACAAATTGAATAAATTTACTAAAAAATGAGCGTATATTTATTTTAAAAATATGGAAATACATAAGTATGAAAATCAACAAAATAAAAAGTTTAGTGAATGTTATAATAACAAAATTGTGTAAAATAATATTAAATAATATAAAAAGAAGAAAATTTAAGAAAATCCTAAAATGAAAGGATGCAAATACAAAAAAAACAAATCAGATGAAAAAAGGAGAAAAAACCTTAAAATTTTGTAAAAATAAGAAATTATAAGATAAAAATTAAATAGTTTCTAAAAAGTGAAATCTCTTAGAAAAACTTTAAGAATTACAAAAAGGTTTATTGTGAGTAAATTTAGATAGATAGATAGTAGGTATTTTGATCATCAGTATTAGCACAATTTCTTAAATTTTATCAAAAATTAAATATTTAATTGTAAAGTTTTTTTTAATTTAAACCCAATGATTCATGATTTAAAACAATTATAACAGCCCTGCTTTTAAATATGAAAATTTTAACCCTTTAGATTTAGATTTTACTCAAAATCAATTAATTTTAATTCATATTATTTAATGATAATTAAACATTTTTAAATATTCAAATTTTTGTTTACATATTTCATTAATTTCATTATTTCTCTATATAGCGTTTTATTTATTTACGTATATAATTAATAAATTTAATAAATAAATAATTTCTTTAATAATTCTTTTTTTAATTAATTTTTTTTTATTTTTGTTATTAATTACATAAATGTTTTATATATGTATATATACATAATATTTTTTATTTGAGGTTAACCTGCATTTTGTGTTAATTTTATCAATTACTAATTTTTATAATTTCTATAAACAAACTATAGGTTACGAAAAAATCATAAACATAGGTAAATGACTTTGAATTTTTATCATTAACAAAATTTTAATTTTGAATTAGATGCCACTTTTGCGCCATTTCGTTTACTCCACTTTTTACACTCGCTTGTAGTCGAGTGTAATGAAATAGGGAAAAGTGCAACGGCAGCTAGGGATTTGAGTGTACACTATCTCGTCACTTCTGGTAGCGAGAACGCAAAAGTGTACACTTTTGTGAAAAGTGTAGAAAGTGTAGGTAGCGAGAACATACCTTATGATATAAATTTACAGGTTCGTAAAATTATGAACATGGATGGATGTCTCAATTAAATTCCGTAGAAATATCGATGTGTCGTAATATTGAGCTGCAGATAGGAACATAAGTGAATATATGTTATATGTAGGAGGAGGTTTAAAGGGGTTGTCGTATCATACATCCTGAGTTTGGTCGTTGCGTAAATCACAGAGGCACCAAAATTTACGCGAGCAATTTCGACGTAAAACCACGAAGGAGCGTCCATTCTTTCCGAGAACAAGCTCACCTGTCATCCAAGGAACAATGCTGGTTGCTATACTAGCATATTGGAGATCTTGAGATCCACCGGTTTCTGTATCTAAACTATATATGTATACACATAACGGAATAGGATATCTTCTATTTTCTAATATTAGATTGAGGCACTTCCCTGAACTACGCCCACATAAAAAATATATCACTATCTTGAGGACTTTCAATATTAGATCTGATATGACCATTTATTGTCACTTTGTCGGTATTATAACGCGGTTTGTGAATATTATGGTTATAATACCCACATAGTGTCGTATTTTTTATTTCCTGCAACAAATTTATTCTTCTGGATTATAGACCTTTAAAAGACGGAGATTTTAACATCTGCCAGTGTGTTTTTTATGTTAAAGCCTCATAGTTGTTTTTATTTTAGTTAAATTCAAAAATCCCACCGCTGTCACAAAAAATTGATTTTAAATTTTTTAATATAAATTCTTTTAACTAATTCTTTTAATCCTTTTAATCCTTTACAAGAGCCAGTCGACGATTGCTCTTCAAGCTGATATTGTTGGAAATTTACCCTTGGGTACATTTCACCCAGTCCATACGGAACGTTACAATATCAATTTTTTGGAAATATCGAAAGTTTGTAAAAATAAAGAAACGTTATTTATCAATTTTAATACAATTTATTAAAGCGTGAAACAGAAGTGGGAATGTAAAATGAGACCTTCTTTTTAAGGATTTTAAAAGATTTCTCTGAGCCTGTTGCAAAGATTTGGGGCAATTGCACAAACTGAAATTTATTTTCTTTTTGTAATTTTACGATTTTTATAAATTATTGTCAATTTTACAAATTTTTTTAAATCAATTTCTGTCGTTTCTTTATGTTATAATCATCAACTTTGTCCGTAATGAATGTTTTCAGCATTATTGTAAAAAAAAAAGATTTTTAATGAATTTCAAGATTGACTTTTTTTTATATTTCAAAAATAGAGCATTTTCAAATCTACAAAAAAATACACTTTTTGGAATGAGTTAAAAAACGGCTAACGCTATCTTAAAGATAAACTTTTCACCTTTTCAAAACCCTTATATAAAATATTTTTTCCTTTTGTTTGGACAGAAGTAGCAGCTTTTAAAAAAAAAAACAGTTTTTTAATATTTTAATGAAAATTTCTGGAACTCTGTTAGTATTTTTAATAATAACTTTCGTAAATAAAAAAATATCACAAATCTGACAAAGCCATCACATTTTAAGAAAATTTTAAATAGATTTAAAAACGAAATATTTAAATTTAAAATTCCCTAAAATCTGGGACTTGACAGCGGTGGGATATTTGAATTTAACTAAAATAAAAACAACTAAATTTTTATTTAAACTTGAGATTTAATTAAGCTAATTTCTTGATCAAATTACAAAATTCTAAAACAGGGACTTTTGAATTTATAAAATTAAAAATTATTATTATTTTAAGAAAGATTCTTTAAATTTTAAACTTTAAGTTACCCAGTTGCCAATCAATTTTAACATCCATTAGTCCGAACTTCAATATATTATTTTTTTATTCTTTTAAATTAGAGCAACTTTTAAATACTATTTTTGTATTCATGAATAAAATTTACATAAACAGAGACCTTTTATCTTTATGTAAATTCAGAAGTGTATTCATAAAGTAATTAAGAACAATAGTTGACTAAAGAATTAATTCAGATATTTTCTTCAAGTTTGGAGAAAGTTCTTTTTTTTTCTTCAAAAGATGCAAACTATGGAATGATTTTCAAGGGTCACTGCATTAAACGATGATTTTTCAATGTACATATATATAAGAAACGATGAAAATTCCAGGAAAGAGGAGAGTGGGTTCTTTGGGATCAGTCTCACGAATTTTCGAATTACAGGTCCCCGCAATACAATACGACTCATTATGCTATCCGCGCATCTTCTCACGAGGTCATTTATCATTATCCAGGTATAATAAACTGGTAACAAAAAATGTAAGGTGAAATTATGTATCTTTGTATTTTGTAGAAAATTGTCATAAAATTCACTATTTTTAATGGATTTTTTTCGCCGGTTTCAAAAAAATTGTTTACAGAGTGTGTAACATTTAGATTTTTAATTGCAAAATTAAAATTAAATTTTTATTCCACCCACCCCGTTGACAGAAAAAAAGAGTTTTTCTTTTCTTTAAAAATAGTCTCGTTTTTTAATGAATTAATGAACATGAAGAGTAAAAAAAGACAAAAAAATAATTTTTTGATAAAAATCTAGATAAAAAACCGCAACTTCTAAATGCGATCGTGTTATGCCTGAGCTAATAGCCTAAAATTTTCGTTATGTTATTTTTCCTAATTTAAATTTACATTAATTTTATCTTTCGTCGTTCTTTTTAATTTTATAAACTGTATGTCTATACTGCAAAATAATACGTCTTTTTTGTATTTCATGATTTGAGGAAAAATACAGAAGTTATAAATTATAAAAATTTGATGTTTCCAACAAAAGGGTATTTTTTGAAGGCGTTTTTCTCCGTTAATAAAAAGAAATTGAAAATAATATGCTACATTAAATTTGCTGGAAATTTTTCCAAATATGCAATAAAAACTCATATATTTGCAATAGAAGTACCCCAAAAATTAAAATTTAAGTTAAAAAGATTTTTTCTCAAAGAAAGACGTTATCGACTTTTAAATTCTTCGTGTCAAGGTAAGAATATAAGAATATAACTCAGTTTTTTTTGGTAATAAAAATTAAAGTAAATGACTTTCAACACATTAGTAATATTTATTATTTTTTATATTTATAACCAACAAAATGTTTCTTCAGCTTAAAAAAATTTTATTAGGACTATTAAATTTTTTTTGTTGATGTTACAAACAAATTCAACAAAAGAATTTTGTTGTCATAACAAAATTATTTTGTTTCTTGTACATAAACAAAAAAATTTGGTTGAGCCAATAAAAGTTTTGTTTTACATTCCAAACCTTTTTCTCAGTGTTTCAGATTTTACAGTCAATATTCTATATTACAGATATTTAATCCCAGATTCCACATTCTACTTAAGGGATTAAATATTCCAGATTTTACATTCCAGATTTCACATTCCGGATTTTACATCTTAGATTAAAGATTTTAAATCTCAAATTCTACGTTCCTGGTTCTACATCATCCCAAATTTCATAGCCTAGTTTATACCTAAATCCCAGTTTCTTCAATCAAAATTCTAGAATTTAGATTACACTTTGCATTTTCCACATTTTTTATATTGTCATTTAAAACATAAGTTGTATGATTTATAAAATATTTTTAAAAAGATTTTTTAAAATGCGGTACCTAGAACGTCGAACCTAAATTCAGTAATATAAATGGTAAAATCTGGAATATGGAATGTGATGTGATTAACGTAGAATTTGAGATAAGGAATCTAAAATGTGTAATCTGAGTTGTGGAGTTTAAAAATTTGAATTCAATTTGGGATGTGGAATCTGAAATGTAATATTTGGGATGTAAAATCGGGGATTTAAACTCTGGAACTTTTTATCTGGAATGTGGAATGTAAAGTCTAAAATTTTAAATCTGGAAACTGGGAAGCTTAATCTGGGATGTGGAATTCGGAATATAAAAATTTGATTCTAGAATCTGGAATGTGAAATATAGAATTTTGAATCTGGAATGTAGAATTTGAAATATAGATTTTAGAATAGAAAATCTGAGATGTGAAATGTGGAGTCTAAAATTTTAAATCTGGAAACTGGGAAGCTTAATCGGAGATGTGAAATTTAGAATATACAAAATAAAATCTAGAATCTGTAATGTGAAATTTGGGATGAGGAATCGGGAATGTAAATTCTGAAAATTGAAATATAGATTCTGGAATAAACAATCTGAGATTTAGAATGAAAAGTCAGAAATAATAAATCTGGAAACTGGCAAAATAAATCTGAGATGTGGAGTTTGGAGTATAGAAATTTGAATTCAGAATCTGAAATGTGGAATTTTAAATATAGATTTTCTGATGAAAAATCTGAAATGTAGAATCAGGAGTCTAAAATTTTAAATCTGAAAACTGGGAAGTCTAATTTGAGAAATAAAAATATTAATCTAGAATCTGGAATGTGGAATTTAGAATGTAGATTCTAAGATGGAAGATTTGAGATGTGAAATGTAAAGTTTAAAATTTAAAATCTGGGAATTTGGAAGCTTACTCTGAGATGTGGAATTTAGAAAATAGAAATTTAAATCTCGAATCTGGAATTAAGAATATAGAAAATTAAATCTAGAATCTGCAATGTGAAATTTGGGATGAGGAATCGGGAATGTAAATTCTAGAACGTTGTAGCAGGAATGAAGATCTGTATTGAAATATTTGGAATGTGGAATTTGAAATATAGATTTTGGAATCAAAAATCTGAGATTTAGAATAAAAAGTCAGAAATAATAAATCTGGAAACTGTCAACATTAATCTGAGATGTGGAATTTAGAGTATAGGAATTTGAATCCAGAATCTGGAATGTGGAGTTTTAAATATAGATTCTTGGATGAAAAATCTGAGCTGTGGAAAGAGGAGTCTAAAATTTTAAATCTGGAAACTGGGAAGTTTAATTTGAGATATAAAAATATTAATCTAGAATCTGGAATGTGGAATTTAGAATGTAGATTCTAAGAAGGAAGATTTGAGATGTGAAATGTAAAGTTTAAAATTTTAAATCTGTGAATTTGAAATTTTACTCTGAGATGTGGAATTTAGAATATAGAAATTTGAATCTAGAAACTGGAATTAAGAATATAGAAAATTAAATATAGAATCTGTAATGCGAAATTTGGGATGAGGAATCGGGAATGTAAATTCTGGAACGTTGTAGCAGGAATTATAAATCTGTATTGAAAAATTAGGAAAGTGGAATTTGAAATATAAATTCTGGAATAAAAAATCTGAGATTTAGAATGAAAAGTCAGAAATAATAAATCGGGAAACTGGCAACATTAATCTGAGATGTGGAATTTAGAGTATAGAAATTTGAATCCAGAATCTGGAATGTGGAATTTTAAATATAGATTCTTGGATGAAAAATTTGAGATGTGGAAAGAGGAGTCTAAAATTTTAAATCTGGAAACTGGAAAGTTTAATTTGAGATATAAAAATATTAATCTAGAATCTGGAATGTGGAATTTAGAATGTAGATTCTAAGATGAAGATAAAAGATAAAATAAGATAAAATTTTAAATCTGGGAATTTGGAAGTTTACTCTGAGATGTGGAATTTAGAATATAGAGAGTTTAATCTAGAATCTGGAATTAAGAATATAGAATATTAAATCTGGAATGTGGAATCAAGAATATAAATTCAGAGATGGATAGCCTGAGATGTGGAATGTAAAGTTTAAAATTTTAAATCTGCAAATTGGGAAGCTTAATCTGAGATGTGGAATTCGGAGTATAGAAATTTAAATCCAGAATCTGGAGTGTGGGAATTTGAATATCGATTCTTGGATGGAAAATCTGAGATGTGGAGTGTAAAGTTTGAAATTTAAAATCTGCAACTTGGAAATCCTAATCTGGGATGTGGACTTTGGAATATAGAAATTTGAATCTGGAATCTGGAATGTGAAGTATACAATTTTGATTCAAGAATGTCGAATTTGGAATATAGATACTAGAATAAAAAATCTGGGATGTGGAATATAGAATCTAATATTATAAATCTGAAAACTAGGAAGCTTAATCTGAGATGTTGAATTTGGAATATAGAAATTTGAAACTAGAATCTGGAATGTGAAATTTGACATGAGGAATAGGAAGTATGAAATTTGGAACGTTGTATCTGGAATGTAAAATCTGTATTGAAAAATTTGGAATGTCGAATTTAGAATATAGATTCTCGAATGGAAAATCTGAGATTTAGATGGGTAAGTCAAAAATAATAAATCTGGAAACTGGGAAGATTAATCTGGAAAATAAACGTTGGAGTATAGAAATTTGTATCCAGAATCTGGAAATTGGAATTTTGAATATAGATTCTAGAATGAAAAATGTGAGATGTGGAATGTGCAGTCTAAAATTTTAAATCTAGAAAATGAGAAGTTTAATATTTAGGACATAGAAATTTGAATCTTGAATCTAGAATATGAAGTATAAAATTTTGAATTAGGAATGTGGAATTTGGAATATAGATTCTAGAACGGAAAATCTGAGATTTGGAATATGGAGTCTAAAATTATAAATCTGGAAACTGGGTAGCTTAATCTGTGCTGTTGAATTTAGAATATTGAAATTTAAATCTAGAATCTGGAATGTGAAATTGAGAATATAGATTCTGGAATGTAAAATCTGAGATGTGGAGTGTACAGTTTGAAATTTTAAATTTGGAAATTGGGAAGCTTAATCAGGGATTTGGAATTTGAAATTTGGAATATAGAAATTTGAATCTTGATTCTGTAATATATAGTATAGAATTTTCAATCAGGAATGTGGAAATTGGAATATAGATTCTAGAATAGAAATTTGATATGTCCAATGTGGAGTCCAAAATTATAATTCTTGGAATCTTACTCTGGTACGTTGAATTTGGAATATTGAAATTTGAATCTAGAATCTGGAATGTGGAAATGAGAATATAGATTCTGGAATAGAAAATCTGAGATGTGGAGTCTAAAGTTTAAAATTTTAAATCTGGAAATTGGGAAGCGTAATCTGGGATGTGGAATGTGGGATATACAAATTTAATTCTAGAATCTGGAATGTGGAATTTATAGAATATAGATTCTGGGATGGAATATCTGAGATGTGGAATTTGGAATCTAGAAATTTGAATCTAGAATCTGGAATGTGAAATATAGAATTTTGAATCTGGAATGTGGAATTAGGAATATAGATTCTAGATTAAAAAAAACTGAGATGTGGAATGTGAAGTCTAAAATTTTGAATCTGGAAATTGGGAATCTTAATCCGGGATGTGGAATTTGGAATCTAGAAATTTGAATCTAGAATCTAGAATTTGAAATTTAGGATGAGGAATCTGGAAAGTGAACTCTGGAACGTTGTATCTGGAATGTGAAATCTGTAATGAAATATTTGGAATATGGAATTTAGAATATAGATTCTGGTATGGAAAATCTAAGATGTGGAATGAAAAGTTTAAAATTTAGAATCTGGAAATTGGGAAGGTTAATCTGAGATGTGGAATTTTGAATATAGATTCTTAAATGGAAAATCTGAGAAGTGGAGTGTTTAGTCTAAAATTTTAAATCCGGAAATTTTTAAATCTGGATTCTGGAATTTAGGATGTAGAATCTGAAATTTGCTATTTTGAATTTGGGAAAAGGTGGAATCTGAAATTTGTGATGAGTGATATTTAATCTAGAATGTGAAATTTGGTTTGTAGAATCGGAAATGTAAACTCTGGAACGTTGTATCTGGAATCTGAATTGAAAAATTTGGAATGTGGAATCTTAAAATGGGAATATGTGACTTGCAATTCGGATTGTTAAGTTTGAACTCTGTGTTGTAAAATTTTAATGGTCGTATCTCGAATCTGTAAACAGAAATATGAAATCTGGATTGTGAAATCTAGCTTTTTTAAGTTTAGTATATAGAATCTGGAATGTGAAACTTGGTATATATAAAGCGAATATCAATTCTCTTTTACACTCAAATCCAGATTGATAATATTCAGACATATTTTAGCAAATGTTACACGAATTAAGATTGATCAGCGTCAAATTTGCACATTCTATTAAAAAAAGATTTATATGTAAAGCGTATGCAAAGTTGATGAATTAAAAATTCTTCGGAGAGTAATGTTATACAATACAAATTATAAGATTTGCTGGAGATATTTTGATGATGTTTTGTTGGTATTGGATTGTACGTGTGTCTGTAAAACAAACTGGATCCAGAGTTTGGCCAGAGCTGCAATGTATATGAGAAAGAAAAATCATCCATCACGTTCGAGGCCATCGGACACAGTGATGGGCGGACGATGTTTTAGGTTTCAGTTTTCTATAGGAGCACGTCATAAAATTGATGAGCGTCTTTGACTAATTTATTACATCGAAAAAAAGCGTACAAAATCCATAATGATCATAGTAAGGCGTGCTTCTCTTCTTACTTAACTTCCACAAGAAACTTATCAAGCAAAAATGTTGATCATTTCACGAATCTCGATTGTAAACCTTTGCGATATTTATCTTAATAATTAATCAGTTGTAAACTCCAACTTAACATTGGACTCAAAATTAATCAGTTATTATGACAATGCAATGAATATTAATTCATTTTATGACATTGCAATGAATAATGTTTTTGGTTCAAGTTCCACAATGTATTGACTTTCGTGTTTTCTTTTTTTGTGCTTTTTTCACAATTCTACTTGTTTTTTTCAAAAACATTGTTTTTTGAATTTCTGGTTTTAAATTAGAGAAATAATCACTTCTTGGTGATTACAAATTCTTTTTTCTCCTTTTTATTTCTACTTATTTTTCCTTTTTTTATTTTCTTCTATTTTTCCGATTCTGTCAGAAGTATTTTCATTTATTTTCGATTATCGTTCATTTTCTTCCTGTTTCGATTCTCTTTCATTTCCTCTTTCTCATATTTTTTTTTCAACCCTTTATTTTAACTCCATTTTCTTTTTTCGCAAATTCGTATTCTCCTTCATTTCTTTTTTATTTTGTGTATTTTCAGATTTTCCATTTTAATTTCATATTAAAATTCATTCATTCTCCTCTCTAAATCTGAATTAGTGAAAAGTAACTAATAACAATTAGTAGAAATTTACACTTATTTAAATTAGTAGCCGATTTTTCACTAATTCAAATTAAGAGAGATTGGTTATTGTTTGTTTTTAAATTTCTTGTCTTTTTTCATCCTTTCTCTCTTTCGTTTTAGTTTCCTTTTTTTTCATTCTTCAGAGTCTTTTCCATCATCTTTGTGTTTTTATTCCAGTTTTTTTTCTGTTTAAAAAATTTGGGTAAATTCTAGTTTCCAAGTCTAATTCAGAAAATTCATTTTTGTAGACGATGAATTTTTTTTTCTTTATTATCGTTTGTTTTATGTTGTTCTTTTATTCATTTTTAGTCTTTCATTTCTTTCATTTCTTTTATTGTTTTTTATCTTCTTCTGTCTCAACAGTATTTTTATTTTTATCTCATATAGTTTTTCCCTTCTTTTTATTTTATCTTCTTTGTTTTTCTTCTCTTCTATTATTTCACTCTCATCTCGACTTTCATTTTTTTCTTTCCTCGATTTTTGAATTTCAGATTTCTTAGTATATTTTAGAACTATTTTCACTTAATGTCGCTTCTCTTTTTTTCTTGTTTATTTCTTCTTTTTCTATCTATTTCTATTTCTCTTTCTATCTTTTTTATGATATTTCTTCATTTTCTTCTTTTCTTCCTCTTTCTACTTCTTCTTTCCGATTTCTTTTTCTTTTATTTGCACAATTATTTTTTTACTCTCGGTTATTGTTTATTTTCTTCACCTTTGTTTTTTCTTATTTTCCTATTTTCCTATTTTCTTATTTCCTTATTTTCCATTTTTTTCTTCATCTTGCTATTTTTTTTCGAATTTTAGATTTCAATTTCCCGAGAAATTTTCTAATTATATTTCAAGATTATTTTCGTTTTTTGTTTGATGTTTTTTTCTTCTTTTTGCTCTCTCGTACTTATCGTTTTTCTTCTCTTAATATTCTTCTTTCTGTTATCGTTCTTGTTTCTTTTTGTTCCCTAGTTTTTTAATAAGCTCTAGATTCAATTTTTTTAAAATATATAACTTTTTATTAATCATCATCGTTTATTGCTTATTTTCTTGTTCTTTTTACTTTCTTCATTTTTCTCAATTTATGGTTATTGTCTTCTTTTTCATCCTTTGTTTTAAATAATTTTATTATCTGTTTCTTCTTCTTCTTCTTCTTCTTCTTCTTCGTCTTCTTGTTTTTCTTATTTTTCTTTTTGTGTTTTTCTTCTTCCGTTTTTTTTATTTTCACACTCCAGCTATTTATACCTACTTCAGAAGTTTTTTCATTTTTGTCGGCTATCGTTTCTTTTCTTTCTTTTCGATTTTTAAATTTCGTTTCTTCTTTTTCATTACTTCAGATTCACCTTTTATTCATTTTGTCTTTATATTTTTGTTTTTCACATTTCTTTCTTCCTGTTTTTTATTAGTATTTTTAAGTTCCAAGGTTTAAATGCTAATTCAGAAATACTTTTCGATTCTTGTCTTTTTTTTCATTTTTCCTTTCTTCGATTTACTAAGTAGAGAAATTTACTAAACAAATTTTTGGAAGTCATATTTTAAACATACTTAAAATAAATAATGTTTGCAATCTGAAAAATAATTATACTTCACAATTTAGGAATTTCTTTAATTTTTAACAATTCTTTTCTATTATGATTTCAACTAAAATTTTCAACATTTTCATTACTTTTCAATTATTAACTTCAATTTTCAATTATTTTCATTAATTTTCAATTTCTTTGTTAAGTCTTAAATTTACTTTACGAAAATTTCCATTATCTTTTTTTCAATTTACCATTATTTTCATCATAATGCAATTATATTCTTCCACTGCACTTCAAATATATTTTGTATTTTTTCCAATTATTTTTTTTTAAATTTAAATTATTTTCTTCGTTTTCAAATTATGTATATAATCTTAAAATTATTTGTCTCAACTTTTAATTATTTTCATTATACTTCAATTAATTTTCTTAAATTTGAATTTTTAATTAATTATCTCAACTTTGAATTGCTTTCTTCAATTTTTAATAATTATTCAAGGATTTCATTTTGCAAGTATTTATTCCAATTTTTCAATATTTTTATTATTTTTCGATTAATTTTCTAAAATTTCAGTTGCCTATTGATTCTAATTTTAAGATCATTTTTCAATTATTTTTTGTTTTTTAAATAATTTTTGTAATTTTTTAAATTATTTCTTTCAAATTTTAATTCCTTTTAAATGATTTTTCATTTATTTTCTTCTTATGTAATATTGTTTTCTTCAACTTTTAATTAATTTTATTCAGTTCCAATTATTTTCCCATTTTATTGGTAGTAAAAACATTTTCTCCAAATTTTCGAATTTTTATTTTTTTCATTATTTATCATAATTTCTAAAATTGTGGTCCAAAATTTCAATTTATTTCTATTATTCAATATATATTCTGGAATTCTTTTTAATTAATTTCTGAGATTTATAATAATTTTATTGAAAACTCAATTATTTTCTTCTATTTCATAGTTATTTTGTAATTTTTAAAATTATTTTTGTCAAATTTACATTATGATATTTAATTTTCTATTATTAATATATTTTTCAATTATTTTCCCAAACTTTTAATTATTTTCATTTTTTTCAATTAATCTCTAACATTTCCAATTATTTTCCCCAACTTTTAATTATTCTCATTTCTTCAAATAATTTATATTATTATCAAGTATTTTTCTTAACTTTCAATTAGTTTCTTCAATTTGAGAATATTTCTGTGATTTTTAAATCATTTTCCCCAATTTTTAATTGTTTTCATTATTTTTCAATGAATTGGCAAAATTTGTAATTATTTTATTATTTCGTACAGATTTTAAAAAGTCATTGTTTATTGTTTATTTTCTGGTTCTTTTTAATTTCTTTATTTTTTTCATTTTATGGATAGTTTTTTCTTTCTTAGTTTTTCATAATTTTATTATCTTCTTCTTCTTCTTCTTCTTCTTCTTCTTCTTCTTCTTCTTCTTCTTCTTCTTCTTCTTCTTTTTATTCTTTTTCATTTTTTTTTGTATTCTCACACTCTAGTTATTCAGACCTATTTCAGAAATATTTTACTTTTTGTCGACTTTCGTTTCATTTGCTTTTTTTCGATTTTTAAATTTCTTTTCTTCTTTTTCATTTCTTCAGTTTCATCTTTTATTCATTTTGTTTTTATATTACTGTTTTTCACATTTCTTTCTTCCTGTTTGTTTTTGTATTTTTCAGTTCTATAGTTTTTAAATGATAAATTAGAAATACTTTTCGATTCCCGTCTATTCTTCTTTTTTCTTTCTTCACTTTATTATTTCGTACAAATTTTTAAAGGGCATCGTTTCTTGTTTATTTTCTGTTTCTTTTTACTTTCTTCATTTTTCTCATTTCATGGTTATTGTGTTTTTTTCTTCCTTAGTTTTTCATAATTTTAATATCTTCTTTTTCTTTCTTCTTCATCTTGTCTTTATTCTTTATCCGTTTTTTTTTAGAAAAAAAACTTTTTCCAAAAGTCTATTTATTTAACGTTTAATGTTTTTTTTTTGTTTCTTTTTAATTTCTTCATTTTCCACCATTTATGGTTATAGTCTTTTTCTTTTTTTTTCAAATTTTCATAATTACTTATTTTTCATCTTTCTGTCTTTTTTCTTTCTCTTTTTCTCTCTTCTTCTTCTTCTTCTTCTGTTTTTTTTGTTCTCACACTCTAGTTATTTAAACCTACTTCAGAAATACTTTTTAATTTTTTTTTAATCCTCACACTATAGTTATTCATACCAATTTCAGAAATATTTTCATGTTTCTTCTTTTTCTTTTCTTTTCTTTTCTTTATTTTCATTTTTTATTCATCTCCTTTTTATTTTTTTTTACCTTTTTTTTGTTTTTTAGATTTTTAGGTAGTTTTTAAACTCTAATTCAGAAATACTTTAAATAATTTTCAGTGTCATTTTCTTCTTTTTTATTCCTTCTTTTTTCAATTTTCTTCTCTTATTTTCTGCCCCCATCTATTTATTTTATCCATTTCTCAATTTCTCACTCTTTCCGTTCCGATTTCTTTTTGCTTTCTCAATTTTCACATTCCAAGTTATCCAGTTCTATTTCTGAAGGTAAGATCATTTATTGCCAATTTCTAGCGCACAGTTGGCCAGAAACTAGAAAAGCAGGATCTTAATGCTTGTACAAAGGCATTGAGTAGAGAAGAAGAAATGCAGTAAAGTGATTTTTATTAAATTATTTACAAGTAAGATTCAAGTAGTGTTACGACGGGTATTTAATTAATAAACTCGCGATCTTATCGTTAACAAGGAACATCCTGCCTCTTAGTCCCTTACAGCTTTTTCTCCCAGTCCAAGAGTATTCTGAATTTTTTAATCAAGCACGATTACGGCCATGAAAAATGATGCAATTTTCACGGAGACACTCGTATCTGAAACTTGGATCTCTTTATTACGAATGACAAGTACGTGAAATAAGTACTTCTACATGTACTGGGTGTCAGAAAGGACACTTATTCACCATTCAGTCCCTCAAGATATAAATCACAATAGGAAATGAGCTTTTAATATTTCACTAGCAAAATTAACGCAGGCGACAAACTTTGCATTGTTGTTGGTTATTTAAAACTATAAATTTTTGCAAATTTAAATAAAGAAAATTACGAAATTGAAGAATATATTTGAAAAATGACGAAAATAATTGCCAGTTGAAAACTAAATTCGAAAAAATGGCTACATAATAACACAATTGAAAAGAATAGTTTAAAAAATAAAAACAATAAATATTAAATTTATACAAAATAGTTGAAAAATTATAGGAATAAATGTTGGAAATAATTGCAAATTGAACAACTGGATTGGAAATCGAAAAAAATAATTAAAATTTTAAAATTGAAGAAAAGAATAAAAAAATGAGGAAATAAATTGAAAAATACAGAAATAAATTGAAATTTTAAAACATAATAGATAATTGAAAAAAAATTACAAAATGATGAAAATAATTGACAAATTAATACATAACCGAACAAAATAATTTAAAATATCAGAGAATAATGATAAAATTTAAAAAAAATAATAATTACAAATTGAAAAAATTGTAGGAAATAAGTAAAAATTGCGGAACTTAATTAATAATAGTTGAAGGAAATAGTTGACAAATGACGAAAATAATTGAAAAATTGACGAAAATATGTGAAAAATGACGAAAATAATAATATATTGAGAACAAAATTCGAAAAATGACTAAATTAATAGACAACTGAATAAAATAAATCAAAAAATTAAACAAGAAATATTTAATTTAAAGACAATAATTGCAAATTACAAACTTAAAAAAATTATAGGAATAATTGTTGGAAAGAATTGCACATTTAACAACTGGTTTGAAAATTGAACAAAATAATTAGAATTGAAAAAAATAATTGAAAATTCAGAAAAAAATAAAAACTTGAGGAAATAAATTGAAAATTTGAGAAATAAATTAACACATTTAAAAAAATAATAGACAATTTAAGAAAAAAAATTTTAAAATGACGAAAATAATTTACAATAGAAAACCAAATTCAAAAAATGGTTAGATTTATTTGTTTATTGTTATTTATTTAACATATAAACGATTCATACACAACCTAACAAAATAATTTAAAAAATCAAAGAATAATGATAAAATTTTAAACTTATAATTGAAAATTGAAAAAATTGTAGAAAATAATTAAAAATTGAGGAATATAATTAATAAATAAAGGAAATAGTTGAAAAATAAAGAAAATAATTGTCAATTGAAAACATATTTCAAAAAATGATTAGATTAATATACAACTGAAAAAAATAATTGAAAAAATTAAACAACAAATATTAAATTTAAAGACAATAAATGTAAATTGAAAAATTAAGAAAAAGATAGAAATAATTGTTGGAAATAATTTCACATTTAACAACTGGATTGAAAATCGAGAAAAATAATTAAAATATAATAAAATAATTGAAAATTCAGGAAATAAATCGAAAATTGAGGAAATAAATTGAAAATTTAAGAATTAAATTATAAAATAATTGAAAAAATAATTTACAATTGAAAAAAAAATTACAAAATGAGAAAAATAATTGACAATTGAAAACAAAATTCAAAAATGGTTAAACTAATACGCAACCGAACAAAATAATTTAAAAAATCAAAGATTGATGGTAAAATTTTAAGACAATAATTGAAAGTTGAAAAAATTGTAGAAAATAATTAAAAATTGCGGAAAATAATTAATAATTGAAGAAAATAGTTGAAAAATGGCAAGAATAATTGAAAAATTGAAGAAAATATATGAATAATGAAAGAAATAATTATCAATTGAAACCAAAATTCAAAAAATTACCAGATTATTAGACAACTGAAAAAATAATTGAAAAAATTAATCAAGAAACATAAAATTTAGATAAAATAATTGCAAAATGAAAAATTAAAATTGTTATAGGAATAATTATTGAAAATAATTGCACTTTTCACAACTGGATTAAAAATCGAAAAAAATAATTAAAATGGAAAAAATTAATTGAAAATTGAAGAAAGCAAATAAAAATTAAAGAATGGAATTGAAATTTAAAAAATATATTTAAAAATTGAAAAAAAATAGTTGGAAATAGCCCAGAATTAATTAATAAATTAATATAGAAGAAAGCAATTATTGAAAACTGAAGAATGGAAATAAAAATTGAGAACGGAATTAAAAATTAAAGAAAATAATTGAACAATTGTATTTAAAATTAAAGAAACCTAATGATTATCGAAAAAAATAATAGAAAAAAGGCAATAGTTTTTTAATATTAAAAAAAATAATTGAAAATTGAAATCTAAGTTTGAAGAAACAAGAAAATAACTGAGAATTGAAAAGAATAGTTCTACAATTAAATAATTGAATTGAAATTAAAAAAAAAAATTATGAGTAAAAAAAATAATTGAAAAAATACGAAATTTATTGAACATTAAGGAATTAATTGAAAATCGATCAAAATAATTGAAAATTAAAGAAAACAATCCAAATTTTATAATTATAATTTCAGCTATTAAAGACTAAAATCTGTATCAATAAACATTTTTATTTTATAAAAAATTTGCATTGTATCAAAACTTCAATCAATCCAAATTTTATAATTATAATTTCAGCTATTAAAGACTAAAATCTGTATCAATAAACAATGGAATCATTAGAATTTGAAATCATTTGAAAATTAAAAAACTATTAGTTTCAAATTAATTCAAACTTTAATCAATTATTACTTAAATTTATCGATTCTAAATTGTTTTATTGATTTAGACTTAGATTAATAAAAAGTTATTTAATATATTTTAAGAACTTAATTACCAAAAACCTAAATATCAATAAATTTAAAATTCTGCGCATAAACTTTTAAGGAATTTTTAAATCAATCCAATTAAATAATTGTAATTTGTCAAAATTTTGGTCTACTGAAAAAAATAAATTTATTTTACTATTATCATTATTTTATATTTAAACTTTTTTAATTTTATGTAGTTATTTTAAGTATCTAATTTTTGTGATCAGTATGTTTTTTTGTGACAATTTTGGGACCCTTGATCTTGATTTTAATGAATTTCTAGCCTTTTATGTAAAATAGTGCAAGAAAGTTTTAAATTAAAAAAGAAGCAGAAAATAAAATTATTAAAAAAGGAATAAATTATAAGTGAGGCATTTCAAAGTCTTAAAAAATATTTGAAAATATTAATATTTTCTTTTATTTCAATCTTTAACTTTTAAAAATTAAATTAAATTAAGAATTTTAAACTTGATTTTAATAATACGAATTCCAATTGTTTCAAATTTTAATTAGTGCACTCTAAAAACAAGTTTTATTGTATCTGTGGCACAAAAAGTGTCTTAAAATGAGATATATAGAAATTAAGAATAATTCAAATTTGAATAATAATAAACTTCAATTATTATTTAAAACTTTTAATAGTTCAAGTTTTAATCAATTCATGTTGAAATTATTATAAACTTATAAATATTTTTTAATTTTAATAATGCATATCTAAATTAGGAATTTCAAATTTCAACCAATATTAAAATCTTCAAATTATAAAAAATGGGTATTATAGTATCAAAACTTAAATCAATCCAAATTTTATGATTACAATTTTCACTATTGAAGTCTAAAAAAACTGTGCTCGCTTTCTTCAATTTAATTTCATGATATCTCATTTTTATTCTTCTTTATGTTGTATTCCATAAAATAATGTATTATAATTAAATCGTCGAATATATTGGAAACATTAAATTAATTCGAATTATTTATACATATTTTTTCATGAATTCACATATTATGTTTAAAGTGTGGTAAATATTTATTAAAAATTGTAAAGTAGATTAAAGTAAAACACGCGTTTATATTTTAATATACTATTATTTAAAATACAATATTAATTTATTACTTAATTTAAGCTATAAATTCATGAGATTTAATAAATAAATAGGTAAAATTAGAAAATATACAATAAAAATACATTTTTTCAAAAGTTACTGATTTAAAACAAAAAGAAATATTTATAGGTGTGAATTAATTTTGATTTATAAAAATTTGTTACAAAATATTAAATAGAAAGAAATTTTAAAAAATAAATCAGATTTTCTTCCCTACTTAAAAATAAAAAAATTTATTGTATGTTACAAAAAGTAAGAATATTTCTTTTTCAATAGTTTTTTGAACAAAATATATTTAAACTTCGATGCAAACTTAATTTACTCCAAACATCTTTTGATAATAAGAATTCCTTATTCTTAAAATTTCTTTACAAAGTTCAATGAATAACAAACTATTCTTCAAAATTTCTATCAGTATTTTTCATTTTTCCAAATTAAAAAATTCACAAGCATCTATTCAAATTGAAATTCAAACTTAAATTAATCAAAATTGAAATATAACCAAAGTTTTACAATTTAAAATCTGTAATATAGGGAAAACTATATTTAAATGTTTTAAACTTAAATCCATATAATTATAAAAATTTATAGAAATTTGGTAATTTTAAATCCATTCAAACTTTAATTTAAATCCAAACTTTAATCAATTAATATTTCAATTTATCGATTCTAAATTCTTTTCTTAATTCAAACTACTATTAAAAACTACTTTTTTTTTTTAAATTTTATGTAGTTATTTTAAGTATTTGGTTTTTGTAATTAGTGTTTTTTGTGTGAAAATTTTAGGATCCTTGATTAAGATTTTAATGAATTTTTAGCCTGACAGGCTTGGACTATATTTCAGTCAATCTTTTTTTTTGTTCTTCCAATTGAACTGATTAAAATTATAATTTATCCTAATTTCAGACCTATAATAAAATTAGAAATTAAATAAGTTTAATAATTTACCAATAAAAAAATAAGCATTTTGAGATAAAAAATACAACATTTATTTGGTGAAATTTAATTTGGTACGTATTTTAATTTAAAATAGGGCAGAAAGTTTTAAGTTAAAAAAAAATAAAATGATTAAAAGAGAAATAAATTATAAAAAAGTATTTAAAAGTCTTAAAAAATATTTGAAAACAGTGCCCGCTTTCTTCCAATTACATCATGATATTTCATTCTTCATTCTTATTTATATTGTATAAGTAATTAACAGAATAAAATATTATTATGAAAATTATTCATGTAAATTAGATTTAAATAAGACACGTTTGTATTGTAATACATTATTATTATTGAAAATAAAATATATAAATTTGTCAATTCATTTAAATTTTAGATTCATGAGAATTAATAATTACATAAATAAAATTAGAAATCGTATAATTAATATAAAAATACATTTTTTCAAAAGTTATTGATTTAAAACAAAAAACATCTATTGTGCCAAACTTCAGGTGTGGACAGAATGAAAGAATGAAAAAATGAAGTTTGCGATTATTATTATTAATTAATATTAATAAGCTTATTAATTTACCAATAAAAAATAAGCATTTTGAGATAAAAAATACAACATTTATTTGGAGAAATTTAATTTGGTACGTATTTTTATTTAAAATAGGGAAGAAAGTTTTAAATTAAAAAAAAATGATTAAAAGAGGAATAAATTATAAAAAATGCATTTAAAAATCTATAAAAAATATTTAAAAACAGTGCTCGCTTTTTTCAAATTTTATCATGATATTTCCTTCTTTATTCTTATTTATATTATATTTTTTAGATGTAATTAAAAGAACAAAGTATTATTATGAAAATGATTCATATATTATTATAAATTATAATATAAAATATACATTAATTTTCATATTATGTTTAAAGTGTTTTGAATCATTATTAAAATCTGTAAAGTAGTTTTAAATAAGACACGTTTGTATTGTAATACATTATTATTATTAATAAATAAATAAATAAAATTAGAAATCTTATAATTGACATAAAAATACATTTTTTCAAAATTTATTAATTTAAAACAAAAAACATCTATTGTGCCAAACTTCAGGTGTGGACAGAATGAAAGAATGAAAGAATGAAGTTTACGATTATTATTATTAATATTAATATTAATTATCAATTCAACAATAAATTGTTTCATAAAGCTGTATTAAATACTCATTTAACACGAAAAATTTATGTAAAATTTTCCTAAAATTATATTTTGACGTTTTTGCAAAAAAAAAAAAAAAAAAATGCAATTGTTCTAAAGAAACCTTGAGGGAGGATAATAAAGAAAACATGAAAAGAGTGCGACGAAGTAAGTCGTGGGTGAAAATTTAAACAATAGCCGGGCATGAAAGTGTCGACAAACGGAAAGGAATAGAAGCAAGACGTTAAAAGAGAGAAAGAACAGGGAAGACCTTGAATTCTTGAAGGAAGTGAGGTGAGTATAAAGAAATCCTTGTAATCCCGAAAAGCTAAGCTGACAAGGAGGATAGAGATCATCCTCCGTAGTGGAAGAGATCTCTTTGAGCTTGAGAACAAACAGCGAAGTCAAGCCGAACCACTCAAGCGCAGGACACGAGCACAAAGGACCAACAATATTCAGAACGATACACAGCTGGCTTGTAAAACACAGAGATCCTGTGAGATACCAAGCTACCACATTTATCGTTGCTCGGGTGGTCCAAAAATGGAAAATAAATCTATCGTTTTTCTCGGATTTCGTTAAAAAAAAGAAAAAACATTTATTCTACATTCGTAATCGATGCTCTTCTCATCCCTTCCTTTTCTTATTTCTCGGAAAAGTGAAAACTAATGGGAAATTAGTTTTAAAATATTGCGTTGGAGAATCAGATATGGGTAATGACGAATAATCGATGTGAAAACATCACACAGTCAGGAAAAAGTGTAAATAAATGTTCAAAAAGTTTGACAGGTCGTAATTTTCAACTGGATTACAATTTTTTTTGTGATTGGAAATTAGTAAATTAGGATGAAAATTATGAAACAATTCATAATTTTGATGAATTAAAAATTCTTTTTTAGTCTAAGTGTCTGAATTCATTCATCATAAATGGATATTTGCCCCAATGTGAGTAAAGGTCAACAATTTAATTTGTTATAAACAATTTTTATAATTAGTTAAGCAAGAATCCATAATTTTCATGAATTAAAAATTCTTTTTAAGAATAAGTGTCTGAATTCATTCATCATAAATGGACATTTGCCCGAATGTGAGTAAATGTCAACAATTTAATTTGTTATTAACAATTTTTATAAACAATTAAGCAAGAATTCATAAGTTTAAAAAAGAATATTTAATTCATCACAATTGTGTATTGTTGCTTAATTGTTTATAAAAATTGTTTATAACAAATAAAATTATTATCATTTGGTCACATTTTGGCAAATGCCTATTCATGAAGAACGAATTCAGGTACTTATTCTAAAAAAGAATTTTCAATTTATCAAATTTATGGATTGCTGCTTAACTGTTTATAAAAATTGTTTATAACAAATTCTTATGACAGAAATTGTTTAATTTGAATTAAAGTCCGATTTTTGTGCAATTTATTAAGTTTTAAATTAAAAAAGAGAATTTAAAAATTCAAAATTTTTTCAAAATTCACTTTACAAAAAAAAAAAAAATTAAAAATACCATTTTTAAATTTCAAAAAACAAAATATTGTGACAACTTGTGCTAGGAACATACAAAATTGTGCCGTAAAACATTTTTCAAAAAAAATCAAATCTCAAAGAAAATTTGGAAAAAAATCTAGAAATTTTTGTGGGTCGTAAATTTCCAAAAGTCTAAATTTCGAAAACACAAAAGTTGTGCTGATTTGTGCAATTGAGAAGTCTAATAATATTTTTCGATTAACTTAATATTTTTTCCAAAATAGTCAAATTCAATTTTAATTATTTACCCCTCGGCAATAAATCAATTTGATTATTTATTCTTACACTTTATATTATTCATGGAAAATTTAAATTAGTTTTTTAAACTTACCATTATTTTTGTCATTTTGAAATTATTATTTTCAATTTTTACTCATTTTCGTAATTTCTGAATTAATTTCCTAAACTTTCAAATATATATCTCAATTTTCAATTATTTTGTTCAATTTTCATTTCTTTTTATTGTTTTGAAATTATTGTCTCCAACTTTTAATATTTTAATTATTTTTCAATTAATTTTCGAAATTTTTAGTTATTATCTCAAATTTAGATTATCGTCATCAATTTTTCAGTTTTTAAACTGCTTTTCAATTTCATTTCAAAATTCGATTATTTTTGAAATGTTTTAATTATTCTCTTTAATTGAAAAATTTAAAGTAATTTTTTTTTTAGCATGAATTTGAGCCCATAATCATAAGATCGTTAAAGGGCAATACATATAATATCAAAAAAAATGTTAATTAACTAATTTAATAAACTAATAAACTAATTAATTTTGTAATTCTTTTCTTTTTTTACACATATATTCTATAATTTTTTCAATTATTTCTCTCAAATTTTATTTATACTGTTTTCAATCTTACATATTTAAATTATTATCATCATATTTCAATTATTTTTCTCAAACTTAAATTATTTTCAGCATATTTCAATTATTTTTTAAAATTTTAGATTAATTTTATCATTTTCCAATTATTTTTCTTTAATTTTAAATTAATCTTATTTTTCGATTGCCAATTATTATTCTCATTTTCCAAGATTTTTAAGTATTTTTCTAAAATTTCAATTATTTTTTTCAATTTTTAATTATTTTCAATTCTGTTCATAATTTCCAAAAAGTTTTTAATTATTTCTCTTCAATTAAAAATTATTCTCTTCAATTTTAAAGTATGTTTGTCTTTTTTCATTTATTTTCTCTTATTTTTAATTATTTACTTTTTTTTCAATAAACTTTTGAAAGTTTTAAGTATTTTTCTGAAATTTTCTTTAACTTTCCTTTATTTAAAATATATTAAGTATGTAATTTTTTCAATTAGGTACTTTCTCATAATTTAATTTTTTTTTTCATTTTTAAATTATTTATCTCAATTTTCAATCATTTTTCTTTCAATTTTCAATTATTTGCTCTAATTTTTCATTATTCAATTTTTTCAATTTATTTTAAAGATTTTCAAGTATTTTTTTCAAATTTAAATTATTTTCTTTATTTTTAAAACATCTCTATAATTTTTTAAAGTAATTTCCCCAACTTTTAATTGATTTAACTTTTTGTTTCAATTAATTTGCAAAAATTTATTTTTGAATATTATATTTAAAATATTTATAATTGTTAATAACAAGATGCGTACGATACGGAAAATCTCTCAGATTACGTATATATTTAGATGTAGAAACTAAATGTCAAGTTGTTACTGCTTCTGTATAGAAAATTAGTGTTTTAATAAATTAATTATATTAATTATTGCATTTATATTAATAATAATTATAATAATTGTGCATTGAAGAATCATTTTTAATATATTTTTGAAACATAATTTTAAATAAGCGCGGAATGAAAAATGAATCAAAAGAATTGCGCATGCTCAGAAAAGTGCAAGAGTTACGTGAGTCACGTGATTATAAAGAATCATGGCGGATTAACCTGTCACATTTGGCATTAAATGTCAAATTTTACGTTTTCATTCTAAAACTCACGCTATTTTGAAGCAAGCAGGTATTTTTGTAATTTATTAGAGCGTTTATTTTACTTTTGTAAGTTATTTTATAATTCTAGAAGTTTTATTTATTTGTTATAGATATTATTTCCATTTTTTGTCGGACTACTTTGGATTGAAACTTTAGTCTTAAAAGATTATATTTTTGTATTCAAAACTAGTTCTTTTTTTAATATTAACAAGATGATTGATTATAAAAAACATACAAATTTTTTTTTTACTTTTATTCATATGCACCTTCCTGTCGTGAGTCAAAATGGCGAATTTGTACATCAATATTTAAATAATTATTTTTTCTGAAATAATTACTTAAGGAAGTTCTACCGTAAATCGAATAATCAAACAGATTTTGATAAAACTTGGTGTACTGCTAAATAAAGTTTCTAAAATTGTGTAGTTAAATTTTTGAGACCTGTAGGTTCTTGGGAAAAAAGTTATGATCGATTTATTTTTTCACTGTTTAACATTGATTCTTATGAGAATTCATTACTCTGTCCCATATATTTTCATACTATAAATTATTAAATGACCAGATAGTGATCAAACTTTGTATAGTTAAACACAAATATATGTAATGAATCGATATTGTATTTAAAAAAAGGACAATAGGTTCCTGTGAGAGTTGCAATAAATTAATTTGTAAAAATATTTCACTTTTTACAGGTTACAGTTCAGACGTACTGACATTTTAAAATGTTGATTTTGATCACACATGAAAAATAGTAATATTTAAAAAGGTAAATAAAGTTAATAAATACAATTGTTTAATTGTATATAAGTAAAATTAAATTTAAACATAACCTCAAAATAATTGTCTCTGTTTTGACTAGTACCGTCATACAGTAGAACCTCCTTAAAATAATTACCTTATTATATTCTTAGAGGTTGTTTTCTAAATATGTGATGGTTTATATTTTTCAAAACTATAATTTAATATTTGTTTTTGCTGCAAACTTTACTATAGGCATTTTGGCCGACTCTCCCCTACATTTTCTTAAATTGACAATGTAACATGAGCCAGGAAAATATTTTGGCCAAAATGATACGGGCCCTGATTTTTTACTATAAATTGATATTTAGAAAGTGATGTTTATATAATATGAAAAAATTGTTGATTATAATTTGAGTGTCTAGAGTAGGTTGAAATGAAGTTTGTCATTGAATAATTTTGAGTGGTGGACAGTGACCCTGTACCCCTTTAGCTTTCGCGGTTACTGTCATTGTCTCATTGTATTATAAACGCATTGCGTCCGCTCAGTGCGTGAGTATCGATTGCCCTTGCCCCGCCTGCTTCGTCGTCATGACGACACTCTATCTAACCCCTAACCTAACCTCCACCTTGTATATTCACCCTCAACCCCTCATCACAAGGAGGACAAGAGGTGACAGTGGACAAGGAAGATTCTGTCGCCGCCTCTCACTTTCCTCCATTCCAGATCATCTTCTGATCTTGTCAAAGCCTTCCAACTCCCAACTTTGACAGCAATCCTCTCTCAAAGTCGACTTTTCATTCACTCGCCTCTTAAATTCACGATAATCTCTAACAAAAATAAACTTATTAGACACTGCTGCTTTCTAATTTTACTTCCGAAAATAGTATATCAGCATTCATCATAATGTTTACACGAGTACAATAGCTTTAGACTGCTGTGAAATACAATAATAAAAATATACAATCGTTCAGAGATTATGTGCAGAATATGTTTTTAAAGACCTACCACATGGATTTAAGAAAATATATAAGGGTGATTCTCGAGAAATATTCCTTTTTGTGCATTGGAAATGAAAAATTATATATAGGTACATTTTTTTATATTTAAAATTCGTAAATATGTTAATTATTTAATGATTTAATATCTCTATTGGCAAGGAAAACTACCACCGCGGGCAGGGAGGCGCCACCTGTTCAAAACAAATATGGCCGCTGACAAAGAATTTATTCAAAGACAGTCGAATTTGGTGTTACAATAAAAGTTTGTTTCGAAAGTGTTGTTATGATTAAAAGTATGTTAGCTTCAAGTCTCAACAATTTATTTTCATTTAATAAAGCTACTCCGTCGTCTAGAAATTTGATAGAGGGTCAAAATGTTGTGAATTGTATATTAATAAAATAAATAATTCTCATTATTATAAAATTATAATTCACTTTCAGAAACACTTTAAAATTTTGTTTTTAAAATAAATATCGAATTTTTATGTACTAAATACATCAATTTTCTCTCTGTCGGCGGCCATATTGGATAGTTCCTAAAGTAACCGATAGGGGCGTTTTGTAAATTTAAACTACGAGTAACTTGATCATGATAATTTGCAGAGTTAAAAGAAGATTTTTTATATTAAAGTTTATAGATGAATCTAAAGGTTAAAATTTGGAGCAGGTGTTTTTTTTTTTAAGTTAAGAACAACTTCATGTCATTCGAATTTATTTTGCACAATATTTTTCATTTTAGAGAACTATTTAATAATATTAGTTTATTAATTATAATTTTAAAAAATTGTACATTTTAAAATACTTACCAAAATAAAAAATCTTTTGATCACTAATAATTACTATTCAAGATTTATAGGTTTAGTTTTCATTGACAGATTGTAAACAATTGATATTGATATTAATTTTTAATCTAAACCAGAGGAATGATGGTTTCAACATTTTTTACATTTTATTTGAAATTAAACAGAAAATAAAAAAATACTAATGAAATGATGAAAATATTGAAAATCCGTCCACAAAATGAATTAGTAAAAATTTCTACTAAGAATTAGTGAAAAATTACTAATTGTTAGTAAAAAAAACTACGAATTGATAGAAAAAACTACTCATTTATATTATTCCATTCTTAATATCGTGAATTTGTAGTTTTTAGGTTTTTACTATCAATTTGTAGTTTTTTTTACTAAAACAATTAGTCATTTTTCACTAATCCTTAGTAGTAATGTTTACTAATTTTTTTTGTGGACGACTTTTCATAATTTCATTAGTAGTTTTTCGATAATTCAGATTTAGATTGCACATTCAGGTAAAATTAAACTAAAATTCGATTGAAATTTGCAGGAATTGAGCTGAATATGAGGTTTAAATAAATCGACAATTTTTTAATCGAAGTTTGAATTAATTAAAATTTGGAAAAATTGTAGCTTGTAATTGAATATTCAAGTAATTCAAGTTTGGATTAATTACACGTTTCGTAAATTCAAGTTCGGATTAATGAAAATTCACAGAAATTAAACTACGGTTCGTCAAAATTTAATGTTTGGATAAATAAAAAATTGTTTAAATTGAAGTTTGAATTAATGAAAATTTCCAGAAATTTAATTTGATCAGAATCGTTAGAAACTAAAGTTTAGATAAATAAAAATCTACAGAAATTGAAGTATGGCGAAATAAAAAACGTCGGAAATTGAAGTTTGAATAAATTAAAATTAACAAGAATTGAAGTTTGGATTAATTGAAATTTGACGAAACTGAAGATTGTAATTAAAATTTCAAATAATCCAAGTTTCGATTGATTAGAAGTTTCGAAAATTGAAGTTCGGATTAATGAACATTTCCCGAAATTAAACCACTGTTCGTCAAAACTTAATGTTCTGATAAATAAAATAATTTTTAATTTGAAATTTGAAATAATGAAAATTTGCAGAAATTAAAATTTAGTTTGACTAGAATTTTTAGAAACTGAAGCTTCGATAAATAAAAATTTATAGAAATTGAAGTACGGTGCAATAAAAAATGTCGGAAATTGAAGTTTGAATAAATTAAAATTACCAATAATTGAAGTTTGGATAAAGTGAAAGTGAAATTTGCCGAAACTGAAGATTATAATTAAAATTTCAAATCATTCAAATTTCGATTGATTAGAAGTTCCGAGAATTGAAGTTCGGATTAATGAAAATTTACAGAAATTAAACTACGGTTCGTCAAATTTAATGTTTGGATAAATAAAAAATTGTTTAAATTGAACTTTCAATTAATGAAAATTTCCAGAAATTTAAATTTAGTTTGACTAGAATTTTTAGAAACTGAAGCTTCGATAAATAAAAATTTATAGAAATTGAAGTACAGTGCAATAAAAAATGACAGAAATTGAAGTACGGTGCAACAAAAAATGTCAGAAATGGAAGTTTGAATAAATTAAAATTACCAATAATTGAAGTTTGGATAAAGTGAAAATGAAATTTGCCGAAACTGAAGATTATAATTAAAATTTCAAATCATTCAAATTTCGATTGATTAGAAGTTCCGATTAATGAAAATTTACAGAAATTAAACTACGGTTCGTCAAAATTTAATGTTTGGATAAATAAAAAATTGTTTAAATTGAAGTTTCAATTAATGAAAATTTCCAGAAATTTAAATTTAGTTTAACTAGTATTTTTAGAAACTGAAGCTTCGATAAATAGAAATTTATAGAAATTGAAGTAAGGTGTAATAAAAAATGGCGGAAATTGAAGTTTGAACAAATTAAAATTATCAAGAATTAAAGTTTGGATTAATTAAAAATTTGCAGAAACAGAAAAATGTAATTAAAATTTCAAATAATTCCAGTTTCGATTGATTAGAAATTTCGGAAATTGAAGTTCGGATTGCAATTAAAGTTTGCATATCAAAATTAAAGTATGGAATAAATAACATTAAGCTAAGTAAATTTAAGTTTAGAATAAGTATCATTTAGTAAAATTAAACTTAAAATCGAATGAAATTCGGGAAAATTGATGAATAAATAGATACAAATTTACAAAAGTTTGAAGTTTTGATTAATGGAAATTGGCAGAAATGGAAGTTTAGATAAATTTAAATTAGCAAAATTACAAATTTTGAAAATTGAATTTCAGGTCAATTAAAACTTGCGGTTATTAAAATTTCGATATATTAAAGTTTTATAAAGATAAACTTTAAATCGAATGAAATTAACGGAAATTAAATAATGAACCAAGTAAAAATTGCAAAAATTGAAGTTTAGATTAATTAAAAATGGCACGAATTTCAATTTAATGGCCAAACTTTAGTTTGAATGAAAAAAATTCCAAATCTAATAAAATTATCAGAAATTGAAGAATAATAATGTGAAAATTATAGAAAAGTTCTGGTAAATAATAAATTGTTTTAATGGAAGTTTGGATTAATTAAAATTTCCAGAAATTAAATCATAGTACATCAAAATTCGTGGAAACAAAAATTTTGATTAACTGAAAATTCGCAGAAGTTGAAGTATGAAGGAATAAAAAAATGCAAAAATTAATGTTTTAAAGGATTAAAAGTTCGATAAAATTTAAACTCTAAATTGAATTAAATTTGACGAAATTAAATTTTGTTTGAATTGAAATTTGTCGAAATTGAACTTTGGATTGATTAAAATTTGTAAAAACTGAAGTTGAGAGAACTTAAAATTAGCAACAATTGAAGTTTGGAAAAGAAATTATAAAATTACATAAGTTTGTGTTCATTAAAGTTACAGTCAATAAAAAAATCGCTAAAAAATTAAAATTTGTATTTCTTAATTGTTAAAAAGTCAAATTTCCGATTATTCGAATTTCGTTAAAATATAAGTTAAGAGTTTTTTAATTTCTACATTAATTGAACTTCAGTTTCGACCGATTAGTTCAAACTTCAATTATAACAATTTTATCCAAACTTCAAATATAACAATTTTATCTAAACTTCAACTTTCGGATCAAGCATAATTTCTTTTAATGAAGTTCGAAACAATTGCATTTTGAAGTTGAATTTGAAGTTTGTGGAAATTAAAATTTGGATGATTTATTAATGTCAAAAATTGAAGTTTGGCTAAATTATAAATATTTTAAAAATTAAAGTTTGGATCAACTGAAAAATGCACCAAAAAAATTTGGATATAAATTGTAATTTCCCAAATTTTGGATTGAAATATATTTTTTTAATTAAAGTGTAGATTAATGGAAATTTGCTAAAATTAAACTATAATTTGATTTAGTTTTGTACCTAATTGAAGTTTAGATAAATAAAAATGTGCAAAAGTTGAAGTACGAATGAATAAAAAATAGCAGAAATTAAAATTTAGGTGGATTAAAATTTTTTAATATGAAACTTCAATTCCTATAGAACTTACTTGAATATTGAACCCTGAACCAAGTGAAAACTGCAAAAGTTGAAGTTTAAATTAATTGAAATTTGCAGAAATTAAAATTCTGATCGTCTAATTTTTTTTTAATGGTTTTTGTAACAATTGCATTTTGAATTAATTATCCTTTACAGATATTTTAATTTATAATTTACTTCTCAGAATAGAAGTTTGGACTGATTAAAAATGTCGTAAATTGAAGTTCGGATAAATTGAAATTAGCAGAAATTTTTGTATTGAGCAATTAAAAACATTATAAATTGAAGTTTACAAAGATTAAAATTGTGTAAAATTAAACTTCAAAACGAAATTTACAGAAACTGAAGAAATTAATCAACTGTTTAATTAATCAAAAGAAATTAATCAAAAGTTGAAGTTTCGGTAAATCAAAAACGGTTTAAATTTATGTCTCGATAAATGAAAATTTGCAGAAACTGAAGCTAAACTATAGAACATTTAAAAATTTCAGAAATTGATACTGTTGGAAATTCTGCATCAGGGAGTTTTCAGGAATATTCATGGGACGCGACATTTTTTAATATGGTTGTATAGAGGTTGATATGGCATTCTTTATAATGGCTGTTTTATTGGACGTTTTCAATTTATAATTGAACGAGTACTTTTTATTATTTCTCGGTAAGAAGAATTCTGGTTTATAACTGGAAAGCTGACTATTATAGGCCGATCGGCTCACTTTTTCGACGAATCAGTCTGCTGGTATATCATTAAATTCAATCGTCGAGATGAAATAAGAACGTATGAATGAAGCTTGAAGCTTTTTACTGCATTTGTCAATCATGAGAAAAGGAGTTAATCGCGCCCAAGAGGTTTAACGTCGATTGCTTTTTATGAACCCTTTTATGGAGAATATTCGACTTTACTCGTATATTTCATTACAAACTTTATAAACGCGTGTTTTTGCGCTATTTATCAAGGGTCTAATTCAAAAAGATATTTTTTAATTTATCTCTAAAACGTAACTTACGATTAAAACAATAATTTACAATTAACTTTCATTAATTTAAGAAATTTTTTTGTATTTGTGCAGAAAACGATCCTTGGTAAATTTTTTATGTTAAATTTGTAACACTTTCAAATTTCGCGCGCTTCAACTTTCTGAAATAAAAGTGGGGGCTTCAAGTTGGGTTAGTATTTTTCTGCTGGCAGACGTCTTTCACTTTGTTTTTATTTGGTCATAAAAAATGTGATTTTAAGCTTTTTATTAAGTGCTGCACAGATAAATATGTATTTTAGTTAATAATTACTATTTTATATTCATACATTTTATATAATTTCTGCAAATAATATCAATCTTTTACTTACATACGAATAAATTTGGAAATCACTTAACCTCAAATTTAATATATATATTTAATATTTCTTTAATTTTGTTGTCTAATTGAATTCAATTAACTAAATGTCACAAAGTGTAGGTACCAAGTAGATTATTTATTTTGCTAGCAAAATAAAACGCACGCAAACGCGCGATTAGTTTTTCGTACATTTTAAAAATTATAAAATACAATAATAAATATAAAAAATCGGTAAATACTATTTATCTAATAAGAAGAAATAAATATTTTAAATATAATATTTAAAAATCAATTAATATAAATAAAATAAATATTTCTTTAGGACAAAATTTATACTATTTTAGAATTAAAAAGAATTGCAAAAACTAATTGAAATTACACAAAATAATTGCAAATTTTGCAAATTAATTGAAAAAAATTAAATCAATTAAAAATTGGGGAAACTAATTTAAACGATCATAAAAATGTTTTAAACAGAAAGAAAATAATTAAAATTTGAGAAAAATACTTGAGAATCTCAAAAGTAAATTAAAACAAAACTGAATAATGAAAAATTCGAGAAAATAATTGAAAATTGAAAAAACATGGTTAGAAATTGAGATAAAAAAATTAAAATTTAAAAAAATAATTAAAATTTGATAAAATAATTAAACAAATACATAAAATATTTTATATAAAGGAAAGTTAAACAAAATTTGAGAAAAATACTTAAAACTTTCAGAAGTTTTTTGAAATAAAAGAAAATAATTAAAAACTAGAGAAAATAAATGAAAAAAGATAAAAATAATTTAAAATTGAACAGAACAAGTTTTAATTAAAGATAAATAAGTTAAAACTTTTTGGCAATTATAAAAAAGAACCAGAAAATGAACGAAAGAAATTGAAAATTGAAGAAAATAATATTAAAAATAATATATATAATGAAATAATTGAAAAGTCAGATAAATAGTTAACAATTTTTGAAATTATAAAACAAATGTAAAGAATTAAAAATTGAAGAAAATAAATTTTGGAAAATAATTGAAAAATGTTATAAAATTTTAAAACTTGTCGAAAATAATTAAAATGTGATACAAACAATAAAAAGTTGTAAAAAATAAATGACATTTAAGTGTGATAATTGAAAAACTACAGAATTTTTTTTAAATAAAGAAAAAATAATTGAAATTTGAATAAAATACATGAAGATCTTAGAAATCAATTAAAAAAAAAGAAAATATCTCAAAATTGGAGAAAAGAACTCAAGAAATAAGATAAAATTAATTGAAATTTACGATAATTAATAAACAAATTTCGAAATTATGAAAACAAATAAAAATAATTAAAAATTGAAGAAAACAATTTAAATTTTAGAAAAATTCTTAAAGATCTCAGAAAATAATTTTAGAAAATGAGAATAACTAAAAATTGGAGAAAAGACTGGAAGAATGCTAAAAATAATTGAAATTTACGATAATTAATAAACAAAATTTGAAATTATGAACACAAATAAAAATAATTAAAAATTGAAGAAAACAATTGAAATTTTATAAAAAATCTTAGAAATTAATTTTATGAAATCAGAAAAACTAAAAATTGGAGAAAAGTCTGGAAGAAAGCTAAAAATAATTGACATTTACGATAATTAATAAAAAAAAAAGTTTGAAATTCTGATAAAAAATGAAAATAATTAAAAATTGAAGAAAATATTTGAATTTTCAGAAAAGTACTTAAAAATCTTAGAAAATAAATTTCGAAAACGAGAATAATAATTAACAATCGAGAAAAATAATTGAAAAATGATTAAATTAATTGAAAATTGAAAAAAATAATTAAAATATGCTGAAAATAATTAAATTATGCTGAAAATAATTTAAGATTGAGAAAGAAAATTGAATTATGATGAAAATAATTTAAATATGAAAAATTGAAAAAATTTAATAAAATTTGAGAGAAATAACTGAAAAAACCATAGAGTATATGTTTAGAAAAAAATTAATAATTACAAAATTACTTAAAAAATTTTAATTAAAGAGAATAATTAAAAAATTGCAGAAATAACGAAATTGATGAGAATAATTGCAATATCGGATAAATAATTGAAATTTTTAAAAGTAATGACAAAATAATGAATATAATTATAAATTGATGAAAATCAAGAAAAATTGCAGAAATAATTAAAAAATCGTTATATAATGGAAAATTGATGACAATAATCTAAATTTGAGATACTAACTGAAAATTTAGGAAATTAGTTGCATGATGTATATATTTTGAACTTCTTCAAAAACCATAATAAATTTTTAAAGCATTTTTCGAAACTTTTTTTTTACACAAATGACAATTAGAAACCACCACAACAAAGTAAAATAACAAGGACTAACTTTACTCTGGATTTTAAAACGTGGACAGAAAAAGATGAATAATTATATAAATACATACTAACTAACAACAGGAGTTTACTGAGATTATTATTATTTAATACGCGTAAATTAGCAAATTTACGGATTATTATTATTTAATACGCGTAAATTAGCAAAATCACGATCTAACCTCAAATTGTATACGTTTCAAATTTGACGTTTTAATTTTATCATTGTAATATTTCCGTTATATTTTAGTCCAGTTTATTTAAATGACATGGAGTAAATAAATGAAGAGTCTTTATTTTTAGTAGTTATATTTGAATACAATAAAGAAAGAGTTTATGCAAAAATTTATTATATATGAAGTTTTTGTTCAAAACGGCACTGGTTTGTATTATTAAAAATATTCCAATGCCTAATTTAATTGCTTTTTATTCAATATAAAAATTTGTTTATAGGCTGGTTCCATTTCAAATCATACAGGTCGAAAATGTTCAAAATTCAAAATCATGTTTAACATGATTTTATTGTTTTTTAGGGCAAATAATGAGATACGTATTTTTTTGTTTTGAGAAAAAAAATTTTTTCGCAGAGTTACGAGCATTTGAAAGTTTTAGGACAAAGAGTGATTTTTGAACGAAAACGCTAACAAAATTTTTTAAAATCACTCTAGTTTTTTCAAAAAATTATATTTTTTAATTTTGTTTTTAGATTTTACTTATGTTTTAGGTGCTCTTTCTTATCAATTTTGAAAATTTAAAAAATTTTGAAAATTAACAAAATGGCGGCTGTTTTTTGAAAAATCAAAAAACTCAAATTTCTCAAAAGCGTAATTTTTTTTTTTCAATTTTTTTTGTAGTTAGTAGATAACAAAAATAATGTTTACCAATAGGTTTAATGTGCGCTAAAACACTGAAAGGCGCAAGAATTTTTTTTGTAAAAATTATCAAAGTCATTATTTTGACTAATACAGCGCCATATATTAGTCATATAATTATTCTATTTCTTGATTTTACTTATGTTTTATGTGCTCTTTCTTAGCAATTTTAAAAATTTTTAAAATTTTGAAAATTAATAAAATGGCGGCCATTTTTTGAAAAATCAAAAAACTCAAATTTCTCAAAAACGTAATTTTTCATATTTTTGAAATTTTTTTTGTAGTTACTAGATAACAAAAAAAATTGTTTCCAATAGGTTTAATGTATGCTAAAACACTGTGGAAGGCGCAGCAATTTTTTTTTGTGAAAATTATAAAAGGCATTACTTTTGCTAAACCAGCGCCATAAATTATTCCATTTTTTTTATTTCAGTACTGTTTGACTAATGTTTGACATGCTTTTTCTTTACAAATTAAGAAATTTCAAAAATTTTTAAAATGTTCATTTTTCAAAAATAAAAATGCTTAATTTTCTCAAAAACAATATTTTTTATTTCTTTAAAATTTGTTTTCATTTACTAGATAGAAAAAGGAATTAAAAATTATATTTCTCTAAATAAAAAATAGTTGTTTAAAAAGCAAATAAAGAATATTCAAGGTGATTTTTCCAACTGATAGATATCTTTGCATTAGCCAAAATAATGACTTTTTGTATTTTCAAAAAAAAAAAAAAAAAAAATTCTTGAGCCTTTCACAGTGTTTAGCGCACATTAAACCTATTGGAAAATTTTTTTTTGTTATCTAGTAACTACAAAAAAAATTTCAAAAATATAAAAAATTACGTTTTTGAGAAATTTGAGTTTTTTTAATTTTCAAAAAATGGCCGCCATTTTGTTAATTTTCAAAATTTTAAAAATTTTTAAAATTGCTAAGAAAGATCACATAAAACATAAGTAAAATCAAGAAATAGAATAATTATTTGACTAATATATGGCGCTGTATTAGTCAAAATAATGACTTTTATAATTTTTCCAAAAAAAATTCTTGCGCCTTTCACAGTGTTTTAGCGCACATTAAACCTATTGGAAAACATTATTTTTGTTATCTACTAACTACAAAAAAAATTGAAAAAAAAAAATTACGTTTTTGAGAAATTTGAGTTTTTTGATTTTTCAAAAACCATTTTGTTAATTTTCAAAATTTTTAAAATTTTCAAAATTGATAAGAAAGAGCACCTAAAACATAAGTAAAATCAGAAAACAAAATTAAAAAATATAATTTTTTGAAAAAACTAGAGTGATTTTAAAAAATTTTGTTAGCGTTTTTGTTCAAAAATCACTCTTTTTCCTAAAACTTTCAAATGCTCGTAACTCTGCGAAAAAAATTTTTTTCTCAAAACAAAAAAATACGTATCTCATTATTTGCCCTAAAAAACAATAAAAATCATGTGAAACATGATTTTGAATTTTGAACATATTCGACCTGTATGATTTGAAATGGAACCAGTTTGTAGTAGTTTGTGAACTATTTCATCATTGAATTTAAAATACCGACAAAAATCGTGTGATTTATTTATTTACAAAATAATAATTGATAGTTTCGACAGATTATATCACATATACTTCTAATATTTTGTGTTGCATTAAAACTATTTTTATTGTGTAAGTCGAATATAAAAAAGTCATTCTATATTGAAGGTAGTGTGATCGCTTTCTTTATAATCAGAAAAGTGGAACCAAATTCTTTATTCGTATAGTGGTATTTTGTACAATGTATGGTTGTATAGAGTTTTATACACATTTACGGCATCACGCTTGAAAATGTTATATTCTCCTCACCCCCACTTGGTTTTTTCATTTGAGTGGTTGAGCAGCGTTTTTTGTCCGATTCATCTCGCGATGAAACATAATGTAAAGGTGCCAAGGTGCCAAGCGGCACAACAGTGCGCTCACCCTCTTAACAATGGGAACCACGTGAAAACTTCACTCCGACAATAAGCTTCCAAGTGTATCATTCGGCCATTTATGAGTTTGTGGTCATTTATCATTCGACCGCCCAGCATTTTTCAACGTGTTTTATATCGGGCGTGTTCAAAATCTTGACAGGTTCAAAACTATTATAAAATTCTGCGGGTGTTACACTTTCAATAAGCGCAACAAAAGAAATTCTCACCGATGCTTGAAAAGTAATTCGTGAATTGCGCCTAAATGATACCATTGGAAAATAATTGATAAATAAAACTCAAATTCAAACACTAACATTTTAGACGCAATTTACAATATGAGTTTTTATAAAAAAATAATATTTATTTATTTATAACTTTAATAATTTTTTAAAATTCGGACGAAATAAAAAAGCTACTATGGTTTAAGCAATTAGGTAAATTTGAACTTTTTTAATTTATTGACAACGGACTGATTGTTTATGAATATTTTGTTATGTGTTGTGTAAAAGAAAAAGTGTTAATGAAGTGTTTTAATAAATTCTAGCCTGATGAGGTTGTCAAACCTGAGTCAACGAAACGTTGCGCAGATAAAAATTAGATAATTTTTATTTCACTGACCTTCCCAAGATAAAATAAATCTTTTGTTAATTTGTTTTTGGTTTTAGAATATTATTCTCATTATTTATTGATAAACTTCTTCTGGCTTGAACAAATTATTATTAAACTTGTATTTTTTATATTTAAATAGTATATCTAAAATATCTATAATTGTTGATGATAAAAGTAGCAGAAACTAATCGCGCGTTATATAATCTAGTTTTTTAGATAAAAATAAAAAAATACTAAAAATAATACTCGAGGAAAAAAAGCGGGGAGTGGTTTAAAATGTCAAAGTCTTAATGAGATAGTTTAGATGATTTTCATGATGAGTATCATGAGCATCAGTGGATTTAGGGACGCGAACGTTTTTTGGGAACAAAAAATCATTAGGACGTATCTGTAGAACTTGAAAAATGCAATAACTCAAACGATACGTTCCTGACACCCACCCGTTTGTAGCTAGAGGGCAGAAACGTGCACCTGTCCAGGTAGGCGGATCGTTGGGAGTCTTCCAGGAATTCTGGAAGACTCCACTCTGTCTACCGAGTTCAGGATCATCGGGATCTTGAGATTTGTCTACATCGCGTCGACCCTGTGGGGGTCGTTTTAATGAGTTTTTTTTAAGTAGATCGTTCCTTACTTTTAACAATGCTTTGACATTTTTGAAAGTTTTCAACTCAAGTTACATAAACCCTCAAAGAATTTTGGCAAAAATTTACGAGATTAAAATCTACTGGTTTGTGTAGATCTGCGATAGTGTGACAAAATTATTTTCTATTATTTTTACTTCATATTAGTTTGTTTGTAGGTAATAAAATTTATGGAAAAAGAACTGTAATTATAAGAAATTTTAGGTTAAGTGATTTTGGTAAATTATTTTTTTATAATCTAATTTTTATTTTAAATAACTGGAAATTTTTATTTTTTAATCTATGGAATTTAATTATTAGTCAAGGGAAAATGGTTTTCTTATTTTGATTTAAAAAAAAGAAAGGAATATTTAAAAAATTAATTTCTGCCGCCAAATTAATCGACTGCAGGTATAAGCGATTTTATAGTTTCGATTGCCACTTCGAGAGCTGTAGCAATCTTCAGTCTGGATTCTGAAGTGAAGTGACAGGTTTATGAATTTGTTTGATTAATATAAAAGATGTTCATCAGTTCATCTCAGAGACAATTATTCACAAATATCATATAAGTTGCTTTTATATTCTTCAAGATTTCAATTGTTTTGTTAAGAGATAAATCTCAGAAAGTTCCAATAATCAAAATGCAACGAATTAAGTGTAACTTTTAAAGTTTCAGTATTTTATACGCAGTAAGTAAATTTGTATGAAATAGTATTAAAATTGTTAAGTAATTTAAATCTTTTATTGTGCACAAAGTTCTAACTAAATAAAAAGGAACTAAACAAGAAAAAATAAATTTAATTAAATAGTTTTTTCCTCTTGTCAAACATAACCTTAAATGTAATTAAAAACAGTTTAAACTTTAAAAATAAAAATATAATAATATAAAAGAGTGTGATTACAAAATTCGAGTGCACTGTAATAATTTTCTTTCTAATTGTACATAAATTTATTTTAATAATTCAAACTTTAAATTATCACTCAAATAAATTTTAAAAGTTACATATTATATGTTTATGAAAATTAAACAGATCTTTAAACATGGGCATTTAACAAAAATAATAAGGAATTAAAATATTAAATTCCCGTTCATAATTCTTTAATAAAAATATCAAAATTCTTTCAACAATAACATAAATCAGTCACGCAGTAATTTGTACAAATTTAAATAAAAAGAAACAATTATTAAAAGGATATTTATAGTTCTATAAATGAATAAATAAATAATTCACTATATAATTGAATTATAAATAAATAATTCCCCAAAGGATTAGTCATGCAATAATTTACACAAATTTAAATAACAAGAAACAATTATCAAAAGGATATTTATAGTTCTATAAATAAATAAATTAATAATTGACTATATAATTGAATTATAAATAAATAATTCCCCAAAGGGGATAAGTAATTTCCTTTGGTGAATTTTATCCAAAGTTTTTACGTAGGTTGCAGGTAATTTGGGGATCAATCGGGTATCAATTATCCCATCACTTTTTTGTACTGAGATGAATTTCATTACCCTTATTATTCAGAATCCCGCATCTTATTGTTAATAGTTCCCAGTTTGCTTACCATCAATATAAAATAATTGGGAATTGTCAATTGAGTAATAATCAATTCTTGGATAAAAATTTAGAACCAAAAATAAACACCACACTAGTAAATAAAATAAGAGAAACTACTGTTAACACCATTTTAATCTCAATTCTAATTATAAACACACAGATTTTACATACCTCTAAAACACTTTACACGTTTTTTGAGTAATTTGTAAATTATATTATTTTATATTAAAGCTCGTAATTTTACCCCCAATTCTTAATTTCTCCCTTCCAACTCAATTACCAATTCGTCAATTCTTCTATTCTAACAATAATTATCTCTAAAAATACACAAAGATTTTGAGTAAATTTAACATGACTTTCAATAATCGACAAATAATAATTTAAATAATTCCTTCAACACGGAAACGATTCTACATTTAAATTCAAAACTCCGAAAATTCATTCACTTAGTAAACAAAGTACTTACACCATCCGAGACCACAACTATTCAAAACAGATCCAGAAAAACCGAGAAATGAATTAGTAAATACTCAGAACACCCGGGGCGAAATTGGATTTTGTGAAATATGAATTCCGTGAGGTAATTAGAGATCTCTGGACTTTGGAAAGGACAAAAACATAAAAAAAGGAAGTGTACCTATTAATAAGAGAGATGCACCAGATGACAGTGCTGAATGAAAGAGAATGGTTTGAAAGGGAACGAGGAGCCACCTGTGCGAGTGCCGTATAAGCTGTAATTGGTGGACATGTTGACGGATGGCCACATCGCATTTCGCGGTTCCATATCTCCCCGATTTCTCGCGTTTAATTCCCGTAAAGTCGTTTCGGGACCGGTGCCTGGCTCTGCTGACTCTCGCCTATTTTTATTTCCTCTTAATTTCTGTCCGAGCGTCCTTCTTTCTTCTCTCCTCTCTTTTTTTATTTTTTTTATTATATTCTTTCCACCGGCCACTCCAGCCCGTGTGCATACCATTAACGTTAACAGCCCCGACGACCTCTACCTTCTGTAATTACCGGATCATGTCGAAAACTTTGCCCGTTAAAGATTTGGTTCGCACGCTACGCGCTTATGTCTTTTCATGGGAACTCATCTTCTTATTATTAGCCGGGCTTCAATGAGCCGTCGAAAGCAAATTAGAACTGGAATTCACCTTTCAATGCTCACTTCTTGGATTGATTGATTCACATTAATGATATAGGGAAGTGCTATCGTGCAATAGTAAGCAATAAAAAAGATTCCAAAAAGATAGAAAATAAATTGTAATGCAGATCTTGGAAATTCTGTAATGAATTTCATACCGTTAAAATCTTTTCAGAGTGTTTTTGATTTCAAAAAATTTAAAAGTAATTGCCAAGATTCAGTTAAGTATGATGTTTTCTCTATTATGAATTTTAATAAAGCAAAAGCCCAGGAAATGTAAGATCTAAAGAAGGATAAAATAAAAGAAAGGGCGTGAATGGGGCCCTTCTGTTCCTCCAAAAAATAGAAATTACAATTTTTTCATGCATATTAATCACATATGCAGTATATGTATTGAAATTAAATATACATAATGAACTAAAATTTGAGATACATGTATATTTTTTACATTACAAATAAGAAATATTAAACATTTGATCTTCCAAAATTCGAACTCGAAAAAAAATTCGAAATGTGTTGCGAGCACATTTGGAACTTCATTCAGATCGTTTTATATACTTCTTCCTTATTATCTCTTCAAAAATTGACAATGATTGTTTATCAATTCCTTAACACATTTCTATATTTTTATTTATATCATTTCCTGGAAATATTTACTGCGCATCCCAAAACGTAAACTTTATAATCCATCACTGTAATAAGGTGTGTTTATTAAATACAGAATTTGTGACATTCTTCACTAATGTTTTCTTTGCAACCTGAATAATGATTGGGTGCGCGTAGCGCGCTTTTGGACTTCTAGTGTATTGATAATTCTGATAATCTATACGCTACCTAAAATTATTTTAAATTCAATAAATGTTTTTGTTTATTGCTAAATATAATATCGGATCAGCACAATACAGAGCGACTTTTTCAGTTTAAGTAAAACAATGTCCAGGACATTATTTATCTTGGCGTTTCTTTGAGAAGAGTGTTTTCTTTCGAGAGAATATAGTTGAAGCCTCGTTGTTGAATACGCAGACTTTCCTTTTGCTGGTATACGCGTAAGAAAAGTGATTAATTACATTGGTGGCTCGTTGTTTTCCGTAGCGGGTCGGGGCAACAATGTACTCCTTCTCAACATCATCCACAGAGCGCGAACACTATCCCCCTGCTTCATCTTCCGTCTGCCAGTCCGTCTGTGGTCTTCTAGTATCTAAGCCGAGGAGAATCGATCCCTCGCCTGGCATTGTGTCCCTTTTTGTCCGTGCCCGCCACGAAATAACTCTCAGGATCGTGCACCTTGCGCATTCTCCGCTCTTCCTTTCTCATTTGATTCCTTTTTTTATTCCTTCTGTTGATTGACCGTTCATTCGTGCCAACTTAACGATTTGACTCATTCATTAAGCTCTCCTACGTAACTATTCCAATTATTGGGGATTATGCCATTCACACATCATCTTTTATGGAATTTTTATTCCGATTCCTGGATTAATAAATAATTAAAAAATTATTTAGGGATGATGCAATTTTATAACAATGTCAAGTTCTTATATAATGGGACAATAGTTTTAAAATGCCTATTCGGAATTGCAAATTTTATAAATTCAAAGATTTGTTACGTTGAGGTGTTTTATATTCAAAAGAACATTTTTTGTAATGAGTATAAACTTGTTAGTAATTTAAGAAATATTAGATTCTTGGACAGTAATTTAGCATACGATCAGTCAGCTGTTGGGAAAAGCGCGCCATTTTCCACCAATGATCTAAATATTTGTTTTAAAGAAGAGCGCTGATTGGTGGGAGATATTCAACATGGTGCGTGCAGTTCACAACAGCTGATTGATCGTCTGCTAAAGCTTGGAGTCTGGAGTTTCTATAATTATTATAATAAGTTTAATTAAGGCGATCAATTTTTGGAAATTGATCTTGGCTTCCCTCGATAGAAAAAGGATTTCGACAAACATGAAACTGAATCCCGCTATTTCTAGCGCCTTTAAACCACAGGTATAAAGCGTGTGTATATGAAGCAAATCCTTTATGTCGAGGTATCAATGAATAATAGTAATAGTATCCGATAGTTTCCGCTCTATTCAGAATTGGTAAAATTGAAAATGTGTTTATGTAGGTGTTGGTGTGTTGATCCACGCCCCGTGATAACAACAATAATAACACCATCAACATCCCTCTGGCACTGGCACCATCACAGCCACTCGTCTCACACCCCACCGGATTCCGGTTTACGCAGACTTCCTGGATCCGATCTATGCGCACGCCATATCCATATACGGCATAGAGACTCATCGAGCATGGAACATAAGCGTAGTATTTCCATTATCAAACTGCCATAGTGAAACACATGTGTGAGACTGTATCGTCATAAGTCTAAACTTAGAGATACCGCATCTCTGCACAGGGTGATGATTTACCGCACATCAAGGTCCGGAATGGGGTCGTCTTTGTCCTTGGTGCGAATTTGCCGTATTCAGCTGAAGAGGGTGGCAGTCGCCTGATTGTTTGCATTATTTATGGTAATGCCGAGCCAGCTCTATGAATTTGATTTTCTCCAACGAAATTATTCAAGCAAACAGAAAAATCCGGGTAACACTTATTACTGTTTCAATATAGCCCACACGTGCAAAGAAATACATGGAGATTTATGTAGGAATTAAAATTATGAATTTTAGTAGTGATAGTGTTTTCTCTGCAATGCGTGAGTGTTCTGATGAGACGCTTTTTGGCTGAATTCGTGTCAAGTCGATCCTGGAATGAGAATTGTAAAGATAGCAAGAAATGATAGTCAATCAAAATTTGGTTACTATATTGATAAGGTCGAGTCGATTCCATAATGTATTGTGACGCATTCTTTCAGATTATGTTTATTGTTTAATTTATAATTAATTTAATTTTTACTATTTAATAAAAACAAATAAAGAATATAAAGATAAATATTTTGCGCCAAGTTATTTTATTGAGAAATAACTAAACAACAAAATAATAAAACAATCGACTAATGAAATTAATCAACTTCAACAAAATTGTAAACAACAAGCCACGACCAACTAACTTTTCGGAGAGTGGGAAGTAAGGAGCAGCACAAATACTAATTTAAATTTTCACTATAAATTGACATTTATTAATTTAAGATATATCGAAAGGATTACAAAATAGTCGGCCGCATGGCACGGCCCTTACAAAAGACGCGCACTGAACACTGACTCTATTTTTAACAAAGTAGTCGGAGAACCGACTCCATCAAATAAAATAAAAAAAAATTTAATAATGGAGCTCATCTGATAGGGCACAATGGTCCCAAATAGAGCTCCGGCACTTATTTTGTTACATCTTTACAAAGAAAGTTTTCAACTAAATATTAAACATTATACGACCAAACGGCCGAACACACCAGTTTAGAATACGACGGCAGCGAGAACTTGTCGACGACAAATTCATGTGTGGCGACACATGCGCCACGGTGCCACTCTCAGAAATCACATTTTAAAGTTCGCAAAGTCGCATTACCCGCTAATACAAAATGGCTGCCACCAGTGTCTTGACAGTTTATAACACGACTGACATCATCTTGTGGTCCTGGCACTCTTGAGAGAATGGGATTCACATAAGGACCCATGTGCCTTCTCGACGATTCATTATCTGGAAAAATCCACATCGGAGTCAAGCAGTGTTGGTGCGTGTAAAATAAAAGTGCGAACATTTAATGTTTAAAAGCACAAAACAACATTTGTCCGGTCTGACAAGTTGGCAGGTACAACCGAAAGTTCCAATAATAGTATTATCTCAACAATTTAATTAATTAAATACAAAATCAAAATAGAAGTAAATCGGAATATAACAAGTTGTCAGTTGTCTTGTCCGACTCGTGGTAGAATGTCTTTACTTGGACGTGTCTTATAATTAAAAGTTTTTGACCAGTTTGCCTGATGATGTTGACAAAACTGTGTCAACGAAACGTAGCTAATTTTGACTACACGAAAAAAATGTAAATATTTTTTTTTCACTTCACCTTCTTGAGATCATTTAAAGCTTCTCTCCTTTATGAATATAACAAAGTCTTAAATTCGACAAGAATCAAAATAAACTTTTGAATCTTAAATGTTTAATGAAATTAAATAATGTAAACTCAAAATAATAACAGGCACAAATCACCAAGTTTACATTAAGGCTGAACAATAGCCTGGAATTGATTCCAGACTGGTGTGTAATAATTTATTTGAGCAAATTAATAAAATTAATTAGAATTAATATATTAAAATTATATCAATTATTAAACGATATAATATTATATTTTTAAATTAATTAAAAAATATTGTGCGAGGTAACTTTACCTCGTCACAGTACAAAGTTTTGAAATAATTTTAATTAAATCTACTTTAGAGCAATTTAATTGAAGTTTGACTCACTTTAACTTTAAGACGATCGTTTGATGAATAAAACCTACATTTATTTATTAATAGTACAATAGGAACTTGCCCTTACAAAGGAGAGTTTTGTTCGCTAATACAATATTGTTATTAACAGGTAGGTATTGCCACAAAAAAGTTTATAAAATTAGTAATGTTATTAACATCCTGAGTTTTAAACAGCTGATGCCAAGTATCAATTGAGTTCCTAGGATAAGCAATTTCCGGCAAAAAATTCATTCTTAATTGACTGCAACGCGGGCAAACGGCTAAAACATGAAATGAGGTCTCAATCTCGCCAAAGTCACACCTCTCGCAATACTCCGTACTTGAAAACAATAATTTCTCTTTATAAACGGTAATATAATTATATCTAAAATTTAATAGGCAAAACTGTGCAAAAAGGCGCTTAAATTGGTTTGAATTAAATTTATTCAATTAGGTGCATCGAAATTAAGTTCAATTTAATATTTTTAATTAACATTCCCAGAAGAAGCCGTTTTTGTTTTTCAATCTCAGGTTAAAAAAATGATAAATAGTAACGTTTGACATTGTAAATATTTTCAAAAGCCAATTTTGTGATCACTGAATCAATAATAGTAAAAGATTACTTTTTTGTAACTAGATAAAATATAATTATAAAGAAATATTTGCCTGGGGTATGACAAAATGTTTTAATAGACGCGTAAAAATGAGAGTAGCACGTGACTCGAGAAGCTAGGATAAAGAGATGGGGGATGAAAGTGTCACAAACAGCCCCTTGGGACTAGTTATGTGTTGTGAATTTACTGAGGGGTGATGTATAGACTGCACTGCTACGTTCATTGACCAAATTTTCATTGAGCTACCGCGCTAAATTAAACGCCTCGTCGCAGTTTTGAGTGAATTTAATCTTCATCTACCCTTTAGTAAAAACGAAAGATGAAGACCTTGATCTTACTAAGAACCATTTACTAATCCAATTAACTTGGAATATTTTCCTCGGTTAGTGAAATAACTTGGTTTTAGTTTATATTAGTTTAGAAATTTGCATCTTTTTAAAAGTCAATTTTTATAATCGTGATTAAGAAATAAAACAGGGAAAGGAAAATATTTTAACTATTGCGTATTCTTCGTGTCAGAGCACAAATTGGTATATGGTTTTAAATAAATATAACGATTATTGTTAAAAATTTAGCGCCCAACATAGGGCTCATCATAGGACGAAACCTATCAGGATCAAGCATTAAAGTCTTTGAAAACTAGTTAGGAGTTAATGTTAAAAATCGCGGATTCTAAATTCCGGATTTCATAATTCGGATTGTACCTTCTGGATTTTAACCTCTGAATTCCCAAATCTAGATTTCACATTCTAGATTCTTCAGCTCTATTTACAAAAAACAGATTCCGCATCCTGAATTCCAGATCCAAGAATCCACATTACGGGTTCACAAATACCAAATTGCACATTTCGGAATTCATAACCCAGAAACCAAATTTAGGATTCAATATTTCGGATTCTTTATTAAGTATTTTCCCTTCTAGATTTAACATTCAAAATTCCCAATTCCAGATTCCACAAAATAAATTTAACATTCTACATTTCACATTTCAGAGTCCAAGTAACAAATTAAACACACCGATCTCTTTATTCCAGATTCTAAATTCTACATTCCAAATTTTAAATTTTATATCCAGGATTCCACATCGCGGATTCGACATTTAGAATTCACAATTACACATTTTACATAAAATATTTCACATTATAGTTTCCACATTTAAGAGACCACGTAACAAATTTCACACCCCGATCTCCTTATTTCAAATTCCACATTCCAAATCCTAAATTCTACATTTCGGATTCCACGTCTTAGATTTTACACTGCAGTTTTTAGATTCCAGATTCCAAATCTTGGATTAAACAACCCAGAAATCACATTACGGATTTACAAATCCTATATTGCAGATCTTAGTTTCGAGATTCCGGATTTCTTATTCTAGATTCCACATTTCGGATTTCAAATTCCGATTTTTATATCCCACAAATCATATTCCGGATTCTGCAACCAAGAATTTCGAATTCCACATTTGGGATTTAACATTCCTGATTCAACATTCTAAATTCCACATTCCACATCCCGAATTCAGCATGCAGGGTATAACGTCCTAGATTCTACACTTAAAATCTTATATTCCAGATTCAATATCTCGGATTTTACAACCCAAATTGCATATTCCGAATTTACCAAATCCCTAATTGCACATCCCAGATTTTATAATTCGGAATTCATAACCTAAGAATCCACATCGTGGATTCCATATTTCGGATTTCACATCGCGGATTCTACCTTCTGGATTTCACATTCAGAATCCTAAATTCTATATTCCGGATTCCTCCTCCTAGACTTTACACTACAGATTTTAGGTTCTATATTCCGAATCTCGGATTTTGCAGCCCAGAATTCACATCTCAGTTTCGACATTCCGAATTCCATATCCCAGATTCTACATTCCGATTCCATGTTCCGATATTTATTTTTCGATTTTCATATCCCACATCATTTCATAATCCGGATTCCATAACCGAGAATTTCAAATTCCACATTTCAGATTCAACATTCCGGTTTTCACATTCTAAATTCCATATTCCACATCCCGAATTCAGCATGCAGGATAAAACGTCCTAGATTCTACACTTCAAATATGATATTCCAGATTCCACATTCCGTATTCCACATTCTGGATTTCACATTCCAAATTCTTCATTAGTACATTCCATTCTCCATATTGCTGATTACACATTGCGGATTCCACATCCATGCATTCCAAATTCCACAAACCAGATTTTATATTCCAGATTCCACATCCAAGATTCTTTACTCCAGACTTTATATTCCAGATTCCGCATTCTATATTCTTCACTCCAGATTTCATATTCCTGATTCCACATACATATTTTGAATCTCGCACTCGAAAGTCCAATTTACAGACTCCACATTTCAATTTTTTACATTCTACATTTTACATTCGAGATTCAACATTCTAGATTCCACATTTTATATTTCAGATTCCACATCACAGATTCTAGGTTCCAAATTTCACGATCTAGGTTTTACATTTCAGATTCCACATTCTAGGTTTCACATTCCAAATTCAACATTCCAAATTCAACAATCCACAATTGTCTAGTGACATTTCTCAGTTTATAGTTATCTTTTGTAGTACCTGGATCATTTTCACTTTCCAGATATATTTTATTTAATTTTATAAACGTTTATTTTGAATTTATAGTTCCTTATTTTCGTTTCTAGTAACTTATTCACTTTCCGATGATTATTGCGCACATTTTCATATTATTTAATAATGTCTTCAGTATTTTACGTTCCGCTTTCAACAACCCAGAATCTACATTCTAGATTTTCTATCCTGCATTTCACATTCCGTATTTCTAATATTCTAGGGATGTTACTTATTTTCTGTCTAGTTATTTTTTATGATATCAAAACATTTATCATACTCCAGAAATTTTTTTTTTCAATTTGTAGCTGTTTTTAAAATTTTAAAATTATTTATAAATTTATTTCTAGTTTGTTATATTTATGCAATTTCCAGTGACTTTTCTGCATTCTTAAGGGCATGTGATAGAGTATGACGTCACTGGTATAGCAAACATTTTTCCGTAAACTGTTTCTTAAACTAATAAATTTTTTAAAACCAAACTTTGTATATTTAAAATGTTATTAGCAAGGTTTGTCTGGCCCAAATTATTTTTGAATTTTAACTTATTATTAAGCTTTTTAAATTTCCGAAAATTAGAAAATTTAAAGAAAACTTAATTTTAAGACAATATTCAAAGAAATTTGGGCCAGACAGACTTTTTCAATAATATTTTAAGTAATTTTACAAAAAGTTTGGAGTCAAAATATTTATTATTTTTAAAGAAAATTTACGGATAAATTTTGCTTATAATGATGACGTCATTCTCCTTCACATACCCTTAAAAATATTTTTAGATAATTAATAAATGAAGTGTTTTTAAAACTTCTTGAACCATTTTATCAATTTACAGTTAACTGCTTTGCTTTCTTAATATTTAAATTTTTTTTAGTAACTTTTCAAATATATAGTTGTTCTTCTTCTTGAAATTTCAAGTCGTTTTTCTTTAAATCATATTTATTTTCTCAATTTTTAGTTCTTTTTTACTTTGTATTTAATTTGGCAATTTATAGTTATTTTTAAATTTTCTATGTGTTTTTTTTTTACAAATTTCTAGTGAATTTCTAAATTTAATTGGGTTTCCTTATATTTTATCAGTTTATTTCGAGGTTCATTCCAATTTTATTAATTCATTCAAATCTTTAGTTTTAAAACAAAATTTAAGTTTATTTTCTTCACTTTCTAGTTAATTTGTAGCTTTCTGTTAACTTTTTAAATTACTAGTTATTTTCCTTAGTTGCTAGACAATTTCCTAATTCATTAGTTATATTGTCAATTTCAAGTAATTTTATTTTATTTTCTAGTTATTTTTTTTAATCTTCTAGTTATTTTGTAAATTTTTTTATTATTTTATACTTTTAAGTTACCCTTGCTTAAAATCAACCCAACTTCAAAATTATTTTTTCTCAACTTCTATGTATATAATTTATTACTTTGTTTTTTAAATTTCTAGTTACTTTTTCCCATTATCTAGTTGGCTTTGTCTAATTCCCAGTTATTTATTAACTTATCGAATTTTTTGCTATTTCCAAATAATTTTTGCTTTTTTTAGTTATACCTGCGTATTTTTTTCTTTCATAGTAAATTTTTCAACTACTGTAAAAGTTTTAAAAATTTGCAATATTTTTTCTTCTTTTCCAGTTATTTTTCATAAACTTCAAGACATTCTTAAATAGCTGGTAATTTTTATTTATTACCTATTTAATTTTTAATATTCTAGTAATATTTAAACAATTTTAATTATTCTTTCGTCATTTTTACATTTTTTACACTTTTTAGATATTTTTTCTTATTTTTCTGTAATTTTTAGTTGGTTATTTTCCTTTTCACATATTTAGTACTTTTCACTGAGATTTTTTCGTTTTTCAATAATAACTTTAAACTCTTAATTTTTGTTTCATAAATTATTTTCTCCACTTTCTAGTTAGTATATAAATTTATTTAATTTTCACAATTTTTATTATATACCATGAAATTTCGCCATTGGAGCTATTTTGTACATCAAAGTTGGTTCATTTCTAAACTTAAATGTAAAAAAGGTTTTGGTTGTTTTTATTGAATAAAATCTTTTCTACAGATATTCTATAAAGTACAATAAAGAAAAACATTTTTTTTGTAGAAATTGTTCAACAAATTAAAAAGTATGACAATAAAATTTCTCTAAAATAGAGATTTACAGAAAACGGTACATTTTTAAAAGAATTTAATTTAATACATTTTTTAATAAGCTTTTTGAGTTGTGTTAAAAGAGAAAAAGTTTCAAAATTATAACTTTTAAAATATATACATACCTTCAGAAATAATGGATTTTTCCTTGAATTTTTTAAAGCACTTTCTCTTAAATTTTAAAGAATTCAAAACAAAACAAAATTCGTAAAATTTCAAAGCATATGTTAAAAAAAGAATCTTTTCCACCCTGTCGAAAAATCTGACATCAGAACTGATATCAGAATTGATATCGGAAATCAGAAAATTACATCAGAACTGACGTCAGAACTGATACCAAAATTTGATTTTGGGGCTAGAACTGTTATCAGTTCTGATATCATTTCTGATGTCATTTCTGATATTATTTCTGATGTCATTTCTGATGTTATTTAAGATATGATTTCCAATTTCATTTGTATTCATTTAATTAATTATTGACAAAACTTATTGCATTTACAAAATCGATATTTTTCAGTTTCTTCTTTTGGATAAATTGATCGGCAATGATGTCATTTCTGACATCAGTTCTGATATCAATCCTGATGTCATTTCTGATAAAATTTCTAACATCATTCCTGATGTCATTTCTGATGTCGTTTCTGATATCATTTCCGATGTCATTTCTGATATCATTTCTGATATCATTTCTGATATCATTTCTGATATAATTTCTAATATAATTTCTGATATAATTTCTGACATAATTTCTTATGTCTATTTTGATCAAATTATCTAAAAGAAGAAACTAAAACATGTCGTCAATTTCGTAAATGCAATAATTTTTGGTATTAAATGAATAAATAAAAATAAATAAATAAAAAGGACATCAGAAATGATATCATAAATGATATCAGAAACGCTATCAGAAATGACATCAGACATGACATCAGAAATCATATCAGAACTGATATCAGAAATGGCATCAGAAAGTACATCAGAAATGATGTCAGAAATATAATCAGAAATGATGTCAGAAATGATGTCAGAAATGATATCAGAAATTATATCAGAACTGATATCAGAAACGGCATCAGAAAGTACATCAGAAATTATGTCAGAAATAATGTCAGAAATGATGTCAGAAATGCTATCAGGAATGACATCAGAAATGACATCAAAAATTATATCAGAAATGACATAATAAAGTACATCAGAAATGATGTCAGAAATGATATCAGAAATTATGTCAGAACTGATATCAGAAACGGCATCAGAAAGTACATCAGAAATAATGTCAGAATTGATGTCAGAAATGCTATCAGGAATGACATCAGAAATGACATCAAAAATTATATCAGAAATGACATAATAAAGTACATCAGAAATGATGTCAGAAATGATATCAGAAATTATGTCAGAACTGATATCAGAAACGGCATCAGAAAGTACATCAGAAATAATGTCAGAATTGATGTCAGAAATGCTATCAGGAATGACATCAGAAATGACATTAGAAATTATATCAGAAATGGCATAATAAAGTACATCAGAAATGATGTCAGTAATGATGTCAGAAATGATATCAGAAATTATATCAGAAATGACATCGGAAATGACAAGGGAATTGATATCAGAACTGATGTTAGAAATGATATCAGAAATGACATGAGAAATAATATCAGAACTGATGTTAGTTCTAGTCTCTAAAAATTAGATATCATTTCTGATATCAGTTCTGATGTCATTTCTGATGTCATTTCCGAGATTTAGTAATTAAGAGGGAAAAGTATTGAGGAACCCCTAATTTAGATTGTATCTTTTTTGCAATATTTTTAGCGAACCTTGAATGCTATTTGTCCAACGACTCGTCTCAATATATCTGCAAAGTTCGCTGACGCCTAACTAAAGGGACTTTTTTTGTAGAAGAATGACGAAGGGCTCTCTTGAGCAGTGCGTATCCAGAGACGCTGGGCATAAATATTGCATGCTGCCGGAGACATATTTATTGGCATCTCTATACACTACCGCTAAAACATGACTACCTGCCCACATTCTCCCCACTAATGTGTATGAATAAAGTATTTTGTGTTCCCAGTGAGTCTTTTTATGCAACACTGTATGGATATGCAGCAATTTTGTAGTCGATTGTTTTGCGAATGGTGCATGAAAAATAATGATGATATAGTCAATTAACTCTTTTTCGTCATTTTAAGAATTTTGATTATTCCGTTGTTCACTTTTATCATAACTCTTTCCTCTCTCGTTATTATTGCATTAAGCCTTAATTCATTAATTAAACTTTATTTACAACACCTTTAACAGTTTTATGAAGACTTGGAATTAATTAAGATAAATTAATTGTGAATTATAGTAGTATAAACGTCGTTCAAACTAGTTTTATCAGTGAGAAACGATCCATGAGGATATATAAGTAAAAGGAAAGTTTGATAAAAAGATTCAGTATTTATGTTTTGAAATTGGCTCCGACTTCCACTTTAGAAAGTTTATTTCTGTAAAGATTAATTTAATATTTGCAAAATTATATATTCTGTAAAATATTTAGGAAGTTGTTTTTATTGATGATTTAGAATTTTGAGACAGATTTTCGAAATTCAAAATGGCGGATAATATAGTCCAAGGAGTATAATAAAGTAAATTTAAATTTTGAGTAATTAACCAATTACTTATTGAACCAAATGGAACCCAATTGAACCCAATTGAAATTTGTCGAATTTTTAATTAAACCAAATTGAAATTAATCAATTTCCAATTGAACCAAAAGGAAATTTAACAAGTTTTCAAGTTAATTAAATAGAAGTTAAACTAATTCCGAATTGAATAAAATAAGAATTTAACCAATTTTCAATTTAACAATCCTTACTAATATACGTTTCTTAATATTTTGCAATCCAAATGAATTCGTTTATAATGAAAAAAATAAAATGTATATATTTTAATACCCACAGTTCAGATTATTGAATCCAAATGAATCATTTTGTAATTAAAATAAAATGAATATTTTTGAATACCCACAGTTCCGATTTGTTCAATCCAAATGAATCCCTTTATAATGAAAAAAATAAAATGTATATTTTTAATACCCACAGTTCATATTATTGAATCCAAATAAATCACTTTTTAACAAAATAAAAATAAAATTATTATTTTTGAATACTCACAAAACCGATTTATTTAATCCAAATGAATCCCTTTATAATGAAAAAAATAAAATTAATATTTTTAATATCTACAGATGAGATTATTGAATCCAAATGAATCTCTTTAAAATAAAAATAAAATTAAAATCAATTGAATACTTTTGAATACTCACAGTTCAGATTCATTTAATCCAAACAAATCCCTTTATAATGAGAATGAAGTAAATAAAATTAATATTTTTTAATGCACATAATTCAGTTTTATTTAATCCAAATAATTCCCTTTATAATGAAAATGAAAAAAAATATTATTGTAGATTTATTTAGTTTAAATGAATTTGTTTATAATCAAAATAAAATGAAATTGATATTTTTAAGTATGCTATTAGTTAAAGAGAGGCACGGTTGAAAAATACTCATTTTCTTATTTTATTTTTAAAGGGAATCAATTGAAATAAATAAATCTGAACTGTAGGTATTCGAAAACATATATATATATTTTCATTATAAAGGGATTCATTTGGGTTAAATAAATTTTAACTGCGGATATTCAAAAATATTAATTTTACTTTTTTAATAATAAAGAGATTCAATTAATCTGAACTGTGGGTATTTGAAAATATACATTTTATTTTTTTTTATTATAAAGAGATTCATTTGGATTAAATAAATTTTATCTGCGGATATTCAAAAATATTCATTTTACTTTTTTAATTATAAAGAGATTCAATTGGATTTAATAAATCTGTACTTTTATTTTTCCATTAAATATAAATTAAATTAAATATAAATCTGCAGAAAATTGACACGCGAAGCCCACTAAATAAACACACCACTTCTTTTATCAAATTAAAACACTATTTACCACTAAACACTTCACTGATTTGTTTTTATAAAACACTTTTCTCCTCAAGTAAATTAAAATTTTAATTTTAAATATTACAAAATTACAAAATAAAAAGAGAACAACTAACCTAAAATATTATTCTTAGCAAACTACCACTAAAATAACAACCTTCGTAATAACAACAAAAAATCTATCGATAAATATCGAAGATATTGTTGACCAATGAGAGAGCGAAAAAGGGTCTTACACGTCTGAAGTTTGTCAAAAGGTATTTCTTTCATAAATTTCAAGGTCAAACCTCATTTTTAAATTATGGTCAACCTTATTAAATAATAGAATGTCAATTAAAGTAAGTTTGAAATTAAAATTTAAGATTTCACTATAAAAATTATTATTGAATTCAGAAAGTCGAAATCGAAAATTATCGATTATATCTACTGTCTGAAGTTAATCACAACGTCTGTTCTTTTTTAAGAAAGTAAAGTATTATTGTCAATTTTCAAGTATTTTTGCGATTTTGAATTAAATTTTTTCGAATATCAATTATTCTCTTCAGTCTTTAAATTGTTGTCATGAATTTATTACACAAGTTTTTATTTACTTCGCTCATTTTTCAATTATTTTCTCAACATTTCAATTATTTTTTTCTATCTTTAGCCAGTTTCTATTCTACTTTTGTTAATTTTGAATAGTTTTCTTCAAATTTCAATTACATTTGTCATTATTCAAGTATTTTTGTCATTTTACGATTATTTTCTTCATATTTCTATTATTTTTGCAATTTTAGAATTATTTTTTCAAATTTCAATTACCTTTTATTTTATTCAAATTATTGAATGCGACCTATAATGATTTAATATAGTAATTATTATTGTTATATCAAATTTTAACTTTATTGATACTTGAAATAAATTTTTAAAAAATATATTGTAATGGGCTTTTGCCCGTAAATAAATAAATAAATTTAATGTTTTTTATTGACATAAATTTGTAAATTTATTATATTAGTTTTGAATTATTTTCTACAAATTTTAATTTTTTTCTTTAAACTTCAATTATTCTCTATAAATTTTTTATTTTTACACCAGCTTTCAATTATTTATGTCATTATTAAATCAATTTCTTAAAATTTCAATTATTTGGTCAATTTTTCAAATACTATCTTTAATTTTGTAATTTTGTTCACCAGTTATCAATTATTTTTTTCAAATTACAATTATTTTTGTTATTGTTAAATTATCTTCTTGTAATTTCAATTATTTTTTAAAATTTCCAATTATTTTTTTTTAATTTCAATTGTGTTCTTTAATCTTCAAATTATTGTCAGGAATATCCAAATTTTCTACACAAGTTCAATTCACTTTTGTTATTTTTCAATTATTTTTTTCAAATTTCAATTACTTTTGTCATTAATCAATTACTTTTGTCATTTTCCAATTATTTTTTTCATATTTTTGTTATTTTTGCCAATTTAGAATTATTTTTTACAAATTGCAATTATTTTATTCAATTTTTTTTTATTGACATGAACGTTTATATTTCGTACACCTGTTTTCAATTATTTTCATCATAATTTTTATTATTGTCACGAATTTATTAATTTTTTTACATCTTTTTCAATTATTTACTTCAAACTTTAATTATTGTTTTCATATTTGATTTTTTTGACATTTTTGAATTATTCTCTTCAAATTTCAATTATTGTCTTCAAACTTCAATTAATTTCTTGAACTTTCAATTAATTTCCTCAAATTTATAATTTTTTTTTTAACTTTACAATTATTGTCTATAATTTTTTAATTTTTTTACAAGTCTTGAATTATTTATTTCAATATTTCAATTGTTTTGTCAAGTTTTCAAGTATTCACATCAAATTTTTAATTTTTTTAAATTTATCAATTATTTTTGTCATTTCTCAATTATTTTTTCAAATTACAACTATTTTTGTCAATATTCAAATATTTTTGACATTTTGGAATTATTTTCTTTAAATGTCATTTTCTTCAATCTTTTTATTATTGTCATGAATTTATTAAATTTTGAAGATCAGTTTTCAATTATTTATTTAATTATTTAATTAGTTTCTTCGCATTTTAATTATATCGTTCATTTTTCAATTATTTCATACAATTTTTCAATTAATGTATTACATTTTTTATTTTTTTACTTCATTTTTGAATATATTTCTCATTTTTCATTAATTTCTTTCTAAATTTAGGTTATTATTCATTATTCAACTATTTGCTACACATATACATTTTTTTAATATTTTTTAATTATTTTTTTAAAGTTTCAATTATTTTCTTGAAAATTCTATTTATTTTTTCAATTTTGTAACTATTGTCTAAAAAGTGTAATTTTTACGCCAGATTTTACTATTGTTTATATTATTATTCAATTATTTTTTTAACGTTTTACTTATTTCTTCAATATCTCAATTATTGTGCGAAAATTTAAATTTTTTATACCAGTCTTAAAGTTTTCTTTCAAATTTTAATTATTTTTTGTCATTCTTTAATTATTTTTTTGTAACTTTAATTATTTTTGAAACTTTTTAATTACTTGCTTCAAATTTCAATTATTTTGTTTCAATTTTTGTCATAATTTTTTCACTTTTAATCAATTTTTTAATTAGCTTTGTCATTTACAACTTTTTTTTAAAATTGAATTATTTAATTATTTTCTACATATTTCAATTATTTTTGCGATTTTCGAATTGTTTTTTTTTTTAAATTTGAATGGCATTTCCTACTGGCGCCCCCCAATTTAATATCAGTAATATCAAACTCTATATTGCTTATTCCATTTTTTTATTTAGAAACTTACTATTTAATCACTTTTTTTATTGAAAAATATTTTAAATAAATATTAATAAATATTTATATACACTATTTACTTAGTTTTTTCACTGAAAAACTCATTGTTTACTCATTGTTTACTCACTTTTTTTAATTAAAAAGTCTTTTTTTCACTATTTTTAATCTGCAAGTTCACTGGCAGCCCTCCTTATTGGATAAATATTATTCATCGATTTGTTTTATTTATTATTATAGTTTAATTTCTGAAATGTATGGAAAACTAATTATATTTTGCCAGCTTTATTATATTCTTAAAAGTTTTTTTTTTTCTAATTATGTGATAATTTTTATTTTTCAAAAGTACAATTAAGTTTTTTTTTGCTCCAAACTTTTCTTTCTTCCCTATATAAACAAGGTTTCACTCGCGCATTATAAACAACATGTTTATTGCTCCGAGTTAAAAAGCAATGAAAACTAAACAGTTAAAAATTCTGTGTATTTGTGTAGAAAACAGTTCTTGTTAAATTGTTTGTGTTAAAATTTAACATTTTTTGTGAGTTGATTTTACACATTCTTCAAATATCATTCGATTCTTGAACATAACCTCAAATTTTTTAGTAATAACTCTGTAATTAACATTTTCCTTTGTTGTAAAGCATAAGTTTCAGATTGAAAATTCATTTTAAACGTTAAGACCTTTAACTATACTCAGTTAGAATCACTATAATGTGTAAAATAAGAGGTTAAAATTTATATATACAAATTTAACATATTTGCCGTGTGTTGAATTAACACAAAGTTTTGAGTGGACCGTTTGGAATATTAGAAAAATGTTATATTTTACACAAATTTTTTAACTGCGTAGAAATGAGGAGCAATTTTTCAAAAGTTGATAAATCCATTTTTCAAAAAAGTTGAGATAATTACAAATTTTATATATTAGAAACCTTAAAAACTGATCTGTCACTGTTGAATTCAAGAAAAAAATTTATTACCAAAGAATTTTCAATTTAAAAAAAAACTTGGACTTAACCAAGATGATTTAAAATTTTTATTCTTTTCTTAGAATAAATTACAAAGACCTTTAAATATTCCTTTATTTCTATTAACTTTAATTAAAAATAAATCTCCTTAAATGCAAAAAACATTCGTATATAAATAATTTCATATATTTATTCTACTTTATAATTAACTCTAGGGGTTAGGTGCGAAACTGCATTTGTTTAATTTTCTCGAAATAACAAAATGTGGCTTTATCAACTTTTGAAAAAGTACTCCTCAAATAAAACTAAATAAATGAAAGGGAGGAGCTATAAATAACTCTATTCACGACACCATCAAGCGGTTGTTATTGATTGCATAGGAAATAATTGAAGAGAGCTAATTGGTAATTATTTGTCGCTACACCGAAGTCGCGGTGGATCAGACTGGCGTCGTTGGTGGCTCAAATAAAAAGCAGTGTCGCTTCGTTTGGTCGACAATTGCGATGAGAAAAACGAGTGTTCACTGAATACCGGGACATCGATTAACCTGACGATTAATCGGTCCCTGCCAACAACTCACAAACCAGAAGCTGTTTGTGTAACTGAGCGTACATATTTATTTTTCGTCTGCTGGCCTTCTCCTCAGTATCCTGGATGACTTACATCCCAATTAACTGCTGAAATAGAATCCGCCGCTCGTCGATCAAAACATTAGAGATATTGTCGAAAGTAACCCGATCTGCGAGAGTTCAACTCAAGAGGCTGAGGGAGGACTCGCAAGATAAATAAGAAGTCCTCCAAAGAACTAAGGAGCGGCAGAGAGCCGCCTTCTAACGGCATCAGTATAAGACTCCTTGATTAACTTCGCTTCGTAAACTTTTATTCTCTTCTCACTATATCCACCCGCGCTTTTATATATCAAGACTACCGGCGGACATTTGTCAGTCTGCCTTTGTTTTATGATCCACTCATTGAAAATTTTTCCTCACCGAGGACAAATAAGTCAAGGTAAAGTGTAATTAAACTAGATAAAGTTTATTAAAAGATTTGAAAGCTGCAAAATGTGCAGATCGAGACACTGAGAAAGCGGAATTAGTTTTTTAAGAATTATTCTCAGCTACTATTTAAGGATGTTTATCCAAAAAACCATTTTTTACAGATTCTTAAAAAATTTTAATGACATATTAAATACATTACTTTACATGTACTGTTACAATTTTATAGAATTTTACCGTTCTGTTTTTAAGATATAAATTTATAAAGTTGGGACTTTTACATGGAAAAAGTAACAAAACGCGCAAAATGACTATATTTTAATTATAATTAAAAAAACACGGTTTTACAGATTTTTTTAAAAAACTAATATATTTTAAACTGTAGTGGAATACAACTTTTACAATAATATTTAATTAATTTACCGTTCCGTTGTTAAGAAAATGTTATTTAAGGATAGTAATCCTTCACTTTTTTGAAATAATCAGAAAGAAAAAATTTTAAAAACTTGGAATTTTCAACAGAAATTTTTTTTTTCAATAAAATTTGTTTGTGTAATGATTTTAACTACAAAATACTATTTAGAAACCAAATTATAAGACGAAATGAAATTAAAAAAATATTGACTAACATGGTCCGATAGAATGAGAACCGCTTGAGGGTATAAGCGTCCTTAAGAATACAATATTCTTAAAATAAGAAGAATTTTTTAAAACGAAATAGAGAAGATATATCTATTTATTCAAGTCAAGGTGAAAAAATGTAAAAACTTTTTTAGCTTTTTACGTTCTGAAAGCTTAGCTAATCATCATCAGAATAAAGGAATAAAATTAATAATAGAAAGAAGTTTTTAGTTGGTACAATTTTATAATTACAGATTAATTAGGTGCCATCATTTGCGGTTAAAGTTTTAGTTTTTTAATTGAAATAATTTTTTATTTCTATACAAAATTATAATTAAAATATTTTAAAAGATTTAATAATTAAATTGGGATTAGATACCCTATTATTTAAATTTAAATTTAATATTTAATAAATGAAATTTAAATTAATAAATTTGACGGTATTTAATATTGTTCAGGGGAATTTGTTGAATAATTGATTTTCCACAGTGCAGTAAACTAAACTTATATTTCAACTAAAATTTATATATTTTTGTTTAAAAAAATTTTTAATAAAAATAATTTTAGAATTTTATAAATTAGAAATTATTCAAATCTGTATGTAGTTAAATAATTAATATTTTAATGAGTTACAATAAATTTATAATTTAATAATTAAAAAAAAAGGTTTTGAAGTTAAATTTTATTAAAATAATAAAATTGATTAAAATTTTTAAATATGTACTAAGTGTATTTAGAATTTTTTAAAATTATTAAAATTAAAAATATAAATAAAAATATAGTAATTTTGAAATTTTAAAAAAATTGAAATAATTCGGAAGAAATAAAATATTAATAAAAATTTAGCAATTTAAAATTTTAACAAAATTGAAATACGGGAAAAAATTGAAAAAATGTCTAAAGTAATATTAAAATAGATTATATAATAAATAATTATTTATTTGGACGGGATAAAATGTTTGTTTAAATTCCATTGTTTTCACACAAAATGAATAATTGTCAGTATTATAAAATTATTATTCACTTTTAAAAACACCTCAAAATCTTGTTTTTTGTAAAAAATAAAATTTTTATAATATCCAGGATTATAATTGCCGTGTTCAAATAACGTAAATTTTTACTCTGATATTACTCTTATGTCGGATATGAGTGTTTTGTAAATTTAAACCAAATATATCCCGAGATATATCTATAATTATATTTCATTTTAAGTTTAGTTGAAATAATGTTGATTTACACCTGCATTAAAACCATATTTTATTTTTAAATAGACGACAAGAATAATTCTTAAATAAAGAATTCCGTTTTTTTAGTGGAGAGAAATAAAAACGCAAGGAAAAAAAATAATATCATTGAAAAAAGCTGAGCTTATATATGATGCAACTCATTTTGAGTTAGGTATCACATTGGGTAACAAATAATAATAAAATAAAGAATAAGTTTTTAAATTTAGCGGTATTTTGACAGTGACGCCGACATGAATAGTGGCGTTCTGATGAATTCCGCATTTTGAGGTTGGTAGCCCTGAAAGACTTGTTTTCATGTTTATAACCTAAAAATAAGTGACATTTTAATGCGCGACTGTATCAGCAATTATATTTAAAATTGAACAAACTATGTTAAATATATGAAAATATGTTATTTTATATTAGGCAATCAAAATTAAACAATTAATATTAGTTTCAAGCACAAACTATATCTTTGAAAAATAAAGTAAAATGTAATAGGATCTCTAAAATTGAAACACAGATTTATATTTGATTAAAATATTAGTAATATTAAGAATCCATTACGAATGTTAAACATTTTCAACTTACTTAAATATAATTTACAAAATTATTAATTTCAATCTCTTCTAACGATATTCTTACAATAATATAAAATTTACTATTTAAGAATCATTTTTAGTAAGACCAATTCGTCGTTTTAAAAATTCTATTAAATATTAATTCGTGCTAATACAAATATTTAGACAAATAAAAATTCGGTAAAATGGTTATTATTGAATATCGGGTAATTTTAAATTCTCTTAAATGAAAAGTTGCTTAAAGATAAATTCTAGTAAATATAAATTCCGTGATCAAAAAATACTCTTAAGTAAAAATTCGGATTTATTTCAATTCGATTGAAAACTGGGACTGAAGAAGTAATTTTTTCAGAGTATAGAATAAAATTTGCTTTTGGAAGAGGGGGAGGGGGGGGGGGGTAAAATAAATCCAAAAAACAAAATCTTCTTTTGTATTTAAGGGCATGTGATGGATTATGACGTCACTGGTAAAGGCAAAATTTGTCCGTAACTTTTCTCTTAAAATATTGAATATTTTTTCATGAAACTTGGTAGAATTACTTAAAATGTCATTAAGAAGGTCTCTCAGACCCGAATTTGTTTAAATTTTGGCCCTAAATCAATTTTTGGAAATTTTCGAAAAATTGCAAACTTTTATAAAAATCAATTTTGAGACAAAATTCAAACAAGCTGAGATCTGAGAGACCTTCCTAATGATATTTTAAGTAATTCTACCAAGTTTCATAAAAAAATATTCAATATTTTAAGAGCAAAGTTGCGGACAAATTTTGCCTATACCAGTGACGTCATAATCCATCACATGCCCTTAAACATATTCTTTTAATGTCTAAGTTTTATTTCTCATCTCTATTTTTTTCAACTTATTTTACTTCAATTTTTAGTTATTTATTAAAATTTATTTTATTTAAGTTATTTTTACTTATTTATTTAGTTATTCAAACTTTTCTTAATTTCTAAGTTAATTTTTTAATTTCTTGTTCTTTTTCTTCAGTTTTTATTTAGCTTCATCACTTAATATTTAGTCACTTTCTAGTAATCTTTCCCTTATTTTACTTCTCTCTTTTATTTTTTTATAATTTATTAAAATAACACTTTAGAAATTTACGAGGAAATTTTTCGATGGTTAGTTAGTTTTTATGATTTTTTAAATTTATATGAATTTTTTCATTTTCCAAGTTTCTTGTAACTTTTAATAATGTTTATCAATTTCTAAATATTTTTTTTTTAATAAATTTCTAGTTATTTATCTTCAACCCTACCCTGACGAGAGTATCGGATTGAATTTCATTCTTTTTTGAATCAGTTATAATCAGTATTTTTCCGTGTCAATCCGAAATTATTTTCCGAGCTAATCAGTTTTTATGCGAATCTAAAAATAGACGAAACTTGACAAAAAATTCTTTCGGAATGATTCCGACTTAATCTGTTTCATTCCGAAGCTAAATTCTAATCCGTGTCAATCCTGTTATTTCATTCCGAATCAATCCGTTCCAATTCTAATCGGGTTTAATCGGATTTGAAACGGATTGATTCGGATTGAAATAACAGGATTCAAGCGGATTAAAATTTAGCTTCGGAATGAATCGGATTAGTTCGGAATGATTCGGAAAGAATTTTCGTCAAGTTACATCCATTTCTAAATTCGGATAAAAACTGATTGGCTCGGAAACAAATTTCGGAAAGACTCGGAAATAAACTGATTGAAATCTAATCCGATGCTTTCGTCAGGGTAGTTACTTAATCACTTACTAGTGGTTATTTTTTTATGGAAATTTATTTGAATTTTTATTTTTTTTTTTTATCAATTGTTTTTAACTATTAGAATTTATTAAATTTTCTAGTAATTTCTCTTAAATTACTACATACTTTTATATTGTCCAGTCAAATTTCTCCATTTTATCATTTTTTTTTTAACAAATTCTAATTCCACTTCTGAATGATGCTTCTTTCTTTCTTTTTTTAAAAATTCCAAAATAATTTTTACTGTCTTATTAGTTTTCTCCACTTTCTATTGTTTTCTTCTTTTCAATGTGTTTTTTCTTAAAAGTTTTTTCTGTTTCCAGTTATTTTTCTACATTTCAAGCAATTTATTTACTTTTTACTTTTTCATTTTTCATTAATTTCTTAGTTTTTTAAAACTAATTTATAGTTATTTTCTTCACTTTCTAGTTATTTTGAAATCTTCTAGTAATTTTTCTCACTTTTTATCTTTTATTTCAATTTTAAATCTATACTTTTTGATTTACTTATTCTTTTAAATTCCTTGATAGTATTACTTACATTTCTTTCGTTTGTCTTCTTTTTCAAACAATTCCATTTCATTTAATTTTTTTTCAATTTCTGATTCTTTTTTCTCTTTTTAGTGAAAACCTCTAGTAATTTTTTCACTTTCTTGTAATTTATGTTTATTTTTCTGTTACCCTCTTTTAAAAACAGGATTTTTTCTTTACAGTAATTTTTTCGACTTTACTTCTTATTTCCATAAAAATTTCGTTATTTTCTTCATTATGTCTAAGTTAATTAAAAAATTTTTCGATTTACTTTTCAGCAGCTTCTTTTTATTTTCATATCAACTTCTAGCTTTTTTGTCACTTTATAGTAATTTATTCTAAATTTTTAGTTCCTTTTTTCAATCACTTGTCATTTTTTTACATCTTGGTAATTTTTTATTTTCTAGTTTCTTCTTTTATATTTATTTCTTAATTAATATTTTTTCAGTTCCTTGTATTTTCTTTCAATTTTTAAATGCATTATTAACTTCTAGTAAATTTTTCCCTTTTTCTAGTTATTTTTCTTTTTACTTTGATTCCTTTTTTCTTTCTAAGAAGTTTTAACAATTTTAAGGGGTGAAATTCTACTCTCTAAATCTGAATTAGTTAAAAATGACTAATTATTAGTAAAATCGTAGCTAAGTTTTTATTTCAGCCATTAGTGAAAATGAACTAATTATTAGTAAAAACAAACTAGTAATTATTAGCAAAAAAATAACTAAAAAATAGTTAAAATTTGACAAATTGAATTAGCAATCAGAATTTTACTAAAATTTTGGTTATTTTGACATGACCTAAAAATGAGTTTGACTAATAATTAGTTATTTTTTACTACATGATTTGTAGAAGTACCACTATTTGAATTAGTGACTGAGTTTTTGCTTTCAAATTAATTATTTATAAATGGCTTTACCCAAGTATACAAAAAAGGTTTTATAAGATTTAAGAAATTATTGTTTTCCTTGCCTTAATTGAAATATTGATAAATTAACTTATTAAATATTTGTACAAATTCAACTTATTAAATTTATCTGAACTCTTATTCTCATAATTATATTAACACTTTTAGCAATTTCTTCATTAAAAATTTTATATCTTATAGACGAAATATACACTCCTATTTTTTCAATTAACTGTATTGTACATCAATGATTTTGAACATTTAATACCCATATTTTATTCAACCCTGCAATTGAAATATAAAGATTTATCTTTAAATACATTTCGTTTATTAAATTCTTTATATAAATAATTCCGTATATTTAATTAATTCAATTTATTTATCCTCTTCCTTCTAATTAAGTCTTATTTCGTAAAACCAAAAAGGGGTTTATTTTATTTAAAAATTAGTAAAATTCTTCTATTGAATGTCACCATTATAGGAATGGTTTAAGGGATGGTATACTTACGGTGTCATTCAATAGAAGAATTTAAATAATTTTCAAATAAAACAAACCCCATTCTGGTTTTACGAAAAAAGACATAATTAGAACCAAGAAGATAATTAAATTGAATTAATTAATTACAGAAAATTATTTATATAAACGTGAAAAAAAATGAAGTCAGTATTTTAATGAAATGAGAATACAATTAAGAAAAGACATTAGAAAGATTGAATAGACGTGTGATAACTCGAAAGTTGCTTAATAATGTAATGATGATGTAGTAATGATATAATAGAAAAGATGATTATGTTTTTTTTTTTTTAAATTGAATCCTTGAGTCGGAGGAGTGAGCTTATATCCTGGCACGCAAGGAATGCTGTGCCCTGAAGCTGCGAGATATCAGCTCGTGTGAATTTTGTGTGTATAAATACCATCAACGTGTTTATGTTTGAGGGAGGTTGGTTTGTTCCACAGACTCCGGGACTAGTGTACCTATATCCGACCTTCAGTGTCGGAGACCATATTAATTATTCGAGGCTTGGGATATGGTTAACCAGGTCGGTACCTGCAGGATTGTTAGCGTCGCTGGTCCACTAGGCAGAGGAAGTCTATGTATCATGCCTTGAACACAATCTCATCACACAAATGTGTGTATTAAGATTAACTCAGCATAAGACGCTTTAATATAACATATATATGTATATATGTACTCTGCACCTTTACCAATAAGCATATCTACTCGTCTATTCTACGTTTCTATGCAACCCTCTGAGTCTAGATAACTTGGAATTAATTCTTTCCTCTCTCTTCAATCTTACGAGATGATCGTCACGATATCGCGACAGGAAGTCAGTAGCTGCAAAAAAAAGAATGCAACTCAAACTTTAGCGTTTCAATGTGTCTGGTCGTAGATCTCAAATTTCACATCGTCTACTAATCTGAAATTCTATCCAATACTCGAGGGGATGCAATGAAATGTGTACTTTTGTGATGTACTAGAAAGCAATTTTGGACAAAAAAGTAAAGGTTTTCTTGGATTCCAAATTACGAATTTCATATTTTGGATTTTAGATTTTAATTGGTTTTTGAAAATTCTACATTATGAAGTCTGTATTTCTATTAAGGGCAGTATTATTAAATATTAGATATTAAGGAAAAGATAAAACGTAGTTTACCTGAAATTTTCAGGTTAATTTGTGTACCCCTTGAGTTTCAGTCAGGTTCAGTGAACGTATCATAAGTTGAATCATATACATGACTTGAGTAAAAGATTCGTAATTGTTGGATATACAACGATAATATTAATGTTTAGTTAAATAAATTATGTTCAAGATGTTAAAGTAAAAATAAGATAGAAAGGGAAATCAGGTACTAGAACTACCTGAGTACCATTTTGGGTTTTCAGTTTTCTTTAGTCGTACGAATACAGTCCTACGGAATAAACGCATAAAGTTGTACGGTTCGGTCAAATCTAAACTCAAGTTGTAACAATACAGTTTTCAAGTCTATTTCTAATTGTTGAATAAAGTCTCAATTTACTTGTTATAATTCCTGTCCCTTTTTGTCTTACACGTGTTATTCCCATGCGATATATTAAGGATTCCAATAGTAATTATAATTTTTTATTTTTTCTAACTATCAAAAATACATTAATTGGACAAAATTGATTGCATGTTTATTATTGTGAGACCTCTTTAATGATGATGATAATCCCTGCTGCAATAGTTGGGAATCTGTTTAAATAAATCTATTCTTATTACCTGTATATTATGGGTTTTTCTATGTCAAGAAGAATAAAATTTAAATCTCTTATTTTTACAATAACAGATGACAGATTAGTTAAACTGATTTATAATCTATAAAAGAAATACACTCCTAAAACGAGAATCCACGTATTTTTGAGAATAAGTATCAGAGGATGAAAACCAGTGAAACAATGCAACCATTTCTGATTTGATATTATGTTGAGGGAATGCAATTGGCAGTGTGTAGACCAGGCGACTGAGGACAGTAGCAGTTCAGTAGCGATTTGATCCTGTCCGGGACAGGATGTCGCCGCCCCTGCGATTACAGACGAGGACGAGATCGTGGATGGGAACCATCCCCGACCAACTCTGCCTCTGACAGCTTAACCCTCCTCCCCGTCTTCTTCTCGATCAGCTTCCCAATTCTCTCCAACCCTCTTAGGTCCCTTGTTACTCTGTAAATTGTTAACATTTCCGAAGAAGAAAAAAGTAAAGAAGAAACAAAATATCCAATTAATAATTGAATAAATGAGAAAAATTGTAATTAATTGATCCGGAGAGATTAATTCATCCCTCGTGACATGTATTGGTCTACAAGTGTAGGAATGTATCCAAAGAATCATGGCAATATTTCATACGACAGTAGATGTGGGGTTGGCAGGGGGTCCAAAGGAACATTCGTTTTTGCGTTCTTCAGGCTCGCGGCCACATTATTTATAGCTTCATTCGAGATCGTGAAATGTAAATCAAGTATTCTTCTAATTTGGGCACTCGGGTGGTACGCGTGTAAAACTCCACATTCAGCAAACGAATCTTATTATCTTATATCATTATTACATTAAGAATTTCTTGCCGAGTGTTAATGCAATTTCGTTCATTTGGAATCTTGAGAGTTAAAAATTATTATCTTCACTTGATATTCTTTATTTTGGAATTTATAATTGCGGGCCTATATTACCTGGCATTTCTTTTTCGTTATTTCTCCAATTTCAGAATGTTGTTCTTTTTTTAGTCTGCACAATTTATGATTATAATTGATTTATTTTTTTGGACATTGTTCAACAGTGTACTGAAAAATTTTATTCTGTTGATATTCTGCTAGTTTTATGTATTTATTGTTGCAATATTATTACAAAAATGTTGTAATTTTAATGTATTATTGCTGCATTATTGTTGTAATAACATTACTGCATCATTGACAAAAAAATTAATGACTTATTTCTGTGCATCGTAGCTGTAATGTTTCTGTAACATTTCTACAATATTCTCCAGGGGCGGCGACTTGTAAATTTTTGCCATCGGCAAACTTAAGATTGACCGAGGGGGGGGGGGGGGAGAGAAATAAAATAATAATAAATTATAGAGTTTATTAATTAGCGTAATTATTGTAACTCAAAAGTTGACAATTTTATTTGATTTTGAGTACATTTTCAGAAATAATAACCTAATAATCAAGATAATATAAAATTTGTGATCAAATCATTACATGTTAAAAAAATCAAAAATTGACGAACTTAATTAAAATTTGAGAAAAATAATTAAAAAATGATTAAAACATTGAAAATTTGAAGAACAAAAATCATATTTTTTAAAATAATTGAAAAATGTCGAAAAAAATTGAACTTAGAAAAATGATTACAACATTATAGAAATAATCGTAAACTCAAGAAAATAATGGAAATTTTCGGAATTAATCAACAAATAATCAAAGTAATATAAAATTTGTAAAAATCATTGCAAATTAACAAAAAAATAATCAAAAATTGTCGAAAGTATTTGGAATATAAGAAAAAAAATTGAAGAATGATTAAAGAATTAAAACGTGGATACAGTAACTTAGATTTGAGATAATAAATAAAAATTTAGAGAATTAATTGAAAAATAATTAATATATCTAGTTAAAAGGTGGAGAACATAATTGCAAAAAGATAAAAGAAAATAAATCTAAAAAAACCAATTGATAAATGAGATAAATAATTGAAAATTTACGTATTTAATTGAGGAATGAGTAGTGAGATTAATAAAAAAATAAAGAAATTGATTGCAAAATGATAAAAAAAATAATTGGAAATTAAAGAAAATTATTAAAATTTTTTGAAACATGGTTCAAAATCTAGGAAATTAATTAAAAAGTAATGAAAATCATAAAAAATTCAAGACAATATTTGCAAAGTAGTAAAAATAATTAAAAATTTAAGGAAATAGTTTTTTTTATTGAGAAAAATTAAAAAAATTGCAACATACATTTGTAATAAAAGAAAATAATTTCAGAATGATAAAAATAATTGTACATCGAAAAAATAAGTGCAGGTTGTGATAAATTATAAAAAAATTCAAAATTAATTAAAAAATAATTAATGTATCTAGTTACAAGGTGGAGAAAATAAATGCAAAATGATAAAAGAAAGAATTTGAAAAAAATATTTGATAAATGAGAGAAATAATTGAAAATTTAGATATTTAATTGAGGAATGAATAGTGAGATTAATAAAAAATTGAAAAAATTGATTGCAAAATGATAACAAAATAATTAGAAATTAAAGAAAATTATTAAAATGTGAGAAAAATATTTTAAGTCTAGAAAATTAATTAAAGAGTACTGAAACTAATACGAAATTCGAGACAATACTTGCAAAGTAATGAAACTAATTAAAAATTGAAAAAAATTATTAATATTTGAGAAATATCTTTAAAAGTCTAGGAAATATAATTGAAAAGTAATGAAAATAATCAAAAATTCCAGACAATATTTTCAAAGTAATAAAAATAATTAAAAATTGAAGAAATTAATTTTATTTTTTAAAAAATAATCAAAAAAAATTGCAACATATATTTGTAATGAAAGAAAATAATTTCAGAATGATAAAAATAATTGTATATTTAAAAAATAAGTGCAAGTTGTGATAAATTATAAAAAAAAATTCAAAATTAATTAAAAAATGATTGAATATGAGAAAAAGTAATGGAAAAATATAAAAGAAAATGAAAATTGAAAAAAATGTTTTAAAAATGAGATAAGTAATTGAAAATTGTAAAATTTGATTGCAAAATGTTAATAATAATATTTGAAATTAAAGAAAATTATTAAAATTTAAGAAAAATATTTTAAAATCTAAGATATTAATTGAAGAATAATGGAAATAATATAAAATTGGTGAAAATATTTGTAAAGTAATAAAAATAATTTAAAATTGAAAAAAATAATTTAAAATTGAAAAAAATAATTTTAGTTTGTGAAAAATAATTGAATAAATTTCAACATATATTTGTAATATAAGTAAATAATTGCAGAATGGTAAAAATAATTGTATATTGAAAAAATAACTAAAATTTGAGATAAATAATAACAAAATTAGAAAATTAATAAACAAATAATTGAAAATATTATTATAATTCTTCAAACCTCGATTAATTTGAAATTTCATTGATTAAAATTTTAATTAATATACTCTTTAAGAATAGTAAATTTAAAATTATTTTAAAATTTCTTCAATTTTTAAGAATTTTTTTATTTTTTTATTTTAATTATATTTGCTACAATTCTCAACTATTTTTATCATATTTTTCAACATTTTTCTTTAATTTTATTTTCAGTATTTTTTTCCCTCATATTTAAATTCAATTTCCTAAGTTTCAATTCTTTTCTTTAATCCTTGAGAATAGTAAATTTAAAATTATTTAAAAATTTCTTAAATTTTTAATAATTCTTTTCTGTTATTATTTTAATTACTTGCTACAATTGTCAACTATTTTTATCATTTTTTAAAAATTTTCTTCATTTTCTAATTATTTTTATTATTTTTCAATTTCTCCCCTAATTTTTAAATTCAATATTCGCAAGTTTCAATTCTTTTCTTTAATTTTTTCAAATAAAACTTTTTTCAGTTTTAATTATTTTCTTAAATATCAAATTAGTTAAATTATTTATTAATTAATTTTTAACTTCTTTAGTCATTTTTCAATTATTGTTACAAAATATGGTTTTTTTAAAATTTTAATCATTTTCTTCGAATTGTAAATTCTTTTATCCACATTTTTATTAAGAAATTTGTTTTTTGTCAGTAATTTTGCCATATGGAATTCCATAGGGCGAATTTCTTGCTCTATGGAATTTGCAGACGTACCATGCACAAGTCGCCGCCCCTGATATTCTCACATAATTTCTACATTAGTGCCTATATTTATTGGAACAATACTGAAAGTAGTTTTTTCCTTATTTTTTAATCATTTTACTTCATTTTTGCTTCAAACTATCATATCATTGTTACAACATTTCTGCATTAACTTTTCGCATAAAGGCTTAACCGAATATTTAAAAACCTGAAATCTTAAATGAAACTTGCAAAAATTACGAACTTTAATTTCTTCGAAAAAAGTAAATAATTTAGATTTAGAAATTTTTATTTATTCTGCCTTGATATTGTTTCTACGGATGAGTTTGGATTCATTGGTTTACAATATAAAAAGAAATTAAATGAAGCAGTGGCGTAACTGAGAGCGCAAGGGCCCTGGGTCATAAAGGAAAAATGGGCAACAATTATAAACAATAATTTACAATTTTAATTAATTCATTTATTCTGTCCACACCTGAAATTTGTCACTAAATGTTTTTTTCTTTTAAAATTTTAAATCATATTTTACCTTTTGGGTAAGAATTCTTCAAAAATATCAGGATTTGCAAGTGGTCCTACTTTTTTCTTTGAAACCGTGGGAAATAATAGTCTTATATAAGTTACATTTAATCCTAAAAGGATTTTGAAAAATTTTCAAAATGGCGGCCGCTACGGTATGCTATGTCGAAAATCTTAGTTGAGTTTTTTTTCAAAAATTAATATCTCTGAAACTTTTTTATGGATTTTAATAAAATTTACAGACAATATAGTTAAAAATATGTAGTTTAATTTTATGTTATGACCAAAAGAAAATTTCCAAATTTTGACCAAAAAAAAAATACAAAAAAATTTTTTGTTCTCAAATTTTTAATTTATAGCAATTTTAATTTTTTCAAATTTCACTTAATGTGAACTTGGATTGACTAAAAGTTCAATTAGTCCACGTTTCATAAATACTAAATCTAAAGTGATTTAAAACTTTCTTAATTTTTAATCATTCTTTTCTATTGTGATTTTAATTACTTGAAATACAATTTTGGACTATTTTTATCATATTTTAACTAATTTATACAATTCTTATTTATTCTAATTGTTTTTAAATTGTTTCCCTAATTCTTAAATTTACCTTCCTCAAATTTAAATTATTTTGTTTAGTTTCCACAATCACTTTTTCAATTTTAATTATTTCTACCTTATCATAAAATCAATTTAATTATTTATTCATAAATTCAAATTATTCATCACAAATTTAAATTAATTTTTTTAATTTAACCATTTTTTTGTCATTTTGCAATTATGATTTTCAATTCTTAATTATTTTAATAATTTCTGAATTAATTTCCTGAACTATCAAGTACCTATACTTCTCAATTTTCAATTATTTTCTTTATTTTGGCATAATTTTACAAAATTTCGATTGTTTATCTGAAATTTCAATAATTTTCATTCATTTTCGATTACTTTTGCAATTTTTTAATTATTCTCTTTAATTAAAAAATGTTGAGTAATATCGCAATTATTTTCTTTATTTTTTTTCTTTATTTTATTTTCTTGTTTATTTTCATCATATTTCAATTATTTTTCTCAATCTTAAATTATTTTCAGCATATTTAAATTATTTTCGTCAATTTTGAATTAATTTTATCATTTTTTAATTACTTTCCTCGATTGTCAATTATAATTCCCATTTACTAAAATTATTTTCTAGAATTGTTAAGTATTTTTCTAAAATTTCTATTATTTTCTTCAATTTTCGATTATTTTCATTTTTTTTTAAATAATTTATTATTATTACCCGATTACTAGAATCTAATATCAGGCCGTTTTGAATTTTTTAGTTTGAATGTATGTTTATTTTTTTTTACTTTTCAAATGTATTAAAGGGGGTTTCCACGTTTATTGATATAAATAAATAAATAAATAAATAAATTTCTGAATTAGGTTCCTGAACTATCAAGTATAATTCTCAGTTTTTAATCATTTTGTTCAATTTTCATTTTTTTTTTATTATTTTGCAATTATTTTCTCAATATTATTAATTTCAATTATTTTTCATCAATATTTTAATATTTTCATTATTTTTCAATTAATTTCCTAAATTTCCAGTTATTATCTCAAAATTAGATTACTGTCTTCAATTTTAAATTTTTTAAACGATTTTTCAATTATTTTCTTTAGCCTAAAATCATATTTTGTTATTTTATGTTATTTAAGTAATTTTGTAATTATTTTCATCTTTTAAACATATATTCTATGGTTTTTTTTAATTATTTCTTTCAAATTTTATTTATATACTGTTTTCAATGTTTCATATTTAAATTATTTTTATCATATTTCAATTATTTTTCTAAATCTTAAATTATTTTCAGAATATTTAAATTATTTTTCTCAATCTTAAATTATATTCATTACATTTCAATTATTTTCTTTAAGTTTCAAATTGTAAAATCATTTTCCAATTACTTTTCAAAATTTATATTCTTTAATTTTCAATTTTTTTTCATTTCTTTTCTAATTTCCAAAAATTTAAACTATTTATCTGAGATTTCAATTATTTTGTTCAATTTTCAATTATTTATGCGGTTTTTTGTATTATTTTCTTCAATTTCTAATTACTTTCGCTCTTTTTGGTAATTTTGGTTTTTAATTATTTTCTTTTTTTTTTTCAATGAACTTCTGAAAGTTTTAGGTATTTTTCTGAAATTTTCTTTAACTTTTCTTTTTTGAAAATATTTAATGTAATTTTTTCAATTATTTTCTCAAATTTTTTCAATTTTCATATTTCGAATTATTTTACCTAATTTTTTGTGCATAGGTACTATGAACACAAAATAATATTCATGATGAGAATCGTAATTCAAATATTGGCCAGACCACGTGGATATTTTCTAAACCAATTGGTTTTTACTGATCCATTATTTTATTTAAGTACACTGACATCTAAAAAACTCAATATTTTGTTTTTTTCCAATTTATAAGTAAATTGTAAAGCGGGATCAATGCTATTAAAAACGTTAACAAATTTTGAAACGCTGTCTATGGAGATGAAGAAGAAAGAAAGTGAGGTCAGGAAGTACGTGGTTCTTAAAAATGTTTCGATAGAAGATAAAGAACATGCGAAGAGGAAGCACAAGTAATAGTTTTCGTTAAAAAAATGTCCTACTATTTACTTATTTTAATGTTAATTTTCTTATTAGGAAAATATTATCTTTCATTTCTACCACTGTTTATGAGAAATTTATATATTTAAATTTAGCGCGCTTTAATTCAATGATTTGAAAAAATAGCAATCTTCTTTACCAACAATCAGCATTTTTCTACAACTTTGCCATATTTCCACAAACAAGTGTCATTTTTGACTGTATTAATTTCATAATCATTCAGTATTCATTATAAATCGTCTTGTCCAATACGTTTATCTACTTACCAATTTTACGACAGTGCTATAAAATTTACGTCTATAAAATGTTATTTTTTTGAAAATTATATTATTAATCTTTTGAGGGTAAATATTGTAAATAAATAATAATTTTGTGCAGGACTTATAAATTTATATTATTAAAAAAAAACATTTATAATTATAATAAACTTTTCAATTTCTAAAGAGGGTTATGCTATTAAAACGTAAAATTTGTTTTTAATTTCTTCACCTGACTCGGAGTGATCATTATCAAAGATCGGAAATTGACATGTCATTTTAGATTTTGAGGTAGATTACGTAGAATACGTAAAATACGTAGAAAACTGTAAACAACCTAGGTAATTTACATTTTCAACTTGGCGGCAGTAGAAAAAAACTTTTTTTATAATTTTTTGATTCTATGTATGTCTTTTATTAATTTTGAAGGGTGTTATTATACATTTCGGCTAGTTTTAAAATAAATTATGCAATTATTTTTGTTTTAGATTTTACTTTTAGGTTATGTTGCATACGTATTGTTGTAGATCACGTGATATTTATAAGGGATGTAAATTACGTAGAATACTTCTCCGGTAAATTACTAGGTAATTTACGTTCCGATCCTTGATCATTATAATCATCTACAATATTTAAGGCTTTTTTTCAATATGTTCCAGGACTATATTTGAAACAATAGAAGACAAGGGAGAACCCATAGGACAACCAGATACATGTTTATAAAATTTATTATTGAAAGAAAAAGAAATTTTCGCTAAAGTTATTTCTCAAATACCAAATCTCATTCTAGGGTTATTGTTTCGATCAGTTGTCAGTCTCATTTTCCAGGCAATTTGGAAGTAAATCAAGGGGAAAATAAAAGAGATTTCATAAGCTGAAGGAGAAGGGGATGAAGAGGGAAATCTCAATCCCCTTGGTCCGGCCCAATGTCCGAAATCGCTCCCATAATCTATCAAATGCAAAGAGTCAAACAAGAAGCAGGGTTAGGAATGTTAATGTGGTGCAGACTGCAGGGAAGACCAATGCGCATGAGCTACCCCCCGCAGGGTCAAGTCAGCTTCTCAAGTACCTACCTATAAGGTTGAAAGTTGGCAGAAAAGAAACAACTAAAACGAAACATCAGGTCGTCAAGAGAATATACTCATAAAACATTTTCGAGGTAAAAAAATTCCAAGCAACTTTTTTATTATCTCGGATCTGTCGAAAGTAGCTGAAAGTAATTGGGACACCTTCAAGTTATTTGCTGCGCAAAGTCTTTGTCGTCATCATCATCATTCTTGGTGAATTCTGAAACAACGAGAGATCGGTGAATAAATCGGAATATTATCAATAATGCTTTTTTATGATCATCTCGTGAAAAAGGCTTTAAGACAGAAGAGGGAAGAAGCCTGATTGCGCCAAAGTTGCGTAAATCTTGTTGAACAGAGCTTCAGTTTGTCTGCCGATTACGTCCTGTGGAGAACGCGTTCTCCAGTAGCACCAGGTTTCTGTCTTCTCCTCTGTTTTCTTCTCTCTGTCTTCAATTCTCTCCTCTTCAGCATCCCCTCAACCTCAGGATTCTGTCAAGATTAATGAACCCCGTACTTGGAACTTTTAATTCCAAAGACCGAGTGCAAATAAGTACCGTCATCCGTCTTGCCCGCCAATTATACACCAAGTACCAGACATATACTGATCTGACTTACTGGTGATGGATACGAGAATCTCTGCTTTCCAGTAATGAAGATACGGTACAGCATTACGAGTAATATACCACAAAGCTTGAAAAAACTGTGGTTATATCGAGGGAAGAGGTACGGAGGAAAACATTTTTAGTTGTACCTTTGCAGCCCTTCAGTGGGGACGTGAAAAACCAGGAGAATGGAATTTGATAAGGGTGGATCTTGGTGTGTGTAACAATTTCTTTATTTTATTACATTAAATTTTCTTTAAGTTAAAAAAAAATAATCCTCCAAAAGATACAATTTAATGGGCGTCGCCCGAACAGCACCGGATGTTGACATTCTTTACTTTTATTAAATATTTAAAATTTAAAAGTTATTTTAATGTATATTTCTTTTGATTCTTGTCGAATTTAAGATTTTGTTAAATTAAGATTTATTTCTATTTTGACTTTGTATTTAATTAATTGAATTATTAAGATATTATTATTTGAACTTCAAGTTTTTACCTGCCAACGTGTCAGATCGGACAATTATTTGTTTTGTGCGATAAACATTACATGTTCACACGTTTAGTTTACACGCACGAACACTGCTAGACTCCGATGTGGAGTTTTTCACAACATAATGAATCGCCGAGGTGGTCCTAAAGGTCGACATCGTCGTGGGATCGTCCTGGCACATGGATCTGGATGTGAGTCTCGTTCTCTCAAAAGTGCTAGGACCAGAAGATAAAGTTGTGTTTACAAACTGTCAAAATTCTCGTGGCAGCCATCTTGATTTAGCGCTTGACGTCAGCGCCGCCACTACTACACCTCATTTACACTTCTCGGCCTATCCATCCGTGGGCAAAGCTAATGCGAGAACTTTTAAATGTGATTCGTGAGAGCGGCACTGTGGCGCATGTGTCGCTGCACATTGACTTGATGACGAAACGTTCTCGTCGTTGTATTCTGAACTGGTGTGTTCGACCCAATGATCGTATTATTTTTGAAAAGTGTTAAAACTTTGTAAAGATGTGACAAATATTACTGATAGGACTCCATTCGTGGCCACTGTGTCTTCCCAGGTAAGCTCCAAAATTAACTTTTGTTTTTCTTATATTTGATGGAGTCGATCTCCAAAAATAAACATTAAATTTAGAGTCAGTGTTCAATGCGCGTACTCATTGTAAAATGGCCGTGCCATGCGGCCGCATTGAGAAAACTGGAGGATCAAATTTAGAGTGTCAAAAATTTTATAGTCCAAACTGACGTTCACCATCTGGAGAATGAACTTGACCATATAGAGAGGGTTAACATGACAATCTATGAAGGTTGGTTTTTTGTTTACCATTAAATAATAGCTAGCTTCACCCTCCAGATAATAATGTTGACAATCGTGGTTTGTTGCTGCTCCTTATACCCCACTCTCCGGAAAATTGGTTAGTCGTGGCTCAGAAAATAATTATGATTAATTAAATAAATTAGAGTAATTTGTGTAGTTTAATTAGTCTTTTATTTGATTCTGGTTTTTGTTTAGTTATTTCTCATTAATATAACTTGTCGCTAGGTATTTATTTATTAATTGTTTATTTGCTTTCGTTAAACATTAAAATTTAATTTTTTAAATATTAAACATAAATTAGAAATAATGCGTCATAGTAATGAAACTTGAATAATTTCACATCAATTTAATTTCGTCAATAAATAATTAAATATAAAGTTTAAATTCATAAATCATTCAGTCTCCCGATGCAGGCCTGAATAATAATTTTAAAATATTGGAAATTCAATAACATACGTGTTACCAACGGGACAGTGGATATAAGGAAAAATTATAAACAAGACTTTCTTTACAAAACGCATTTATTTCACATCGACGAAAAATACAGAACTGAACTCACTCACTAGAAATTACTTCAAATCATTATAAGACAATTAGCACCTTTTTCCTCCTCCATAAAACTCAAAATTTGCAATTATCGGCATACCTGAAATTCCCAAATATAATTGCTCTCAAAGGAACAATAACATTTTATAATTTTTTTCAAAGGACCAAACCTTTACTATTTAAGGGTATAGATTTTACTGAAAGATAAAGCCTATTACAAATTCCAAACTTCAATAATCTTATGGATATATTCAATATTTCTATGTTTCTATTAAAGACCATTTCTGTCTCTTACAATACGACACTATCAGTTACACTTAGGCGAAACTTAGTCAAGTCATTCACATTATGAATATTTAGTACAGAATCCAATTTGGTTGATCCAGGAGAATGATACGGTTCCAATATCTTTTTGTGAAACCAGAACAGAGAGCCTCTGGGGATTTCTAGGTTGCGATTGTTTCTTATTATTTAAATTAAGAAAACAATTTTCAATCCTTCACATAGTGAAGTAAATCTTTATTCGGAATCGTTTTGAAGAAAACTCTTGCACCAAGATAATGAATAAATTATTATTCCTTTTTAAAAATATCACATAATACTTGCAAAACTCTTCAATCGGACTTTAGTGTAGTAGTGGTTTAAAATTGATATTAAATACGATCAAACGTGTGATTGACTGATTAACGGCCCTATAAACAGAACTATTTATTGAATTTCTTCCATAATTCTTAATTCCAGACCATCAATCCCTTCTCTCGCATTTTTCAGTTCAATATAAATCACATGATCTTAAATTAAAGATAATGTTTTACATAATTATGATTACATGATTATTCAGACCTTCGATCGTTATTTAAATTTACATTAATTTCTTCTTTATTTCTGTTTAACGATTTATTATTCCTCTTTAAAATAATTAATGGCGTTATTAATAGTTATTATTTATTTGACAAAAATAATTATTTATTATATTCCAATTTAGCTTCAGTTTGTTTAAGGAACCCACCTTTATTTAGATTGCCTCTGAATTAAACCTAGATTTTTAGATTTTTCTGTTTTGTGTAGCGTGTGCAAAGAAGCGAATAAAATGCACAAGCAAATTAATAGAAATATGCAGAAATATGCAGAATGTGGAAAATCGGATGTAAATCCGGAGTTTGGAATCCGCGTTGTACAATACGGAATTTGAGATGTTGAATCTGAAAAGTTGAATCTATAATATGGATCGAGAATGTAGAATGTGGTATGTAAAATATGCAAATAATCTGGCATGTTGATTCGTGAATATGGATCTGAAATATGAAATCTGGAACGTGGAATCCGGCATATATGAACTCTGAAACTTAGGAAGTAGAATTTAGGATTTAAAATCAGCAATGTGAAACCCGATATATGGAATCTAGAATGTGGAATCACGATTGTGGAACTGGAATATAAAATTTTCAAGTTGGAATGTGGAATCTAGAACGGGGAATCTCAATCTAAGACTAAGGCAATTATATTTAGTCCTTCTAATTATCCTACTTTGGATTTTGTGACCCAAAGTATTATTATTTTGATCCCTACCATTAGTTAATGGGGGGGGGGGGAGATAAATTTGGGTATCAGGAGATAGTTAAGGATCTTGGATTGATACTTGATAGATCACAGACATGAGAGGAGCATGTACTTGGAACTTGTCGTAAAACTTTTGTAACACTAAGGCAATTATTTAAAAACAGGTATTCTTTTTCAACATCAACTCGACTAATATTGGTTAAAAGTTTCATTCTTCCCTTTTTTGATTATGGGTGTCTCGTCTATGATGATATCACTGATCAACTGAATAATAAATTGGAAAGAACTTTTAATTCTTATATTAGATTTGTATTTAACGTAAACAAAGGTGAACAAAATTCTCCTTTCAGAAATAAAGCTGGTTTATTGAACGTGGCAAAGAGGAGACAGTTTTTTATGGGCAATTTACTTTACTGACTATTACAAAATGAGGTTCCTGAATACTTATTTAATTACTTTGAATTTAAGCTTCTTACCGAATTCTTACCTTCTTACCGAATTTGTTTCTTCTTCGTGAAACAAATTCTGTACTAAAGGTGCCTGCAAATCGAACATGTAAATTTCAGCGATCATTTGTAATTAGGGGCACTCGTTTATGGAATAAAATTCCACCTATGATTAGAAGCGCTAGCTCTCGTAGAATTTTCAAAATTTTGTTTCTTAAATTTTTGTTTAATTCCTGTAGTACATTGTTTGAAATCACTTATTGGTAAATTATATAAATATTGTTAATTAGCTGGCACGTGGTCCTAAATAAGCTTTTTGAGACTGTATAGCTGTGATATTAACTAATAGGGCCTAGGTTATTTTGCGTAATTACTCTACCTGCCTTTTGTTACTCGAGCATTCAGTTTTCATTTTTTGATTAATTTATACAAGTTTATTTTTATTTGCTCTTTTCTACTATAATTCCTCTATATATATTTAATTAGGGGTTTGCGACCACGACCATGGACAGTATTATATTATATATTGTAAATTTTGTATTTTTGTTCCATTGAGGGCTATACAGCCCTAGGGACTTTACTTTCTTAATTGAAGGGATTCAATGTTAGCGACGAAAATATTTTAATTTGAATTTTAAAGTATAAGGACAAGTCTTTTCATTGGCAGGGCGCCAGAATGTATTAAGGGCGTGGGGACTGACGAGGGGAGGGGGGAAATTTGACTTTAATATAATTTCTTCCGTGCCCATCGTCCTCACAATCGTTTCCGGATAATCAAGTGAAAATCGTCACGACTTACGTGTGTCGCCGGCAGCACGGAGTGTGGCGATTTTTGTACTATGTGATGATTTTCGAGTGAAAGAGGATGATGGGGCGGATTTTTGGGCAAAATGAAATGGAATCTAAAAGGTCAGTTTCTCAACAATATTGTCATGCAAAAGTGGACCACTATTAAAAATGCTGCTAAAAAAGGGAATTCCCATGTCTGCTCGTCAACACTCACACCCAGCAAAAATCGCCTTCATTCTCGAAGAAACTCAAATGAAACGCCGGAACGATAAGTCTTATATTATTTAATTGTTTGTCTGTCTAATTGTTTCGTTCATTTTATTTATTTATTTGTATATCAATGAAAATTATGTCCTATCTATATATTTTGTATAGTTCTATTGTTATTATTTTTTATATATAAATTATTAGTCAGTCGTTGTGTGGAAAAAGTATGTGTGTGTCGGTTAATTTTTTTAAATTTATTTTATTCGTTCACTTTAATTCTTTGTGAATTTTTATTAAATTTTGACTAAATATATTTTTATTAATTTGACGTGAATTTCCGACTTTTATTTTTATGATATTTTGTCTTCGTAATTAATATTTATTAAATTTTGTCTTTTTTATTTATATAATTAAAACTCTTAATGATTAATTTTATTGTTGCGATTTTAAGAATATTTCTAAATAAGAAAATCGTTACATAATAAATAAAATAAGTAAATAAATATGGAGTTAGGATTAGAAAACAGCGATGTAAAAACTGGGATCTGGAATCTAGAATGTGCAATCTTGAATGTGGAATCTAGGTTTTGGATTTTAGGATATGAAATCTGTGAAGCTGAATCCGGAATATGGAATGTACAATTGAGGATGTCGAATCTGGAACGTGAAATCTGATAAGTGATATCTAAAATATGGAATCTATGAAGTAAAATTTCAGATTCATAATCATCGATGTTAAAATTAGGATATGGAATCTCGATTGTCAAATCTTGAATATCAAATCTGATAAATGGAATGTTACATAATCGGCCCCTGCAACAAATAATAAATCAATTATCATCACCTAGATTCCCACTTAAATAGTAGCGAACTCTAGTAAAAAAAATTCCTCGAATTGAAATAAATTAGATACTCCTGGCTTGTAAATTAATAGTGAAGGTAGCTGAGACTTGACGTGATGTCAAATAAAGGCGAAAATGGCGAATATAATTTCTGCTAGCCCGAGGGGGTACGGTAACCTCGCTACTCGATTCAGAAGAGGTACGTACTCGGCTGCTTCTAATCGTGCGACTACTCAAGAAGGTAGGTTGGTGATGTGAAGGGCATATTGGCTCGACGGGGTGCGGGCACATCGCAAAGGCGAGCGTAATCTTGAGTCCCTTATGGCTTATGGGCCCTTTATAGACGTTGGTACTCGTGAACGGATCTCTCTCTTTCTCCCTCACCTTTCTTCCTATCTATCGCAATCCGTTTCTCTCTTTTTCTCTCCCGTGTGCAATCCACACACGTGATTTAATGCCTCCTGAGCTGTGCTTCTTATTTATGCACCGAACATGCATACACGCTTAGCCACAACGTTAAGGTCGGACATCCTACGGCCGACAAGGTCCGCACTCGCATATTATGGAGAAGCATCGTCCGAGCTCTGCGATATTAAAACAAAAGGAACAAGGGACGAGGTACACACGATAGTCTGACCGAATAAGCTTGTACGAAATTAGTAACTTCTCTTTGTTCCGAAGAAATCTACAAGTGTGTGTGCTTCTTGCTACGTGTTTAAAAATTAATAATCTTGGATGATTAGAAGCCAAGTTTTATTTTTAGCAGGAAATATACTGATGTTTTCGGTTAGTGTCGAAAATTTTAACGCACGCACACTAAAGAAACACACTAAATCTGGAAATACGATCTGAACATGATCAATTTTCAATTGTTTTTGCCCTAATGTGAAAGAGGAAAAGAGAGGTCATGTCATCTGTCATTTTTGCTCTACTGGTTAGTGCCAACAATTTTAACGCATGCACACTAAAAAAAACTTACACTAAAATAGTCTATACTTTTGCATTTCAAGAAATTGTTAGTGTGCGTGCGTTAATATTGTTAATATCAAACGGCTGTCTTAGCCTCTGTTGATTTCTCAGCTCCTATGAGACCTTTGAGATATTGTTCCCCATTCTATATATCTTATTGTAGAACAAATTATGGGCGACACTCTCTTTTCAACAGAATCAATAGAGAGGCAAATTACTATAGTGAGGATATAGATTTTTTTCGCAATAGTCTGAACAAATTCAGTTCTGAGTTGCGAGCATTGTTGCTTTGATTCGTTTAAATTTTATTAGTATAAAATGTATAATGAAGCGAACATGTATATAGCGATTGATTTGTAAATTATATATTTTATGTATTAATGGGTTTTTTTACCCATCTATGAACTAAATAAATAAATAAATAAACTGCAGAAAAACCACCATAATAAGGTCATAGGATGCTGATATTGTTATGGATGATTTGGAAAGTATTGAAGTAACAGATTTGAACTTTGTCGATACTTGGCGCCTCTGCGCCATTTTAAATCGATAGTAAAACTATCGACTGCCGTCGATAATTGACGGATGTAACGCGCTGCGTACTTCAGTTAGTTCCGAGCCTTTCGACCATTTTGTCACGTTGCGTATCTTTTGTACCAAATAAATCTTATGTAATTAAGCTAGTAAACTGGAGTTTTTAAATAAAGATTGTGTTCAAGTAAAGAAGACATTTTAGAGTGTTTCAAACAAAGTGTGAAGTTATTTTAAAGAACCTTTGACACAGGAAGTGATTGTCAAAAATTTTAAAAGATAAACACAATTGTGTAACACTTTTTTACTTTAGATATGTTGACAATACTATTATGTGCATAAAAAAAACATCTAGATATTATTTTAAATGTTTTTAATGACAAATTTTATTGAAATTTATCTTTGAACTTGAAAAAGACAATAGAATTAACCTTTTAGATATGACTGATTAGAAATCATGATCGCATTACTACTAATTGGTTTAAGAAAAATATAGTTTTTAATTTGGTTCACAGAGCAATTATATTTTATACTAAAATTTTACAATTCACTTTTTTTGTTATTTGTTGGGAATTTTTACGAGGCCTTATAACGAATTTTACACCTGAATAAAAGTTGAATATTTATATTTATAGTTTATATTGAATAGTTTTTATTTGACGACATGCTTCGACATTATTAATTTCCTCATCAGGTCACAACAAAAAATATGTTCGATGATAATATTAAGGAATATTGAAGAAAAACATAAAGCTGAGTTTAAATAAAATCGGTTTCTCTAAAGTTGACAATAGTTACAATAAATAAATAAAAAATTATATTTTCCGTGACTCTTTTGTGATAGTTTTTATGCACTTTGATAATAAAATATAAAAATAACGTGGTGTGAAAGGTTCTAAGAAAAAAAAATGCTAATTATTAACAAAATGTGAGCTATTGTACATATGTGAGATTTTAGTGATTATTAAAGAGTGAGAAGAAGGTTCCACAATGGCGTGAAAGAGGGTTTGGTAAAACGAGTACATGCAAGATTGCAGGGAAACATATCTGAGTAAAAGGTTGTTAAGAATCACCTGCTCATTGCATCCGTGTACACTTACCTCGGTAATTCACTGTTGTGAATTACGCCTTTCTGACGCCTCAACTGACAGAAAAAACACGTGTACATGCTACCACTTTGTGTCTTGATATTTCATCCGTTAATTTTACGCACATTATTAATTTTTAATCACATAATTACACTGACAGTCGTGTTTCCAATTATCTGTAATCGTTAACATTGAACATGTATATTTTCTAGCGCTTGACCCAACACTTTATTGGAATTATATTATACATGTAGTGATTACGGTTATTAATATAATATAAAGATTTATATATAGTTGTAATAAAGTTGGGTGAAACTTTAGGATGAAATTAAAAATTTATGTGATACAGAAATTAAGTCTACTTTTAATACCTTTAACACCTTTCGGTATTGAACTGTTAAGGGGCAAAGTGAGCCAGTACCCTGGGGCCCTTGAGCTCAAGTGACCCTCGGAAAAACCCTTATAGACCATTTTTTTTTTTTTTTTTTTTTAAATTTTAAGAACCTTTGTTATTGTAGTAATTTAAAGTTTGACTAAATTAAACAACACGCGCTCGCGCGCGATTAGTTTCTTTCTACACATTCTGTTGCCAACAATATTAAAAATATTTTAAATATAATATTCAAAAATAAATTTAAATAAATATATAAAATAAATATTTATTTAGGACAAAATTTACAAAATTTTAGAATTAAAAACAAAATGAAAAAAATAATTGAAATTAAACAAAATAATTGCAAATTTTGCAAATTAATTGAAAAAAATGAAATCAATTAAACTAGGTGAGAATTATGTCCATTTCATGAACATTTCGCTTCCAAGTAAGCAAAATAATCTTCTTTCTCATAGAGGAAGCAATAAATTAATAATATATAAGTTAATTGGGAAAGTTATTAAAAAAAAAGAATTTTCAATGCAAAAAAATATTAAAAAAACCATGACTTATTTTACAAGTTTTTAATCAATTATAAACTTTGTATAGGTCAATCGATTCGTTTTTAAATAAGGAATATGATTTTTGAATTCATTAAATTATATTTTTAGAATGAAAAAAATTTTGGTAAAAAACCATTTTTTTCGATGAAAAAAGGTGCTGAAAAAAATTTGATTGAATATTTTTAAAAATCCCTGTGTCCAAATTTAGATATTCATAAGCTTAATAAGTCATGCGAATTTTATTAAAATATATATATTTAAGCGTTCTCGAGATATCCTGGCGACAAAAAACGCTATACACGCAACAACATACAATTTTTGGAAAATCGAAAATCTTATCAATCACAAAGCTTTCTCTATGAGGAAGAGAAATTGGGAAACGTAATTTAAAAAATCATATAAACGTTTTAAAATTTAAAAATAAAGAAAAAAATTTTAATTTGAGAAGAATACTTAAAAATCTTAAAAATAAATTTAAAAAAATTGAATAATGAGAAATTAGAGAAAATAATTGAAAATTAAAAACAAAAATGATTAAAAATTCAAATAATAATTTAAAAATAAAAAAATAATTAAAATATGAGAAAGTAATTGAAAAAATTATATAATATATTTTTAATAAAGGAAAGTTAAGAAAATTTCAGCAAAATACTTAAAACTTTCAGAAGTTCATTGAAAAAAAGTAAATAATTAGAAATTAGAGAAAATAAATGAAAAAAGACAAACATAATTTAAAATTGATGAGAATAATTTTTAATTAAAGAGAAATAATTAGAAACTTTTTGGAAATTATTAAATAGAACGAAAGTAATTAAAAGAGAAATGAAAAGACATTAATATAAAAAATAATATAAATAATTGAAAATAGAATGGAGTAATTGAAATGTCAGATAAATAGTTTTAATTTTTGGGAATTATAAAACAAATGAAAAAACTTGAAAAATAAAGAAAATAAATTTTAGAAAATAATTGAAAAATGATTTTAAATTTTAAAACTTGAAGGAAATAATTGAAATATGATACAAAAAATAATTTAAGATTGAAAACGGTAAATAAAATTTGAGAGAAATAATTAAATAATTCATAGAATATATGTTTAAAAAAAGAAAATAATTACAAAATTACTTAAAAATGTTTAATTAAAGAGAATAATTAAAAATTGCAGTAATAATCGAAAAATGATGATAATTATTGGATTTTATTTTCAGATAATGAATTGAAACTTTTCGAGATTATGCCAAGATAATGAAAATAATAATAAAATTGCAAAATTTATTTTTAAGGAAAAGAAAGTAATTGAAAAATCGTTTAAACCATGGAAAATTGATGACAATAAATAAAAATTTGAGATAATTACTAAAAATTTCGGAAAATATGAAAAAAAATGAAAATAATTAAAAATTGAAGAAAAGAATTAAAATTTTAGGAAAATACTTAAAAATCTAAGAAAATTAGAATAATAATTGACAATCGAGGAAAATAATTTAAGAATGAAAAAATTAATTAGTGCTGCCCACGAGACCGAGACTCATCTAGGATAAAACGAGACGAGACCGATACAAAGTTTCTCGAGACCGAGACTCTCGACGAAAATTTAAAACAAACAAAAATATTATTACGAGAATTTATTTATTATTTTTAAGTTAAGTTATTAATTTCTATAAATAATTTATGTAATTTATTAACAGACAAATATTTTTTAATTAAACATTTTTGTTATATTTTTGTAAATAATTAATAAAATAAAAAATTAATTAAATTTAACTATTATTATTCAATTATATATGTTATTATTTAGGGTCAGTTGGGGTAATTCCGAACAGAATTTTTAATTTTCGCGAATAACGTAAGTTTTTTATTTTAAAGGGCAATTCTGTCGATTTTCTTTTGCATTTACTTGTTACGTCACTTCCCTAGAATAATTACAAGAGTTAGTAGAATTTATAGGTGACCTTGAATCGCGAAAAACTGCTGTTCGCCATTACCTTGACATAATGTATCATATGAGTTCAAAAATCAACCATGACTTTCGTAGCAATGTAAAAAATTAAATAACTTGAAGAAATATTAAGGGATTTATCTTAAACTTGGTAACAAAATATTTCTAAGGTCGATGAAAATTAAGTATAATAATACCTTATTTTATGAGTTACTTTTATGAATATTATGTACTACAAGTAAAAAATAAAATTTAATAAAACTTACACTCAATTTTCAACTTTTATTTAAAGCTATAGTTAACTTCTTATATTTTGTGTATCACTTTCTTTAACTTAATTCTTAATTACTCGCATTAAAGTAAGTAGATTGATCGAGACTGCGAGACCGAGACCGAGATCGAGACCATAATTTCCGAGACCGAGACCGAGATCTGCAATTTTGATATTTAACGAGACCGAGACGAGACTGTATGAAATCTTGTCTCTTCTCGTCTCGTGGGCAGCACTAAAATTAATTTAAAAGATAATATTGAAATATGATGAAAACAATTTAAGATTGAAAACATTAAATAAAATTTGAGAGAAATAATTGAAAAAATCATAGAATATATGTTTAAAAAAAGAAGATAATTACAAAATTACATAGAAATTTTTAATTAAAGAGAGGAATTAAAAAATTGCAGAAATTGATGAGAATAATTGAAATTTCAGATAAATAATCGAAACTTTTAAAAATTATGCCAATATAAGGAAAATAATTAGAAATTGAAGAAAATAATAAAAAAAATGCACAATTTATTTTTAAGCAAATAAAATAATTGAAAAATCGTTTAAAACATGAAAAATTGATGACAATAATCTAAATTTGAGATAATAACTAAAAATTTAGGAAATTAATTGAAAAATAATTAAAATATTAAGAGCTTGAGAAAATAATTTCAAAATAGTAAAAGAAATGAAAATTGAACAAAATATTTTTATTATTTTTATTTGCCATAATATACAGCCCACAATCAAAAGATCTTTTACGGGCACTAATGAGTAATACAAAAGTTTCATATTTATATAAAATTAAAAAAAATAACATTATATCCTAATTATTCAAACTCTCTTTAAACTAATGTTTGACTAATTATGAAAATGATTAAAAATTTTAAATATTAATTGCAAAATGACAAAAATATAATGGTATATTTAAAAAATTAATTTAAATTTGACATGAATAATATAAAATTTAATAATAAATAATCCAATTCATTAATTGTTGAGGGATAAGTAAATAAAATTGAAAAGTGATTGAAACAACAAAAAATAATTAAAATTTGAGGAAGATAAATTATTTGATGTTAGTAATTTTTGGTATTCGTTTTTTGAAAACTTTTCTTCCTCATAAGAGATTACTACAAATATCACTAAGTTTTAATTAATAGCTCGTCAAAAAATATTAAATAAGCCAATTGGTGCATTTTTTAATTGACTACAAAACGAACAAAAACTATTCTTCATGAAAATTATAGAAAAAACAAAAAGAACATAAATAAATTAATTTTTATAAACTTTTAATTTTTGAAACCTTGATGACTTGGAACAGGATTACAGTAGAAGATTTATAGTAAATTCGATATGTTTTTTAATTACCTACATAATAATGAAAATGTATTGAAAAAAAACATAGTTCTTACTCTAAGTATTGTTGTTTTTAGATATTGGTCCAAACTTAATGTGGACATACACATACACTAACATACGCATACACGGACATTTTTTAAAAACTTCATTTTCGACATCCTAAGGTCGAAATATGTCGAGATATGTCAAAAAATCGCAATCGATAATTTGAGGGTAAAATAATACTTCATCTATGTGGAAGCAATAATTAAAAATTGCATAAAATAATTGAAAAATGATAAAAATAGTAGAAAATTGTAGAAATTTTTTAATCACTTCAAATTTGGTATTTTTGAAACGTGAACTAATTGAACTTTTAATCAATGCAAGTTCACATTAACTGAAATTTGAAGAAATTAAAATTGCTATAAATTTAAAATTTAAGGACATTTTTAAAAGGTGAAATCTGATTTAAAGTTTTAAAAGAAAAAAACATCTAGTGACAAATGTCAGGTGCGATAAACGACATAGTACGTGGCGCCACCTACAAGGCTCATTTTAATGTAAAATGAGTAGCGTATACTCTACTCAGCCTATTTCCGTGAACACTTTCAACTAATGGTATTAATTACATTAATATAACTAATTAATGACGACTTTTTGTGAAACAATTATTTTTGAACAGTTGCAACTGTTCTATGGAAGTTCTATGAACATCTATGGAAGTCTAAATGTCTGAAATTACATTATTTTTAATTGCAGTGTCTATCAGTATTCACGTATGGAGAAAATGAAGAACAACGAGGGAACATGAAAGTGCATCAGCAGAAGCAAATATGGCGGCTAGGAAGAATTTTAATTGCCAGCGAAGATTATAGTACAATGATTATATAGATTCAGTAAGGAGATGACAACCAAACTGCATGGTAGCCATTATATATCAACTATACTGATCCACTAGGCAGAAACAAAATGGCGGACACGATTAAGATTTTCTGTATCCTCCTCCCGACATTAAACCAATTTAATGATGCGATCATGTTTTTTTATTTTTCAATTAACATACATTTCCAAAAATTGTCAGTGGTTAGCGAATTTATCAATTTACATCTATGAAAAATTTCGTTCAAAACAGATGATTGTTTAGAAAATTAATCAGTTCCAATTTATAATAAATGTATTAAAAAATACACAGATTCAAAATTGGACTGATTTAAATTCGATCCTGGTGTAAAAATGGATATATTTATTCAAATTTAACAGCCTTTTGGAACTTAGAATTCTTAAGATTCAGATTTTTGTTAATTGTACGTTTTATCAGGTTTTGTTTAATCAGCATAAAGCTAGGCAAACAAAAACTAAAGGTTTTAATTGTGACTTAATTATATAGGAAGAAATCAAAAATGCTGTAAATGATGGTGGAAGCTACGCGTAACAACCATTAAAGAATGTGTTCTTTGAGATTGTACAACAGAGAACACGATATCTTGAGCAGAGGTTGGTTTGCAATTAACTGAGCGTGATGCTAATTTCGACCTATTTAGTTTGAAAAAGTGTATGCAAGCATGTGCAATACAATCGCTTACAGCATATGTAAACCACCTGCCAGAGATTCATTGTGTTATCTTCAAGTACACTCGTTACGCGTACACGGAAATGATACCGCAATCCGTGATAGTGTAAAAACAATTTGAATCTACAAGTCAATTGAAATTGATTTTCAGGGCCGGTGCAGCGGAAGTAATTTTTTAGGGTATGGAGTTCTTACCTGCTTTTTGAAATGGCAGAAGTGGAGATGGGGTTAAAAGTTAACCTAATCTTACCAAACCCAATTTGATCCGAACCTACCTTACCTTACTTGACCTTACCTTTAGAACCTCAAAATTGAATTAATTTTACATGTCTGAATTTAATCACAACGTCTGTTCCTTTTTGGGATAAGGTATCTCTGTCTCTTTATTTCTCTGTCTCCATCTCTCTCTCTCTCTCGCACAACCACAAATGCTATTGGCTGTAAACGACGGACGGACGGACGGACAGATGCCGAATTCTTGTTATAAGCGTTTCATCCTTATCCACAAACCTTAAAAATTAATAAAGAATGGATTCAAGTGAATAGAGAAATATAAAGTATAAACAAATAAAACAGAAGAAGATAGGTATTCAAAAAGCAAAATTTATTTGTTACTATCAACATGTGCGTGTCCAATTCGAATATTCATTTGAAGTGGTTCCAAGCCCGTGAACAAGTGAGGGGAGGTGGGGGTTCAATTCTCATGGCATGTAAATCACATTACCGCATTTATTAAGAGGAAAAGAAAGAATTGCACCTTGCGTTATTCGTCCTTTCGTATGAATAGCAAATTTAAGTGAATAAGTACACGAGTACGAAGTACATATATTTAAAGGAAAGAGAAAAGACAAGAGTTCATATCTGTCAAGGTGTCGAGACGTTTGTCCGTACATATATGTGGGTGGATCGACTCAGCTGTTTGTGCACCTGCACCAACACCAACACAAGGAACTCCAGCGAATTGCCCTTTATGCCTTGTCTACATTTACATACGGATACACCGCGATTTAATGTAATTGTTATCTCATAATACTGCTTCCAAACGTCCCTCCACGTCCTGATGATGGCTCACTTCCTAATTTTTAATCAGCTTCGAAATTTCACTTTGTTTCATTCTACTTCTAGGGATAAGTATTGTAATCACCAATAAAATATAATTATTAAAAATTATAACCCTGATTTAAAACAATTATTTTCGGAAGCTAAAGAAACAAAACAGAGGGCGCCAGACCATCTTTGATCACTTCAACAAAAGGACTAAAAAAAAATAATAAATCTATATTTATTCAATTTACAAAATAAATTGACCGATCTTTAAATCTTACGAAAATTTCCAACAACTGGCTCAGCCCCTTATGCTGGATAATGGTAGAGGGGGAGGGGAGGGGATCACTACTAAAAATATTTGAAAAGATTTATTTACTCAGAAAATTAAAATGCGAAAATCAATTTAAATAACAATTTATTTAATAAAATTAATAATAAATTTTTAAGGTTATAAAAGACAAAATTTTGATAGTAAAATGAGATAAAGAAATAGTAAAATCAAAGAGTTAAATTTCCAGTTTTTGATATGAAACAAAGTATTACTTAACTTAATAAAAATTAAGGTAAGGATTCTCTATAATCACAAACAAGACTTTGAAATAGATTAAAAAAAAAAAATAGTTTACAAAATTAATTTACTAAAGAATTCAATAATAAAATTTATTAAATATTAATATAATCTGATTTTTCTTAAAAGAAAAGATTGAAATCAGATCTTACCAATTATCCTTAAAATCCGAAAGAAAAGATCAATATTATGAAAAATTTTTAATCCATAAGTCAAATCCAGGAAGCTCAATAAAAAAAAAGTAGAAGTTTTGATTAAATAGGTCGAAATAGTTCTGATATAATTAATAATTCTTCATTCGATTAGATTCTCCAAATATAATTTTTAATAATATTAAAATTAAATAATAAGTAAAATTTATTCCTTCTATTTTCAAATTAAATAAACATATCCTAGACTCTCGAAAGTTACCAAAAGAATGAAAAAAAATCCCTAGTTATTCACCATGACAACGATAGATGCTTTTTTTTTTTAATAAAAAAAAAAACCAAACTGATTTGTGAACTAAGTTAATCAAAATTTCTGTTGTTTCTTTACTTCCTAACTTCTAATTTGTGAGAATCAGATTATATTAATTTACAAATTTAAATTTATTTATCATAATTCTTCTCCAATAAAATTATTTGAACAAGCTGGCTGCTAAGTTCTTAATTTTCTCGAAATATATGATACTCAACAATAAGGTGGTCACCAATAGCTCAATAATTAAAACAAATTCAGCACCAGGAACATCAAAATAATAAATTGGGCTTTGGCTTTCCTCAGCAATAGAAGATTCAAACTTAGAGTTGAAATATATGATAAAGCTTTCCAAGAAATGAAAATTTAAGGATATCACTCCAGGTGACAAAGTCAAATTATATAATACAAGGCAGGAAACGCAGCAATTCCAAAATCTTCAAGATTCTCAGGTTCAACCAAAAAGGATTCCATAATCCAAGATAAATTATGCATAAAATAAAAATCCAAATTCTTAATCGGAACAGGAACTCAGAAAACAACAGGAAACTCAATAATTCTTCAAATTTTAATTTTCAAACTTAGTAGCCAAAATATTTCTCAATGGTTCTTCAATTTGGAGTTGTTTTTAATTGAAATAGTCTCGTCATGTAGATTTTCATAAAATAATACAATAAATTTTTAGAATTAAAAATTTAAATAAATAAAGAAATCAATTTCAAAGTCTTGGTGTCGTGTGTAACTTTCGAGATAATAAATTTATATAGAAAAATTAACCAAAAATTATTATTATTTTAACTTGCAAAAATTAATCACATGAAAGAAAAATTTAAAAATTGTAAGTTGTAAATATTAGTGAAACGATTTTACAACGTTACAGTATACTGTAAAATTTGCAAAACATCTATTTTTTTGTTTATTGGCTTGAAAAATACTTTGAACTCTCTAAAATAAGGTACAATAGGTGTTATAGCCGGCTGAATTTTTCTCCATTGAATTTTCGACCTTTTACCGATGCGCTGCGAAAGGCTTCGGTGCACAGTGGTTCGAACTGATCAATTGCTGTTTAAAATCGTCAATTTTTGACTGATTTAAACTTCTTTTTTTTTAAAACACTCTGAATAAAATTTTCTAGAATATAGCTAAGCCCGATTTTTAATTTTTGTTTTTTTTTAATATCATTTAAATACATAAATGAAAAACTTATGTATCACAGAAGAAATTAATAAAACAGGATATAAAATAATTATTAAAACAGAAGCGAATAAAAATTATTAGTTCTTTAAATTGTTTATAACATTATTTATCATGTATGCTTAATATTGACTTTTAATTTATTAGTATACTTGATTAATCTAAATTATTATTTAAAAAAAGTGCATATAATAATAATAATTATTGTTTGTTAATAATTTTCAACACTTTTTTAATAATTATTCTTTCCTTATGGCCATTAGGAAATGGTTTAAAGAATTTTTTTTTCAATTGAGACTAAAAAGTTAAATATTTATATAAGTTTTTTATTTATTTATTTAAATAATATTAAAATAAAAAGAAAAATTAAAAATCGAGCTTAGCTATCTTCTAGAATATTCTGAGTGTTTTAAAAAAAAGAAGTTTAAATCCGTCAAAAATTGACGGCCGTGGAACGTCAATTTGAACAGCAATTGAACAATTGAACAGCAATTTCTTAGTTCGAACCACTGTGCGGCGGGTACAGCGTAGTGGCTTGCAATTCAATTTCTAACATTTTTAATACTTCATTTAAAGAGGATTTCCTTGAAAAAGAAGGTGTACTATATGAAGCAGGAATGGGTGATTAATGATAAGAAACTTATGAATAATTTTTTCATTGAAATAACTAATGCCGAAACTCTAAACACGTTTTTCTCGTAACTAGGGTTTTCAGGCACTTTTCCTATGTGACGTTTTGAAAAAATCCATTTTTTTCCATATTTCAAAAGTACAATATCTTAAAAATATCGTGTAAAAGTTTTAGACCGATATTTGCAAAAATAATAAAGTTACCGCGCGTAGAAATAAACAGTGTACTTTAAATTTGAGAGAAATAATTGAAAAAAACATAGAATTTATGTTTAAGAGAAGAAAATAATTACAAAGATACTTAAAAATTTTAATTAAAGAGAATAATTTAAAATTCGCAAAAATAATCGAAAATTGATGAAAAGAATTATTAAAATTTCAAATAAATAATTGAAATTTTTGGAAATCATGCCAAAAGTATGAAAATAATTCAAAATCGGAAAAAATAATATAAAATTGCAGAATTTGATTTTAAGCTAAAGAAAATAATAGAAGTATCGTTTAAAACATTGACAATTGATAACAATAATCTAAATTTGAGTTAATATATGAAAATTTACTAAATTAATTAAAAAATAATGAAAATCTTAAAAGATGAAGAAAATATTTGTGTAATAAAAAAAGGACATGAAAATTGAACAAAATAATTAAAAATTGAGATGCATATTTAAAAGTTCAATAAATTAACTCAGAAATTGTGAATACAAATATAAATAATTGGACATTGAAGGAAAAAATTGCAATTTTAGAAAAATACCTAAAAATCTTAATAAATAATTTTAGAAAATGAGAATAGTAATTAACAATCGAGGAAAATAATTAAAAAATTATAAAATTAATTCAAATTGAAAAAAAATTGAAATATGCTGAAAATAATTTAAATAAGAAAAATTGAAGACAGTAAATAAAATTAGACAGAAATAATTTAAATTAAGACCTTCTCATTTAGGATGTGAATGTAAAAATCATAGAATATTGGTTTCAAAAAAGAAAATAATTGCAATGTTACTTAAATTTTTTTAATTCAAAAGAATAATTAAAAAATCGCAGAACTAATCGAAAATTAATGAAAATAATTGAAATTTCAGATAAATACTCGAAATTTTTTAAAATTATGCCAAAATAATGAAAATAATTGAATAATCTTTAAAAACATGGAAAATTGATGACAAAAATCTAAATTTAAGTTAATAACTGATAATTTAGTAAATTAATTGAAAAATAATGAAAAGATTAAAAGCTGGAGAAAATAATTAAAAAATAATAAAAAGAAATGAAAATTGAACAAAAAATTTGAAAATTGAGATATATGTTTGAAAGTTCAAGAAATTAATTCAGAAATTATTAAAATAAATAAAAATTGAAAATAATAATTGCAAAATGACAAAAATAATGGCACATTAAGAAAAATAATTTAAATTTCAGATAAATAATATAAAATTTATAAATAAAGAATTAAATTAATTTAATGACAAGGCAAAAATAATTAAAATTGAAAAATTGCTACGCTAGTTAAAATAATTATGAATTGTAGAAAATAGTTGACAAATAATAAAAATAATTCAAAATTGTATGTTAAGTAATTGAAATCATAATAGAAAAGAATTATTAAAAATTGACGACATTTTTAAATCACTTAAAATTTAGTATTTTTGAAACGTGTATTAATTGAAGATTTATCAATGCAAGTTCACATTAACTGACATTTGAAGAAATTTAAATTGCTTTAAATTTAAAATTTATGAACATTTTAAAAAGTTGAAATAATATTTAAAATTTAAAAAAAAAAATCTAGTGTCAAATTTCCTGTGTGGATAGAATGAATAAATGAATTAATTAAACTTGTAAAATATTATTTTTAATTGGGGCCCCATTTTTCTTTTTGCCCCAGGTCTCTTGCTTTTGCATTTACGCCACTGATTCAAATATGATAAACATGATTTAAATATGAAAAATTGAAGGCAGTAAATAAAATTTAAGAGAAATAATAATTGAAAAAGACATAGAATATGTTTTAAAAAAATTACAAAATTACTTAAAAATTGTAATTAAAGAGAATAATTTGAAATTCGAAATTCAGAAAAAATATTATAAAATTGCAGAATTTGATTTTAAGCGAAAGAAAAAAATTGACATATCGTTTAAAAAATTGACAATTAAAGACAATAATATAAATTTGAGTTAACAACTGAAAATTTATTAAATTAATTGAAAAATCATGAAACTCTTAAAAGATGGAGAAAATAATTGTATAATAATAAAAAGACATGATAATTAAACAAAATAATTGAAAATTGAGGTATATATTTGAAACTTCAATAAATTAACTCAGAAAATGTGAAAACAAATAAAAATAATTGAACTTTGAAGAAAATAATTTAAGGTTGAGAAAAAAAATTGAAATATGATGAAAATAATTTAAATATGAAAAATTGAAGACAGTAAGTAATATTTAAGAGAAATAATTGAAAAAAACATACACTGAAAAAAATATGTTTGTCAAAATCAACTATTTGTCTATAGTTGAAGCCATTTTAGTTAAAATGACAAGGATTCCAAGTTAAGCTTGCAATCGAAGCAAAGTTAGTTCTAATACACATCAAACTTGTTTGTTTGTAATTCTTAAAAACGGGGGAAAAAATTGTCAATCAGCTAAAAATTTACAGTTTTCTATAGTGCAAATGAGTAAAGTTGTATTACATAATCTTAAAATAATACAAAAGTATACATTAAACTTTTAATAATGTTTTTTGAAAATGTCAAATCAACATAACCTTCAAATATATGACGGCCACAACTAAGTCATTTACCGTAACCACTAATGTTTTAGAGATAGAAAATATTAATATTTTATGAAATAATAGACTTTCTGAGTAATAAAAACAGTCGGTCCCACAATTTCTGATGTTCAATATAATATAATTTCTAATTTCTTAGACTGAAAATTATCCTTGTATTTTAACTAGGCTTCCCTAGTTGGCGCCTTAACTAACAAGGAAAACTGGTTGATTCCTTGTGTACGGGTGCAAGGGATTTTTTTCAGTGTAGAATATAAGTTTAAAAAATAAAAATTGCAAAATTACTAAAAAAATTGTAATTAAAGAGAATTATTAAAAAAATCGCAGAAGTAATCGAAAATTAATGAAAATAATTGAAATTTCAGACAAATAATCAAATTTCTTTAGAATTATGCCAAAATAATGAAAATAATTGAATAATCGTTTCAAACATAAAAAATTGATGACAATAATCTTAATTTGAAATAATAACTAAAATGTTAGGAAATTAATTGAAAAATAATGAAAATGTTAAATGCTAGGGAAAATAATTTCAAAATAATAAAAAGAAATGAAAATTGAAGAAAATAATAGACAATTGAGATATATATTTGAAAGTTCAGGAAATTAATTCAGAAATTATCAAAATAATTTAAAATTGAAACTAATAATTGCAAAATGACAAAAATAATGGTAAATTAAAAAAATTAATTTAAATTTGCGATGCATAATATAAAATTTAGAAATAAAGAATCAAATTTATTTAATGACAAGGCAAAAAGAATTAAAATTGAAGAATTTCTACGCTAGTTAAAATAATTAATAATTGTAGGAAATAGTTGAAAAGTGATAAAAATAGTACAAAATTGTATTTTAAGTAATTGAAATCATAATACAAAAGAAATATTAAAAATTGACGACATTTTGAAATCACTTAAAATTTAGTATTTTTGAAACGTGTATTAATTGAAGATTTATCAATGCAAGTTCACATTAACTGACATTTGAAGATATTAAAATTTCTATAAATGAATGAATAAAAACTTGTAAATTCGCAGTTACGTCACTGCGCAAAGGGTTAATACAACCAAAATTATGAAGAAACAATATAAATAATGTAAAAGTGAAGAAAATAATTAAAATTTAAAAGAATAATTGAAAAAATTGCATAATATATTTTAAATAAAGGAAATTGAAAGAAAATTTCAGAAAAATACTTGAAACTTTTAAATAAATGATAAATGATATTTGACTGAAAATTTTTTTGAAGTTTTTGACAAAAATTTCTGAAGAGGCATAAATTGATTAAAATCTGCTTTTTTGACAAGTTGAAACAGATTTGTTGAATTTTGTTCGTTAATAGATGAAAAAGTTTGAAATTAGATATAGAAATGTGAAAAATAAATGATATTTGACTGAAAAATTATTTGGAGTTTTTGATAAAAATATCTGAAGAGGCTTAAATTGATTAAAATTTGCTTCTTTGACAAGTTGCATCAGATGCGCAGTGGTTCAATTTTTGTTAAATTTTGTACGTTAATAGATGAAAAAGTTTGAAATTAGCTATCGAAATATGAAAAATAAATGATATTTGACTGAAAAATTTTTTGGAGTTTTTGATAAAAATATCTGAAGAGGCTTAAATTGATTAAAATTTTCTTCTTTGACAAGTTGCATCAGATTCGCAGTGGTTCAATTTTTGTTAAATTTTGTACGTTAATAGATGAAAAAGTTTGAAATTAGCTATCGAAATATGAAAAATAAATGATATTTGACTGAAAATTTTTTTGGAGTTTTTGACAAAAATTTCTGAAGAGGCATAAATTGATTAAAATCTGCTTTTTTGACAAGTTGAAACAAATTTGTTGAATTTTGTTCGTTAATAGATGAAAAAGTTTGAAATTAGATATAGAAATATGAAATTAATTTTTTTTAAAAAAAAATATGTCCGCAGCAGCCCTCAGACGAAAGTCAATGGTTTTTCTCCTCATAAATTAAAAAAGAATCAATTTTCTTTGATTTCCCATTAAAGAAAAATATTCTTAACTACTTTGTGTAATATAATACAATTTATGCTCTTCAAAACTTTGCGCATCTGATTCAACTTGTCAAAGAAGCAAATTTTAATCAGTTTATGCCACTCCAGAAATTTTTATCAAAAACTCCAAATAATTTTTCAGTCAAATATCATTTATTTTTTACATTTCTATATCTAATTTCAAACTTTTTCATCTATTAACGAACAAAATTCAACAAATCTGTTTCAACTTGTCAAAAAAGCAGATTTTAATCAATTTATGCCTCTTCAGAAATTTTTGTCAAAAACTTCAAAAAAATTTTCAGTCAAATATCATTTATTTTTCATATTTCTATATCTAATTTGAAACTTTTTCATCTATTAACGAACAAAATTCAACAAAAATTGAACCTCTGCGCATCTGATTCAACTTGTCAAAAAAGCAGATTTTAATCAATTTATGCCTCTTCAGAAATTTTTGTCAAAAACTTCAAAAAATTTTTCAGTCATATTTGAATTAGTAAAGCACTGAAAATTATTTGAAATCTGTGAAAAAAGTCCATTTTCTAATTAGATATTGTATTCATTAAATTAATCAACATAATCACTATAAAAGGAGGTAAAATACCGAAATGGCGTAAAACGAGAATTTCAGTACCCTGGCTTATAACTTCAATAATTACCCATAGATTTTTTTCATCCATACATTTTTTTCTTCCTAAAAGTGAGCCATATATGTAAAAAATTTAAAATTGGACATAATTTGACGTTTTCTATTTTTGCATGGCGGTAGAATGAATTTGTTTTCCAGATTTTGGGCCAAAAACTCAAATTTTCTATTTTTTTTTTTGACCATATCACTTAAAATATTTAACCGATTGAAAAATAATGTTATTAGCGATTGTTTGGAATTTGATTACCTTTAATTTGACACCTAGAAAAACTTAATCGGACGTCTGTAACTCGAGATACGTCCTAAAACGTGAAGTCACCTCCGAGAAAAACGTAAAAAAATTTTAAAAATTCATATTTCGAAAACCTTTCCATAGAAAAATTTCTTAATGTCATTTTTAAGTAACGAGAAGCTTAGTACATAAGAAAAAAATAGTGACATTAAATGTACATAAAAATTTTTTTTTTGTAAACTAGTGTTATATTTTTGCTTCAAATTTCAATTGCATTCTACGTTTTTCAATTACTTTATTCAAAATTAAGTAATTCTCTCATTTTCTGAATTATCAAATTTTTTCTTGAAATTTCAATACAATATTATTCAATTTCCAAATAATTTCTTTAATTTTCATTTATTTTTTAAAATTGTTTCCATTATTTTCATCAGTTTTCAATGGACAATTTATTTTTCTCCTTGAATTTTATGATTATTCATCAATTTAAATTTTTTTTTTCAAATGCCGATTATTCTCACCATTTTTTGAAGTTTTTTTCGATTGTTTATTATTTTTTTTTAGTTAATTATTCTCTTCAATATTTTATTATTTTTGTCATATTGTAATTTTTCTTTTAATTATCAATTATTTTCTTGAAATTTACATTGAATTTTTTAATTTCCAATTTATTTCTTCAATTCTCAAAAATTTTCTTAAAATTTCAATTATTTTAATTGATTTGCAATTTATTCCTTAATATTAATTAATTTCAGCATTTTCTCAATTATCAATTATTTTCTTTCAATACAATTCTTGAATTTCCAAATGATTTCTTCAGTTTTCATTTATTTTCAACAATTTTTTTCCATAATTTTCATCATTTTTCAATTGGCAGTTTATTATTCTTCTTCAATTTTATGAATATTCGTTAGAAAGCATTTTTTTTGTACGAATGACGATTATTCTCACCATTGGTTGATTTTTTTTCCATTGTTAATTAATTAATTATTTTCGTCTTATTGTAATTTTTCTTTTGGTTATCAATTATTTTCTTGAAATTTACATTTAATTCTTTAATTTCCAATTTATTGGAAATTACAATTTTTGAAAGGCGGGATATATTATTGAATAAATAAATAAATAAAATGTTAATTATTTTCTTAAATTTTCAAATATTTTCTTTAATCTTACATTTTTTTAATCGATTTTCAATTAATTCCTCAATATTCAACAATTCTCTTATTTTTTCAATTAATTTTTTCACTGATAAAAATTGTTTGAAAATTTTAATTGAATTATTCAATTCTAGAACAACTATTCTCTTCAATTCTCAGTTATTTTCTTCAAATTTAAATTTCACTTTTAAATTTTCAATTATTTTCTTTAATATTCAAAAAGTTATCGCATTTATTTTATTATTTTTTTAAATTATCGTTAAGTTTCTTCAATTTCAAATACAATTGTTCAATTATTTTTTTTAACTTTTGATTCTATTCTTCAATTTTTATTTTCATTCTTCAGTTTTCAATTGTTTTCTTCTATAATTATTAATTCTCGGCTTTTTAAATTTTTTTTTTTTCAATTTTAAGTATATTCCATAAATTTTAATTCAATTCTTCAATTTTCAATTATTTTTTAAAATTTTCATTCAATTCCTCGTGATTTTTTTCCTTTTCTAATTATTTTTTTTCAAATTTAAAAAAACTTCTACTCTCTTTAGTTCTTTTTCTTTACATTCTAGTTTTTTGTCTTTATCTTTTCGCTATATTTTTCTTTCTATGGGTCTGACAAAACAGTTTAAAATATAGAAAAAACTACAAATTTAATTGTTTTCTTTTGTGACCAGAAAAAAGTCTGAAATTTCTTTTTGCAACTTTAGTAATAACCCTCAATTTACTTTATTTTTTAAATTTCTCAAAAATATAAAAATGCTCTATTATTAACTTTTTTTCTCTCTAATTGAAATACACCTTATTTTATCAAAACAACAATTTCTTTTTCTATTTTTTCCAGTCAATTTCCGATCTCAAACACCTATTATAAACAAAAGTATCATTATTAGTTTACGAGATAAAAATTAAAAAATATCAAAAAATTTTTTTTCCTTAAATTTTGTATTTTTTTTACTTTTTTGAGTCATAAAGTCAATATTTAAACGAGGAAAAATATTTTTCCTTTTTTCAAAAAATTCGTAGCGCAAAGGGTGAAACATTTATAAGCTGTTTAGCATAAAACGTACTTTTTTCGCTCGGAATAATTGAATTAGCAATATTAGCATTATCTTTCGTTTTATTATATAATTATAGTGCTATAATTTCCATTTTGGTGCGTGTTTCGATAATGAGTTTGATAAGACCGATTAAACATCAATTGTTGAATCACGTAAGGAAAGGGGAGTTAAATTCAGCTGCCTTTTCCTTCCTGAGGCTATGGAACAGACAAAAAGAGAGGATGCGAGAAAAGGGTCGATATAAGAAAAAGAAAAAAGAAAAAAAAAACAAAACATATACCCATCTGCATTGTCCACGTGAGAGAAACGAGAGTCGAATGAGAATGAGAGCCAGAGAGCGCAATTTGTAGCTGCTCTCATTTGTCACTGCACCTCCTACTCTTTTCACCCTCGACCTTACACAGTGGCGTAGCTCATTTTTTATGGAAAAATAAACAAAAACAGTGAAAATTATCAAAATATAATATTGTTTAACATTATTTGTTAATTTTTAAAATAAAAATTAAAACTTTTAGGTGTTAACGTCATTATTAGTTTTGTACACAGAACTTCTACTTTTTAAAGAACTTACTTTTTAGTCTTTGAATTTTTGGATCGATAAAAATTGAAATTTTGACTTGACTAGTATTTGGAAATGTCGGAATTTGGATTTATTTAAATTTGGATCCACTTCAAATTTAGAAGCGTTGCAATTTGGACGCACTTAAAATATGGGAACGTTAAAGTTGAAAAAATATGTATTTAGTTTGGCCTGACTCAATTTGCACTTAACTTAAGTTTGGAAGTATTAAAATTTGAACTCAATTAACATTTAAAAGAGTTAAATTTTAAACTCGCATTTTTAATTTGACAGATGTTGGAATTTGGATTCGTTTCAAATTTGTCGGCTTTAAAATTGGAACTAAATAAAACATTTTAAATAAAAATAATTAAAAACATAATTTGAAAATATTTAAAATTTTTTTCGAAGAATATGGTTTTATATAAAACTTTAAAAAGTTAAGATTTAAACTCATTTTTAATTTGGTAGATGTTGGAATTTAAACTCATTTCAAATTTGTCAGCGTTAATATTTGCAGTAATTTAGATTTTTATATATTTTTATAATTTTATTAATGTTATTAATTCTTTAAATTTGCAATTTAATATTTTTTATAAACTATAAAATATTTAATATGAGAAAGAATTTAAAAATTTTGTTATAAAATTTATTTTTGAATAAATCTAATATATTAGAATTTAATTTCGACCCAAATTAAAGATTTAATTTTAATCTATTAAAAATAGATAAATGAAACAAATATTAATAAATGATAAACTTCTAATTTAATTTAAAATGAATAAAATCATTTTTAATTCATTAATATTTTTAGATTAATTATTGCATGAGATGGATTAGGTTTAATTTCATATTAGTTAATTATTTATTATCAGAATAAAATTTCTTTAAATTCAGGTACCTATAATTACATTAATATCTAATCGAATTGGAGATATTATACTTTTAATTATAATTTTCTTAATAATAAATTTAAATTCATGAAATTTGATGCATAACTATAATTAAACAATTTCTTATTTATATATTTATTTTTAATTATAATTATAACAAAAAGAGCTCAAAATCCATTTTCAATATACAATTTTTTATAAAAAAAATCTTTCTACTTAATAGTTTAATTGCATCTCTAAATGGCTGAAATACACCTCTAATTAAATTTTTTTTTATTTTTAATTTCTTTTAATTAATTAATTAATTTATTTATTTATTCATTCTGTCCACACCTGACACTTCTCACTAGATATATATTTTTTCTTTTAAAATTTTAAATCATATTTCACCTTTTTAAAATGTTCTCAAATTTTAAATTTATAGCAATTTTAATTTCTTCAAATTTCAGTTAATGTGAACTTGCACGTTTCAAAAATACCAAATTTGAAGTGATTAAAAAATTTCTTTAATTTTTAATAATTCTTTTCTATTATTATGATTTCAGTAGCTTAAACTACAATTTTCTACTATTTCAATCATTTTCCAATTATTTTATGCAATTTTTAATTATTTTTAAATTGTTTCCCTAATCTTAAATTTATCTTTCTTAAATTTAAATTATTTTCTTTTTGTTTCAATCAATTTTTCAATTTTAATTATTTATCTCTCGACAATAAATCAATTTGATTATTTATTCTTAAATTATATATTATTCATGGCAAATTTAAATTAATTTTTTTAATTTACCATTATTTTTGTCTATTTGCAATTATTATTTTCCATTTTTAAAAATTTTCATAATTTCTGAATTAATTTTAAAAACTTTCAAATATATAGGTATCTCAATTCTCAATTATTTTGTTTAATTTTTATTTCTTTTTATTATTTTAAAGTTATTTCCTCCAGCTTTTAATATTTTTATTATTTTTCAATTAACTCCCTAAATTTTTAGTTAGTATTATCTCAAATGTAGATTGTCATCAATTTTCCACGTTTTATACTGTTTTTCGATTATTTTCTTTTGCTTAAATTTAAATTTTTTAATTTTGCTATTATTTTCTTCAATTTCTAATTATTTACTGTATTTTAGCATAATTTTCAAAAGTTTCAATTATTTTTCTGAAATTTCAATTATTCTCATCAATTTTGGATTATTTCTGCAATTTTTTAAATATTCTTTTGAATTAAAATTTTTTAGGTTATTTTGTAATTTTTTGCTTTTTTAAGCATATATTCTATGATTTTTTCAATTATTACTTTCAAATTTTATTTACGCTTTAAATCTTTCATATTTTAATTATTTTCTTGTTATTTCAATTATTTTCATGTTATTTCAAATATTTTTCTCAATCTTTCAATATTTTTAGCAAATTTCAATTATTTCTTTTAATTTTAAATTAATTTTATCATTTTTCAACTATTTTCCTCGTTTATTATTCTCATTTTCTAAGTTTTTTTTAAGTATTTTTCTAAAATTTCAATTATTTTCTTGAATTTTTAATTATTTTAATTATTTTTCAATTATTTTCTTCAATTTTTAGTTATTATCTCAAATTTAGTTTATTGTCATCAATTTTCCATATTTTAAACAATTTTGCAATTACTTTCTTTTGCTTAAAAATAAATTCTGCAATTTTTCTATTATTTTCATTATTTTGGCACAATTTTAAAAAGTTTTAATTATTTATCTGAAATTTCAATTATTCTGATCAATTATCGATTATTATTGCAGTTTTTTATTATTCTCTTCAATTAAACCTTTTTAAGTAATTTTGTGATTATTTTCTATTTTTAAACATATATTCTATGATTTTTTCAATTATTTCTCTCAAATTTTATTTAATGTTTTGAACCTTTAATATTTCAATTATTTTTACAATGTTAAATTATTTTCAGCATATTTCAATTTTTTTTTTAAAATAATTTTCCTCGGTGGTCAATTATTATTATCATTTTCTTAGATTTTTAAGTATTTTTCTAAAATTCCAATTATTTTGTTCAATTTTTAATTATTTTTATTTTTTTTCATAATTTCCTAAACTTTTAGTTATTATTTAAAATTTAAATTATTATTATCAAATTTCCAAGTTTTAAACGATTTTTCAATTACTTTCTTTTCCTTCAAAATAAATTCTGCAATTTTTTTATTATTTTCATTATTTTGGTACAATCTTCAAAAATTCCAATTAATTATCTCTTAATCCAATTATTATCATCAATTTTCGATTATTTCTGCAAAGTTTTAGTAATTCACTTTAATTAAAAATTTTTAAGTAATTTTGTAATTATTTTCTATGTTTAAACATATATTCTATGCTTTTTCCAATTATTTCTCTCAAATTTTATTTTTTGATTTCAATCTTTCAAATTTAAATTATTTTCATCATATTTTAATTATTTTTATCAATCTTAAATTATTTTCAGAATATTTCAATTTTTTTTTTAATTTAAATTAAAAAATAAAATTATCATTTTTCTACTATTTTTCTCGATTGTCAATTGTTATTCTCATTATCTAAGATTTTTAAGTATTTTTCTAAAATTTCAATTATTTTCTTCAATTTTAATTATTTTTATTTGTTTTCATAATTTCCAAAATTTTTTATTAATTATCGTAATCGTATCAATTATTTTTAGCTTTCTTCAATTCCTTTCTCCAATTTTTAGTTATTTTCATTTTTTTCAATTGATTTCTAAGATCTTGATGTAATTTTCTGAAATTTCAATTATTTTTTTTATTTAAAAAAAAATCTGTAACTTTTTCCATTATTGCACTCAAATGTAATTTTTTTTTTAATTTATCACTGCTTGTTTCATATTTCAGTTATTTCCTTCAAGTTTCAAATGTTAAAATCATTTTTCAATTGTTTTCCAAAATTTATTTCCTTCAATTTCCAATTTTTTTCATTTGTTTCACAATTTCCAAAATTTCAAACTATTTAGCTAACATCTTAATTATTTCATTCAATTTTTAATTATATTTATATTATTTTCTTCAATTTTCAATTACTTTCGTTGTGTTCCATAATTTCCATAAAGTTTTTAATTATTTTTCTTTAATTAAAAATTATTCTATTCAATTTTAAATTATGTTTGTCTTTTTCCTTTCTTATTTCTAATTTCTAATGATTTCTACTTTTTTTTCAATGTACTTTTGAAAGTTTTAAGTATTATTTTTCTGAAATTTTCTTTAACTTTTCTTTATTTAAAATATATTATGTAATTCTTTCAATTACTTTCTCATATGTTTCTTATTTTTTTCAATTTAAAATTATTTATCACAATTTTCAATCATTTTTCTGTTCAATTTTCAATTATTTTCTCTAATTTTTCATTATTCAATTTTTTTCAATTTATTTTCAAGATTTTCAAGTACTTTTCTTAAATTTAAATTATTTTCCTTATTTTTTACAATTTTTCTATGGTTTTTTTTAAATTACTTTCCCCAATTTTTAATTGATTCCATTTTTGTTCAATTAATTTTCAAAATTTGCAATTATTTTGTTTAATTTCAATTATTATTTTTATATCTAAAATTTTATAAATTTTGTTCTAAATATATATTTATTTATTTACATAGATTTATTTTTAATTATTATATTTAAAATATTTATAATTGTTGATTACACAAAGTGTAAAATCTAATCGCGCGCCAGCGCGCATTGTTTAATTTATCCAAACTTCAAATTTATTTATTTATTTATTTAAGTAGATTTACAGGCTTAAGAAAACCTTTTACATTAGTATAAAAAAATTGTTTTGGCAATAAATACAAAAAATATACCTTAGAACTAAAAACATATAAACTGAATAAAATAAGATTAAAATTAACATTAAAATTAAAAATTGGCTACAGAAGTAATAACAAAAATAGTTAAACTAGAATTATTACAATAAGCAAGGTTCTTGTAATTTTTTTCTTAAGAAAGGTCTTATTTTGTATATTTTTAACTCACTAAAATGACATAACCTCTTACGAGCATTAAAAAACCTCATAATTCCTTCATTGTATTTTTTTTTATAACGGATTTTTCCTCGCACGAATCGAAGGTCGTGTGTAAATTCTGAAAATGAAATGACTTCATCGTGGACGATTCTGAGAATGATTTTGGTCGACTTTTGAGATTTTCGTGAGCACATCTCTCAAAGTTTAGGACGTAAAATGTGCCCCGAGCTATATATACAGAAACACACAATACAGTATATATATTCCGGTATATTAAAAAATCCAAGGTGGAACGCGCAGGTACACGAGACTCGACAGGCATCATATTTTATGTCCTGGAAAAAATAAAAATAAGAGAAAAAAAAAATCAAGAAACCTATCACCGAGCGAAATGGAACGCGAGCCATTGACGTTGTAGGAAGCATAAAAATCGTAGAAGATCGTGTATGGGTTGAGCCTGGCATAAAAATCATAAAGTCGATTCATTAACCGTGTCTCTGAAAAAAGCAAGTGGGTGGATTTGGACTGCTAGTTTGTTCGTTGTTGCATTCCTGCTTCATTGCACTCCTGGATTTAAACTGAAAAGCGAAGATTCTTTACGGCTAATAAAATTCCGCGACACTCGTTAGGACAGACTGGGCTTGAACAATTTTAATTTTAATGAGCGCTTTATTTCAATTCTGTCTCGTCAACTGAATTAGGGTCATTTGTTTGTCGCTTTATAACTTTCGACTCACTATTTTCTTTTTCAGTTTATTACACGATGATTTGTCATAGAGGATTGTTTGTTTTTCTCGGCGATTATCTCTTTTTAAACTGATGTTAAGATGTAGAGATTGAAATCAATGGATTGATGCTCACAGAAGAAGATTTCAATCTGTCTAGTATGGAAATAGGAACTGCGAATGTGTAATAAAATAAAACTAAAAGAGAGTAATTAGTGAGTAATAAATAATGGAGGCGTATAAATGTGGGATTAAAAATTCTTTTTTTTTTTTTTTTTTTGAATTTATAGATAATAGATAGATTATAGATATTGCTCTATTATTTTCTATTACTATCCATTTTTTTAGTTTACTGTAAATAATTTTCGATATACTTTTGTAGTGTCCATCAATGATCTTAATTGACTGTGCATGGACTCAATCTTTTGCAAATAAAAAAAATAAAATAATAATGTTTGGAATTTGTTTATCAAATTTTGGGCATTTGAAAATCTGTTGAAAGGAATTGTGATTTAAGAGAATTTTTGTGAATTTTGATATATAGAGGATTTTGAGTTTGGAGAATTTTTATTTGGGATAATTTTCAATTTAGGGAATAATAATTTTTTAGTAGATGAATTTCTATTATCTTGAACTGGAGTTTAGAAGTTTATCTATTTAGAGAAATGGACAATTAAGGGAATTTTTATTAAGTTAAATTTACATTTAATTGAATTGCTATTTGTCAAATTTTTATTTTATCAGAATTGTAAAAAATAAATAAACTTGTGCCATTAAAGATAATTTCTATGTAATAGAATTTTCATTTATCAAAAAGTTCATGCAAAAAGTTTTCATTGATGAAAAATTCCACTTGATAGAATTGTCATTTATACAAAATTAATGTTTAACGGGAATTTTGGCCCAAAAATTAATTAGTAGAAAATCACTAATTCAGATTTAGTTTAGATAGTTATCTATCAGAATTATCATTTAACAGAAATTACTCTTAACAGAATTGTTACTTAACATAAATATCATTTAACAGAATTTTTATTAAACAAAATTGTCATTTAACACAATCTCCATTTAACAGAATTTCTATTTAGTAGAATTTACATTTAACAGAATTTCTACTAAATCAAAATTTCCATTCAACAGAAATTCGATTCATTAAAATTTGATTTAATAAAAATGACATTTAATAGAATTATTATTTAACAGACTTTTCATTTTATAATTATTGACATCTTGAAGAATTTTATACTTATCACAGTTTTCATTTAACAGAATTTCCATGTCACAGAAGTTTAATTTAACAGGATTTCCATTTAGTAGAATTTAAGTTTAACAGAATTTCTATAGAATAAAATATTCGTTTTACGGAATTTTCGTTCAGCAAAATTATTATATTATCATATTGATGAAAATAATTAAATAATTAAAAATAAAAAAGTTTTATTTGAAAAAATTAAAGAATATAATTGAAACTTGCGGTAATTTTGAATTTAAAATTTAGGAGGGAAATTGAAAAATAATGAGAATCATTAGAAATTAAAGAAAATTTGTGAAAAATGGTAAGAATAGATGAAAATTGTAGCAAATAATTTAAATCATAATAGAAAAGAATTGTTAAAAATTTAGAAATTTTAAAATACTTATAAAATTATTATTTTCAAGATGGATTACTTAAATTTTTAATCAATGAAATTTCAAATTAATTGAAGTTCGAAGAATTATAATTTATATAATTGTAATTGTAGTCTTGTTTATCACAAATATATTCTGAAATTTTTTCAATTATTTTTTCAAATTTTTATTGTTTTCTTCAATTTACAATTATTTTCATCATTCTGTAATTATTTCCTTTTATTACAAATATATCTTGTAATTTTTTCAATTATCATTATTCTTCAATTAATTTCCTAGATTTTAAAATATTTTTCTCAAATTTTAATAGTTTTTGTCAATTTTTAATATTTTTTTTTAATTTGCAATGATTTATTCACAAATTTGATATTATTTTGAATATTGATTAATTCGAAAAAGTTGAATTATTTATCTTAAATTTCAATTAATTTCTTCAATTTTCAATTATTTCTATCATTTTTCAATTACTTTTTGTCATTTTCAATTATTTGTTCATAAATTCTTTAATTTTTTTATTATTTATCTTTAATTCCAGTTATTCTTTCAATTTACAATTATTTTCATCATTCTGCAATTATTTTCTTTTATTACAAATTTATGTTGTAATTTTCTCAATAATTTTAACAAATTAAAATTCTTTTCTTCAATTTTTAATTATTTTGTTACTTTACAAATATTTTCTCGGATTTTATATTATTTTCATTATTCTTCAATTAATTTCCTATATTTTAAAATATTTTTCTCAAATTTTAATAATTTTTCTCAACTTTCAATTATTATTGTTATCATTTGCAATATTTTCTTCGATTTTTAATTATTTTTACTAATCCTCAATTAAATCCTTAAATTTTCAATTATTTATCTTATACTACAAATACTTTTTTTCAATTTTCATTTTCTTTTATCTTTTTGCAATTATTTTTTCCACCTTTTAATTCGATATCTTCTATTATATTAATACGATACCGAAAAAACTTCGTTCATCGTCGTACAGACTTCAAAGTTCACCTACTTTTTCCAATAGGTTACTTACAAAAATGTTCATTTCACCATGTTATTATAGTTTGTAACAATGCGCACTGGCACTATTCGTGTCAAACATGTTAAACTGAACATTTTTTTATGAACAACATATTGTTGCACATGCGCAGTAGTGCACCACAGCTGTGTAAACGTGCGCACTACTAAACAAACATTTCACATGCGCAGTTGTTTTGTATTGCTGTTACACATGCGCAATCATGCACAGTCATAGTCACACATGTGCTCTAATTAAATTCAAAAATTACGCATGCGCAGTGCTGTACTTCACCAGATAATTAAATTTTCACTACATATAGCATACTTTTTTTAATAAGTGCGCAGTAAATTCCGTCTTATTATTGCGCATGCGTAACACGGTAACATGATATCTGCACATGCGCAAAGGTACTTTTATTTAAAAAATTTGTTAAAATTGTTTTCTTTTCATTATTATTGTAATTAATGACCCATAATAGAAAAGAATATTCAAAATTCAATTTAAATATTGGAATTCAAGAAATTTAATAGAAAAATTTATATTATTGAACATAAAAAATAATAAAAACATTAAAAGTGTATTTAATTTTATTAATTTTAATCTTTTTTTCTTTAAAATGTTTATAAAATGTAACAAATTTTGATCTGAAAGTTTTCAATTTTTCATACTTTTAAAAACCATTTTCTAGGGGTACCGGGGGGGGGGGGGTAATAAATATTTAACATACTGTCAGAAAATCTTCCATATAATTAGTGTTTAAAAAAGTTTTGTAAAAATTTACTTATTTATTGAGAATAACTAGTTTGAAAGTTCTCCCAATATTCATAAAATTGTACGTGGTAATCTTCTATTATATTAATACGATACCGAAAAAACTTCGTTCATCGTCGTACAGACTTCAAAGTTCACCTACTTTTTCCAATAGGTTACTTACAAAAATGTTCATTTCACCATGTTATTATAGTTTGTAACAATGCGCACTGGCACTATTCGTGTCAAACATGTTAAACTGAACATTTTTTTATGAACAACATATTGTTGCACATGCGCAGTAGTGCACCACAGCTGTGTAAACGTGCGCACTACTAAACAAACATTTCACATGCGCAGTTGTTTTGTATTGCTGTTACACATGCGCAATCATGCACAGTCATAGTCACACATGTGCTCTAATTAAATTCAAAAATTACGCATGCGCAGTGCTGTACTTCACCAGATAATTAAATTTTCACTACATATAGCATACTTTTTTTAATAAGTGCGCAGTAAATTCCGTCTTATTATTGCGCATGCGTAACACGGTAACATGATATCTGCACATGCGCAAAGGTACTTTTATTTAAAAAATTTGTTAAAATTGTTTTCTTTTCATTATTATTGTAATTAATGACCCATAATAGAAAAGAATATTCAAAATTCAATTTAAATATTGGAATTCAAGAAATTTAATAGAAAAATTTATATTATTGAACATAAAAAATAATAAAAACATTAAAAGTGTATTTAATTTTATTAATTTTAATCTTTTTTTCTTTAAAATGTTTATAAAATGTAACAAATTTTGATCTGAAAGTTTTCAATTTTTCATACTTTTAAAAACCATTTTCTAGGGGTACCGGGGGGGGGGGGTAATAAATATTTAACATACTGTCAGAAAATCTTCCATATAATTAGTGTTTAAAAAAGTTTTGTAAAAATTTACTTATTTATTGAGAATAACTAGTTTGAAAGTTCTCCCAATATTCATAAAATTGTACGTGGTAATCTTCTATTATATTAATACGATACCGAAAAAACTTCGTTCATCGTCGTACAGACTTCAAAGTTCACCTACTTTTTCCAATAGGTTACTTACAAAAATGTTCATTTCACCATGTTATTATAGTTTGTAACAATGCGCACTGGCACTATTCGTGTCAAACATGTTAAACTGAACATTTTTTTATGAACAACATATTGTTGCACATGCGCAGTAGTGCACCACAGCTGTGTAAACGTGCGCACTACTAAACAAACATTTCACATGCGCAGTTGTTTTGTATTGCTGTTACACATGCGCAATCATGCACAGTCATAGTCACACATGTGCTCTAATTAAATTCAAAAATTACGCATGCGCAGTGCTGTACTTCACCAGATAATTAAATTTTCACTACATATAGCATACTTTTTTTAATAAGTGCGCAGTAAATTCCGTCTTATTATTGCGCATGCGTAACACGGTAACATGATATCTGCACATGCGCAAAGGTACTTTTATTTAAAAAATTTGTTAAAATTGTTTTCTTTTCATTATTATTGTAATTAATGACCCATAATAGAAAAGAATATTCAAAATTCAATTTAAATATTGGAATTCAAGAAATTTAATAGAAAAATTTATATTATTGAACATAAAAAATAATAAAAACATTAAAAGTGTATTTAATTTTATTAATTTTAATCTTTTTTTCTTTAAAATGTTTATAAAATGTAACAAATTTTGATCTGAAAGTTTTCAATTTTTCATACTTTTAAAAACCATTTTCTAGGGGTACCGGGGGGGGGGGGTAATAAATATTTAACATACTGTCAGAAAATCTTCCATATAATTAGTGTTTAAAAAAGTTTTGTAAAAATTTACTTATTTATTGAGAATAACTAGTTTGAAAGTTCTCCCAATATTCATAAAATTGTACGTGGTAATCTTCTATTATATTAATACGATACCGAAAAAACTTCGTTCATCGTCGTACAGACTTCAAAGTTCACCTACTTTTTCCAATAGGTTACTTACAAAAATGTTCATTTCACCATGTTATTATAGTTTGTAACAATGCGCACTGGCACTATTCGTGTCAAACATGTTAAACTGAACATTTTTTTATGAACAACATATTGTTGCACATGCGCAGTAGTGCACCACAGCTGTGTAAACGTGCGCACTACTAAACAAACATTTCACATGCGCAGTTGTTTTGTATTGCTGTTACACATGCGCAATCATGCACAGTCATAGTCACACATGTGCTCTAATTAAATTCAAAAATTACGCATGCGCAGTGCTGTACTTCACCAGATAATTAAATTTTCACTACATATAGCATACTTTTTTTAATAAGTGCGCAGTAAATTCCGTCTTATTATTGCGCATGCGTAACACGGTAACATGATAACTGCACATGCGCAAAGGTGCTTTTTTTTTTTTTTTTTTTTTAATTCCAACGAAAATTAAAATTTCGTTTTTCTCCACTTGTAAAATGTTGTGCGTACAATTTAGTCTCTAAAATTATATGTTTTAAACATTGCATTAAACTTTTTTGCTAACATGTTTTTTAATGTCAATTCATGTGGAAATTGCTAAACAATCATTATTTGTTACGATTTTTACCACTGCGCATACCTAACGTTTGTAGAAAGCTACTGCGCATGTGTAATGTTTGTAAAAAACTACTGCGCATGTGTTAAATCGACAAAAACCTACGCGCAATTTTTTCATTTGTTTTTTAAGAATAATTTTTTATTTTGTATCCTACTTTAAGTATATTTTTCTTACATTTTGAAATAATTAGTTTTTCGAAATAATTTAAATGACAATGTGTCGATTTAGACTATTTTTGGATAAATGAAAATTTTAACGATCACAAAGCTTTTTCTATGTGGAAACAAACATTATTCCAATATAGAAACATAACGGAAATAAACTCAGATTCGAAAATTTAATTTAAAAAAAAATGTAGATCCATTAAGATTTTTTATATTTTTTCTGTGATCATTTACAAAAATAGTTTAGATTATCAAGCTTCAAATTTTGCAATAATAATATAATAGAACTCATACTCAATTAGTACCTATAATCGATCAGTGATAATTCAATTAGACAACATTAATTAATAGCTTCATAATATTGATGTAAATAATACATTACATATTACAAGATTTATTTTTTCCAATATAATAATAATAAAACATAACAATAAAAATTATTGAAATATAAAAAATTTGTAAAAAAAATATTAAACATTCAATTAACAATAAGTTTACTAATATTTTATGAAATGTCCACATCAATAAACAATTAAATTAATATTAATGACCGAGCGAGCGTCAGCGAGCGAGGTTCATTACGCTAGTATTAATTATTTTTCAATAAATTTTCTAAATTTTCATTTATTATCTTAAATTTAAGTGATTAATTGCATCCACTTTTTAATGTTTTAATGATTTTTCAATTGTTTTTCCCAAATTTTAATTATTTCTTCAATTTTTAATTATTTTTTTTTCATTTGCAATGATTTTCACCACTTTTATATTATTTTGAATATTTGTTGAATAATTCCGAAAATTTCAATTATTTATCTCAAATTTCCATTATTTTCTTTAATAAATTTTCGATTATTTCTATAATGTTGTAATTATTTTCCTGAATTTAAAATTCTTGAAATAATTTTGTAATAAGGATTCTTTCTTTTACTTCATAAATATTCTGAATTTTTTAAAACTATTTTTCTGAAATCATTTACTACGTTCGTTCGTTTGTTCGTTTAGGTATATTTGCCCTAAAAACAATAAAAATCATGTTAAACATGATTTTGAATTTTGAACATATTCGACCTGTATAATTTGAAATGGAAACAGCCAAATAATAAATTGAAATTTCATACAAAAGTTTTAGAAATAATGATTAAGAATGAAAATAATTATAAATTTTAAAAATTGGAGAAGAAAATGTTATCACCACTGAAAAAATTGGGAAAAGTTAAAATTGAATAAAAAATAAAAATAATTAAAAATTGAAGAAAATAATATTGCATAAGAAGAAAATTAGTAAAAAATCATTTAAAACTAATTAAAGTTTGAGAGAAATAATTGAAAAATTACAAAATACATTTAAAATACAAAAAATAATTTAAAAATGGTTTTAAAAATCGAAGAGAATAATTTAGATTTGAGATAATAAAGGACTTTGAGCCCGTAGTTTTATTAATGAATAAATGAATAAAAAAGAAATATGTAATTAAAATTTAACAAAACTAATAAAAAAAACTATTTAAAACAATTAAAAAGTTGAGATAATAATGATAAAAATAAATGTAAATGTAAAAAACGAGAATTCAAAATTAAGATAAATAATTGAAAAATTAGGAAAAGAATCGAAAAATAATAAAAATGTTTAAAAATTGGAGAAAATACTTGCAAAATGATAATAATAATCTAAAATTAAAGAAAATAATGAAAAATGGAGAGAATTAGTTGTAAGTTGAAGAAAAAAATTGAAATTTAAACAAGTTAATGAAAATTTGAGGCTTTAATTGAGAAAGAATAAAATTAATTAAAGTTTAGAGAAATTAATTGCAAAATGATAAGAATAATTGAAAACTGAAGAAAATAGTTAAAAATCGAGAGAATTAATTAAAAATTGAAGAAAATAATTGAAATTTGAGAAAAATAGTTAAAAAGCCATGAAGTTAATTGAAGAATAATGAAAATAATAAAAAAATTGCATATAATAGTTTCAAAATAATGAAAATAATGGTAAACTGAATAAATAATTGACTTAAATTTAAGATAAATAATAATTAAAAATTTAGAATATTAAAAGAATATTGTAAATAAACAAGACTACTTGAAAAATGTAAAAAATAATTGTTAATTAAAGATAATTATGTCAATTTAAGAAAAATAATTGAAAAAATTGTAGAACTTTTTTGATCTAAAAGAAAATGATTAAAAATCGAAGAACACAATTGAAATGCTTGAAAAATACAACTAACAAATTTAATGAAAATTGAAGCATGAAACAGGTTTTATAATACTGAAGAATATTTGGAAAATGATGAAAATAGTGAAACGGATTATAAAAGTTACATTAATGATTCGATATTGAAGAATAATTAATTGTAATTTGAAGAAAATAAGTAGGTATACAATTTAAAAAAGAATTATATTTTTCAAAAATAAGTATAAAAATCAGGCAAGTTTGAGTTATGTTTAAAGCAATTTTTATAAAAAATGGACCACCCGCACGCCTATCTCCAAAAATATTTTACTTAGAGAGTTCAAATTTTGTATAGGAATGTATTGTCAGGTGTATTATTATTTGGCATAAATAAACAATAATAACCGCAGTTTTGATTGAAAACGATTATGTGTAAATAAAATATAAAAAATGTAAAAAAAATTGTTTTTAACTAATTTAGATTTAGAAAGATTGATCTACTTCACACATATGATTTCAAACAAATTTAAGTTATCTCTTTACACATCAAGCAAATAAAATAACACAGGTGCATCAAAAGAGCTGTAAGCTTAAAAATTCGAAGAAAAAAATTTTATTGTGCCTTCTATGCAAACACTTAATGTCACAATCGTCAAAATGAACTGTTCTGGAAATACGGAGATAGATGTTCAAACTTAAAAGTTTAATGTGTTGTGCAATAGACTGACCCATTTACATTTTACACATTTGATAATTTAAACTAACAATTATATATCTTTTCCTATCTGGTCTAAATACCTGTTGCTTTTTGACTATATAAACCTAAGCTGAACATGTTTTAACTTATTGTGTTCACTACAGAAGGCATCTTCATTCTTCACTTACTAAAATCGCTCTTGATAAAACGTAAGTTACTAAATTATGTATAAAAAAATTATTAAAAAACTATGAAAATTAAATTAATAGAGAATAGTAATTTATAATAATTTATAATAATTTAATTTCTTTAAATAAATGTTGTATTTTAGATATCAAAATGCTTCTTTTTATTCGAGCAAACTATTCAACTTTTTAAAGTTTTAATTATATTATAAAGAAGATCAACTATTTAAATTATTAGAGCCTATCGATGATTTAAATTAATTTAACTTAATAAGCAGAAAATATATTAAAGTACATATATATAGTAAATATAGTTTATACTCTAAAAAAATAAACAAAAAAATTTCGATAGACTAAAATGTCAGTAAATTAAAATGTAATTTCATCAATATAAAAATTACTTAAAATGTTCATACGCAGAACTTTAAATTAATTGATATTTTTATTTAAATTGAGATTTTTAAAGACTCCTAATATGTATATATTGTAAAAATATTATTTATTAATGGAAGTCTAAATAAAAATAGTATTTAAAATCGATAAATTTTATGTTTAATTAATTAAAGTTTGAACTCTAAATTTAAATTTCAATTAACTTGAAATTTCGATTCTATTAATATTGAATCTATTAAACAAACTTTTTTTATGTTTACACTAAAAGAATTTTTATTTTACTATTTTTTTTTTTTTTACTAATTTAATTAATTTTAATTTCATGAATTAAAGTTTTAATTTATACTTATTTTAATTAAATTAATCCTAATTTTATACTAATATCAATAAATTGCATCATCAACTCATCAAAATTTTCTTCTATGGAAATCTGAAATCATTCAAATTTGTAAGCATTATGGTTTTTATTTATCTAAATTATTTTTTATTTATTTATCTAAATCAAGAAAAGATTTTAATAATTGAAATTTCTATTATTGTTTGAATAAAATTATGAATAAAGACTCTTTCTTCATAGAAATTTGTAATAATTGTAGTATAGATAGAAGTTCAAATAAGTTTTGTCAAAAAAAAAAAAGGGGTTTTCAACTAAAATACTCCAACTTTTAGTAACGTACCTACTATAAAGATTTTCATTTTTATCTAAGATAACCCAATGGGAAATTTCTGTACTGCGCCAGTATTGACAAATGTCGTAGTACGGGGTCCGTACTGGCATGCCCGCACTGGTCACCCGTACAGGACCAATACTGGGCCCGCACTGTTAATAAAATATGATAGATTTGTTGATAATTAAGGTCATTTTATGAGGATTAAAATATATTTCAAGATTTCTTTGAGAAAATAAGAATATTACACCCCTAATGCTCAAACACATGCGCACTAGTATTCTAGCGCACGAATCGATGCGCAGTAGTGTTCTTATGCTCAAATACATGCGCACTAGTGTTTTAATGCTTAAATAAATGCGCACTAGTGTTCTAGTGCACAAATACATGCGCAGTAGTGTTTTAATGATTAAATGTATGCGCACTAGTGTTCTAGTTCACAAATAGAAGCGCAGTAGTGTCCTAATGCTTAAAAACATGCTCACTAGTGTTCTAGTGCACAAATACATGCGCAGTAGTGTTGTAGCGCACAAAAACATGCGCACTATTTTTCAGCTCACACATATATGCGCAGTAGTGATCTGAGCATTAAATTCATTCGCACTAGTGTTCCAGCGTACAAATATATGCACAGTAAAGTTGTAATGGACAAACTATGCGCAGTAGTGTTTTGCGCATTACATAAATGCGCAGTGCTGTTCTAAGCATCAAATAAATGCGCAGTAGTGTTCTTGGCCACAAATACTTGCGCAATAGTGTTCTAGTGCACAAATACATGCGCACTAGTGTTCTAGCTCACAAATACATACGCAGTAGTGTTCTAGCGCACAAATATATGCGCAGTAGTGATGTGAGCATCAAATACATGCGCATTAGTCTTGAAATCATCTATAATAAACGCAACAGGGTTTTAAACACTAAATACATGCGCAGTAGTGTTCGAGATAACAAATAATGCACAGTAGATTTCTAATCAACAGAAATATTTACAGTAGTATTCTAAGCACTAAATGCATGCTCAGTAGTGTCTTAATCAACATAAATATGTGCAGTGATATAAGAAGCAGTAATTTCAGACGCACTATTATTCTATTGAAGAAAATGCACATTATTTTACTATTTAACAAATACCTTTTCGAATATATATGTGTCTCTGTCTAAGAAAAAAAATCTAGATTAAACTAATAATAATATAAAATTTGGGATATACTTCCGAATAGAGCGTACCTCCGATTTTGATAAAACTGAGTATACTTACGTATGTCGATACGCTGATTCCGAAAATAATAGTGAAAATTGGCGCAAATTCGATTATCATGGTGAAAACCATAAGAAACCTTGAAAATATGAGTTTTTTACATATAATTCTTTAAATATTAGAAATATCGAAAAATGTTTTGTACAAAAGTTGTAGGTCTCGTTAAAATATATATTTTATGTACATAACTGTTTTTTCTAAAACTGATTAATTTACGAGAAAAACGCAAAAAACCGGAATTCCCCATAGAAGTGACCAAATTTTTTCGAAATGTGCATAGTTTTCAAGAAAAATGCAAAAAACTAGAAATCACCATAAATACGTTATTTATAACGTAATTTATCTATTTTTATGTAATCTTTTAAGTTGGCTTGTTATTATATATATTATGCTACTCCCTAACCCCCCATGTCTTGGACAGTCTAGGGGGGGGGGGGGGGGTGCCATACTGAAAGTGGAATGTAGACAGCGGTGGGAAAACCTATAGTTGTGTTGGTTTTTAAAGTATTCATTATAAAAATGATCAAGTTTACAAATTTTTAAATATGATTTTCGTAATTACTGCATGGACATTAAGTAAATTACGTAATTTTACGTTATTACATAAGTGTACGTAATGTTACGTAATAAACGTAATGTTACGCAATGTAATAACGTAATTACGACTGTAGATAATTTAATATTGATATAGTGTGGGAATTTGGTCACATTTATGGTGATTTATGTTTTTTGCAATTATTTCCTAAACTAATTTGTTTCAGTAAAAAATGCATTAAACATAAAATGTGTATTTTAATGAGATCTACATCTTTTATATAAATTTGTTTTTTATATTTGCAATATTTAAAGAGATAAATGCAAAAACCCAAAATTTTCATGATTCTTTATACATCTTTTTTACCATGAAAATCAATTTGCGCCAATTTTCACTATGATTTTCGTAATCAGCGCATTGAAATACGTAAGTATACCAAGTTTCATCAAAATCGGAGGTACGCTCTATTCGGAAGTACACCCAAAATTTGTCCACTGAATTTGAATTACTACCTTGGAATACTGAATAGCACATATTTAACGCTAAGAACACTACTGTGGATGTATCTGTGCTCTAGAACACTAGAGTGCATGTTTTTTAGCATTAGGACACTACTCTGCATGTATTTGTACACTAGAACGCTACTGTGCATGTATTTGTGCACTAGAACACTACTGCGCATGTATTTGTGACCTAGAACACTCGTGCGCATGTATTTGTACATAAGAACACCACTGCGCATGTATTTGTGCGCTTGAACACTAGTGCGCATGCTTTTGAGCATTAGGACAATACTACGCATATATTTGTGCACTAGAACACTACTGCGCATGTATTTGAGTATTATAACACTACTGCGCATGTTTTTAAGCATTAGGATACTACTGCGCATGTATTTGTGGACTAGAATACTAGTGCGCATACATTTAATCATTAAGACACTACTGCGCATGCATTTGTTCACTAGAACACTAGTACGCATGTATTTGAGTATTAGAACACTACTACGCATGTATTTGAGTATTATAACACTACTGCGCATGTTTTTAAGCATTAGGACACTACTGCGCATGTTTTTAAGCATTAGGATACTACTGCGCATGTATTTGTGGTCTAGAACACTAGTGCGCATACATTTAATTATTAAGACACTACTGCGCATGTTTTTGAGTATTAGAACACTACGGCACATGTTTTTGAGTATTAGAACGCTACTGCGCTTGTATTTGAGCGCTTGAACACTAGTGCGCATGTACTTCATCATTGGGACACTACTGCGCATGTATTTATGTATAAAATACTACTTGCGCTTGATATAATGACGATTGAATGACGATATTATCTGTGTTCGAACTAATGTACTTGCTTGTCAGTGCAGAAGAGCAGTATATGCCAGATATATCCCAGTACGGGCACCGTGCTGACTGACAGTACCGGGCCAGTACTGCCCGTACTGGGCCCGTACTACGCCGTATGTAAATTTCCCATTGGGAACTTGCTTCTTTTTATTAATTTGTGGAAAAAATGGTAAGAAATAATATATATAATTCATACGTTATATATTTCCTTCTTTAAAATGTAAAATGAGAAGATTCGTGACTTTTTAAAACACTTTTTACTTGATTTTATATATTATGTATTTCTTGAATTCCAAAATCTTAGCACAATCTTTCCAGTTTTAAATTTCTGAGCTGATTGAAAAAAATGTTTTAATGTCGTTTAAAAGTTTAATATCGTACATTAATTTTCAATTTATCAATGAAAACCAATAATTTTAAATACATTTTTAAACTATATTTTGACTATATTTAAATTATAATAACTATACCATAAAAAAATAATTGCATTTTTCATTGGCTTAAATTTATTTATTTATTTATTTATTTCATAGACGGGATATACCCTTTCGTACATAGTACTCTTAAAAATAATAATAATGTGTTGCACCATGCAACGAGTTTAAGTCATAAATACAACAATTAACGCTAGATAAAGCTAAAAATTTCCATTTTCAAAAACAATCCGATATATATTAAATTGAATTAAAATAAATTTTGTAAAATACTTTTTATTTTTTAACATTTGCTGCAAATTAATAAATAGAAGGAAATTTTAAAGTATAAATCAGTTTTCTTCTTGAGTTGAAAATAGAAATTTTTATGTTACAAAAAGTTACAATTTTTTTTTTAGTAGTTTTTTTAACAAAATATATTTTAACTTCTACATACAAACTTAATTTATTCAAAACTTCTATTGATAAGAATTTCTTGTTTTTAAAATTTCTTCAAAAAATACGAAATTCAATTAATATAACAAACCATTCTTAAATATTTCTTTCAATATAAATTTTAATTTTTCCCATTTAAAAAATTCTCAACTTCTATCGATTCAAACTTAAATAATTTCAAACTTCAATAACAAATTTGCAATATAACCAAATTTTTAAGATTGATAACTTGATTTTATTAATACTAATTTAAGTTGCCTCAAACTTTAATATTTAGTATAAAATGTGAATTATTTAAGTTTTAATAATAATAAACTTTAATTATTTAATACTTTTAATGGTTCAAATTTTAATCAATACATGTTTAAATTATTATAAACTTTAAATATTTTCAAATTCTAAGGTATTTCAAACTTTAACCAATATATGAAAAATTATAGAAATTTGGAAACTTTAAATCGATTCAAACTTAAATTTAATTCAAACTTGAATTAATTAATACTTAAATTTATCGATTCTAAATTCTTGTATTGATTCCTTTTAAGGGCATGTGATGATAATGCTAAATTTGTCCGTAAACTTTCTCTTAAAGTACTCAATGTTTTGACACCAAACTTTGTAGAATTACTCAAAACACCATTTGAATGGTCTCTCTGACCCAATTTTGTTTCATTTTTGTCTTTAAACTAAATATTTTTCAAATTTACATTTTTTTCAAAATTTTCCAAAAATTGTAAAATTGAAAAAAAAATTAGTTTAAAGATAAAAATGAAATAAATTTGGGTCAGAGAGACCATTCTAATGGTATTTTGAGTAATTCTACAAAGTTTGGTGTCAAAACATTGAGTACTTTAAGAGAAAGTTTACGGATAAATTTAGCATTATCATCACATGCCCTTAAGAAATATTTAAATCAGTCGAATTAACAGAAACAAAAAAAATAATCGAAAATTGTCGAAAGTTATTTGGAATATGAGAAAAATAATTGAAGAATGATTAAAGAATTGAAACGTGAATACAGTAACTTAGATTTAAGAAAATAAATAAAAAAATGATTATTATATCTTCTTAAAAGGTGGAGAAAATAACTGCAAAACTATAAAAGGAGAAAATGAATTTGAAAAAAATAATTGATAAATGAGATAAATAATTGAAAATTGAGGTATTGAATTGAGAAATGAATAGTGAAATTAATAAAAAATTTAAGAAATTGATTGCAAAATGATAACAAAAATAATTGGAATTTAAAGAAAATTATTAAAATTTGAGAAAAATATTTTAAAGTCTAGAAAATTAATTGAAGAGTAATGAAACTAATAAAAAATTCGAGACAATATTTGCAAAGTAATAAAAATAATTAGAAATTGAAGAAAATAATTTAATTTTTGGAGAAATAATTTAAAAAATTGCAACATATATTTGTAATGAAAAAAAATTAGTTCAGAATGATAAAAATAATTGTATATTATAAAAATAAGTGAAAGTTGTGATAAATTATAAAAAAATTCAAAATTCATTAAAAAATAATTGAATATGACAAAAAGTAATGGAAAAATGATAGAAATAATCGCAAATTGAAGAAAATAATGGAAATTTGATATAAATAATTGAAGTTTCGATATTACATTGAAACGTGAATGCAGTAACTTACATTTGAAATAATAAATAAAAATGTAGAAAATTAATTGAAAAATAATTAATATCTCGAATTAAAAGGCGGAGAAAATAATTGCAAAAATATAAAAGAAAATGAAAATTGAAAAAAATGTTTGAAAAATGAGATAAATAATTAAAAATGGTAAAAATTGATTGCAAAATGATAATAGTAATATTTGAAATTGAAGAAAATTATTAAAATTTGCGAAAAATATTTTAAAGTCTAGGAAATTAATTGAAGAACAATGAAAATAATATAAAATTGGAGAAAATATTTGTAAAGTAATAAAAATAATTTAAAATTGAAGAAAATAATTTTAGTTTGTGAAAAATAATTGAAAAAATTTCAACCTATAAGTATTTGTTATATAAGAAAATAATAAGAAAATAATTTTTAAGAGTTCTTTTCTTTTATGATTTTAATTATATTTGCTACTATTCTCAACTATTTTTATTATTTTTCAACATTGTTCTTCAATTTTATTTTCATTATCTTTTTATTTTTTCCCCTCATTTTTAAATTCAATTTCCCAAGTTTCAATTATTTTCTTTAATCTTTGGGAATAGTAAATTTAAAATTATTTAAAAATTTCTTAAATTTTTAACAATTTTTTTTTGTTGTGATTTTAATTATTTGATAAAATTGTCAACTATTTTTATCATTTTCCAAAAAAATTTCTTCATTTTTAATTATTTCCATTATTTTTCAATTTTTCCCCTAATTTTTAAATTCAATTTCCGCAAGTTTGAATTCTTTTCTTTAATTTTTTCAAAAAAAAATTTTTTAGTTTTAATTATTTTCTTTAATATCAAATTAGTTAAATTATTTTTTATTAATTTTTAACTTTTTTCGTCATTTTTCAATTATTTTTTCGAATTATGTTTTTTTTTTTTCATTTTAATCATTTTCTTCGAATTGTAAATTCATTTATTCACATTCTTATTAGGAAATTTATTTTTTATCAGTAATTTTGCCATATGGAATTCCATAGGGCGAATTTTTTGCTCTATGGAATTTGCAGACGTACCATACACAAGTCACCGCCTCTGAGTGCATTAAATTCAGAACTACACACAATGAGCGGTGTTTTTTTTTTTTTAATTAAAGCGGAAAATAAAAAATAGCACAAAATAAATAATTATCGCTATTATAAAATTTTTAAATTATCATTCACTTCTACAAACACTTCAAAATTTTGTCCTTTTTTTTAAAAGAAATACTGAACTCAGTGTATAAACATTGTCAATTTTCACTCTGATATCGGCCATAATGAATAGTTCCCAGAGCAACCGATAGGGGCGTTTTGTAAATTTAAACTGCCAATTTTAACATTTAAATTTGTAAAAAGTTTGTATTTTCTTTGCGTCCAATTGGCGCACGCTCTTAGTGTGTATATATTTTACTAGTGATTTATATAATTTCATTATGATGAATTTAAGAAAATTGTTTAATGCGTCTAATATACCTAAGTAATTTGTCAGAATGAAAAATTAAAATAAATCTTTTGATTTCAGGCATGAAAACTTGTTTAATTAAAGATAAAATGGCCAATTTCAAGAACGTTCTTGCATTCGTTCTTGTATTACAAGTTATGACAGTTTCATGCTCAACATTGAACAGAGAAGCTAAATGTCGCAGACGGACAACGACCCAGGCACCGGCAGCGGTAGCTGCAGTGGTACAGGCAGGAGCTGCGGAGCAGGAGCAGAGGGAGCGGTTGCAGCGGGTGCGGGAGCGGGTGTGGGAGCAGGTGCGGGAGCGGGAGCGGGTGCGGGAGCGGGTGCGGGAGCGGGAGCGGGTGCGGGAGCGGGAGCGGGTGCGGGAGCGGGAGCGGGTGCAGCAGGAGCAGCGGGAGCAGCAGGCGCGGGACCAGAATGCGGCGGTAGTGAATGCGGGAGTGGGAGGGGGTGGGGGTGGGGGTGGGGGAGCGGTAGTAAATGCGGGAGTGGGAGGGGGTGCGGGCGGGGGAGCGGTAGTGAATGTGGGAGGGGGAGGGGGTGGGGGAGCGGTAGTGGATGCGGGTGGGGGAGGGGGTGTGGGAGCAGGTGCGGGAGCGGGTGCGGGAGCGGGTGCGGGAGCGGGTGCGGGAGCGGGAGCGGGTGCGGGAGCGGGAGCGGGAGCGGGTGCGGGAGCGGGAGCGGGTGCGGGAGCGGGAGCGGGTGCGGGAGCGGGTGCGGGAGCGGGAGCGGGTGCGGGAGCGGGAGCGGGTGCGGGAGCGGGAGCGGGAGCGGGTGCGGGTGCGGGAGCGGGAGCGGGTGCGGGAGCGGGAGCGGATGCGGGAGTGGGAGGGGGTGGGGGAGCGGGAGCGGTAGTGAATGTGGGAGGGGGTGGGGGTGGGGGAGCGGTAGTGGATGCGGGAGTGGGAGGGGGTGGGGGAGCGGGAGCGGGTGCGGGAGCGGGTGCGGGAGCGGGAGCGGGTGCGGGAGCGGGAGCGGGTGCGGGAGCGGGAGCGGGTGCGGGAGCGGGAGCGGGTGCGGGAGCGGGAGCGGGTGCGGGAGCGGGAGCGGATGCGGGAGTGGGAGGGGGTGGGGGAGCGGTAGTGGATGCGGGAGGGGGAGCGTAGCGGGAGCAGCAGGATCGGAATGGCGCTCACTGATTTCTTAATTTTCAGTAAACGACACCATATAAAAACTTGACAGCTGAATTATTTTTTCATGATTATTTAAATGTTGTATTATCATAAATTAATGTTATCAATGATTGTAATAGTTAATTTGCAACTACTTAGTATTAAAACTTATTAAATTATTTAAAAAATCTATTCAATATGCAATACATAACGAGGCTTCCATTTTTTTCTCAATTGTGTAATTAATTAAGAGTAGAACATTTAATTATATGAATAAACTGAAAATTATTATATTTACAATTGTTTAAAGAATTTAATATTGTTAACTGTCCAATCTATTATTACGACTAGAGACTTCTAGTTTGTTCTCAGTTGTTAAATTTATTAAGCAAAACATTTAATTATATGAAAGAGGTGAAATATTATTTTTAAAATTGAGGGACCGGAATCCATAAGGTGTTACGCGTGACTAACCCCGCGTTTAGCGAGAACTCACTGAACGAGGGGCCAACGAAAGTCATGCGTAACACCTTATGGAATCCGGACCCTCAATTGTTTAAATAATTTATTGTTGCTAATTTTTCAATATATTGAACAAAAAATAGAAAGGCTAAACATTTCTAGTATTTTCTCATTTATGCACATTTTCAAGATCAGAACAACTATTTATAAGGAAAATTAAGGAAGTTCTACAGTAAATCGAATAATCAAACAGATTTTGATAAAACTTGGTGTACTGATAAATTAAGATTCTAAAATTTTATAGTTAAATTTTTGAAAGCTGTAGGTACTTGGGAAAAAAGTTATGATCGATTTATTTTTTCACTGAATGAATGAATGAATTATTATTAATTTACTTAAATTTAAATTCATTCTGTTTGGTAAGTGCAAGTAGCACGTAAGATTACGTGAATGTTGCAGCAATATTACATTGAATATTACTAATATTGCGGGTAATGTCACGGTGATATCAACATAATGTTAAAATGTCCGCGTCAAGGTGACATTACAGGGTAATATTACAATAATGTTACAAATATTACTGTAATATTAAAGCGACATTGTGGTAATATTACAATTAAATATAATGTAAAATAAATTTGGGCCGTTGGGTCTTGAACCTTTGTAAAATGAACCAACTGACCAAGTAGGTAGACGCCTTAAACCATCGGCTACTTAACAATATTACAAGCAATATTACAAGTTCGTAATATTACTGTAATATTAACTCAATATTACTGTTATATTAACTTAATATTACATTGTAATATTACTTTAATATTGCCTCAATATTACACTGTAATGTCACCTTGACGCGGACATTTTAACATTACGTTTATATCACCGTGACATTACCCGCAATATTAGTAATATTCACGTAATCTTACGAGCTATTTGAGCATCCTTTTAAAGGAATAAAAATGGATAAATATAACATAATACATAATTATTTCAAAAATGTCAAATTTTTTTAGAATCTGCATAAAATTTAAATTATGGGTCATATTTTATGGTCATATTTTTAATCACATTTTTTGTTTCTGAAAAAATTTGCTATGTGTCGAAATTAGAAGCAGTCTAGATATGTATTTTTAAGGTTATGTTAATTCTCCCTTTGCAACATCCTTCAGAAGAAGTCTTCTCTATAAATATATTATATTTTTTCATTTGTAATCAAGAAAATGGACATAATTCCCAATGGATATAATTTCCAATGTACGTAATTCCACATGGACATAATTCCCAAATTACATAATTCCCATTGTACATAATTCCCAATGTACATTTTTGGGCCTATTAAGTGTATATAACCCCTTAAAAATGCTTCAGTACAATTAGAACTACCTATTTATTAATATACTAATAGGGAAAAGTAGGTTTACTTAAGGTATGTCTCTTCTGGATGACAGGGTCAAATCGATACTATTACGAAAACACGTTTTACGTAATAAATATGCAATATTTATTTCTTATGCATATTATTTAGTGTTCTTTAGTATTTTCTCTAAACAATAAGCTTACTTTTCATTATTATTTTCTAATTTAAGGGGTAAATATAGTAACATTTAACTTTCCTTATTTTTTCTAAAACTCTTTTTCTTGGCAATTTTTTAAAAATGTTTCAATTTTAATTATTAATAGCTTATTTTATTAGGAAAAAGGTTCTTTACAAATTCACCGTTTAAGGTTTTTAAAAAAGTTTAAAATTTTTTAAATATGAATAAATGTTTACAAAAAAATATGTAAAAGAAAGTTCTTTTTTTATAAATAATTATTTCTATTTAAAAAACTATAAACTCTTCTGAAAATGTTAAACGGTGAATTTGTAGGGAACCTTTTTCTTAATAAAATAAGCCATTAGTAATTAAAATTGAAACATTTTTAAAAAATCGCCTAGAAAAAGAGTTTTTGAAAAAATAAGGAAAGTTAAATGTTACTATATTTACCTCTTAAATTAGACAATAATAATCAAAAGTAAGCTTATTGTTTAGTGAAAACACAAAAGAACACTAAATTATATATACATAAGAAATAAATATTGCATGTTTATTACGTAAAACGTGTTTTCATAATAGTATCAATTTGACCCTGTCATCTAGAAGAGAAATACCTTAATAAAAGGGACAAACTAACGAAAAAATGATCGAAAAACTGGTAAATATATAATATCTACAAATTTCAACTATTCCCCTTAATTTTAAATTCAAAATTTCCGCAAGTTTAAATTCTTTTCTTTAATTTTTTAAAATATCAATATCAAATTACTTTCATTATTTATTAATTAACTTTCAATTTCATTAGTCACTTTTTTATTATTTTTACAAAATATGATTTTAGTTTTTAAAATTGTAATTTTTTTCTTCAAATTACAAGTAATTTCTTTAATATCGAATTATTATTGTCTCAATTTTGTTCTTAAATTTCCATAATTAACTTTAAGTTCCAATTATTTTTATCCTTTTTCAAGTAGCCTTGTTTATCTCAAATATATTGTCTAATTGTTTCAATTATTTTTTACAAATGTTTATTAGCTTCTACAGTTTTCAATTATTTCTATCATATTTCAATTACTTTTTGTCATTTTTAATTATTTTTTAATAAATTCTCTAATTTTTTTATTATTTATCTCAAATTCCAGTTATTTTTTCAATTTACAATTATTTTCATCATTCTGCATTAATTTTTTTTTATTACAAATATAAGTTGTAATTTTTTCAATTATTTTTCACAAATTAAAATTATGTTCTTTAATTTTTATTACTTTGCAAATATTTTCTCCAATTTTTAACTATATTCAATATGTTTTAATTAATTTCCTAGATTTTAAAATATTTTTCTCAAATTTTAGTAATTTTCTTCAATTTTCAATTATTATTGTTATCATTTGCAATAAATTTCTGCAATTTTTATTTATTTTTACTGTATTCCTTAATTAAATTCCTAAATTTTCAATTATTTATCTCATTTTTCAATTATTTTGTCCCCCACCCATCCCCCCGTCAATATAAGGTGTGTATAAATATAAAATGATTTTTCTACTGAATTGTCATTCAGAAAAAAGTGTCATTTAACATATTTTTCTTTTATTTGAATTTTCATTTGAGGAATTGCTATTTTAAATTTTGTAGGTACTTTATCAGAATTCTCATACAACATAATATTCATTTAACAGAATTTCTACTCAATGAAATTTCCTTCTTTTTTTACAGAAATATCGTTTAGTAGAATTGTATTTTAATTTCATTTATCAGAATTTCCATTTAATAAAAATTTTATTTCACACACTTTTCATTTAGCAAAATTAATATCTAGCAAACATTTGTATTCAACACACTTTCTACTAAAAAATTCTAATTTATAATTTGAAAAAAATTGTCACTTAAAATGTTATTTAAAAAAATTTTTCATTATAAAAAATTCTCATTTAGCAGCACAGTAAATTTTTAGATGTATAAAAAATTATCAATTTTCTTTTTTTGAATAATGTTATTTTCTTAACAGAAGAAATTCGTTTTTTTTTGTTAAACTAAATATGGGTGAAAAATCTACGATCGGATTGATTAATTAATTCATTAATTGCCAGCGATAAATCAAGTGAATTCACAATTATTAAAGTCCCAACTATTCTTTCGAGGGAGCCATATGTCTATTCGACTGGACATTGCGTGAAAGCAGACGTTCCTATATATGCGTGGCTGCCACAACAAAATGGGTCCAGTGGTATTATTATAAATTATTTATTTGCATTTCCAAATGATCCTTGAATAATCACAGTATTATGCTAATGCCGTGATTAACATATGGGGATTCAACATGATATTTCAACTCGTCTCAGAATCTGAACCATTGGATTTTAAAAGTCAGTTTATTTTGATCTTGAAAAACGACAATTTAAATAATAACAAAATCGACCATTTTTCCAACTCGTTCACTGAAAATGCGATTTTTGAGGTTAATAAAACTGTCAGAATGGAAAATTTTTCTAAATTGAGTTTATAGCGCATGAACAAAAAATTTTGCAATAGTTTTCTTTTTGTTAAAATATTTAATGAGAAAGAATATAATTTGAGAAATAAGTAGTTTAAAGTGGTTTTTTTTAGTATTTTGTACATTATTTTTAAAATACTTGAAAAAGAAAACTAAATATGAAAAACCTAACCTTACTTTACGCATGGCGGAGCAAACTTCATTCTTGTAAAATACTCGATATTATTTCATGAATAGTTTGTTTGAATTTCGTGCGAATTACTGTCGATTTAAATTCCCGATTATAGAGGTCGTAGAAATAAATGACTAACGAGCGGTATGAATGACGTGAGAGGGGAAGGGTTTTTAGTCTCCACTAAGTCATGTAACAAAAAGGACTGATTTTACTCGAATTATAATAAACCAAGATATATTTGTTAATTTTGGACTCAAGTTATTTTCTACACACCTAAACGCAGTTGTGCACATTTTGGTCCTTCGATAGCCGGATTTTATCTAAACGGAGGTGTGTGAAAAGTGCGTGCAGTTTGAAACGAAACAAGTAGTTGTGAACTATCTAAGGGGCCAGGCGACCATTAAGCACGTGGAAAATTAAAATCAATTATTTGGAGTGGAGACTCAATATTTTATATACCAAGACGAACAACAATCAAGGAAACAAATATCTGGATTACGATTCTAAGGCATTATATCTTCTACGCAGTGGGCACATTGGTTGTGCATTTTACGAGGAAATTTTAAACGCCAAGCAGGCATCGCATCAGAACGTGGTCAACTAGAACGAGAGAAGACGGCGACTCAACCTCTATGAATTGTTGGATTTTATTCTGTATATTGTATGTGTGTGGATAATTATTTCTAAATTCTACAAAACGGTAAGCTGATTTATGCTTAAATTATCTGTGTCGTCTAATATTTTAAAATGGATTTAAACGATTTAAAGAAAAAGCGCACTACTCTCAAATCAAAAGCTACACGTTTTAAGCATTTCTTTGAAAACTATATTCCAGAATCGGGAACTATTTTTGAAATAGAGTCGCGATTTAGTAAATTTGATGAAGTTTGGTCGGAATTTGATAGATTGCAAGATGAAATTGATTCATTATTGCCTGAAGCTGAAGTAGCTGAACGAGAGCAATTTGAGAACGCTTTTTTTGCAACCGTGAATATAGCAAAACAGAAAATAGGTAAATGTAATGAGTTAGTAAGAACTTCGATGGCTAGGACGGAGCCGGTAGAAACAGCTAATAACACTCTTTCGAATGTGTCACATGCGCGGTTGCCAATTATCACACTTCCAAATTTTGACGGGTCATACGAGCGCTGGCAGAGTTTTCATGATACTTTTGTCGCGATGGTTGACGGGAACACATCTTTAGATTCTATTACAAAATTTCACTATTTACTATCAGCTCTTACCGGTAAAGCAAAGGAATATATTAATTCTTTTGAAGTAACAGGGGAAAATTATACTTTGGTCTTAGAATTATTGGAAAAAAGATATCATAATTCTCGGTTAATAATCAACCATCACGTTCAACAGTTATTTAATCTGCCACAAGTAACGAGGGAATCTGTCCATTCGCTGCGTGCCTTGTCTGACGGGTTGGAAAAACACACTAGAATTCTCAAACAGTTGAAAGAGCCGGTCGACCAGTGGGACACGCTTTTAATATTTTTGGCTTCTTCGCGATTAGACAGTGCAACTAAACGTGAATGGGAGTTAAAAGTAGTATCTGACAAGTTGTCAAAATTATCCGAGTTTTTAAATTTCTTAAATGTAAGGTGTGAAATGTTGGAGGCAATTGCCCCTATGGGATCTAGTTCAATTTCAACGATAAAAAGCTCAAATAATTACGGAGTAAAAAGGGAAACAAAAAGCTTAGTACACTTCGCGACAGGTACTCTTTCGGCTGAGTGTGTTATTTGTAAAAAGGATCATAAAATTTATAATTGTTTGACATTTCGCAATTTTTCTATTGACGAAAAAAGAAATAAAATCAAAGAACTTAACTTATGTTATAATTGTTTGGGGACAAGGCACTCAGCAAAAGACTGCAAATCGGTTAGGTTATGTAAATATTGCGAGGGAAAACACCATTCCCTATTACATAAAAACAAGGTGGAATCAAACTCAAACGAAACTCGTCAAAGCGAACAAAAATATGATAATCAAGGGGACATAAATAATAGTTCTACTTCAATGTCAATAGTATGCATGTCGCATAAAAATACTAGCGATCAGATTTTATCAACAGCAGTTGTTTATGTAAAAAACGATTTAGGTGAAAATATTAAAGCAAGGGCACTATTGGATGGTGGATCCATGTCAAATTTTACACTACCGTCGGAAATTGTTGGTCCGATCGATTGGAGCGGATCAAAAAAATACAGCTTAAATAAGACCACGATATCTTGGTTAAAAATTAAGATAGAAACTTAACGTTTAAAAATTTAAAAAGATTATTAAATTCTGCGTTAGAATACCTATTAGTTAAAATATTTTAAAAATCCAAAGTGATTATATTACTTGATGTGTTAGAAAAAAAAAATCTCAAATTTTTCAATTATCGTTCCATATGTTCAGTTCGTTGCCTGATGTAGAAAAATTGAATAAAAAAATTGAATTTTATATTGTTCTCTTCGTTGAATTGCTAGCTTTAATTTGAGCTAAGGGAACTTGAAAAATATTAAATGGTTCACGAGATATGACTAAAAACGTCCGAGCATATTTTTCTCAAAAACCTTCATTTTTAGGCAAAAACCACGTTTTTGATTGATTTTCGAGAAAAACATGCTCGGACATATTTAGTCATATCTCGTGAACCATTCAATATTTTTCAAGTTCCCTTAGCTCAAATTAAAGCTGTCAATTCCACGAAGAGAACAATATAAAATTCAATTTTTTTATTCAATTTTTCTAAATCAGGCAACGAACTGAACATATGGAACGATAATTGAAAAATCGAGAATTTTTTTTTCTAACACATCAACTAATATAATCACTTTGGAATTTTAAAAAATTTTAACTAATAGGTATTCTAAGGCAGAATTTAATAAGCTTTCCAAATTTTTAAATGTCAAGTTTCTATCTTAATTTTTAACCAAGATATCGTGGTCTTATTTGAGCTGTATTTTTTTGATCAGCTCCAATCGATCGGACCAACAATTTCCGACGGTAGTGTATATCGAGAGATTTATGTAATAAACTTAAATTAAAGGAAAATAAGGTTAAGCATGTGATATCAGGCATTGATTTAACACAAACAAAAATAACGTCTTATGTGAATACAACGATTAGTTCAACACAAAATGAGTATAATATAAATAGTGAATTGTTTGTCACGAATAATATATCTCACTGTATACCAACTAGGGAAATAAATAGAGAGGAAATTGTAATTCCTGAGCACATTATCCTAGCTGATCCTGAATATTCTAATCCTAAACCAGTCGATCTTCTTTTAGGAACAGCTGTATTTTGGGATTCTATGCAACCGCAACAAATAAAACAAGGACGAGGACATCCGGTGTTGCAACTCACAAGGTTTGGTTGGATTCTGGGAGGTCAGTTGACGGCAACTAATGTTGAAACGCATACTAAATCACGAACTTCATTTTGTGGTTTTTTATCTGACGCATCACTTAATGATCAAGTTGAAAGATTTTGGGAGATCAATGAGGGGATCTCAAGCAACCAAAGGACCAAGGAAGAAATCGATTGCGACAGGATGTTCCAAACTTCACATTCACGGGCTGCTGACGGACGGTTCGAGGTGGATATACTGTTAAAGAGGGATGTAAGTGAACTCGGAGAATCCAGGATAAATGCTGAAAAACGGTTAATGGCTATGGAACGTCGATTTATCAAGGATGAATCAATGAAGGAACGATATAATGACTTTTTGGAAGAGTATCTAGCTATGGGTCATATGTCTCTCGTTCCAGAGAATCAAATGCACAAGGTTAAAAATTATCTGCCCCACCACGCTGTGATCAAGGAATCAAGCACGACTACTAAACTCAGGGTGGTATTTGATGCGTCGTGCAAGACGAAATCTGGAATCTCTTTAAACGACTGTGTGGTGGCAGGTCCAACTATTCAAAGTGAACTTTTCGACATCATAGTCCGTTTCCGGCAACATAGGTTCGTGCTGACAGGCGACATCGTAAAAATGTATCGCCAAATTTGGGTGAAACCGGAGCAGCGAGGACTTCAGTGTATCCTGTGGAAAAATAAAAAAACAGCGTCGTTGGAAACCTTTCAACTAAATACGGTGACTTTTGGAATTGCTTCTTCACCTTACCTAGCAACTCGTTGTTTGAGACAGCTGGCAAATGATGTTGAGTTGTCTAATCCTCAGGCATCACAAATTATCAAGCACGATTTCTATGTGGACGACTTGCTGACTGGTGGACAGTCAGTGAGCGAAATCATCAAAATCAAGAATGAAGTCACATCAATTCTGCAGTCAGCTGGGTTTGAATTGCAGAAGATCTACTCGAATGTGGAGGGTCTAAATCATCAAAAGGGTGATCATGAAATCACAGAAATAAAAACTTTGGGCCTTCGTTGGATACCTGGAGATGATCGATTGAAATATCACACTTCATATGATGCTGATTCTGAAATCATCACTAAAAGAATCATCCTTTCTGTGATATCTCAAGTATTTGATCCGCTGGGTTTAATTGGTCCATTCACCGTTCGATCAAAACTTTTGCTGCAGTTCTTATGGAAGATAAAGCTGGGATGGGATAGTCCAATTCCTAATGATTTAAAGGAAAAGTGGATTTCACATTGTCGACAATTAAGGGAAATCAACCACATTGATATTCCTCGACACATTGTTGCTGATTCACCACAAACTCTTCAAATTCATGGCTTTTGCGATGCTTCAGAGGTCGCATACGGCGCATGTTTATATATGCGTTCTATCAGTCAAGCTGGAGCAGTTCTGGTGAGACTCATTTGTGCTCGTTCAAGAGTGGCTCCACTTAAATCTACTAGTTTGCCTAGACTCGAACTTTGTGGAGCCCTACTGTTGGCTGGTTTATACACGAAGGTCATGGACGCGCTTACAGTACAAATTAATGATTGTTTCTTTTGGAGCGATTCTACAATCGCACTCGCCTGGATCAAGGGTGATTCAAGCAGATGGCAGACTTTCGTCGGAAATCGTGTTGCGGAAATTCAGCGACTGACTCCTGCAAACAAGTGGAATCACGTTGCGACTGATCAGAATCCTGCTGACTTCATATCTCGAGGAATGGATGCGCATGATTTATCAACCTCAAATCTTTTGTGGAAGGGACCATGCTGGCTTCAGGATTCTGAGGATGCATGGCCACAGACTGGCATTCGGATTTCTGATGTTCCTGAAGAGAAAAAGTTGACTCTAACTTTCACATTAATGAAAACTACAGATTTCTCAATTTTAGGAAGATTCTCATCTTGGAATAAATTGTGCAGAGTGGTAGCTCACTGTTTGAGATTTGTGGAGAATCTTCGAAGAAAACGGGATAAAAAATTATTGATTGCTGGATCTATAACTGCCGATGAATTTCTGAGAGCGAGGACAAGGATGTTAAAACTGCATCAGGAGGAAGAATTTCAAGGGGAACTACGTAGTCTTCATCAGAAGCAACCAATTGATCATCACAGCAAACTTCTGACCTTGAACCCGTTCCTGGATGAGGATGGATTGATGCGGGTGGGGGGAAGATTGACTAATGCTCCTTTATGTTATTCCCAACGGTTTCCCATAATCCTTTCCAAAAAACATGTGCTCACGGAATTAATCATTCGCGATTGTCACTATAAAAATTTACACGCTGGCGCACAATTGTTAGCTGCTACTTTGCGTGAGAATTATTGGATCCTGTCAATGAGAAGTGCTATTCGCCGAATTTTGATTAAATGTATTTTATGTTTTAGATTAAAGCCTGTAATGTCGTCGCAATTGATGGGAAATTTGCCACATGTACGAATAACGCCATCGAGAGCGTTCGCGCATGTGGGGCTAGATTATGCAGGACCATTTAACATAAAAGTATCGAGAAACAAGACTAGTAAGGCTTATCTTTGTGTTTTCGTCTGCATGGCAGTGAAGGCCGTGCATTTGGAGTTGGTCTCGGACCTGACAACAAACGCTTTTCTCAATGCATTAAAAAGATTTATATCGCGTCGAGGTAAATGTTTAACTTTAATGTCTGACAACGGCAAAAACTTTATCGGAGCAAACAATGAGTTGCAAAAAATCGTGAAGAGTTTGTTGTCGGAAGAAGAGAGTAAATCTAAAATCATGGATTTTGTGACTAATAATTCTATTAAATGGAGTTTTATTCCACCTTACTCGCCTCACATGGGAGGACTCTGGGAGGCAGCAGTGAAATCTGCCAAATCTCATTTAAAAACTGTGATTAACGATACACCTTTGACCTTCGAGGAACTTTATACCGTGATCGTACAAATTGAAGGTATATTAAATTCAAGACCATTATATCCTTTATCTTCAGATATAAACGATTTGAATGTTCTCACTCCGGGTCATTTTTTAATTGGAACGGCTTTAAACTCAATTTTAGAGGAAGATATTCGAGACGTTCCTGTGAACCGAACGAATAGATTCCAATTATTAACTAGGATGCAACAATCGTTTTGGCAAAGGTGGTCGTCAGAATATGTAACACAGCTTCAGTCGCGTTTAAAATGGAAACAAAAAAACTGTAACGAATTTATACGCGTTGGACAAATGGTTGTAATTAAAGACGATAATTTGCCACCCTTACGATGACAACTGGGACGAATAACTGAATTGCATCCGGGTGCAGACGGATTGACTAGAATTGTAAGTGTCAGGACGATTTCTGGAATTGTAAAAAGATCGTTGCCAAAAATATGTATTTTGCCTCTGGAAAAAGAACGCTGAATTTTCCCTAAATGTGACGGTGCAATTATAACAGATGTGATTACTAATGTATTTTTAAAATGCTGCTGTTATTTTAAGACTGCATTTCAAGGTGGGCGGGATGTTTGAATTTCGTGCGAATTACTGTCGATTTAAATTCCCGATTATAGAGGTCGTAGAAATAAATGACTAACGAGCGGTATGAATGACGTGAGAGGGGAAGGGTTTTTAGTCTCCACTAAGTCATGTAACAAAAAGGACTCATTTTACTCGAATTATAATAAACCAAGATATATTTGTTAATTTTGGACTCAAGTTATTTTCTACACACCTAAACGCAGTTGTGCACAAGTTTAATCGATAAATTTAGTGAGAAATTCTTAAAATTCCCCTAAATGTATTCTTCTTTTTTGACGCATTTTTCCCAGAAGGGAATTTTTGTAAATTAAGAAATCAAAGAGAATGTGTAAAACATGTGTAACAATTTGAACAAAAGTAAGAGGTATAAGGAAATACTTTGAATTTGTGTGAAGAGATTTTTGAGAAGATTCACGGATGAGTGGTGTTGGAGGTATCATAAGAACGTTGGTTATCATTATGTGGTAGCGGGGCTTCGACCACTCCCCCGTCACATTATATGTTTATAAATCAGCCTCAGCGACGAATAAAACACGAAGAAACAAAAAGCACCGTGCGCCTCCGCCCGTTGAGAGAGCAGGTAGAGGAATTCTTATATGCTAATGATTTTATGACCAGGGAAACGAATGCTTGTCATATTTTTAATCGTCCGGGTTTCCACATAAGCAAGATTATGCCACAGAATGAGACACGGAAATCAACTTTTTTTTATTTATTTCTTTTTTTCTTAATATTTTACAACCTTGTTCGATTTATTTTTATCTTTAACTTTTACCTGATCCAATTAACTCTTGACAATTTCACTCTCGTATTTTTCATTTGATTCATTATAAAATTTGTATCAATTTAAAGTTTATTGAGAAAGTAAAGCTCAGTTTACAGTTTCAATCAAATTAAATTGGTGTTGCTAAAAAAAAAAAGGATTAAAAGCAGAGTACGGTTTATTGGGATATTTTTTAATTAGTTGTTTTTTTTTTCATACTAACGCCTGGATACTTTTTGTCATTTTCAATTATTTTTTAATAAATTCTCTAATTTTTTTATTCTTTATCTCAAATTCCAGTTATTTTTTCAATTCGCAATTATTTTTATCATTCTGCATTAATTTTCTTTTATTACAAATTTATGTTGTAATTTTCTCAATAATTTTTCACAAATTAAAATTATTTTCTTCAATTTTTAATTATTTTATTACTTTGCAAATAAAAAATTAGTTGTTTTTTTTTCAATATTAGCGCCTGGATATTCTTAAAATAAATCTGAACTGAATTTTGATGCAAATTATTTTGAGACTAGCAAAATAAAACGCGCGCAAGCGCGCGATTAGTTTTTCATACATTTTAAAGATTATAAAATACAATAATAAATATAAAAAATCGGTAAATACTATTTATCTAATAAGAAGAAATAAGTAATTTAAATATAATATTTAAAATTTAATTAATATAAATAAAATAAATATTTATTTAGAACAAAATTTATAATATTTTAGAATTAAAAAGAATTGCAAAAAATAATTAAAATTAAACAAAATAATTGCAAACTTTGCAAATTAATTGAAAAAAAAATGAAATCAATTAAAAATTGGGGAAACTAATTTAAACAACCATAAAAATGTTTTAAACATAAAGAAAATAATTGAAATTTGAGAAAAATACTTGAGAATCTTAAAAGTAAATTAAAACAAAATTGAATAATGAAAAATTAGAGAAAATAATTGAAAATTGAAAAAACATGATTAGAAATTGAGATAAATAAATTAAAATTTAAAAAAAATAATTAAAATTTGAGAAAATAATTCAACAAATTACATAAAATATTTTAAATAAAGGAAAGTTAAACAAAATTTGAGAAAAATACTTAAAACTTTCAGAAGTTCATTGAAATAAGAGAAAATAATTAAAAATTAGAGAAAATAAATAAAAAAAGATAAAAATAATTTAAAATTGAACAGAACAAGTTTTAATTAAAGAGAAATAAGTACAAACTTTTTGGCAATTATAAAAAAAACGAGAAAAAGAACGAAAGTAATTCAAAATTGAAGAAAATAATAAAAAAAATAATATAAATAATGAAAGAATTGAAAAGTCAGATAAATAGTTAACAATTTTTGAATTTATGAAACAAATGTAAAGAATTAAAAATTAAAGAAAATAAATTTTGGAAAATAAATGAAAAATGTTTTTAAATTTTAAAACTTGACGAAAATAATTAAAATATGATACAAACAATAATAAGTTGTAAAAAATAAAAGACATTTAAGTATGATAATTGAAAAAACTACAGAATTTTTTTTTTAATAAAGAAAAAAATAATTGAAATTTGAAAAAATACATGCAGATCTTAGAAATCAATTAAAAAAAAGAAAATAACTAAAAATTGGAGAAAAGAATTGAAGAAATAAGCTAAAAGTAATTGAAATTTACGATAATTAATAGACAAAATTTGAAATTATGAAAACAAATAAAAATAATTAAAAATTTAAGAAAACAATTGAAATTTTAGAAAAATTCTTAAAAATCTTAGAAAAAATAATTTTAGAAAATGAGAATGACTAAAAATTGGAGAAAAGACTGAAAGAATGCTAAAAATAATTGAAATTTACGATAATTAATAAAATTTTTTGGAAATTGTGAAAACAAATAAAAACTAGGTGAGAATTATGTCCATTTCATGGACATTTCGCTTCCAAGTAAGCAAAATAATTTTCTTCCTCATAGAGGAAGCAAGAAATTGATAATATGTAAGTTAATTGAGGAAGTTATTTAAAAATGAAGAATTTTAAATGCAAAAAATATGAATTATTTTACGAATTCTTGATCAATTATAAAAGTTATATAGGTCAATCGATTCGTTTTGAGATAAAGAATATGATTTTTGTATTCATTAAGTTGTATTTTCAGAATAAAAAAATTTTTTGGCAAAAAACGATTTTTTTCGATGAAAAAAGGTGCTCAAAAAAATTTGGTTGGGTATTTTCAAAAATCCTTGTGTCCAAATTTAGATATTCATGAGCTTAATAAGTCATCCAAATTTTATTGGAATCCGTCTAAGCGTTCTCAAAATATATTGTACACAAAAAACGCTATACACACACACACACACATACATACATACATACAAACACACACACACACACACATACATCTGGACATTTGCTTAGGAATGAAAATTTTTGCTTTTTAGATGAAAATGAGTCGATTTAGACTATTTTTGGAAAATCGAAAATTGTAACGATCACAAAGCTTCCTCTATGGGGAAGCAATAATTAAAAATTCAAGAAAATAATAGAAATTTGAGATGAATACTTAAATAATTTTTAGAAATTAATTTTATAAAATGAGAAAAACTAAAAATTTGAGAAAAGTCTGGAAGAAAGCTAAAAATAATTGAAATAACGATAATTAATAAAAAAAAGTTTGAAATTCTGATAACAAATAAAAATAATTAGAAATTGAAAAAAATATTTGAATTTTCAGAAAAATACTTAAAAATCTTAGAAAATAATTTTAAAAAAAAGAGAATAATAATTAACAATCGAGAAAAATAATTGAAAAATGATAAAATTATTTCAAAATTGAAAAAAATAATTGAAATATGCTGAAAATAATTTAAGATTCAGAAAGAAAATTGAATTATGATGAAAATAATTTAAATACATATGCAAAATATAAAACATTCAATAAAATTTGAGAGAAATAACTGAAAAAATCATAGAGTATATGTTTAGAAAAAAAGTAATAATTACAAAATAACTTAAAAAATTTTAATTAAAGAGAATAATTAAAAAATTGCAGAAATAACGAAAATTGATAAGAATAATTGCAATATCGAATAAATAATTGAAATTTTTAAAAGTAATGACAAAATATTGAATATAATTATAAATTGATGAAAATCAAGAAAAATTACAGAATTTATTTTTTAGCAAAAGAAAATAATTAAAAAATCGTTATATAATGGAAAATTGATGACAATAATCCAAATTTAAGATAACTGAAAATTTAGGAAATTACTTGCATGTGTATATATTTTAAACTTCTTGAAAAACCATCATAAATTTTTAAAGCATTTTCTAAACTTTGTTTTACACAAATGACAATTAAAAACCTGCACAACAAAACAAAATAACAGGAACTAACTTCACTTTGGATTTTTAAACGTGGACAGAAAAAGATAAATAAATATAAATACATACTAACTAACTTCAGGAGTTTACGGAGATTATTATTATTTAATTAATAATTAATAATTGGTATGAAAACTAATAAACTTTATTTTTATTTAACGTAACAAAGGTAATTTATTATTATTTTTTTTAATACAAAATAAATAACGAAAAAAGATAGTATTGAAATAAAAAATAAGCATTTAAATTTAGCGCTATTTAGACAGTGGCGCCGATACTATTATGAAATCTCGCATTACAAAGTTGGTATTAAAAGTATTAAAACACATGTCTTTAGTTTTATAACCTAAAAATATTTACTTTAATTCTTTAATTCACGTCTGTACACAATATTGTCTGTTAAAATGAACAAACTATTTTTTCTAATTTGTTATTTATATCAGATTTATTTATTTTTATAGATTTTACAGATTACATTTATAATTTATAAATTATAATTTTATACTTATATTTTTCAAACTTAACGTTTTAATGTCATTTTGTAAAGTATTTTGCACAAGCATTTTATTAATATGCCTCTAATTTTGTTGTCTAATTCAATTAATTAAATAACACAAAGTATACCGAACAGATTATTTATTTTATACAAATTAGCAAAATCATGATCGAACCTCAAATTGTATACCTATTTGAGATACTTTTCAAACTTGCTTTAATTTTATAATGGTAATATTTCTCTAATATTTTAGTCTAGTTTAATTAAATGACATGGATTAAATCGAAGAAGAGTATTTTTTTTTAATAGTTATTTTATTCGATTAAAATAAAGAAAGAGTTTGGGCAAAAATTTATCAACCCTATATATGAAGTCTTTGTGCAAAAAGGTACTGGTTTGTCTTTTTAAAAATATTTCAATGACTAATTTAATTGATTTTTATTTAACAAAAATTTGTTTATAGCTTGTGAACTATTTCGTCATTGAATTTAAAATTACCGATGAAAAACGTGTGAGGTTAGGTCCTAACTTTTTGGTCAAATTCTTCGAAAACCACCAATAAAATGTGATTTTGGAAATCGTTCCTATTAAAAATCTCTTGTGTTGAATTAACACAAAATTTAAAGTGGATTTAAATTTAATTTAAATTAAATTTCATTAATGTGAAATATGTCAAATTTTAAATTTATAACAAAATTGTTAACCTCTTTGTTAACTGTGTGTCAATTTTCAATAAAAAAATCGTCTGGAGCGTTTAATTAACAGACATAAATTTCCTCGACATTAACAAATAAATTTCTCCAACATTAAATTAACAAATAAATTGCACGAATATTAAATTTACAGTTAAATTTCTCTATTTAGAATCTCATAAACTATATTGCGCGAAACACTTATTTAATCAACAACTGCGCAAATCATTTGGACATTTTTCTCTCTCGTAAATAACAAAATAGGCGGTAATTAATTTAGAATTTGAATTGAAAGGTGTTATGCGTTTAATTCAAATGCGCGTATATTCATACTAAATTTTATTCGTCGTGGAATTGTAGGTGGCCCGAGCAACTATATTTTTCTACACGGGCCGATAAATAAAATTGAATAATATTAAATTATCTGTTTTTCACGTTTGGTGCACATTTTTATTAGAGCGGCTATGCCTTTTTATGAATGCAAGATTCATATTTAAGAGTCAAGGTGTCATAATTAATATGACCAAGTCACGCAACCTGTCTTAATATGAACCGACTTTTATGAAAAATGCCTCCTCTCTTATGAACACGCAAAACATTGAAAAAAATGGGTATAAAGTCGTGTCTCTATTGTTTTTACAACATGGAAAAAAATTATTATTAACATTAAACAGAAAATTGTTTTGAATCGCTGAAAATGTGACAGTCGATTGAAATATTTCTTAAAAAATTTAGTTTTGATCGATTGAAATTTAAATTTATGGAGAAGAGAAAATAATGCAGTGGTAAAATGATTGTTTAGTCATTTTAATTTCCCAGCTGTGATTTTAAATTATATAAATCGATCAGAAACGAGTCTAGAGATAATTCTGAATAAGCTATGATTTTACGGTACGGATTTTTTAAATACTTCCGGGTAGGGAGTCAATTAATCTGAACGTAAGAGGATTAAAAGGATTATATGAGGTAAACGCCAAGAATATTATTCATCTTTCATCGAAAATTACTGATTCCACTGATGTAGTGCATGAACCTTTCAAGGAAATGTTTAATACGTGGAAATATGAATGAGCCGTTTAATGTTTTTTAAATAGCTTAATTTATGGAAAAATTCTAGAAATAAACTACTGTTATGATAAAAAACGTGAGAGCTTCATGTATTTTATGTCTGTCAGTTTATATTAAACTTCATACATAAAGTTTCATTTGAAATTTCTTGCTCTAATGTACCCACATTGAAAAAAAGATTTGGAGTGCAGAACAAAAATTTTGATGGCTCAACCAGATTTTTTTGTTGGTATATTCAACAAAATTGTTTTGTTGTGTCAACCAAATTCTTCTGTTAAATTTTTTGATAACTTTAACAATATTTGGCAGTCCTAATATAATTTTCTTGCATTTAAAAAACATTTTGTTAGATAAAAATAAAAAAAATAATTAAAGAAACAAACTATTCTAGGTTATATAATAGGATTTAGATTTTTAAAGTTAAATTATATTCAATGAAAATGAAATTATTTTTGAATATTACATTATTACTGTATATTGTGTAAATGCTTCTCGTAGTATAAATAGCACAAAAATAAATAGTACAAAAATTAAAAGTATTAAATATCCGCATATATTTTGAGGTTAGGTTCTAGGTTTTTGTTTGATTCTATTTTTTATGAATAAGTTTAATAACTGTTTCACAACTATAGTTTTCAATCACTAAATCGAAATATTTTTAAATAAAAAAAGTTTGTAATTTGATTCAACTATTAATTAAATAGAATAAATTAACTTTTTATAAAGCTTTTGTTTTGTGTTTTTCGTTCAAAAAATCTAATTGAACACTATTTATTTTTCAACTTCCTCATTTACAAATATCTTTTTATAATATATTTTATTAATCTTAATAAATAATTATTTTGTATTTCAAAGTTTTCTTAAAAAAAAAACAAAAAACAAAACAAGCACAGAATCGTACTGCCCGCGCATGCGCTATATGTATTTAGTACTGCCAACAAAAAATTTTAATAAACTCAAAGAAAATTTTTATTAATCTCTAATAAGTTATTTTATAACTAGATTAAATAAAGCGCGCAGGCGCTCAAAAATCATTGATATTTAAACAAAAAATTAATGCAAATTTTGCAAACTAATTGAAAAAAAGAATGTAAGCAATTAAAAATTGGGAAAATCAATTTAGAAACTCAGAGAAATGTTTTAAAATTAAAGAAAATAATTCAAATTTCAAAAAATACTTGACAATCTTATAAATAAATTAGAAAAAAATTAGAATAATGAAAAATTTGAGAAAATAATAAAAAAAAATTACATAAAAATGTAAATGTATCTTTATATTAGTATATAGTGCCAAAATGTTAATATTTTTTTTCCTTTTTTCTTCATTAATGTAAAAGGTTTTACTAAGCCTGTAAAATGATGAAATAAATAAATAAATAAAAATTTAAAGAAAATTTCAGAAAAATACTTGACATTTTTAGAAGTTTATTGAAAAAAAGAAGAAAATAATTCAAAATTAGACAATATAAATGAAAGAAGATAAACATAATTTAGAATTGAAGAGAACAATTTTTAATTTCAGAGAAATAATTATAAATTTTTTGGAAATTATGAAGAAGAATGAAAGTAATTAAAAATTGAAGAAAATAATCAACAAATAGTATAAAAAAGTGAAATTTGAATGAAATAACAGAAATATCAGACAAATAGTTTAAAATTTTGGTAAATATTAAAAAAAAATGAAAAATTGTGAAAAAAGTCGAGAAAATAATGAAAATTTGAGAAAAATGCTTAAAAGTATTAGGAAATAATTTTAAAAGAAAAGAATAATAAAAAATTGAGGAATATAATTGAAAAATAATTTTTAAATTTGAAACTTGATAAAAATAATTAATATCATTATAATATAAATCATAAATATCATAAATGTCATAAAAACAGTGTTAACTTGAAAAAAAAATTAATGCAATTTGAGAGAAATAATTCAAAAAATTACAGAATTTTTTTTTAATAAACAAAAATAATAACAATATTTGAGAAAAATACTTGAAAATCTTAGAAAATAATTGAAAAAATGGAAATAATTAAAAGTTAAGATAATTAATAAAAAAAATTTAGAAATTAATTAAACAAACGGAATTAATTTTAAAAATTGAAGAAAATAATTGAAAAATGAGAAAAATACTTAAAAATCTTAGAAAATAATTTTAAAAAAGTGAATAATAATTAAAAATTAAAGAAAATAATTAAAATAGGATAACAATAATAATAAAATAAAAAAAATGCAATTTGAGAGAAATAATTGAAAAAAGTTCCAAATTTTTTTTAAATAAAAAAAATAATAACAATTTGAGAAAAATACTTAAAAATCTTTAAAAAAAATTGAAAAAATTAGAATAATTAAAAATTAGAGAAAAGAATTGAGAAAAGCTAAAAATTATTAAAATTTGAAATAATTAATAAACAATTTTGAAAATTAAGTATGAAAAGTTGAAAACAAATGAAAGTAATTAAAAGAATTGAAGAAAATAATTGAAACTTGAGAAAAATACTTAAAAATCTCAGAAAATAATTTTAAAAATGTGAATAATAATTAAAAAATGAAGAAAATAATTGAAATATGATAAAAACAATGATAACTTGAAAAAATGCAATCTTAGAGAAATAATTTAAAAAAGTACCGAATTTTTTTTAAATAAAAAAAATAATAACAATTTGAGGAAAATACTTTAAAAATCTTAGAAAAAAATTGAAAAATCAGAATAATAAAAAAAATTGGAGAAAGAATTGTGGAAAGCTAAAAATAAATAAAAAGTTAAGATAATTAATAAAAAATTTTAGAAATTATGAAAATTATGGCAGTAATTTAAAAAATTGAAGAAAATAATTGAAATTTGAGAAAAATGCTTCAAAATCTTAGACGATTATTTTAAAAAAGTGAATAATAATTAAAAATTGAAGAGAATAATGGAAATATGATAAAAACAATGATAACTTGAAAAAATGCAGTTTGAGAGAAATACTTGAAAATTTTAAAAAATAATTGAGGAAAGCTAAAAATAATTAAAAGTTAAGATAAGTAATAAAAAAAATTGGAAATTATGAAAACAAATGGAAGTAATTTAAAAAGGTAAAGAAAATAATTGAAATTTGAGAAAAATATTTAAATATCTTAGAATTTAATTTTAAAAAAGTGAACAAAAATTAAAAATTGAAGAAAATAATTGAAATATGATAAAAAGAATCATAACTTGAGAGAAATAGATGCGATTTGAGTAAAATAATTGATAAAATTACAGAATTTTTTTTAAATAAACAAAAATAATAACAATTTGAGAAAAATACTTGAAATCTTAGAAAATAATTGCAAAAATGAGAATAATTAAAATTGGAGAAAAGAATTAAGTTAAGCTAAATTAATTAAATGAAGATAATTAATAAAAAAATTTAGAAGTTATTAAAACAAATGTAAGTAATTTAAACTAGGGGGGGGGGGGGGGGGGGGTAATGGTTTTGGGCGACGGACAAACGAGTGAAACATAAGAGTTCTGTTTGGACACTTTGTGTACGGAATCCTAAAAATTGAAGAAAATAATTGAAATTTGAGAAAAATACTTAAGAATCTCAGAAAACAATTTTAAAAAAATGATTAATAATTAAAAATTGAAGAAAATAATTGAAATATGATTGAAACTATGATAACTTGAAAAAAAATTCAATTTGAGAGAAATAATTGAAAAAAGTATCAAATTTTTTTTAATAAAAAAATAATAACAATTTGAGAAAAATACTTAAAAATCTTAGAAAATAATTGCAAAAATGAGAATAATTAAAAATTGGAGAAAAGAATTGAGTTAAGCTAAATTAATTAATTTTAAGATAATTAATAAAAAATTTGTGAAATTTTTAAAACAAATGAAAGTAATTTAAAAACTTGAAGAAAATAATTGAAATATGATAAAAACAATAATAACTTAAAAACAATAATTGAAATACGATGAATAAGATTTAAAAATTAAAAAATAATTGAAATATGCTGAAAAATAATTAAAAATTTTGAAAATTGTGCCAAAATAATGAAAGTAATTAAAAATTGGAGAAAATAAGAGAAAAAATTATACAGAATTTATTTTTAAGCAAAAGAAAATAATAGTAAAATTGTTTAAAAAATTGAAAATTTATGACAATAATCTAAATTTGTGATAATAACTGAAAGTTTAGGAACTTTATTGAAAAATATTTAAAATAATTAAAAGATGGAAAAAATACATGCAAAATAATGTGAAGAAATTAAAATTGAACAAAATAATTGAAAATTGGGATATATATTTGAAAGTTCAGGAAATTAATTCAGAAATAATGAAAATGATTAAAAATGGAAGATAATTATTGCAAAATTACAAAAATAATGGTAAATTAAAATAATTAATTTAAATTTGCGATAAATATTAATTAAATTGATTTAATGTCGAGGAAAAAACAGTTGAAACTGAAAAAGTGATTGAAAAAAATTGAAATTTACGAAAGGTATATTTAAGATTTAATGAAAATATTGAAAAATAATTAAAAATTGCAAAAAATAATTGGAATCATAATATAATAGAATTATTAAAAATTGAAAAAATTTTTTTCAAATTGAAATCACTTCAAATTTAGTATATTTGTAGCCTGGATTAATATTGAACTTTCTAATCAATGCAATTTCAAATTAACTAAACTTCGAAGAAATTAAAATTGCTGTAAATTTAAAACTTGAGGAGATTTTAAAAAGGCGAAATTAGGTTTAAAAATTACAAACAAAAAAACAACTAGTGACAAACTGCAGGTGTGGATAGAATGAATAAATGAATGAAACTTGTAAATTATTAAATATAATTCCAACTACTTTTATTGAAATTATAATTAAAATTTGGTGAAGCCGGCAAAAAGTTTATTTATTTATTTAAAATACATACACGAGTTTAGAACACACATAACATTAAAATTCTAAAACTAAATTTGAATTCTTAAAATGTCTTAAAAAATTCTCAACAAAACCATTTTGTTATTATTACATTGTTAATTTTTTCAGTAGCAAATAAAAATATTGACGTTTTCTACGCAATCTTTTAGTATAATGTTTTACATTTTATTTTTCTCCAAAACCGAATATAATTTTTAAAAGCAGTAAATCTTGAATTAATTTAAAAAAAATTATATTTATACTTACATCCTCATGTTATATTTTATATACTTTGTCAGTGAGTTCCTTATTGCAACCGTGTTGCTCACAACCAATGGTCCATTCTCTTGACAATAATGATCGAGAGTATGAACTCTGTCAGTGAAGAAAATATGTACAATGAGAAACTCGAGGAGTGGTTATTTTGAAATTTACTGAAGAAGTGATAGAGCGACATGTTTTATGATACGTCATATATAATATAAAGGCTTATAAGGATCAAGTTGGTTCAACAAAAAGTCTTATCGCTTAAAAACACACTCAATATTGTTTCTAAATAAATCTCTTTATTCTCTCATTATTCTAACAATGTAAAATTATTAGTGATAATAATAATAAGTATTTTATAATTACTTTACTGTATAGTACAAATTAACTTATTCTATGATCAAATAAACCAATTTTCTTGTCAATTTAACCAAGAATTTAAATATTGTTTTAAAATTTTAATGTTATGTGTGTTCTAAACTCTCGTCTTAAATTCACTGAAAAACTTTAGGAATTAATTTTTACTACTCTGATTTTTAATCTGGGATATCCTCCCGTAATACGAGAATTTTTTCCATTGTAGATAGTAAATTTCCAAAGAAAGGAATGTTTAAAAAATGTAAATATACCTATCCTGGAATAAAAACTTTACTATCTTCGCTGGGAAAACTTTTTACACGATTTTCCCAGACTAAATAAAAATGTTTATTATATAAAATTACAATAAATAAATATAACATAACTGCTATTTTCTAGCTTATACATTAGACTTAATAGTTTGTTCAATTTTAAAGATAATGGCTTATATTCTCGCATTGAAGTACCACTTACTTTTAGGTTATAAACATGAGAACAAGTATTTCATGGCTACCAACCTCACAATCGAGAATTTATAAAAACCATCGGCGCCACTATCGCAAGACCGCTAAATTCAAAATCTTATTATTTACTTTATAACTTTTTTTATTATATTAACCAAATAATACCAAAGGCTATAATTTAACACAAGTTATTTATAAAATGAGGTCCTAAAAAACTGAAGATTTATTATATTACCTAAGTAAATTTAACTTTAAGATAAGAGATAAAATAAATTATATTAAATAAATTCAAATTAAATTGATATCTAAAATTTCATACATTCAATTAAGTTTTTAATTGACAAAAAGAAGCTGAGATTTAAAAAAAATTATTCTAAAATAATTATAGTTAAATTCTTAGGAGTTAAAATTGCAAATAGTTCGTATTTAAATGGCAATGTAATATCTTAAGGCTGACGAGGACGATTAATTTCGATCGACAAATACCGCACTTCATGCAGACAATATAAAAAATCATCAATCACACAATCATGAGATCTACAGACACCTCAAGTTACTCACTATCTTTCGTGATCTCCTCATGGGCGTGTCATCTCGATCTGATCCGATCCCCTCGCCGTCCACGAAATTCCGGCGCGCCTGTGCGAAGTATATAATAAAATCATCCGGGCACAGCCAAAAAATCATCTGACAAATTCATCTAGATATCAGGCAATAAAACCCACGACTCGCTGAATTCGATGGTATCTATTCACTTCTTTTCTTGGGTGCTTAGACTCTATAGTGGCGCCAAGAGTTTCAGCATTCCGCCAGCAACTTCGAAATCTTACCTTTTCTTCGTTCCTGGCTAAAACAAAAAGAGCAAAAAAAAAACGAAGGAAGGAAAAAAAATCCAAGAGATTCTGCTTGTCGATCAGGTTAATACATGTTTCTTCTTCCGTCTGACGATTTTACAAACTCCAATCTTGATGACCCGGCCCATACGGCACGAAATTAAATCGATGTATACATATTTTGTAATGGCATTTTCTACGACCTGACTGAATTAATAAATCTTTGGAATTTACGAAATAAGCTTATTGGAGCATTTGATTCTTATTTTTTCAAGTATTTTTATTTTGATGTATTTGCCCTAATATTTAAATGAAATTTTCGAAAAAAGTTCTAGTTTTCTTTTGCTGTTTTATTTTAAAGGTGTACCGAATTTTTCATATTTAAAAAAAAATTAAAAACGTATTAATTGATCTAGTACTGAATTTTTAAAGATCTGTTTAACAAAAGTGACTTTTCAAAGATCATAAGTATTTACAAATTCATTTCTAGTATTTGTTTCTTTTTCTTTGTTTTTTTAAGTTTTTAAAATGAACTTTACCTTTTAATTTTAATAAAATGAATAAATAATTTGAAGGTGTATTATTTCTTGAGGAGTAAATTGTTTTGTTCAATTTTTAATTATTTATGTCATTTTTCAATTACTTCCTTCAATTTTTAACTATTTTCTTGAACTTTTAACAATTTTCTGCAATTTCAAATTTTGTTCGTCAATTTCAATTGTTTTCCTCAATATTCAATATTTTTTTTTAATTTGATATTACTTTGTTTAAATTTCAATTATATTCAAGATTTTTTATTTTTCAATTCATTTCTTAGATTTTATAATATTTTCTTGAATTTTCAATTATTTCCTTAAAATTCCTATTGATTTCCTCAGTTTTCATTTATTTATTTCAATTTCAATTTATTTTCATCAAATTTTAATAAGCTTTTTGTGTTAAATTATTTTTTCAAAATTCCAAATATCTTCTTGTATTTTTACTAATTTTTATCAAATTTCAATTATCTGCCTCAAATTTGAACACTGTTCTTCATATTTTAAATGTTTTCGTCAATTTTTAATTATTTTTTCATTGTCAATTTATTTTTCTTTAAATTCCAGTTAGTTCAGTAACTCTTTTAGTTTTCAATTATTTTCTCAGAATTTAAATATCTTCTCTGTATATTCAATTATTTTCTTCAAACTTCAATTAGTTTTTCTCAATTTTAAATTATTCTTTTCAAATTCAATTGATCTGTTATTTTTTTTTTATTTATTTACTCATAAATAGACGGGCAAAATATAATTCTCAATTTAAAATTGATTTCTTCATATTTTTAATTTTTCGTCAATTTTTAATTATTTTTTTCAATTTCAATTCTTTTTTCAAATTTCAGTGAGTTTAGTAAGTCTTTAGTTTTCAATTATTTTCTCAGAATTTAGAATATCTTCTCTAAATTTCCAATTATTTTCTTCGAACTTCAATTAGTTTTTGCCAATTTTAAATTATTCTGTTCAAATTCCGTTGATCTTTTATTTATTTTTATTTATTTATTTATTCATACACAGAAGGGCAAAAGACAATCTTCTTCAAATATCAGTTTTTATTTAAAATCTCTATTATTAAATCAATATTCTCAATTTAAAATTATGTTCTTCATATTTTTAATTTTTCGTCAATTTTAAATTATTCTTTTCAAACTCAATTGATCATTTATTTATTTATTTATACATAGGACAGGCAAAATACAATTTTCTTCAAATATCAGTTTTTCTTTAAAATCTTCATTATTCAATTAATATTCTCCATTTAAAATTGATTTCTTCATAGTTTTAATTTTTGACAATTTTCAATTATTTATATTTCAATTTCTATTTTTTTCCAAATTTCAGTTAGTTTAGTAAGTCTTTTAGTTTTCAATTATTTTCTCAGAGTTTAAAGTATCTTCTCCGTATTTTTAATTATTTTCTTAAACTTCAATTATTTTTTCTCAATTTTCAATTTTACGTTTCAAATTCAATTGACCTTCTTAAAATTTTCATTCGTTCGTCAATTTTCAATTATTTTTTTCAATTTTAATTTTTTTTTTCAAATTTCAGTTAGTTTAGTAACACTTTTAGTTTTCAATTATTTTCTCAAAATTTAGAACATCTTCTCTATATTTTCAATTATTTTTTTTAAACTTCAATTAGTTTTCTCAATTTTAAATTATTCTTTTCAAATTCAATTGATCTTTTATTTATTTTTATTTATTTATTTATTCATACATAGATGGGCAAAATACAATCTTCTTCAAATATTTTTTTTTACATTTCTTCATTATTCAATTAATATCCTCATTTTAAAATTATTTTCTTCATATTTTTAATTTTTCGTCAATTTTCAATTAATTTCAATTTTTAATTTATCTTTTTCAAATTTCAGTTACTTTAGTAAATCTTTTAGTTTTTAATTATTTTCCAACAGTTTTTATTATCTTTCTGTACTTTCAATTATTTTCTTCAAACTTAAATTAATTTTTCTCAATTTTCAATTATTCCTTTTAAATTCAATTGATTTTAGTTTTTAGGAGTACATTTGTACGAAAGGGCTGGTCCCGTATATGTATTAAAAAAATAAATAAAATAAATAAATTGATCTCCTTCAAATTTCAGTTTTTTAAATAAATTCTGCATTATTCAAAGTATCTTTTCAATTTAAAATTATTTTTTTCATATTTTTATTTCTTCGTCAATTTTCAATTAATTTTTTTTCAAGTTCAATTTTGTTTTCAAATTTCAGTTAGTTTAGTAAGTTTTTAAATTTCAATTATTTTCTCAGTGTTTAGAATATTTTCTCTGTATTTTTGATTATTTTCTTCAATCTTCAATTAATTTTTCTCAATTTTCAATTATTCGTATTAAATTCAATTGATCTTCTTCAAATTTCAGTTTTTTAAATAAATTCTGCATTATTCAAATTATCTTCTCAATTCAAAATTATTTTCTTCATATTTTCATTCTTTCGTCAATTTTCAATTGTTCTTTCGATTTCAATTTAATTAAATAATTATTTATTTTTTTAAATTTTAGTTAGTTTAGTAAGTTTTTGAGTTTTCAATTATTTTCTCAGAGTTTAGAATATTTTCTCTATTTTTTCAATTATTTTCTTCAAACTTCAATTAATTTTTCTCAATTTTCAATTTTTCTTTTCAAATCCAATTATTTTTAAAAATTTCTTCATTATTGAATTAATCTTCTTAATTTAAAATGATTTTTTTAATTTCAATTTATTTTCTTTAAATTCCAGTTAGTTTAGTGAGTCTTTTAGTTTTCAATTATTATTTTCTCAGAGTTTAGAATATAATATAATATAATATAATCTTCGTATTTTCAATTATTTTCTTCAAACTTCAATTAATTCTTCTCAAGTTTCAATTATTCTTTTCAAAATCAACTGATCTTCTTAAAATTTCAGATTTTTTAAAAATGTTTTCATTATTCAATTAAATTAACCTTTTTAATTTAAAATTATTTCTTCATACCAATTTTTAATGTTCTTGTCAATTTTTAATTTATTTTTCGAATTCAAATTTTTTTTTTAAAAGTTCAGTTATATGATTCAAGTTTTAAAATCTTCTTCTTTTGACCCTTTTATGTAAATATAAATAATTAATTTTGCTACCTAAAGTTTAGAATATTGTCTTTTACTTTTAATAATTTTCTTCAAATTTCAATTATACTCTTCAATTTTTCCAATTAATTTCTTCAGTTTTCAATTCTTTTTCTATTAATTAATCATTTTCCTGTTTTTTAAATTATTTCCTTTAAATTTTACTTAATTTAATACTTTTAATACTTTAAAACTAATAATTTTTTTTATTAATTAATTTTCTTAATTGAGAATTATTTTATTTATATTTTCAATGTTTTCAATTATTTTCTACATTATTTATCCAATTTTAAATTATTTTCTCAAATTTCAATTAACTCATTCAAGTTGTTTAAATTTTTAATTATTTTTCTAAATCATTTTTAAGAATTTTCTTCAAATTTTAATTGTATTCTTAAATTTTTCAATTATTTTCTCTAGTTTTCAATGTTTTTTTCATTCTTCAATTATTTCCGTCTATTAAATTTATTTTCTTTGATTTAAATTTTTTTTTTTCAATTACAAATTAGATTTTCAAAAATTACAGAACAGAATTATTGTATTTAGTGAACTAAATACAATAATTCTGTTCTGTAATTTTTTCTGCTTTTGTCCATTGTTACTTGTTTTCGTCAATTAAAGCAATGTTTTCTTGTTAATAACAATAGTTAATTACTACCTTTAAATTTTATTTATATTCTAATATATTTTGAAATATTTTGTTTAATTTTGAATTATTTCCCCCATTTTTTTCAATTATTGTCTTCATTTTTCAGTTATTCTCTTAAAATTTTACATTCTTCAACTTTCTTCAGTTTTAAATTATTATTTATTTAATATTCGTTTATTTTCTTAAATTTTTTAATTAAACATTTTTGTTAACATTTTTTTATGAAATTTTAATTATTTATATCTTTATTATTTTTATTTTTAATATTCAACTTATTTTCTTCAATCTTCAATTATTTTCGTTATTTATAATTATTTCCTAAATCGCCTGTTTAAATTTCAACAATATTCTTAAATTTTTTTTATTTTCGTTTATATAGTAACTTATAGTATTACACTATGATTTAAAAAAATAATCTGACCGAAATTCCTCAGAAACTTTTATATAAAAATTTCGATGAAATCGTTTCACATGGAATAATTTCAAATAATAATTAAAAATATTTGTTAAAATCTAAAATATTACATAAGTTATAACTCTGAGAATGTACTCAATAATAATCGTAAGAAATTAAGTTTATTATGATGTTAAATGCAATACTTTTGTATTTTATTTTGAATAATTAAAAGACACTACTCATCTGCCCGGTTCGCTATATAAGCGGATTTTATTATTTATCGACACGACGTAATCTGGCGACTGAAATCGAGAGCTTCGAGACATTTCGCCGGTCGATACAAGCGAATGCTTGGGCGCATTTTATTATCTTGTTCGTTCATAAATTTTACTACGAAAATAAAATATCTACCTTCCTAACAACCCAAAAAGGTTCCGGAGAACTGAGAATCTACGTGTGCCACCTTTCTGCTCTCAACTTGTTGATTCGGCAAAACACATGTAATGACAAGCAAAACTATTCAATTATAAAATCACATTTTATCTCAATTTATTTCTTTAAATTACTTCTAATTACCTTAAACTGAATCCAAATAACTCAATATTAAAATCCTTTAAATTGAAAACAACTTAAAATGAATCTATTTTTAAGGACAAGTTGAAAACGTACACGAGAAGAGGTTATGTTTGAAATTCACTGTAATTCTTTTTAAACGAAAAATTCCCCCTTAAATTAAAATACGCAATTTTTGGCAGAAAGAAAGGGATATAGAAAGAAAATTCTTTTGTTCAGTATATCTCGCATCATCAATATATTTCGAATCTTTGAAAAACAAATATTATATGGTACAGTCACTGCTTTCCTTGATTCTTTTACGCGACTAAAGCATATACAGTATACACAACGAAATTATTACAATAAAATTATTTAAGAGTAGGTAAATATAACTCAGTCATTCGTTATTATTTCTCTCGCATACCATTTTTCTCATTCCTTGCAATTTTTAAATATCTAATATGTACAGGATATCACACAATTAAATCGCAGTACATATCTTACACGTAGCGCAAATTTTCTCAATTATATTTATTCGTTCACACATTATTTACAGTCTCACCATTTCGAAAATAATTTCCAAGTAAAAATATTACATCTATAGTAAAACATATATATATAGTTATGAAACAATTATAAAAATTATTTACATCTATGTTCCAGAAGTGTATGCAATATATATATATTTTTTTTCTTATTTTTTATAATGACATCAATGCGCACTTGTCAATTATAAATTACTATTTTGTAATATTTTTTCTTAGAGTTCTAAATATTCTCTGCAAGCGTTGAAATACACTTTCATCAATTTTGCTCTTAGCTTCTTTTTAATATTCCTCTTCTGCCAATTTAAACTATTTTTCAAATTTGATAAATATTTGAAAGAAATTAAATGTTAAAAATTTGTACTGGAATCTTCTCTCACTTGTGACAGAAAATTTTGTCAGCGTTACAGAAATTAAACGTGACGCTCATGCGCAAGGTTGATATAAGTGAATGTTTAAAATGCGGGAAGTAAAAAAAAATAAAAACCAAAGATTTTAACAAAAAAAATTGTCAGATTAGAAATATTAAAAAATACGATAAGGAATGGAAAAAAAGACAATATCTTAGTTGGTATTACTAGATTTCACGTGACGACTATAAAGAAGCGTTTTAGGCGTGTGCACATCGAAAGTTGAAACTGTTGCTAGCAATATTTGGTTTGAATTAAAATTGAGGCACGAATGTGGTTGCACTTGAACAATCACCTAATGCGATTTTTATATAAAGTTCTACATTCTAGGAAATATTCGAAAATAGGCTTCAATTAAGATTAAGAAACAATTCAAATAAAGGCAAATAATATTAATTAAAAAAAACTTTTTTTTTTAAAGTAAACAAAAAGAAAAAAATAAGTTGAAAAAATCCACTTGATTCGAAAAATATGCTTCAATATTGGTTAATTAAACACTAAACGTTAATTATTAATTGCTAAAAATAAATACAATCTAACTAATTATTAAAACATATTTTCCAAATCAATGTTTGAAACATTTTTAATTTGTGGAATTTTAGAGTTTAAAGATGCCTTTCGTAATATTTGGTATCTTGTCGAATTAATCTTAAGAGTTTCTTTTTTGTCGCTAAAATTACATAATTTGAGATCTTTCAGCTTTTTCACAACCTTGTGCTTGAAAAATATGTATCAAAACATAAAATTTAGTTGGATTTAGAATAAGTTATTTAACTTAATAAACTTAAGTTATTTCTGTTTACTTTAATGTGTAAAATCTAGTTAATTTTAATTACTAAATTGGCAATTTTGTAACATAAGTTTATTTACACAAGGTAGGTGAATTTATAAACACGAGATCAGCAATGCTTTGGTCAAGAATTTTAGTCGAATGGAATAATTGAAAGTTGCATCTAAAGATAAATTCATTTTTTGAATATTCAGTATACAATATTTTTGTTATTTTTGTTTTTGTTAATATTTGCATTTTTTTAATAATTTGTATTTCTCAACTACGAAAATGTGCCAAGAAACTTGAATTGTTGGAAATTGTTTTGATTTTGTAAAATGTGACCTTGACATTCTATACCATAGGTGAAAAAATCGAAACAGGATCAGATAATATGAAAGTTGATTGTTTACAAATCAAGTAATTAAACCGATTAATAAATTTCTTCTTGTAGAAATTCTTAGATTTTGTTTAAAATTTTAGCGAATAATTTTAGTTAAAGAAAAAATTATAAAATTTATCTGCGCCAGCACAGATTTCTAAGATTTTGTTTTAAAATTAAGAATGGACAACTGAAAAAAAGATATTGAGATGCAAAAAATGTTTGCCAACTTATAATAATTTCTTTAACTGAGATTTAAAAAATATTTGGTACCAATAAGATGATAATGATTGCTGTTAAGATAGTAATAATTACTATAAATATGGTAGTGATTACAATTAGTATTGTAACGGTTACTATCGGTATGGTAAATATTACTATCTTTGAGGTAAGGGTCACATATCAGAAAGGTAATAATTAATTTCCAAACCAGAATAAATTAGAGGTTATGTTTGCTGCATGTAAATTTCTAGCCCTGTAAATCGTATTTTTTCTGTAACAATATGAAGCACTTTAAAATTACCAAAAAAAAAAAAGACTTCAACAGATTAAAAGAAATTGAAAAACAGAAAATTTTTGCTTTTTGGAAAAACTAAAATGTTCATAATTCATAGTTTTGAGAAACAAAAATATTTATAATTTTAAGGATCTGTAATGTTCATAATTTTAAAGAAAGAAAACATTATCATGATTAATTAAACGAATTATTCACAATTTTACAGAATTGAAACAATTCGTTTTAAAAATTTTAAATTTACACAAAACTCAGTTTTTACTGTGTGCAGGTAAATGAACTTTTTCAAATTTTATGAATAACTGAAACGAGAATTTCAAACAATTGGGAGAATGGCTCGAGTAATTTGTTTGTCAATTTGAATAATTTGTTTGCGAATTTGAATAATTTGTTTGCGAATTTGAATAATATGTTTGCCAATTTGAATAATCTGTTTGACAATTTTCAATAATCTGTTTACGAATTCGAATAATCTGTTTGCCAATTCGAATAATTTTGTGTGACAATTTGAACAATTCATTTAAATTTATTAATTTAAATTGTTTAGTAGTACTAATTATTCATTCTCCGTATACTTGTATTAAACAACTAAATCTGTTTACCAATTCGAATAATCTGTTTGCCAATTGGAACAATCTGTTTACCAATTCGAACAATCTATTTACCAATTCGAACTATCTATTTACCAATTCGAACAATCTATTTACCAATTCGAATAATCAGATCAACAATTCTAACCATTGTAAATAAATAATTATTGTATACATGAAAGTCAAATTAATGAAAATTATCTCTCGACGTGCAATAAAATTCGATCAAACCAAGTTACCAACTGATTCAAACATTCGATTTTTGCAGAGAGGTTCCACAGCCAAGCGTCGATGACGAACATCGAAAATAAATCCATGCGATCCCCAATTGGCCTATTCCCATCGGCAGACCCGTTTAATCTGGATCATCCTAACAGAACGAGTCATCTTACTCGCTTTTGATTTGTAATTTGATGAATACTTGGCGGATTTGAGCGAGCCTCTTTATTAGAATGATCCAAAGGAAACTCTGCTTAATCATGACTATCAATCTGAACGGACTGGGCCCCTAAGGACACAACATCAACAGTCCAGATTTCGATTTATAACATTGAAAAATATAGGCTAATACGCAGTCGCTTGATGATGCATCAAAGGGTTAAAGTGATGACCAAGATGGTGTGGTGGTGGGCCTGGCAGGGGACTGTGTTGGGTACCAACTGCAGGTGGTTGACAGACGTACCATTCTGTCAACTCTGGACCCCTGGATGATAGGTGTGTTGGTGGTGGATTTGTCGTTAGTGTCGTCGTTGCAGAAACAACAGTTTGAGGCTGAGGTGATTCCGTGTGTCCAGTCACCGATAAACTTCCTCCACTACTGCTACTCTCTTCTCCCTCACTCTCGTAGCCACCTCCGAGTTTTCCTTCTCCCATTGTCATTCCGTGCACCTGGAAAAAAATAAACGATTGTTAGTTATTATTTTGTTTCATAAAGTCTGGTTACACCGTCTGCTTTAAGATACGCAACTTTTGGAAAAGTATCTTATAATAAACTAGGTTATGTTACTGCGTCTGCGCAGAAGCTCGTCGCCATGACTACTAACTTCCGCGCAGGCGCTAACAAGGGCGCATTCACATGAAGCAGAATAGACTTTAGCCAATCAAAATTTAGTCTCTAGCAGTAGAGTACTATTTCCCGCTAGAGACTAAATTTAGATTGGCTAATGTACTCTACCGCTAGAGACTGAATCTTTATTGGATAAAGTCTATTCCACTAATTTGATTCTTCAGTAGAGTACTATTGGTCGCTAGAGACTAAATTTTGATTGGCTAAAGTCTATTCTGCTCCATGTGACTGCGCCCTTATGATACGCTTCATCCTTACGTTTGCGTCTGCGCGAAACTTAGTTGTCATGGCGACGAGCTTCTGCGCAGACGCAGTAACATAACCTAACTTATCAGAAGCCGATTTTTCAAAAGTTACGTAGCAGAGTAACCAATCTCATAGGAAAAAATCTCTTGTACTAAATTTCGGAAAGCTATTACAAGTTCGCATTCCTTCTTAAAATAGAAACGATCGAATTAAGGTAAAATTATTAAATTAAAATAAAAACGACAAAGTCAAATGGAATGGAAAGGATTAGAACGCGGATGGTCTTGTCCCTCGTCTAGAAAAATAAAGCCCCTTACCCCTTTTGAAAGTATCCTAGCATGGAGTTAATCAGAGAGACTAGCTTCCGCGAATTATTTAATGTCTGCGAAAAATCAAGATTGCCGTCATCGTCAGCTGCTACACTCAGATGCCTATGCCTATATTGAACACGTATCTCGGGAGTTGGGTAAAGTGGTTTGTTCTGGTCTACAGGTAATTTCCCATTAAGATTCCTTGCTCGGTCGCGCGTAAACTTCACTAGGACTGACTTCTCTTCCCTCTTTATTTCTTCACAAGATGGACAGAACGTCAGCTCTTCTGCTACTTGCAGAGGATCATCGGGAAAGGTCAGGAGGGTTTAAGGATTCTTTTATAAATGGCAAGCGGTTAACTTCTCATTTTGGTTAAACTTCATTCCCCGTCAGAGAAACGTGTTATATTTAGAATTTCATTTAATCCAGGCGCATTTATAATTAGCTGCAATTTCAATCGAGTCCAAGTACTTTAAGAATTCTGTAGTTCATTATAAATATGTGACCTGGACAGTTATAAGGGTTATGTCCGAAAAAATCGATTTTTACTTTTTCATTGATTCTTATAGAAAAATGTGTGCTCTTTTCAATGGAATTAATTGCGCAGCTCTAGCTTCATTTTTTTACAAATGCGCTTTAAAGAAGGACTAAAAAGGTTTTAAGAAATACGCCCAAAATTTCAATAGAAAATAAGTGTATAAAAATTTGATCAGATTTGCTTGGTACTTGTTATTCGGGAGTTTCTCGGGTCGGTAATTACAAATCTGGCATCAAATTTTTAAAATTCAAAATGGCGGATAGTAATATTAAAAACTAATCGAATTGACTTGCAAATCGATAATCGGGGGTTTTGAGTCGCTGATTACGAATCTTGCATCAAAATTTAAAATTCAAAATGGCGGACCCAATATGGCGGATGACATTATTAAAGATAAATCAAATTGACTTGAAATTCATTACTGGAGAGTTTTTGGTGTCGCTGACTACGAGTCTGGCATCAGATACAAGCGTTTTTGAAAATAATTATTAAAAACGTTTTTATTGAATTTTAATTTGTTTCAAATTTCGTTTTTTTTTAATTTTGTCTCCCATATTCAATGCGCCGTTTTTAATTTTGAAAAGCTGATACCAGATTCGTAATCACCGTCTCCGAAAAACCCCGAGTAATCAGTTTCAAATCAAATCAATTAATTTTTAATATTGTCATCTACTATTTTGAAATTTGATGCCAGATTCGAAATCAGCGACTCTAAAAACCAGCGAGTAACGAATTTCAAGCAAATCTAATCAAGTTGTAAATTTTGTCTGTCATATTGAATCCGCCATTTTGAATTTTGAAAATCTGATGCCAGATTCGTAATTAGCGACCCAAAAAATTCCCGGGTAACGAGTTTTAAGCCATATTAACGTGCAAGATCATTAATAAAAGTCTTAAATTTTTTAAAAATTCTAATTTCTTCAAATTCAATTAATTTGAACATGGATTGATTAAAAATGTAATTAATCTACGCTTCAAGTATTCTGTGTCTAAAATAAAAAAATTCTTCAATTTTTAATTATTCATATTTCTATTATATGATTTCAATTACTTACTAAAATTTTAAACTATTTTTATTATTTTTCAATTATTTTCTTCCATTCTTAATTATTTTCATTAATTTCCAAAAATTTCCCTAAATTTTAAATTTACATTCCGCAAATTCCAGTTATTTTCTTTAATTTTTTCAATTAATTTTTCAGTTTTAATTACTTTTTCCAATATTAAATCAGTTTAATTATTTAATATATTGAGGTGTTTTCAATTTTTCTATTATTTTTCAATTATATTCTGTAATTTTCTTAATTATTTATCTAAATTAAAAAAAAAAACTTGTAAATTAGCCTTTTTATTATTTTTCAAGTAATCTTGTTTATTTAAAATATATTCTGTAATTTTTTCAATTATTTGTCACAAATTGTTATTATTTTCTTCAATTTTCAATTATTTTTATTATTACTTTCCCCAATTTTTAATCATTTTTATTATTTTTCAACTTATTTCCTAAATCTTCAAATTTTTATCTTCAATTTCAATTTTTTTTCAATGTACCATTATTTCTATCATTCCGGAATCATATTCTTTTATTTCAAATAAATTACTTAATTTTTTCAATTATTTTTCACAAATTAAAATTATTTTCTCCAATTTCCAACGATTTCATCATTTTACAATGAATTTTTCCAATTTTTAATTATCTTTATCATTTTTTATTTAATTTACTAATGTTTCAATTATTTTTCTGAAATTTTAATCATTTTCTACAACTATTAATCATTTTCATTCTTGTTTAATTTATTTCTTAAATTTCCGAATTTATTTGTCTCAATTTTCAATTCTTTTGTTCAATTTTCAATTATTATTATCATTTTGCAATTATTTTCTCCAATTTTTCATTATTTTTCAATCAATTCCCTAATTTTCATTAATTACCTCAAATCTATATTATTGTCTTCAAATTTAAATTTATAAAACAATTTTTCAATTATTTATCTAAAATTATAATTATTTGATTCAATTATCAATGATTTCTATGATTTTTAAAATTATTTTCTTTAATTTAAAATTTTCAAATTCATTTTTTCATTATCTTAAAATATATTCTGAAATTTTTCAGTTAATTTTCTAAATGTTTAATTATTTAAATCAAGCTTTATTCACTTTTTCCAATTTACCATTATATTTATCATTTTTCCTATGGATTTTCCAAACTTTTAATTTTTTTTTATCATTTTTTAATTATTATCCTAAATTTTCAAATTAATTTTGTCAAATTTCAACTATTTTGTTCATTATTCAATTATTTGCCCCCATTTTAAATTCTTCTCATTTTTCTTAAATTTATTTTTAAGATTCACAGGTATTTTTCTCACATTTAGATTATTTTCTTCATTTTCTTCAATTTTCCTTAATTTAATAATTTTATAAATTTTGTTATCTACAAATAAAACTTGTTTGATTTATTATTAAATATTATATTTAAAATTTTTATAATTGTTAGTGACACAAGTATTTTTCTCACATTTAGATTATTTTCTTCAATTTTTCTTAATTTAACAATTTTATAAATTTTGTTATCTACAAATAAAATTTGTTTGGTTTATTATTAAATATTATGTTTAAAATATTTATAATTGTTGATGACACAAAGCTTTAGAAACAAATCGTGCGCCAGCGCGCGTCGTGTAATCTAATTTATGGTAATAATTTTCATAAATCGAAAAAATTATTTTTTATAAAATTACCATTTTGTATGAATTTATCCTTAAAGTTGATTTCTAAATTTATTTTGTCAAATAATTAGCTTTTAAATTTAGCGCCATTTCGAAAGTGGCGCCGATTTTCATATTTTGAGATTGGCACCACTTCTGCGTTTTCACGCGTTTATAACCTAAAAATTTACATATGCATTTTAAAGCAATTGTATCAAAGTATCAATTTTTATAAGTTGTGTCATCAGAAAATTACCATATTTCTTACATTTTTACATAATTATTCATTATTGATATTTTCCACCTCTCTTTATACTCAAGAAAACGCAACAAAGAAAACTAATTACATTTTTTAATTCCTTTCATTTGATTATTTAAATTGTTGCTAAAATAAGTAAAAAGAGTTTTTTTTAATAGAATATATTACAAATTTAGAAAAAAAATTATGCTTATTCAAATTTAGTGAGAACAGTTAAAAAGTTTTGGGACGTAAGGTCTTTTTAACTGTCCGAGTCACAAATATAAAAAATGAGTTAAAAAGTAAAGTTTCATTGTAAATTAAGAAAAGTGCTTAACTTTTTCGACCATCCCGTCTGATTTTTAAGCTAAGTCAAAAAAAACTTTCGCCCGAAAAAAAATTTGGAAAATTCTTTCTCGTGACATATTGCTTTTGCTTTAAACGTGATATAACCATATTTAGAAGTTTTTTAGATTCTGAGTCATGGTTAATTATTATTGACTCAATTTTTTTTTTGTTAGAAAGAAAATACGAAAAGGAAACATACCTTCATGTGTTTGCGCAATGAGCTGGGATGGGTGTAGGACTTATCGCAGCCGGAAACACGACAGTTGTAAGGCTTGTCTGACGTGTGGACGTGACTGTGTTTTTTCCGATCACTGCTATTCGCGAATCGTCTGTCACAGCCGCTGTACTCGCATTTAAAAGGTTTCTCTCCTGAAATAGAAAAATGAGGACACTTGTAATTTAATTCGTACACGCAACAATTATTGCATCAAACTGTTGCAACAACAACAATAAAAAAAAAAACATTTTCAAAATTAGAAATCATTAACCAGTTTTCTACCACCTTATCAGTCATTTAGCAGTTTAATTAAAAGTTACATAAAGGTACAAAAACATAAGGGTTCGTACATAATATTACGTCACAAGCATATGGACAATTTTTAACCTCTTGCTCTCCTTCGTCCCATTTTCATTTTTCCATATATTTTTTTTTATTAGAGTTCGTAACGCACAGGTGATTCATAAAATAAATAAAAAGTTTGTAATTTAGACAAAAATTGGGAAAATTAGTTCCCAATTAAAAAGTGCAACTTTTGGCAGTAAGAGTAGCCAATGGGAGAAATATCGGGAGATAAAACCCTTGCACGCTAGTGGCTGATTTTGCCAGGGCGCAACGACGCCGTCGGCGGAACGCCCGAGACTCGTGTAGCGTGACTTTATTTATTTCTACCGGAAGTTGACTGGAATATATTTTACCAGAGACCCCCTCCGAGCCTCCTGGCACTCTTGAGAAGAGCGAAGGCGCGAAACGGAAACGTAAAGTTGGCGGATTTTTTATGAGGAAAATGGCGAACGGTTCCACTCCTCTTATCCGACAATGAAAAGAGGGTGAATTTCAGATGGTTTTTTAAGTCTGGTAAAAAAAACTGCGCAACTTGAAATAAGACGCGAATTACTGGAAATTACAATATTTATAATAATATCGAAATAATTGAAACCGCGGTTTCTGCACGCGGTGATTCAGTTTAGAGAACGACGCGATTTCACGAGAAAATATAAATGTTCAAGTGAAAAACAGTTTGAAGCTGAACAAAACAGAAATGTTAGTTTGTAAAGTAGTGTATAATGTGATATTTAGAAAAAAATTTTATCATGTTTTAAAAGGTATGCAGGTGCCATTCTTGACACCTTATATTTCCTTTTTATCTATAAAAAGTCTTGACACCCTTGTTGCTTATCCACGCCTTATTCTGCAAAACGAGGATGTATCTTGGGACAAGCTAATTAATTTTACTGCTATCCGCAAGATGCAGCGGTACTTATTCGTCTCACGTGCGAAAAGCACGATAACGATGGTTGTTCCAACGAGTTATCGTCGTGACATGGATTATATTCAAATCACTCAGTTTCCTGTAGACTGTACGCTACTGCACGTAAAACAAGTGCAAAAAAAGAATTTGAATATTCATAATCTTGCTGGGGTGTATCACTCTTTAAAAACTTGGCACAAACTTTATGTACTGTAAGTAATGTCAATTTTAAAAGTGAAATGACTCCTGCTCAAGTGCTTGTACCAATTTCTTTTTCTTTTTAACGGCCATTCATCTATTTTATTTCTCGTTCAGAGTAGACGAGACTTACTTTTTACCTGATGTTTCAGAATATAAAAAGCTCACTTTTTTTTTAAGCTGGTTATTAGAAGAAAAAAGAAACATTAACGCTTGTGGAAGGAATTTCCAGAGGTTTTGGAGTTTGGAGATATGTAAAATATTTTTGCTAGCAACTTTAGTGTTTTTTTTTTTTATTTCGGCAGATTTTGAATTTTTTATTGATCAATAAAAAATTGCGGCTGTTAATTAAATTGACAAGTAAAATGTATCGAGAAGCTGTACATTTATTTATTTATGTTGGTATGAGTTATTTTGAACTAAGACACAAATTCCCACATTTTGTCAAAATTTTCAAATACCACGATTTTTGAGATTGTGGGGTATTCAATTACTGCAGATCGGTGCAAAGATAAGTCGTGCCTTGACAACTATATACAAACGGGTCAGTGTCCAAAAAAATGCCACCTTCCACGAATAAATATCATGTGTTTTGCATGCAACGATCCTCGCTACCCAGGGCCGAAGTTCTCTGCAAAAAACACCACCTACACTTATTTTCCTTCTCAACTTCGGTAGTTTCGTTCCCACCAAAAATGTACTAAAAATGTAGTCATTTAAATAACAGAAGTCTCTAAACAAGACGGATATGTTTAACCAAGGTAGATATATAAACAAGGTTGGTCTACAAACAAGGTAGTTCTGTAAACAAGGTAGTTCTGTAAACAATGTTAGTTTGTAAACATTGTTAATTTGTAAACAAGGTTGGTTTGTAAACAAGATTAATTTGTAAGCAAGGTAGATTTGTAAACAAGGTTGGTTTGTCAACAAGGTTGATTTGAAGCAAGGTTAGTTTGTAAACAAGGTTAGTTTGTGAACAAGGTTAGTTTGTAAACATAGGTTTATAAACAAGGTAGGTTTGTAAACAAGATAGGTTTGTAAACATAGGTTTATAAACAAAGTACGTTTGTAAAAAAGGTTAGTTTGTAAACAAAGGTTGGTTTGTAAACAAGGTTGGTTTGTAAACAAGGTTGGCTTGTAAACAAGGTTAATTTGTAAACAAGGTTAGTTTGTAAACAAGGTTGGTTTGTAAACAAGATTGGTTTGTAAACAAAGTTAATTTGTAAACAAGGTATGTCAACAAGGTTAGTTTGTAAACATAGGTTTATAAAGAAGGTAGGTTTGTAAACAAATTAAGTTTGTAAACATAGGTTTATAAACAAGGTAGGTTTGCAAACAAAGTTAGTTTGTAAACAAGGTTGGCTTGTAAACAAGGTTAGTTTGTAAACAAGGTAGATTTGTAAACAAGGTTAGTTTGTAAACAAGGTAGATTTGTAAACAAGGTTGGTTTGTCAACAAGGTTGGTTTGAAACAAGTTTAGTTTATAAACAAGGTAGGTTTGTAAACATAGGTTTATAAACAATCTAAATTTGTAAACAAGCTGATTTTCAAAAAAATCTCTCTAACCACTCGAATTCTTCAAAAAGAATTTACCCAAATTAATTCTCTAAACACACATATATTTATTTTAAAAAAAATTACCCAAAAGAAAGACACCAAAAAACAACTCTATCCATAAAACACCACTTTTATCAAAAATTCACCGCGATTTTGTCGCCTCCCATAAATTGACAACAATTAATGTTTGCTTTCCCAAGAAATGAGCATCTCAATTCTTTAGTCTTTGAATGATTACGTGCACCTGGAATTTGGAGAGAAAGGTGGAGCGAATGGATAAAACCGACCCTGGTAACTTGAGACGAGCCTAAAGCAGCATACCGAGCCCATGGCATGGCGCCCCTATCTTTTATAACAGCAGTTTCTGAAAATCTTTGAGTTTGATCTCGGATGTTGTTACTACACATTCACATTATCCACTTTTACATGAACACGTATAAGCGTGATAACGGACAAGTGGAGACAAGAGAATCTGTCAGTTTTCATCCAAGTGTGTATTCATGTGTTGAAGGTGTGTCAAGACGAAGCGTGTGTCGTGTCCTGCTACAACGGTAGCATCCGACTCAGATAACAAGCCAGGATATATGACTCTAAACTGCCTCTACGTGCAGGACACTGGGCTACCGAATTTTTAAGAATCAAGATGACACGCGATTTTCGGAATTCTCCTACCAAAACCGGATCAGCCTTCCATCATAAACATCTGAATCTCGCATTCCGTTTCTGATTAAGAAATGTTTTTCAAATGATTTGCATTTTGATATGAATGTTAATTTGCATCATTTTTTTCATTCCATATTATAAAGTTAATGTTTTGTTAAAACTTACAGTACGGGCCAAAATTGTGGGACCACTTGCATGACCGTCTTCAATAGGATATGAAGTTAATTAAGTAGGACCATTTAATGGTAAATTTTAGAAGCTTTCCAATGATTTATGATCAATTTCAATTCGCTTATATCTGACAGAGTTATCAAAATTTTAAGACTGTTATGTTTTTAATCCCATTTTTGTAAGTGGTCAATTTTGTCCGGCAGTGTAATTGAAGACTCAACATTTCTAATTGAGCTTTAACTTCAGGATCAACCCTCTCATTGACCCTATTTCACAGGTGCCGAAAATGAAGAAAATTTACAGTTTGTAACATCTGCTTCAACTTCAAAAATGTAATTGTCCGAAGTTTCTGTCAGTTCCATAAAGTCTTTTATAATCCGTTAAAGTGTCTTGAAGTCAGTATCCTTGAAATCCTTTCAGCAACCTTCAAATCCATTGAAATCTTATTAAAGACGGTTAGGCATTCGAAATATCCATACCAACAAATTACTATTTTTATTTTCATAAATCTACAACTGTTGGCATTCTTGAAACACTACTGTTGTCGTTTTTAAAATATTGCAAATTTTTAGACAAAGCTTCTATTGATTTTAAAACATTGTTTATCTTAATTTTAAAACATTGTAAAAGCTACAATTCTCTGAAAAATTATCATCTTTTGTCTTGGTCCTCTATTGACCGGTTTTTGCAAAATCCTATGACTTTCTAATATCCTCGGTGTTCAAGGATCAAACAAAATTTCAGTAAAATAGATAGAAACAAATAGTTTAGAATTGTTGGTAAGAAACATCTGCCAATGGTGCTTTCTCATCTCTCCCTTTGAAAGTCAACATGGCGGAATGATCGGTGCATCAACTGGAGGTTAGGATTAGCCACGAATTTGCGGTTCTTTTTCATCTTTCTTTTTTTTTTCTCGAATCTCCTTCTCTGGTCCTTCCTTTCCTTCGTGTCCACTCGACCAGGAATGTTTGCCTCGAGTAAAGGTGGAAAGTGCAAGTTTGCTCTTCACAATATCCGTGTAAACATGATAAGCATCGAAACTCGATGAGCCGCATTGATCCACCCTTGAAAGCCAAACTCTCCAATGATACTTCTCGTGTTTACTTGTTTACACATAGCTAATATTAACTTGCAACACTCTTCAATTTCCTATTGATATTTCCAATTCTAAACACCAATTCTTTCTAATTTGTATCTATTTTTTTATCCTGTTCATTTGCATTTTTGTATTTTTATGTTTATCCCGATTTTTGTCGTATCTACATCTTTGTACCCAGTTCCATTTTTGAAGATACATCTTCACTTTCCCGGGTTTAAACTATCTCTAAATCCTTTTATACCCCGGAATCAAGACATATACACACTCTTTGAATCCGTTGCTCCAGAGTCGTAATAAAAGTCGAAACGTTACGTTTTAGATCCCATTCTACAGGAGTCAAGTCAAGCATAGAAGTACAAAGGCTTTTATCGTGAGGGTAAGCTTTAAAAATTTTCAGCTGAATGGTGTGGGAGGCTGCAAAAGAGGATCGTAATTTTTATAACTGAAATAAAAACTAGTCTATCCCAAATATCGAGCAGATGTTTATCGTCAAATTTTTCCCCCATCTCTTCAATTACATCAAATTAATTACATCCGCAGCCTTTTGTATTATCGATAAAACGTAAAAATAAAATCAAAAAACAATTGGCATCACAAAGATCGATCCACCTTGATCCGATCTACAAATAGTATTTGATTTATCTGAATCCAATATCTGATCAACGGGATCCGTTGACTTTGAATGTTGATCAACACAATCTTCTCGACTTCTAAAGTTTATCTTGACCCGATCTACCTTCTCGAGGGCGTTTTGATTGTGAGTGAATCGATGCCCACAGGGGGAAAAAGAAAGAATCGACTGCTTCTCCCTTAATGTTGAACGAATAACAAGAAAATTATCCACTCGAGAACGCTTTAAAAATTGGGGAGAGGTTCTTCTTCTGTGTTTGTAAAGGAGGGGTCGGAATTTCGGCAAGGTTGGCAACACTGTTTGGTGGCCCATACTGGTGTCCTCCCAATACAATGGACGCGAAAAATCATCCATTATACTAGGATCCGAGGCCCCGACGATGCCTTCGTTCTAGGGACAATGGTGTACGCCCATATATCACTCGAAGCTTTTCCAAAAACTGCAGTTCAATGAGTCTCTTCCAAGATGCCCACGACTGGCAAACCGAACCATGGCCCGTCTATTTTTCCTCGACCGCCTGCCACAGCCTCCACCAGCTTCAAAATCTAAACCATTTCCCAACTAGAATCTCGTTTCGTTGCCAGAAATGGCTCTGCGCTGTCCTTAGAAACGTTCCTCTCCTCTTTTTTTTTTAAACTAGCTTCTCACTCGTTCCTGGAATATTATACTCTGGAATGCTGCTTTTAAAACTTTTCCCGAAAAAAAAAGATTGTTTAATGTTCTAGTTTTAGAATTTTGGTTTTTGTTGATGGTTCGCTTCACAGAAGGATTTTGTATTGTTGAAAATGTGGTATAATTGGGAATTCACTGTTTAATTGCCCGGGAAATAAAAACTTATTGATGAATTTCTTTGTGAATCGGAGATTTGAAGAAAGCGGATTGAAGAATTGAGGGGTCCGTATCATTTTGACACAAATTTTTTCGGGCAACTTGTTATATTGTACTCCTAATGATGAATGTTATATTTTACTCTTTCTGAAATAAAAGATTTTTAAGTCTTATTTATTAAATAATTGATTTTAATACATTAAATTAATATTAAAAGACTTAATTATTCCAATAAATTCAATTATTGAATAATTAAAACTTAAAAATATTTGATTTTAGTAGGAGTAAAATATAACATTCATCTTCAGGAGTACAATATAACAAGTTGCCCGAAAAAATTTGTGTCAAAATGATACGGGCCCGAATTGAGGTTATGAATAGTGTTGAATTTGTTATTAATAAGTAACTGCCTATTGATGAAAAAATTCGCTGAATCAATTTTGACAATTATGGAAAATTTTTAGGTTAGTTAGACTGTTTTTTGCGGACCTTCCCCCACCCCTCTAACTTGTTGCGTAATTTTAAAATTTCCCTTTAAAAGGGAACGTTACGTACAAAATCTTTTATACCCCCACCCACCTCATAACGCAGCGTGTTATTTTTTCTGACCCCCCCCCCTACACCCCCTAAAACATATTACAATTTTTTTAATACCCCCTTATAATTATTTAAAATTTTTTAAACATTTTATATCTGCTCCTGACCACTCAAACATTTTGCACTGATTGGAATGAAATTAATTAATTAATTAGTTAATTAATATCTTCTTTTTTTTAATTAAACTATTTTTAGAGACAAGTTTTTATTTTCCATTATCCATAAAAGCTGTATAAAAGTTTATTTAATCTAAATACAGACGTAAAACATTAATTTTATAACCTAAAAATGTAAATCGTGAAAAAGTGGATTTTTTCGTAATTTTGGATTTTTTTCTTTAATTTCCTCACGCCTTTTATTCGTAGACGATTATTTTTATAAATGAGTTTTTTTTTATGAAAATCCAGAGTCAAAGAATAAAACTGACTTGGAAACCTTAATGTTTAGATTGATGATAGATATCACTGGATTTTAACAGCAGAGGTTATATTGCTCAATTAAACCACTGTACTGAATCACGTCGTTATTGTGTTTAAGGTGCAAAATTTAAAAAAAAATTTGCCGTCAACCGAGATTTTTCCAATATTTTCTCAGTAATTATTTTAAAATCTTCAATTAACGTGAATTAATAACCAAATTTCTAAGGAATTATCTAGAAAATATTTAAAAACCCACTGTTGAGTGCAAAATATTTTCAAAAATTGCCCGCCTTAATACAATGACGACGTGAACCAGTGCAATAATTTAATTGAGAAACATAACCTCTGTTGTCAAAATCCATTATCATCAGACTAAATATTGAAATTTCCTAAATCAGTTTTATTATTCGACTTTAGTTTTTCATTAAAAAAACTCGTTTCTAATGTGATAACATTAATTGTCATGAATAAATTTAATTGAATAATATATATTTGTACAATTCAAAGCGTCCTTTCTGTCATTCTTTGTAAGTAATACATGCTGATTTTAAAGTGTTAAAGATAAAAAGTTTCAACACTTTAAAGTACTGTCTTAAATAAAGTAAATAATAATAGAAAAGATTAAATACTATTTTTTCAACGTGATATTAAAAACCGGACATTAACTTTTATTAGAATTTATAACTATAAAATTAAACATTTTTATGAGATCTTAGATTTCCAAGCAAATCGACTGATCATTTTTATATAATTTTTAATTTTAATGAAAAAAAAAATTATGTATTAAATTTTTTTTATTTTATACTTTTAAAGTAATTTAAATGTAAGAATAAACATTTTGTACAAAAAAAAATAATCTGAAACTGTGAAACATAGTAGCTGTTTAGGAAGGAAATTTTTTTTCCGTAAAATTTCAACTTTTCGAAAAAAAATTTATTTATTTATTTAAAAAGTTCAAAGTCCCTAGGGCAAATTTGCCCTCCAAGGAACAGTATACAATAATAAACTTCAATTATTATTAAGTTACTATAACAAATGTTTACAATAAATAATAATAATAAAAAAAAAATAATAACAATAATAAATGCTATGAATGTAGACTTAAAACCCAATTTTTATCATTTTATAAAATTTTCTGCACAAAATTACACATTTCTGTCAATTCCCAACCTTTCAGTATAAATACGCTAAGCTCTAGCATAGGGGTAGTTTGTCATTTTTCAACTTTTCATTAATAACTTTTAAAAACTAAGTCCAGTAAAGTTCGCTATATTTTTCGTGAAATCTAAACGTAAAAATACCCAAGTATACCAAGTTTTAAATTTTTTGGTTAAATAGTTTAAAAGATAAGAGGAGGGGGGCACAATTTTTTTTAAAAAAGTTTTTCCTCGTTAATGCTATTACCATCATCGCCAATTATGTTCGCTTTATTTTTTCTGTAATCTACACGTGAAAATACATATATGTACCAAATTTCAACTTTTTATCTGAAATAACTTGGCCGCTAGGGGAGTGGGGAGAGGGGGGAATGTGACGTAACGTTAAAGGGGGGTTGATAAATATAGGACTAAATTATTTTTGATAAGGAGGGGGGGGGGTTAAAAATGGGGGAAAGTGTGACGTAATTTATGGAGTTTAAGGGAGGTTGATAAATAAATGACTAAATTAGTTTTGATAAGAAGGGGAGGGGGTTAAAAAAGGGGGGAAAAGTGTGACGTAATTTATGAAGTTCAAGGAAGATTGATAAATAAATTACTAAACAAGTTTTGATAAGGAGGGGGGGGGTAAAAAAGGGGGGAAGTGTGAAGTAATTTATGGAGTTTAAGGGGGGTTGATAAATATATAACTAAATAAGTTTTAATAAGGAGAGGAGGGGGCATTAAAAAGGAGGGAAAATTATAACGTAATTTATGAACAACTCCGTAGTTTCAATTTAAAAAATACTTTATTCTAATAAATCTCTTTTTACAGGGATTGTAATGAAATAAAAGTACCAGGTGTCACTATTTACATATTGCATTTAAGATTTTTTTTTTTCTGTTAACATTTTTAAAATCTTTATAATTTTAAATTTCACGTTCTGTCCAAAATTTTTGTTAATTTCGGAAAACGATAAAAAAAAACAACCAAAGTCAGAAGCTGGAAACATTTGAGATTTCCGAGAAGGAGAGCGAATCACATAATACAGCAGGTAGTGGCTTGTCTAACCTAAACTATATACTCTTTGGCGAACTTTAACTCAGACTTGAGATGCTATACAAGACTGTTCTCGACAATTCTGGCTGCCTGATGCGATTGCGATCTACATTTTTCTAATCCAGTCATTTGTACATTATCGTCTTCTATTTGGAAACTTGGACGGGTTCGGATAGGCAGACAGATAGCTTTAGTAAGGCAGGCAAGGTGGGATAGGTAGGTATGTATCCAATCCCCGGCCTCGTCGAGCTAAAACGATTATAATAACTATTTTATCCCGCGTGGATCTGGGCCATTGTGCTCCCCATTCTGAAAGTCATAACACGATATCCACACTACCACCGAGAACACACTTTTGAGGATCGTGCCATCATCCTAGGATGGCGGTCGCTCGATTTCGAGTTTACTACACACACAACAAACTTGACTGTATGCCCTGCCTTGTTTCTCAAATACTCAAACATACATTTTTATCTCTATGTATACATATAAAGGAGAATATCTTGCACACACACACACGCGACTACGATCATCCTCCTTGACTATATATATATATATATATATTATATAGGTACGTGGGGGCACACCAGCAGCAATATTTCACGGTATATTGTTGCCATCTGCACACGCAACCCCGTGCGACAGAATAGAGGACGTAGGACGAAGCTTTTATTTATCTGCTATTTATTTGCCGACGTGTTGCCGAGCTCTCGGCCCTGCCGAGGACAGATTTGAAAAGTTATTAATCGTCCTGCTTCCGTGTCACGTCGAAATTTCACTCTGTATATTCTTTACCCCAGACTTACATTTGAATCACCCTAAATCCATAGAACTTCAATTAATCCTTCTATTCTCACCTTGGAAGAATCAGAGCTCCGAATCAGCTCCAAGATCACGACTTTTACTCTTAATTGAGTGAAAACTCGGGGATTAAATATCTGGATTATGGAGATGTGTCATACTAACATTTCACTCTTAATTTGACTTTTTCTTGCTAAATTGTGACGGGGACTTTTTAAGTCTTGATTCTTGGAATTTTTAAGAAACTAAAAGATGTTTTTGTATACACAAAAGAAACTCATAGTGCGCCCAAAACAAAATACAGAACGTAACATTTTTGGGACAACGGAATTCTTTACATAAAAACGCAATATGAACGAGGAATTTTACATATTTGTATAATTTCTAAATCAATTGGAACTATTTTGTTTTATAGCCTAAAGTGGTGGGAGGTAGAAAATTTAGTTGCGATGAAACATGTGATTGAGAAAAATACAAAAGTTGCTGTAGATTTAAGTTTCTCTCTTTGGTGCGACACATAACCTCAATTGGAGTTTCGGTGACTGAATCGTTACTTACCGCTTTCGGTATTCATTTTATTTCTATCCCGAAACAAAAACAAAATTACAATTTTGTGGAGGTGAGTGATAAAACTAAGGAGATTATCTTGGAGAATTGAAATAATTATCCAGGATAATTTGATATAAACATGAAGTGAATTTTTAGGTGAGAAACCTTGTGAACTGAGAGACAGGTTTGCCAACCGTATACCATAATGGCGCTTAATTTAAAAAGTATAAAAATGAATTAGATTTAAATCGTTTGGTTTTTTGAACCAATTTTTTTATTTTAAATCGTGTAAATTTTATTTTACATAAAAGAGATTTTTATGTTTAACAATTTTTTTTTATACTCAAAACACGTTTCGCGACTGTTTACTTTTTGTTTCTTACTTTTATAAAGCATTGTTTACAATTTGAGGTTATATTTCAAGTATCAATTTACAAACTGTGAAAAACTGAACAAAATTACCATTTTCATGAATTGTACGCATATGGGACTGTGAATTAGTAAATTTTAGAAGAAAAATGTACAAAAAAAAAACAATATTTTTAATAAACACCCTAAACTTGTGCACAAAAGTTTCAATAACTTGACCTATACGTATTTTTCGACAAAATACTAACACTTCACATTTAAATTACCACTTTAATAAAAACAAAGCCACAATTTCTATCTTTATTTTCAAAAAAAATTAATACACCTGCGAAATCACTGGAAACCACGAGCACATGTTCTGCCCAAAATGTAAACAACTGTCAGGACAGTGACGCCATATTGAATGCGCAAAGACTCCTGCGCATGTGCGCGTTATTATTCGAAATCCAAACGATTCGGAACAGTTAAAAACAATTTTAAAAAAATCCGGTAACTCAAGAAAACAATTGGAAACCGTTAAAACCGATTAAGAACAATTTAACCTCAATTAACAATCCGACACAATTAAGCAATTGAGCCTCCGGATTCTATAAGGGCACATAAATTTTCAAAAGCGGTGTCCGCTTTTCCCCCACCACCTTGAAATTAATTTTTAAGAAACAAAATTTTGTAATTACTATCCTGTAGGAAATTCTCTGGCGCATCTTTTTCTTCAAATAATATTTTTTCTATCTCTTACCGTTTTTGAAAAAAAATCAAAAAACTGACCTTTTCTGGAAATAATATTTGATAAAAATTTTCACTTCAACTCGCTCTAAAATGAAAATTTCTTAATATTTTTACATGAAATTTATAGGAGTTATAGTTTGAAGTATTCTTTGGATGATAGACTTTTAATAATGCTTAATTATTTAACTGCAAAAAATTATTAATTTTTTTATCGCTCACTGTTACATTATTGTTTGATAATCTTCAACTGTTTCGTTTAACGAGAGAATTTTCAGTAAACACAAAGTGTCATATGTTAAAATGTTCATGGATACCCAATAAAGTTTTCTGGAAAGTTTCATTGGAATTGAAATTATCGTAAATTATCAAGAAGACAGTTTTTAAAAAACCGGAAGAAAATTTTATTTTCATTTATAAAACACACTTTCCAAGAATGTGAACTGCACGTAAAGGCGTTATTGTCACAAGGGCGGAAAGTAAGTAAACGAGCCATTGACGTGGGGTAAATAGCTTTTGAATGGCGCGATCTTCATAATGGAGCGTGCCCGCGGTTCACAGAAAGGGAGGAGATGAGTTCGAGGGTCCTCGAGAGAATCTCAAAGATCGCCATTCAAGAGTAGGTGTGTATGTAACATTCTCGGTTTCCTTCCTGTGTATATATGCGCCAGTTTCCCTCAATTTTCCGTTTCCCCACGAAGCGGTCGAAAATCTCAAATTTTTGCACGAAAGACTAAAACGAAGTTACCCTCAGATAGACACTTCTGCTGTGATTCTTTTTCATTGGGAAGGGAGGGTGCGTGCCAGTGGAATACAGCACGCCCTTTTGTGCTAGCGCTAAACGGCACCAAAGCCCAAAGAACCGCGATCCGGCTTGTTAGGATCCATTGTCAAGACAAACTTTTTCTTTTTTTTTTTCTCTTTTCCACTTTCGTCTCTTTCGATCTCTGTGGCAAAGCCGTCTTCATCTTTCACCGACAGTAGGCAAAGCTCCCTCATCCGTAAAACTCTGACGCGAATTTTGCTTCTGTGAAAAACTTGATCCGGGCAAATTCAAGAAGTAGAAAAACCCGGATTAGCATGTCGCCTGCTCTAAAGGCTCTCAACGAATTGTATTCATTTCAAGTAGGCGCAGGACAAACACTCTCAGCCACTTTGGAGAGTACGACATTTCAACTCTTTTCAAAATCTCTCATAATAACCAACATTTCCTTTCACCTTAAAGACCCATTTAAAAGTTGTGTATTTCTGCAAAAAGGATAAAGTAAATTTTTATGATTTTGGAGAGAAAAATTTTTGTCTTTTCTTTCACGTTAGAGACTAGGTTTATATAGTCAGGTAAAAGACGAGGACTGAATTTACCAAGTTTCTGAATTTTTAAAACGATATAAACTGAATTCAGGAAAGTAAAAAAAAAAGTCCCCGGAGCTGATTTCTATAAGGCGTTCACTCTTCGAGTTGAGAGAAGCCAAAAGTTTGCCAGAAAAGTTTCAATTCACGATCCCTCCTTCGTCTTCCCGACGTTATACACTTTTTCTTTTGCGCTTCCTCGTCTCAGCAAGTTTCATGCCAAGGATCCTTGGAAGTGTCGAAAAGCAAGTTCGTGTGATTTACTCTTGAACAAGATTGAAAAAGGGGCGTGTGTTTTTCGGTAGAAAAAGATAGGGATGATTCGAAAGTGGAACATTTGGAAACACACATTTGCGACACATTTATCTCGTATAAGATTATTGTTTATGTTGTTTTAATTTTAGTGTTGAATTTTCCAATTGTTTTGTTTATTTATATTTCACAGTACATAATGAATCTTTTCGGTATTTGCCACGTATACATGATAAATTAAAGGACCAAGAACCAAATTAGAATTTGTCACAATCACCAGTTGATGCGCCGGATAGCTTAAATAAATCTCCAATACTTTTTAGGACAAATTAGGTCAATATCAAACAGTTGTGTGACACGCGGCCATCTTACTATCAAGGTTCAGTCACTCAACCGATTTGATGTCACTCACAGGGTTCGGACGCAAGGTTCAGTACTTTAACGTAACTTATGTAACAACCTTCGTCACGCATGTGAGCTTTCAGATAATATTTAAGCAGATCCGTTAAATGCACTTTAGTCACAGCTAATTCGTTTAGTCGACGTTTAGTCATTAATAGATACTAGCTGAAAAGATCCATTGGTATTTATTGACTGTCAATGATTCGACATCTTTTTCCGAAGCGGAGTTATCCTTTCCCTGATGACGATGGTGCTGAGTTGAAGAGATTTCATTTCATATTGGCGTCTTGTCTCGTCTCGTGTGTGGCCGGTCTTTGACTTATTAATGAACAAACCGAGGGTCATCTAATGACTGGACCTAGGGCGTGGCGCGAAGATTGCTAAATCAGATCTCTTTTGGATTCTGTTGGAGCTCGAGGCACACACTCTGCCCTTCATATACTCCCAACATATTAATTTCCTCAAACATCTGTCCTTATCCTCACTTAATGCCAAACCCAAAATCAGTACCTCTCCATTAATAATCGGTACTTTATAATCCATAAAACACCACAAATTATCTGAAAGACTTTTCCTTTTTGTCCACCATTGAGCAACGTTTGTATTACCAAGGTTATTATTTTAGAACGTACTCGAACGAAACTCACCCTTTGATCTCTTGATAACAATTTTTGAGCCTCAACAGGACACGAACAAGCGAGTTTAAGGCAGGGCCATAAAAATTGACGCGCGAACGAGGACATGTGAAAAAGAGTTAAAAGTAGCGACCGGAAGCGACAATGCGTTCGAGGACGTAAAAAGAAAAAGATGGGCCAATCGTTTATCTAAAATCGGCCTGAGTGCAAGCGGGACGGAAAACAGGAGAGAAAAGAAGAGGATTCGCGATGTGGTGATCGGAGAGGGATGAGGGGAAGGAGGAGAAGGAAGGGCCAGAGAGAACATAATGTTTCCCACAGCGCGCGGAGTTGTATATTTTACGATATGGCGAGCAATTTGACATCTCGCATGAAGCATAATTCACGCGAACTCGTGCGTATATGTGGCAAGATTGTATGAGTGCATATGAGCTTCCAGCGCGAGCAAATCTGCAAGCTGGTGCTCTTGCATCCGAGCGCATCGAAACCATTAGAGGAAGGCTTCGTAAATATAACAGACGAGGCAAACTCGATGCCCTTTTTCATGTTTTTTTTTAATACCCCCACCTCTCGATTACCATTCTCCTTTTCTTCCTTGATCCTCTTGCCTAGTCAATTCGCTATCCTCTTTTTTTTTCATAGTTGATTCGACGTTAGCGTGCGTGGACATCGTTTCACGCACGAATTTTGTGTTTCTTTTATTAAGTGTCATTTGAGATTTTGTGATTTAAATACTAATTCCATTTATATGCCAGCAAAAAATAGCAAACGCAACTGCGCATGCGCCAAAAAAGTTGCGTCATAGAAAAATTCGTCTGCTAGAACTGGTAGTTTGGAACGCATGCGCAGTTGTATTTGGAGATTCTCTGTGGCAGCTCTGGGATAACCTTAAAATTTCCAAAGACATTTTTAACCAATCTAAATTAATAAGTTGAAGTAGATAAATTGTGCATTTAATATAACTAACAAATTGTTACAATTTAATTAATTTCAACTTAAAATATCTTCTCCGTAAGTTCATAATTTTCTTGAGGATGCGAATATTCGTTAATGCTCACATGCAGTATTGGGATGTGAGTGTACCATTTAACGACCGCTAGAATCGTAAATAAATACGATTCGCATCGTGACGATTAGCAATTAGGATGTTCCCGTGTGCAGAACTAACTAATTCACAAAATGTAATGTAGAGGCGTATAACCAAGTGATAATAAATATTCATTTCACATGAACTCATTGAATTTCAATGGCTGCACGATTTACACGAATTTTAAAAAAAACATACATAATACAAGTTTTTGACGAGAAAACTTAAAATCACGATGAACCTGATGCCAAAGCGCAGAAATGGATTTTGATCTTATCACTGAATAATCCGATTCAATTTATATTTACTATTACTAATGAAAGCATACACTTGCTGTCCATGAAATATCAAAAATATAACCTGGAGGAAGGAGCATTTATTTAATTGATGTAAATTCTTGAGTGACGGAGATACTCTGGCTTGTGTCGAATATTTATTTCTAAACGAGGTCTTTGAACTGAAAGAAGTTTATTAGCGATTAAGAGGCGCTGATTGTCAGAAAAATAATTCAGTTCGATGAATAAGAGACACAAAAGAATATGATTAGGAAATCGGTTGTAGTTTTGTTGTATATAAAAGGGTCACAAAAAGTGCAAAAAGTGTCACTCGTGCTTGGGCCTTATTTCAAGCCGAGTCCGAAGTTAGTCTCGGTTGGAATATTTCTCTCGAGAAAATTATAACGTCTACGAGACCCTAATAATTTCTCCGTACAAAGCGAAGATATCGGGTTACGAAATTAAATTACAATACGAAGCCCTTCTTCGTGGCTCTACGTCAAACCGAGTCGAGATATCCAATGATTTTGACAAGAGGCAACTAGCAGCCCCGTGGGACAAGAGATTTTTGGTTCGAAGACCTTTGGACTTTGGGACTCAAAGGGTTCAACAGTCCAATGCAATTACAAAAACAGATTTTAATTTAATTATCAATGTGTCTTTTACGGGATCATCTAAATTGAACGGCAGGCGCACGGTAAGCTTCTTCAGTATTTATTGCGCGTCTATTAAAATTTTAATAAATAATTTGCCCTGAGTATGGTATCGTAAATATGTGTATAACAATTAAAGGATAAACTATTGTTTCTAATAAAAGGACATTTGATATTTATCTTGTATTTTAAGAGCGAGAAACGACAACATTACACTAAGAATTTATTTATTTTCTTATAACTATACCTTATGTACTTTTAAATACGTTCCTTTTAACAGATCTATTTGTACAATTCGGTTAGAGGTTAATTTTCTCAGTGTAGGACTTTATATGATTTGTATAATTTTGACAAGCGGACATCTTATACAGGGATGGATCGCTCTTTTCGGTTCTGTATGACATTGTCAGGGCTGTGATGCATTATCCGATTTCTAAATATATCTGTCATTACCAGGGTTGTGCACGTAATATACTAACTCACGTAATTTACGTCAAAAAATCGAAGTTACGTGTAACTTTCCAACCCTGATCATTACATACGTGGGAATTGTAAGACTGTGATCCCATGTAAACAGAAAAAGTTAACCGAAACCAGAAAACCATAAGACTGACAGAGACAAAATGATATCTACATCTTTCTCACTCTTATGGTTTTCTGCTTTCGGTCTACGTTTTCTGATGACATGGGATCACATCCTAACCCCAAATCTACATGGGAGTTGATTTTGCGTTAAGCGTCAAAACGCGAAATAAAGGCAATGAGAGAGAAAAGGACGGCAACAATAACAAACATTGTCTATCTTTGTCTCTCTCATAATTCTGCGTATTTACGCATAACCGCAGAATGAACCGCTACGTATGTAACGATAGATACATTAAAATATTGAATAGAGCATCCCAGCCCTGAAAATGTCATAAAAACCGCAAAGAGAGATCAAACCCTGATATAAGGTGACCGAGTGTCAAAATATTTGCAAAACGTAATCTTTTATTTCAAATAAACGACCCCAAAGCCAATATAATTTGCACTTTTCTATAACCTTACTGTTCCGTAAGCGCCTAGGGACCGACCTTATGCATCATTCACAGTGAGTGGGTTGCAAGCAGATCTGGACAAAAAACTAACAGCAAACTGTTAGTGAGTTTTCAATTTGTTAAAATATTAAAAAGATTACATAAAAAGTATTTACTTTATTGCATGAAGGAAATAATTGTTAAATTTCGAGTTCGACCTCTTGACATAACCTCACAAATTTGCAAAGTTTTTAAAAAGGAATTAAAATTACTAACAGTTATCTGTTAGGTTTCTTGTCCAGATCAGATTGCAATCCACTCACTGCGAACGGTGCCTAAGGTTAGCCCCTAGGCGCTTCCGTACAGTTAAAATAAATAAATACAAATACCATACAGCAAAATAGTAAACACTTGTCGAAAGTATGAATGTATTTTGAATCCCGAATTTCATAAAAGATGTGTGCTCGAAAAAGTTGAATTTCTCTGGTCTCCTGTCAGAACTCGAGAAATATTTTTCCCACACATTTCTATCAGTCTCCAAGATGGGAGCGGTTGTCTCCTCACGAAAGGATATAGAGAAAGAGAGAGACGACTGTGAGATAGAGAAAGAAAGGGGAAATAAATAAGAAAAAAAGGAGAAGAGCAGAGAAAACAAAACGGAATGGCGGGCTGGCTGCGGTGGATGATTTAGGGGGCGAGGGTCGGGGGTCGCGGGTCGAGACCGGGTTCTGGAATGCCGGGCCCTGTACCCTTCGCTCCCTGGAAGAACTCTAGAACCACGGTGGAGCGAAGGAGTATAAAATGATAAGAGACAAGGATAACGGATAGAACATTTACATAGGTCGTTAGTATGGGCAAATGCAACGAGAGATTCACTGTAGTCAAGTTTCGCCCGGGGGCACGTATCTGACTCAGTTATATGTCTTTTCGAGATCACGATAATATTTTTTGATTACTGCGGTCACTCAGCAAAAATGGTTTTTCTCTTTCAACACTTTAGGTACTTCTATTTATTTCTTGTTGATTTGGATTGTATATTCAAGCGTCAAATAAAATCATTCAATAATTAATTATTATTTTATCTAATATTTATTTCATTGAATCATCAATGAATAATAAGGGACCTAATTAAGTATTCGTTATAAAAATAATGAATCACATAATACGAATACTGAGAAAATTAGGGTGAAGTCACATGGATGCGTCAGACGTTGCGTCGTAATGAGAGAGAGGGAGACAAATATATATTTACGTCTCGCTCTTTCTCATTCTATCGTCTGCTACAAACAAAACAAGTGACAATTAGCTACCATAACCTAAAAACTTGACAAATGTCAACAGATTAAAAATTGGTTATATTTATAGCTATTTAATTTTATCGGTGAATATTCACAAAATGATAACAAGATCACTGAAAGGCGTTATGATACAGCATAATACAGATGTGTTTTTAAAGGGTTCAAACGTCAGAATACATCTAGTCAGGTATGTGTATGGATGACACGTACCAGTGGCATTTAAACGTCCCGAAAGTATAATGTTACGGACACTTGATATTTTTTCAATGATCATCATTGTGGCATTCACTTAAACCCCAAAGAAAAAGAAAGGGTGGAGAAATAAAGTGAGAAGAAAAGTTGGCCAAAGAAACTACCGTACTGCACGGCAGCGAGGTCGAAATTTGAAATGATTTACCCCGTCTTCGGTTACCCTCATTGTTTGCCATCAAGAAGAGCCCCAGGTCCCATACAGTTCATCTTGTTATCTACTTTGTGAACTGTACATCATCACGGACATAATTCATTTTGGAATTTCGTAGGAGGAAGTATATTTTGCTCCTTTTTTTCCGTTTATCAGCTCCGTAATGTCATAAATTTATTTACATCGTATTTGTATTGTGTTACAACCCTATTTATATTTTATCCTTAACTGCGTGTATTTGTATTAATTTGGACACTTCGAGGACAATAATCATCTTCCTTTAAACTGCATTCTTTAAACCAAATTTTAAAAATATTATTCCCCTTGTTGAATAAATAATTATTCTTCTAGTTCCAATTTTCGTATTTCAAAAATAAAACTGCTTCTTCACAGCCTATGGTGCAAAATAATAAACAATCAGTTAGAAACTCTTAATTCGCGGGAGTATTTTATAGCTTTCTGTTTAACGCAAAACCTCTCGGGGGAAGCAAAATGGAAGTTTATTTTGCGTTGTTTTCTCTCGCTGAATGTACTTAATGTCTTGAGGACGATAGCCAGAAGCGTTCTCGACTTTTTTTTTGTTTGCTAAGATTTCGCAATATTTATTCGTATTCTGTTAAACATTCTTTCAATAATACGGGAATTTATTTTAACTTTCAGCAATTTCTTTCAATCTCATAACATTTGCATAACGATTTTTCAAAGAGTTGTATACAAAGTACACATTTAAGCTGTTACTTTTTATCATGGATACGATTCTGAAAAAACTAGCGGGAGCATACAATTGCAATATCAGAAATTTATAGGACGGGTGTATAAAAGTGTAATGTTAAGAATATACAAGTGCGATACCTTATAAGTGAGTAAATAATATACGAGTGGTATTAATAAATACAAATATTAAATTAAATACAAATATTAAAAACTGATTTTCTAATAAAATGAATCGCAAAGCGAATTTCAATGTAAATTGGATTTTATTATGAAAATTGGGTGTCAATTATAATTTGATCTACAATGTGGATTATAATTTGATATTTCAATATAAATTTTCATTCGATCTTCAATTTAAATTGTAATTTGATCTTCAAGGTAAATTGTAATTTGATCTTCAATAAAAAATATAATTTTATCTTCAATGCAAATTAGGCTCATCTTCGATTGATAATGTGTTTCAAGAGTTAACATTTTCACCTCGAGAAAGCAGAACGAAATAGTCAAATTATTTTCTCAGCTGGGGCATGAGAAATAGAGAGAGAAGGAGAACAAGTCAGAAGACTTAGAGCTAATGAAACCAAGACGTGAAAAACAATTAACACGTCGTTTCGCTGTTTTTACAGAAGCCAATATAACGTGCCAGAAGTCAATTAAGGTGGTTTCGTTTTTCAGTGTATGACTGACTGTCACTTCAATCATCATTTGTTCATCCGTCAGAGTCGATACGCCGCCATTAACTGTGTCAACATTCATTTCCGGAATGTTTCCTCTACTGATGAAATAAATTCCAATCTAAAATGTGCAACATTAAATTCTCATTTCTGCCCTAGCTTATAATTTATAATTCATAAAAGATGTAGAAAAGTTGTATAAAATCGAAAATTATGAAACAAATGGAATTCTTCACGATTTGCATTTTTAGGTTATGTAGTTCATAATTTATGAAGGTTTTCGATCAAATTTAAACTTTTGGGAACTTTTTATTTAATATAACCCACACAGCACCGGAAATTCTCTGAATTTTCCCTGAATATCCGTCTACATTTCTCGAATATTCGAACCTAATATTCAAGGAAGTTTCGAGGAAGTAGTAAAATGTCCGCCTGGAAAAATATTGGGCGCGCAATTTCCCTGAAAATGTATTTCTAATTTTCAGGGAATTTCCGCATCTAACATTCCTTTAATATTCATGGTATTCGTATATTCACTGTACATGATGCGCACTGGTCGAACTTGGTTTCTATGACACTTACGGCTGCGCAGTAGTTTTTAATGTTCTAGAATCCTACGGATGTTGAATATCATATATTTTTGATCAATTACCAGATCAAAAAAAATTTTGGAAATTTTTTTTTAACTTTCCCTGAATATTAAAGGAATGTTAGATGCGGAAATTCCCTGAAAATTAGAAATACATTTTCAGGGAAATTCCGCGCCCAATATTTTTCTAGGCGGACATTTTACTACTTCCTCGAAACTTCCTTGAATATTAGGTTCGAATATTCGAGAAATGTAGACGGATATTCAGGGAAAATTCAGGGAATTTCCGGTGCTGTGTGGGAATATAAAACACAGGATATTTTAAAAGTAGAAATATTAAAACTAAGACAGTTTATTAATATATGTAATTATTTAAGATAGTAAAAAAAACCATATCTGATATTTTTGAGTGACTATAATAAAAACTATTTTTTTCACCATAAGGAGGTTCGATTTTGATTCGAGTCTATGACAAAATTTTTTTTTTTTAAATTCAATTCTTTTAAATACGATTTCGATTCGATTTAAGAATGGGAATTTTTGGCAGAATTGAACATTTCTACTAGAGTTTAGAATGTTTGTATAAGTTAAGAGCGGATATGAAATGTTCTAGAATTTTAATTTAATAATTAACTTTGTCGGATTTAATTATGCTTTTTGTAGAATATTCTAACAGTTTTGTATTTTATATTAACCATAAAAATTCAGCAAAAGTTTATTTCTAATAGAAATACTTCATAAATTACTAACTACATAACCTAAAAATATGAATCGTAAAGAAATTCCGTTTGTTACACAATTCTGAATTTTTTACCACCTTTTTATGTATATTATCAGTTAAATACGCGTTATTTTTTTATTAAATCACTATTTTTAATTCAACAGATTATACTTTCTTAGTTGACAGACAACACTTAAGACATGTATTCAAATCTAAATAATAATAATAATATGAACCCTTATACCGATTTGCTTTCAGTTTCCTCGATTTGTATTTTCGGAATTTTTTTTTTTTTTGAAAGTTAATTAAAAAAGTTTACACATTTAGAAACTTCTGGATTTTGACAGTAGAGGTTATGTGCCTGAATTAAACCACTTCACTGACTCGCGCAGTTATTTTATTAAGGCGCGCAATTTTTAAAATATTTAGTTGTCAACAGTGATTAATTTTATGACTTTTAAATAATTATTTCAAAATTTGGTTATTCAGTTTGATTTGATTATTAATTTATTTTAACTAAGCATCTTGAATTAATTATTTACAAATCACAAAAGTATACACTGAAGACAACTAAATATTTTTAAATTTGTGCGCCTTAATAAAATAACTACGCGACTTTTAAATTCGATCGATCGATAACGAAAACTCGACTTTTTTCGACTTTAAAATTATAGGAATTGGATTATATTTGAGTGTAAAGTTTTATGTTTGTAATAATTTAAATAAAATGTGTAACAGATTTTGTTTAAAAAACATTAGATAAAATGTGTAGAACTATTTTTTGGTCTAAATATTAGGTCTCTAAAACATAAATGGGAAGTATTTTAGAAGAATGTTATGGCTCAATTGGAAATATAAGAATAATTATAAAAGTCGAAAGTCGACAATAAAAAGTCGACTTTCATATGTTGAACGACTTTTAGAAGCAAAAAGTCGATTAAAGTCGAAAGTCGATTTGGCCATAGGCACATAACCTCTCTTGCTGTCAAAATCAAATAGCGTCTATCATCACTTCTCGAATCGATTTTATTATTTTGTTTTTCAACTAAAAACCTCATTCCTACTGTTACAATAGTAATTGTTATAAGCAAATATAATTCCACAATGTACTTTTACACAATTTAATGCGTTCATTCTGCCCTTTTTTCCAAACCATTTTATCGACCGATCTATTCAAACACATAAAAAAAAACTGAATACTCACATAAATCCCAACAGTTATTCGCCGAGTTATTTTGCGGAAATCAATAAAATCTAGAGAATCTATTTATCACCAGTTAAATATTCAAGTTTGAATCCTCAGTTGTAAATCAAGTGTCAGTAATAGCTATCTCTTCCTGTAACATTTCTATTTCTCGTCATAGAGGGTTGAAGTTAATGGCACGTTAAGAGCGCTGCTTTATTTAACCTAAATTGACCGTAACGGAGATATTGGCAGGTCGAGGGCGTTACGTTTGACAGCGAAGCAACCTCGACGCTGACCATGTGGTCGTCGATGGTTAAGACTTTAGACTTTAGTTTGAGTTAAAAGGTGGAGTTGCCGCGGGCCCCTGGACGATTTGGACCCACTGACGGTCGGCCTCCTTTTGCAACAAATCTTTCTGTCTAAATCAGTTTCAAGTGAGATAAGTGTTTTAGCCCCAAGCCTCCTCGAGTGAAAGAGAGAGAATGAAAGCGTAAAACAGAGTTAGCGAGGAGAGATGAAGATTAAGTTCTAGTCCTTCGTTTAGAGGGTTCTTCCGACTTCCGTGCGACAAACGAGAACGAGTTTCCGATAAGAAAACTATACACTTACTTGCACCTTTTCTTCTCTCGACTTAAGATAACAGCTTTGAAAAATTCGCTTCCACTGAAAATAGTTATAATGCCCGCTCAAAAGACATTTTTATTCACGGTCATTTGCACACGAGCCATTTTCCACGAAATGGTCTTTAGAAATGTGGAAAATAAAAAGGCGACCACGGAAGCAACAAGTAAATTTTTGTCGGAAGTTTCAAGCAATCGAGTATTTAGAAAAAGATATTTTATTAGATACTTTTGTTGGCGTTTCAAGACACCGAGTACTTAAAAAGTAAGTTATTCAATTAGAAACCTGGAAAATATAATGCGACGATTAAATTGAAAAAATACTGACGACCATGAAAGCAACAAGCGAATTTTTGTCGAAGTTTCAAGCAATCGAGTATTTAGAAAAAGATATTTTATTAGATACTTTTGTTGGCGTTACAAGACACCGAGTACTTAAAAAGTAAGTTCTTCAATTAGAAACCTGGAAAATATAATGCGACGATTAAAGTGAAAAACTACTGTGTACCACGAAAGCTACAAGTGAATTTTTGCCGTAGTTTCAAGCAATCGAGTATTTAGAAAAAGATATTTTATTAGATACTTTTGTTGGCGTTTCAAGACACCGAGTACTTAAAAAGTAAGTTCTTCAATTAGAAACCTGGAAAATATAATGCGACGATTAAAGTGAAAAACTACTGTGTACCACGAAAGCTACAAGTGAATTTTTGCCGTAGTTTCAAGCAATCGAGTATTTAGAAAAAGATATTTTATTAGATACTTTTGTTGGCGTTTCAAGACACCGAGTACTTAAAAAGTAAGTTATTCAATTAGAAACCTGGAAAATATAATGCGACGATTAAATTGAAAAAATACTGACGACCACGAAAGCTACAAGCGAATTTTTGTCGAAGTTTCAAGCAATCGAGTATTTAGAAAAAGATATTTTATTAGATACTTTTGTTGGCGTTACAAGACACCGAGTACTTAAAAAGTAAGTTCTTAAATTAGAAACCTGGAAAAAATAACGCGACGATTAAACTGAAAAAAAATTCATAATTATGGAAGCTCCTCGGAAATATTGTTTTCAGTCTGTAACACAATTCTATTCCATTCAATATTGACGGCGCAACAAGAATGGAAGCAAGTGAACAAAAGGGGTTGAGAAAATATTGTACCTTGCTGTGGGACGATTTCTGTCATTATTCTTGTGGCGATCTTTCTCCAATATTTCGCACCGTTTTCTCTACCTCAAGTGCTCGAGACGACGTTTGTACACTTGGCGCCCCGCGTTGCAGACACGAGCCTCCACTCGACGCCATATTGCTTTCGCATTTTACGTCTACACGATAAAAAAAAATATATAAAAGACGACTCGAAGAGCAACCTCGAAAATAATTGCCACTCCACTCCCTTTCTAGAGCTCTGGAACACGCATATAAAGTAAATCGTAAATTGACTCGCGTTTTGTGAATTGACGACGTGTTTGTGAGATTCTGAATTTTGCACAATACTCCTGAACTGAGGTCGCCTTTAAAGCTAACATTGTCCTCAAATTTTATCGCGGCAAGATATTAAATGTTCAAATTGGCGCCCATTTGCATATCGTTATCGAATTTAATCCGAGCGCTTCAATTGATTGGAATTGATCCTTATTGAGGAATTAAGATCGAACGATTTAAAGCAGAAAGGAGACGATATTTAAAAGATTGTGTATTAAAAATGGATTTTCTTAATTTTTTCCAAAAACCCGTGGTTCTTATCTAAATGTTTCTTGGGTGAAAAAAGTAGCCATTGAAACTTCACCCCGATAAGTTCACCCCTACTTAACGCTTATTCTGACACCCTTCCTGGACTCATCCCGTATCATCCCTCTATTCTCTGTGCGTTTAACCCTCAGAAAATCCGGACCAATGGTAGACACTTTGAGGGGGAATCCCATTGTGAAATCGACCAATGAGGCCTATGCTCGCGTGCACATACGATAGGTCGGTAACGTGTTACTTTTTTCCCGGAGCCTTTCCTGCTTTATAATGCACGTATCGATTTAGCCTAATGGCAACAGACATGCATCTGCGGATTAAAACAGCGATTTTTTAACGTCCGCTGAGTGCGCTCGATGATTACCGACCAAGAAGAATAAAGCAAAAAGATAAACAAATACAAGTACATGGTAGAGGAGATTTTTCTGAGCTGATAATAAGAGGGTTTTGAATATTTTAATACGTTCTTTGTCAGCGGTAAAGAAAAATTTTTACTGCGTAGTTTATCAATAAATTGTATAATACATAAATATAGAAAATATCTCGATTTTATTAAATATTGTGTGTTTTAATAAAGATAAGTTCTGATTTTAGCTTAGGCAAATTTTGACTGCAAAATTTTAATAATATACCAATTTATCCACAAGTTCACAATATATTTTCCCATTTAATTAAATTGTTTGCAAACAAATTAATTTCATCAAGTTAGGTATTTTGAAGTGACTTGAATCGAATAAAGTCAAATATACTGGAATTAAGTGTAAGTGAGAAGAGAATTGAATATAAAACGAAGCTTAGAAAACAAAGGCGAAAACAGTTGTATGGAAGTGTTTGCTTGTGTTTTCGAAAACGTCTATTTAATTCTATGGTGCTTCTGAAAGAACGGTTGCTTCATCGCCTCTCGTGCGCGTTTATGCCTGAATGTACTAGCAAAGGGGTTTTATTATTATGGGGTTCGAATTTATGTCGTAACATAGAGGGAGCAAAGCGTCCAAATCTCTACCCCTCTTTCTTTCCACATATACTATGTGGGCGTTTATATACTTTTTATTGACAAAGAATTCACTCAGATAGCGCTCCTCCAATAAAAAAAATATTATCCTCACGTTCTAAATTCAATTTCCAAATAATAATTATTCGATTAAACAAATAAAACTCCTTTATTCATTTTACTGTTTTACTCCATTAACTAGAAATAAAATTATACATTTATCTCTTATTCAAACATAATATTTTATGTTGTTTACATAATTTATTATCTCAAAAGTGTCAAGGGAAAAATTTCTCTAACAATCTCTTTAAATATCTCATCAGGAATAATAAAGAAAACCCAAGTATCCAAGATTTATAAGGGACGTAAATGAAAAAAAATTTCAACTTTTGAAAAATCACCTCTGTGACACTTTTTTCTGGAACACCAAGGTATTTGAATACTGTTACTTTTTTCCCTCTGCAGGAATGATAAATTCAAACGGATGACTGAGGTCGATATTTTTCCATCGAATAGAAGAAAAAAAAAAGATGAGAAACACGTAATTAAGCAGGTAACGGGTGTAAGTTCGAGGAAGAAGTGGCCAGAACAAGCAGTTAGGACGCTGAGCGTCGGGCCGTCGGTCATTCTATAGAATGTCCAATTGACCGTGCAGCGTGCCAACTCTTCGTATAAATATGTAAATACAATGTCCACGTCAAAGGCATAAAAAGCTAGGATATATGGTCCGGTAATTTCTTAATTGCGTCCCGAAATTCTTGTCATCATAAAGAGGCGGTTGATTATATTGAGACAAACTCGTGGCGCCGGGGGCGGGGTGCACATGCAACTGTAGAGAAAAAAAGAACGGGTAAAAAAGGCAGGTAGGACTGGGAGATAGAAAATTGAAAAATGACGGGAGTAGAGAAAAGGGGAGGATGAGAAAGAGGGAGAGGAAAAAAGAAAAGTGGGAGTGGAAGGAAAAGGAAAATTGGAGAGGAGAGAAGGAAAAGAAAAAAACGAGTAAAAAGTGCAGCAAGACTAGGAGATAGAAAAATGAAAAAGGAGAAGAGTGAAGAAAAAGGAGGAAAAAAGAAAAGTGGGAGTAGAAGGAAAACGAAAATTGGAGAGGAGAGAAGGTAAAGAAAAAGTATTAGTGGGAAGAAAAGGGAATAATTGGAAAGAGGAAGTAGAGGAAAATGCGAAGGAAGGAAAATCGGGAGTTTTAGGAAATTAAAGAAAATTTGGCAAGGAAAAGGAACAAGAAAAGTGGAAGTATGGAGAAATTTGTGAAAATTTGGGAGAGGAAAAAGAGATGGAAAATTGGGGTCGGGAAAGTAAAGAGTAAAATGAGAGTGTATGATAATAAGGGAAAATTAAGGAGTAGAAAGAAAAGTGAGAGTAAAAGAAAAAGAGGAAATTTAGAAGGGAAAAGGAAAAGCGGAGGAAGAGGGAAACGAGAGAAAGGAAAGGAACGAAAAAAATGGAAAATTGGCAATAGAAAAAATTGGGAGTATAAGTTACAAAAAATTTGGAAAAAAATGATTAAGGAAAAGCTGAAGTTTAAGGTATTTTTGTCAAATTCGAGAAAGAAAAATAAAAAGCGGAAGAAAGAAAAAAGTGTGAGTTTCAGAAAGTTAGCAATTAATTTGACACGAGAAAATAGAGGAAGAAAAAGACAGAAAAAGGAAAATTATTGCCATAAAAAAGCGTAATTATAAGTTAGGAAAATTTGGAGAAAACTAATTAGGTAAAAGCTGAAGTTAAAGAAAATTTACGCAAATTCCAGAAATGAAACAAAAATGGGAAAAAAGGAAAAATGTGTGAGTTTTAGAAAATTAACAATTAATTTGGGAGGGGAAAAGAGAGGAAGGAAAATAAAGAAAAAAGGAAAATCATCGACAGAAAAAAGCGGGAGTAAAATTTAGAAAAATTTGGAGGCAAAAGATTAGGGAAAATCTGGATTTTAAGGAAATTAGCACTAATTTGAGAGAGGAAATGAAAAAGTAGAAAAAGAGGGGAAAGAGGTGAAGAAAAAGGAAATGGTGAAGTGATTGAAAAATAGGGGAAAATGTAGACAGGAACAGGAGAAAAATAAAGAGGATTTTAAGGATGTCAGAGAAAATAAGAAACGAAAAGAAGGAGTAGAAAAAAGTTAAGGAAAATAAAGGGGATGAAAGGAAAAAATAGTGGAAGTAGACAAAATTTAATAAAGTGAAGAAAAAAATGGTGAAGTAAAAGAAAAAAATGGAAAATTGTATACAGGAACAAGGGAACAATAAAGGGGAGTTTAAGGAAGTTAAGAGAAAATAAGAAACGAAAAAAGGAGCAGAAAAAAGTTAGGGAAAATTTAGGAAGAAAAAGAAAAATAGAGAGTGGGAGTAGACAGAATTTAATGAAAATTCAAAAGGGAAAAAGGAAAGAGGAACAGAAAAAATTGAAGGTTGAGGAAAAGGGAAAATTGGTGATATGAAAGGAAAAGCGAGAGAACAAGGAAGTTAAAATAAATTCTGAGCGAAGAAAAATAAGAGTCAATTTATGGACATTAGTTAAAATTCAAGAGTGGAAAAGGAAAAAGAAAAAGAAAGAATAAAAGGTGAAGTAGAAGAAAAAATGGTAAAATGAAGAAAAAGATATAATTTAAGGAGTTAGAAAAAAAATTGTGGCGAACTTTAAGAAAGGGAAAACGAGAGTTAAAGAAAATAGGTAAAATTCAAGAGAGGAGAAGGAAACGGAAAAGCGGCAGTTTATGAAGATTGGTAAAAATTCAGGAGGAGAAAAGGAAAAAAGGAAATGAGAGGAAGGAAAAGAAAGAGTAGAAGGTGAAGTAGAAGACAAAATGGGAAAATTAAGGAAAATGTTGGGAAAAGAGAATTTAAGAAAGTTAGACAAAATTATGGTGAACTTTTGGGAAGGAGAAACGGGAGGTAATTGAATTTAGTAAAAATTCAGAAGAGGAAAAGAAGGAGGAAAAGCGGCAGTTTATGGGGATTGGTAAAAATTTAGGAGGGGAAAAAGAAGAAAGGAAAAGAGTCGAAGCAAATGAAAGAGTAAAAGGTAAAGTAGATGACAAAAAGGGTAAATTGAGAAAAATGTAGGAAAAAAGAGAATTCCAAGGAAGTTAGAAAAAATTATGATTAACTTTAAGAATGGGGAAACGGGACTTAAATGAAATTAGTAAAAATTCGGGAGAGGAAAAGCGGCACTTTATTTACATTGGTAAAAATTAAAGAGAAGAAAAGGAAAAAGGAAAAGAGATGAAGAAAAAGAAAGAATAAAAGGTGAAGTAGAAGAAAAAATGGGAAATGTAGAAAAAAGGGTAGTTTAAGGAAGTTAAAAAAAATTGTAGTGAACTTTAAGAAAAGGAAACCGGAGTTAAAGGAAATTCGTAAAAATTCAGGAAAGGAAAAGAAAGAGGAAGACCGGTAGTTTAAGGAAACTAGTAAAATTTCAGAATGATCTAAGAAGGAGGATAAGTTGAAGTTTAAATAAAATTGTAAAAATTCGAGAGGGGAAATAATATTAGGGTGAGGAAAAGATGTTTAAGAAAGTTAGGAGAAATTAGGATGAAGAAGGGAAAAATGAAAATTGAGGTTTGAGAAAATTAGTAAAAAATCGAAAGAAAAAAAGGAAGTGCGGGAGAAAAAGAAAAAAGAAAAAGGGTGGAAGGAAAAAAGACAGAAATGGTAAAGTAGAAAGAAAAGGGAAAAATTTGGAAGAGGAAAGAAAAATCGGAAGTTGAAAAAGGAGAAAAGTGTGGAAGAAAATAAAAATAAAATTAAAAAAGTGTAGAGGTGAAAGGAAAATGGAAAGACAGGAATATAAATAAAAAATGAAAATTAGGAAAGGGGGAGGGAGTAAAAGAAGATAACAAATAGAAAAGAAACAATGGAAAAACGGGAATAGAGGGGGAAATAAAAATTAGGGATGAGATAGGAAGTAAAAAAACGTGAAAACTAGAGTGGAAATAATGGAAAAGCGAGAATAAAGGGAAATATAAAAGAGAGGGAGTAGAAAGAAAATGTAAAATGGAGGTAGAAAAAAAAGAAAAAAGTCGGGGCGACATAAAGCAAGGAACGAAAAAGGGGGGTGGTGAGAAATCAAGGGGAAAGAAGACGAAAAGAATTTTACTATTTTTTTATTTATATGCGCCTAATAAAAAGTGCCAGCTCATTTCAACCTTGTTTTGTTTTCATTGGCGTAGCAGAAAGACGAAACGATCTACGCAAGTGACATTCGCGAATGGCAGACGCTATTCGTGGAAAAGTGAAGCTTCAACTAAACATTTGGTCGTTTATGAGAACATTTGTCTCGCGAGATTGGAATCCTGAGGATTGCTGATGGACCAAAATGGTCCGAGGACACTTAACATAAAATAAGATTTAAAATCTTGTCTAGATGTCCTGATCATCTTCCTAAACGGTCTGCGCATTTGTTACTTTTCATATTTTACAGTCAAGATTCTTTCTAAATGACAAAAAACGAGTATTTCTTAATACACGTGTACCAATAAACTTTGTTATACTGTAGAGAGTAATATTTTAAAATGGAGTGTATATTAAAGTATATAAAATGCAGTCTAATAAACTTTGCACTAAGTGTAATAAATTTTGTAACACTTTTTATTTTCACAAACTTTAAAATACCCGTTTTGAATAATGCAATACCAAAAAATAAATTCCCCAACTGGTCCTACAAATAAGAAACATTCCACATCATTAATTTGTTTTCGATGAATTCAAAAATTGATAATTTTCAATCGGGACAAATTGGCTCGTAAATTAGTGGTGCAATTCACATATTAACACCTTTTTGGCGTCTCGACAAGACTTTTTTTTGTCCAGAGTCTGTTTAATTTAATCAGAAATGAAAAAAGAGACAGTCATGAATGTTTTACTACTCATTTGCTAGACGAGGAATAAATAAGATTGGAGATTGGTATCGGATGGAATCGGAGATACTTGTTTCAGATTATTATTCGAATACAAAATGATTTGCTTTTCTCTGGAGAAGAGCTCGTCGATGATTTACAACATCGAAATCTGCTGGATTTCAGGCAAAAAGATTATAATTTAAGCATCAGGTTTGTTATTGGCTCAGGTCCAAGAAAGGGATCTGGTAATGAGGTAGCTTTCGATACTTATATTTTCTTCTGGTTTGAAAAGATAAACGATAAAGAAACGTCAGTATTTTCTGAAGAACATGAATTTCCATTAAAAGGAGATTCATTATCGTTAGATAATTGAGCTTCTCGTGGATAAATAAACTCTGTAGTAGCTGACAAGCAATTTGCTTTTAATTGCTGCCGTTGTTGGACTAGAGAAAATGGCTATTATTTTAGAAAATATATTGTTAGAAATATTCGTAAAATAGAGACCGGGCAATAATTAATGTTGCGCGTTAATAAATTACGTGTCCAATTTAAAGTATATAGACGCTATTTATAACGTGTTTCGAGATAAAGTAAAGGCTTGTAGGAAGAGTTGTTAATTAGTTTCGGATTAATGATAAAGAACGGCGATAACAGTTGGTATAAATGGTGATTATACGCTTAAAATTAGAAATAGATCTTACTGCATTTTTTGGGATTTTGTGTCGGTTTAAAAGTGTAAGAGCAAGTTGGAGTAATCACGAATTGGAAAATTTGTTTTTTTTTTTAAAGAAAATTGAAAGAATTGCAAAAAACTAGTTTTTTTACTGATCTGAAATTTCATAATAAATTCGTACCGATTTCAAAATATATTTTTTTCACAAATTTTCTGTTAGAGAAAATTTTTGTAAAACGGATTCGCTAGTTTGAGGAATTTTCATAAATCTGAATTTCAATTTAAAAAGATTTTTTAATAACAGGATTTTCATAATAAAGAATGTTTACAAACTGAGTTTTATTTATAATTACATTTATTTTATTTATAATTTACTGGGTTTTAATTCGTTTTAGAATTTAAACTCTTTTTTAGGGCTAAACGAGTTTTTAAAATTATAAGTCATAAAATAAATGAAAATTAAATTTGCAATTCTTCCAATTTTTAGTTTTTATCGGTTATTTTATATGGTATAAACACCGGGTAGAAAAATTTTAGGACGAATTTTAAAATCAACCAATTAATGTTAAAAATGTGTTAAATAAAAAAGGTCATGAATAATAAATCGCAAAAATGCACCTAATGATTTGAATATTCAAAATAAATTGTTTTTTTCAATTCAATTTCGAAAGTTTATTTTTATTTTTTATTTCAAGAATATTTTAGAAAAGCATTGAAATAGAGTCAAGAAAATATATTTTTTTGGAATTTTGAAACCTGATTTGAACGAAACCTTTGGTTTTTGAGTAAATAATTTTAATAGATCATTTTTAAGACAAAGAATAGAAATTAATTATAATTAGAAAACTTTAAAATACCGTTTAAACTTTATAAAAAAAAACAAATTGACAAAAAATAACAAAACTTCGTTTAAAAATAAGTTTACCTTAAAATTTTATAATTTACAGGCTTAAGAAAATGTTTGTATTAACCTTTGATGAAAGACATTATGTTCCAACAAAAATAAAGAAAATGTGTTTTAATTTTTATATTTAATTGAACTGAAAATTAATCAACATCCAAAAGATTACAACGTATTTTTCGTTATGAAAAGAAATGAATGTTTTAAAATTTCCAAAATCGATTCACAAATTACAAAAATCTAATTTGGATTTAGAAATAATATAAACTTAAAATTTCATTGATTTCAATTTTCAGAACTGCAAGTGGATCCTAAAATTTTCAATTGTTTTAAGTTAATTGAAAAGAATTGAATAATTTTAAAAACACGCAGTCGCAAATTAAAATTAAAGTATAATTTAAAATTATTGGATAAAAATCCATTTCTTTGGAACTTGATTTCTTCGTAGTAAACTTCATAAAAATCATCCTTGGTATGATATTTCAGTTTTCTTTTTGTTACTAATAATATCTGTTGAAATTACATTTCTCATTTAGTGAAAAATATTTTTTAATTGATTTTTTTAGTAAAATAAAATTTTTCTTGACTGAAATGGTACGTATAAAAAGTTAGTGAAAATTAGACTATTTTAATTAACGTAAATTAAACTTTAAGATTTCTTGTGACATATGAATATTTATCAGTTAGTATATCCGCATTATTGTTCTAAGCATCAAACTCTTGTAAATAAATCAATTTCTCGAGGTAAATATATTATCTATTATGATTGCGATGAATTGTCTCTTTGTATGTAACAGACTGTCGTAAATAAATCAATTTCTTATGGGAAATCTAACAAATACGTTAGCTGTATTAAGTTTCTACTTTGACTGTATTAAGTTGTTGTAAATTAATAAATTTTTCAAATAGATCAAATAACATGGTTGTATCTTGCTCAAAATTAAATTATCAACTTGTTGTTATTGTTTCAATTTACCGTGATTAAAATATCAGATTTTTGCTAATCTCAATGAAAATTGTTGTAAACTAATCGATTCTTATGATTTTACGATCAATTTTATTTTATTGATTAATTTAATGATTTAATGAATAATCATCAAATTGCTACTTTCAAAGTATCAGATTTTTGAGTAAGTACCATTTTGACAAAAAATTTACTTGGAAAATTGTTTGAAAATTGTTTCAACTAAAATAATGGAACATTTTTTACAAACATAGGTAAATGTTATTTTGTACATCTAAAATTAAAGGTTTTAACATTAATTAATTAAATAAATTTATAAAATAAATAATAAACACTTTAATCTCGACTTTAATTAATTCATAAAAATCAGATATTTAATAATTAGAATAACTTAAAAACCTTCAAATTTTAGCAGTTGTTCAAAATAACAAAAAATGATTATAATTTATAATTGTTCGAAACAATGTAGTTGAATTATTTTAACCCTCTTTTAAAACAATGAGTAAATATCATTTTGACACAAAACTTACTTTATAAATTGTTATTTGGTTATTAGGTAAATGTTATTTTGTACAAAGACTGAAATGAAAGGTTTTATGATTAAATAAATAACTTAAACAAATAATAAACACTTCGAATAATTAATCAAAATCGAATATTTAATAATTAGAACCTAAAAATCCTTTAATTTTAACAGTTGTATAGGCTAACATTTACCCATGTTTGTACAATACAAAAATCTTCAAAATAAGTTTTGTGTCAAAATGATACTTACTCAAAAGAATTATTGTATTGTAGCAGATTATTCTTGCAAGTAAACAGGACTATTTAATAGTCATTATTTTATAAACTATTAATTAGAGCACTAATAAATATTAATATTCTTAATATTTTTGTTGTTAAAAAGAACTATACAAATTTAATGGACTATTGTTACCAATATAATAGACTATTGTAAAGGTAGCTATTGTTGTTACAAACACTATTGTCGTGACGGTGTCAAACTACTGCTAATCGATCAATAATGAAAGAACTAGAATATTCTAAATTGAAAATTAATTTTTGATCATTTGTATATAACAAATGTTAAGGATATGAAGGTCTATAATTGATGAAATAGAGGAACTATTGTTGCGAATTTCTATCGTTGTGAATCACTATTGTTGCAAATGTAGATTATTATTTTTGTTAATGTAGTTTATTATTCACTGTAAAAAAAAGTATCTATAAAGTGAATACAAAGACACTTAAAACATTTTAAATAAAGCTGTTTCAAATGTTAACATCTTCATTCAAGATGTTAACGTTTAAGATATCTTAACTTAAGATATTCTAAATGTTCTTATAGCTACTTTTAAGATACCTCTTTTTAAAATTTTGTTGTAAATCCAGTTTATTATTGCTGTAAATGTAGCTTATTTTTGTTGGAGATGTAGTTTACTATTGTCACGAATGTTCTATTATTATCAATCTAGCTTATTATTTTTATAAATATGCTTTCTATTGTTGTGAAGCAATTTATAATTTTGAAGAACATAGCTGTTACTATGTTAGCTGTTAGTATGTTACTACATACTCTATTGTTACAAATATTTCGGACTATGATTACAAAAATATTTATTAAATCTCAGTTCCTTATTGTACCGAATGGTTCGACTATCAATGGGAACACATCAGATTATTGTTGCAAATGTATTAAAATCTACACAAATTTCTTAATAAGCCGGTTCTATTATCTCTTTTCCTAACTTAAATCCACAAGAAAGAAAATCACAAAACAGTTCAATAAGAACTGTATATATCCAACATCAGATAATCCATCATCAACAACAATTGTTCTTTTCATTATCTTTGTCTCTAACTACAATCCTTAAGAAACAAAACCACAAGAGGTTCATCTTATTAAGAACCATAGTTATCTACCAATTGCATCATCAATATCAATTTCACCATATGGCCACAAGTGTATCACATTCAAAGTGATTATAACCCCCATCATAAACAAACAATACCCTTATCTCTAGAAAACAAAACTCAAAGAGTTTCATCATCTTAACAACCGTATTTATGTACTATATCATCAATATCAATTGTACCATATGACCACAAACTTACGTATCACATTTAAGTATTTACAACTCACATCAGAAACAAACAATACCCCAAAAACGATTGCATATTAATCAACCATACCCTAACAATTTCACTCCCACTTGAAAAAGGAACCCCAACATAATACAAACAAGAATACAAAAACTCACCAGTATGCGTTCTCTTGTGAATCTTCAAATTCTCCGACCTGGCGAAAACTTTGCCACAGCCTGGAAAGGGACAGGGGAACGGTTTTTCACCAGTATGCACCCGGATGTGATTGACGAGCTTGTACTTGGCCTTGAAGGCCCTGCCATTTCTGGCACAGCCTTGCCAGAAACACGCGTGCGTCGTGCACTCCGGGCCGCCCACGTGCTCAACTGTCAGATGCGTCACGATGTCATGAAGAGAGTTGAACACTTTGCCACAGAGTTTTCTTCCCGATCCAGGTGAATCCTGATCGACCCACATGCAGGGCATCTCTTGTCTCTGATTACTCACGGCACCACCACCGGTCCTCATGTACCTCAAAAAAGCACCGTGAGGATGATGACTCGGATGATTGACCGCGGGGTGTTGTTGATGGTGGATCGAGGTGGTTATATGAGGTGCTCCCAAATACTGATGATGAGGCGGTGCCAGCCTACTGTCCTGAGGATAATGTCCCGGATAGTGGCTAGTCGCTGTTAGAGGATGTTGGCCAGGATGATGAGGAAATTGTTGCATCCCTCCGGCAGTTCCGTCATGATGCAGAGGTGGAAACAAACCCAAACCGCTCTCCGGAGTGGTCGCGTTTGCCGTCGCATTGAACTCGTGCTCCCTACGCAACAGAAAGTCCCGAGCTGCGTAGCCAGGATGGTGGCTCATATGATGCCCCATGTGGGGCGCCATATGTGTTCCCGGATGAGGGTGGTGAGGATAACTCTGAGCATAGACATGATGATGCTGTTGAGCCGGAGCTTCACCTGGAGAAGGTTGCATCCCTCCACTTGCACTATCCCCAGCACCAGTGGGACTATTCCCCGGAGATAGTTTGATTCCGAGGGTAGCCAAGTGGTGAGGGTGCGAAGGCACACCGTCAAGAAATGCGTTCATCATTCTGATTCTAAAACTGACTCTTCAGTTTCGTTAACCCTATAAACCCTTTATCATTAATTGTTCCTGTATCACTATCCTATATGGTCATTGAATTGTTTCCCGTATCTCTATCCTATGACCATTCAGTTGTTTCCTATATCTCTATCCTAAAATCATGGAATTGTTTCTTTAAACAACAAAAGCTTGGTCGAACAAGTTTGTTCTGTTTATGCCGAATCCCATAGAATTCTTTATCTATCTTTATCCCACGAATCCCCTGGCCCTATCCTTATCGTCCTATCCCTATTAGAGTCCTGGGTAACAGAATCTTTATCTTACGAATCCCTGTTCGTAAAATCTCTTATCCTTTACCAATTTTCTAACTCTCGAATTTATTTTCCCACCAATTACAGTCAGGACACAAACATCACCATCCCTAGGTGATAAAATACATTTCAATAAACTCTTCACTAGTTCTCAAAAATCACTCACTTTGCACTTGCCATCAGCACCAATCCATTTCGAAATTGTAAATTGTCGCACTGTCTATTGCATCCACTAATTTTTTTAAGAGATTAGGATCTTTTGAACCAAACCCTGATAAACAAACGGGGGGATAGTTTGCAACAAAAAAGATGCTCGCGACAAATTCGAAAAAATTGTTTTCCAGTATAGAGGAAAATTCACGGTAACGAGTTAGAGTTTAGAAGGAAGTAATGTAAAAGTATGTTCACTGTGCGGTAGGGAGAAATCCGTGGTTTCCTTGCTGCGTTCACAGCGGGACTGAGTTGTTGGAAGCCCGATCATTCACCGCGGGGTAACATTGGAATTTTCGGGGAGAGGACCTTAAAGACCGCCCACCCCCCCCCTCTCTGCCGTTGCTCCAACATGTTTCTCTAGGATACCAAGTGGCTATTGGCTGAGAATGCGTCACTGGCCATTGGAACCGGTTGCTCGAAGGGAAGCTCAACTTGAGGCGTGACTGTCGAGAAAGCGCATGATCAGGATCCGCCTTAAGAACGCCCAACCACCAAAGGATCACTGCTATGTGGAATTTCTCTGTTTTTTTACTTCAGATGCTCTTTGGCATTGTAGAACGTTCAACTAGTGCTCTAAACGGGGTAAAATTTTTTTCCCTTGTTTCGTGGAATTCTTAGGTATTCTTAATGCTGAACAAGAATGATCTCAATTGATTTTAATATTGATGTTTCTCGCTCTTGATAAATGAAATAAATTAATGTTGATTTATTAAAAATAATGGTGGAATTTCAATTTTGTTTATATAAAAAGAAATTGAATGTTATTTTTAAGGTATTTCCGGGAAAAATTATTAAAAATTATATTTAGCAGTTTTTAATAGCAATACAATTGAAGTCCATTCACTGTATTATTTCTAATAAATTAAAATTATTTTATTATATATTTTATTGTTTTATTTAATTATTTATTAATTAATTTTGTCTTTTAAGAACGAGAAAAGTCAACATTAAGGTGATGGTATTTTGGTTGACAGGTTTGATCAGACTTAAGTTTATCCTCTTTATATTTTCAGGCATATTATTCTGTTAAATAAATTATATTAAAATTATTATGTCAGATTAGTGTATTGATTTTAGGTATTAAATAAATATAATTGTTTATTATAATAATAATAATATTAATTTAAAGAAGATTTTAAGGTCTATTCTCGGTTTATCACTTAAAGAGAAATAGTAATTATTATTTAACCACTTACATAACCTCAAACTAGACAGTCGGTTTTAACCCCAAATAAAAATATTAATCAAATTAACTACGCAAAATTTTAAAAGATCTACATTTTTCAGACAAAAAATAGTTTGAGCTGGAATTTTGTTGCCAAATAATAATTATTTAATATTTTTTGCTCTTTCTTTAAATTTTTAACTGCAATTTTCATCCAATTCTGACAAATACGAGCTCATTTTTCTCGTTGAAACATTCCTTACAATTTTATTCGTAACATTTTGTTAAATAATATTTTGTTTAAAAAATACGTAAAGAACACATTTTATTTGTTTACATTGAGGAAAAAAATTTCTTTGTTTAATAACTTTTAAACAAAATATTTAACAAAACATAACAAATAAAATTGTAGAGAATATTTTAACGAGAAAAATGAGCTATTATTTGTCATAATTGGATGAAAGTAATACTTGTTCATTAAATTTAAAGAAAAAACATAAAATGTTAAATAATTTATATTTGACAACAAATTTAAGCTGAACCTAATTTTTTCTGGAAAATTTTCAACTTGATCTTTTTCTCTCTACTTGAATTAGTTAAGAATAACTAATTTGGAAGCAAAAACTCAGTCACTAATTCAAATAGTTATATTTTTACTAATCATTATATACTAAAAAAAAAACTAATTATTAGTCAAATTCATTTTAGGTTATGTCAAAATAACCAATATTTTAGTAAAATCCTGTTTACTAATTCAATTAGTCAAATTTTAACTATGTTTTAGCAATTTTTTTACTGATAATTAGTCATATTTTACTAATAATTAGTTATTTTTCACTAATTGATGAAACAAAAACTCAACCACGATTTTACTAATAATTGGTTATTTTTTACTAATTCAGATTTAAAAAGTTCAAAATTTCGGGAAATTCACTTTAATAATAGTTTTATTCGTTTTATTTGATGGGAACATTCATTTTTTAATTTCAGGTTATTTTAATGAAGAGAACTTTTCTCGAAACCTTCTTAAATTAATTAATGTATCGGTGAATTAATTAATTAAATAAGAGATTAAAAAATACTCAGAAAAAATCTAAAAGTAGACTTGATGAAAATTTGCAGGTATCAGATTTACTAAAAGACAAATTTCAAGTTACTGTAAATTTTCTAAACCGATAAAAAATGTCAGGTTATGTTACGTTATGCTGTACTTCGATTTTTTTCAGAAATACCTTTTCTACAAGATTAAAAATCCTAGTTTTCTATACTGGAAAATGGATTATTAATTAAAAATTAATGAGTACAAATATACATAAGTGGCGTATATTTTATGTTTTTTTTTAATAAGACATTTAACATTTTCTAACCTCAAAATTTTGCTCTATGTATTATACATAAAGGGTTCTTTATGATTAAACATACAATTGTAAAATTCTTATATTAATTGGACATTTTTAGCCTAATTATTGTATAACTATACTAAAATTTCATAAAACAGTTTGGAAATTAGAAAACAAATTTTATACAAAATATTACTTAAACAAAAAGTTTAACCTCGAATTTAACGTAACTTTTATAAAGTCCTAATTATTAATTTATTTTTCATTTCTTTAACGTAATGTAATTTATCGTTTATTTCAGTATAAAATAAATAATATTATATTTTTCGAATTTTTACATAATAATACATTATTTAACAATATTTTGCGTTTTCTTTAAATACTCAATTTAAATTTCGTTAACTAAATTTGATCTCAGTTTTTTTCTGTGTAATAATCAGGATTTGAAAAATTATTTTTTATTTTTTATTATTCGCTAATTTAAAACATTCTAACTTTAAATCTGAAATAAGTAAACACTGGTGAAAATTTCTATTTATTTTTTCTCACTTAATAACAAGAATTTTAGGCTCGATTAAACATTTATCTTAAAAAACGATGTTTACCTCGAATTCGAAAGAAAAATATATGTATCGTAGGTTAATTATTTTTTCCCCGAAATCTATGTAAATATTGTCTTGTGTTTTTTTTTGTCCTTGAAATTGAAGAAACATTTCAGCAAAAGGTCATAATCTTCTTCGTTTTATATGAGATTTTAGATCTAAAATTCAATTATCGATGTTTTTCAAGAGCCTTTTTATTAATTAAATTCATTCTAGATTTTAAGAATATTTGAAAACATTTTCGTTTAATATTAAATTTATATTATGAAACTGTTTGGAGGATCTTAAATATAGGCTAGTTGTATAAATTTTCCCAAAATTTTAATGGGCATAATTTCCATTTAACAGAAATTAATCTAACCGAATAGTTATTTATCATAAATTTTTTTCACTCATTTTACTCGCAATTTTTTTTTCATTTATAGAATTTTTATTTAACGTAATTTTAACGTCACACACTTATTGTTAATAAAAATATTTATCAAATTTCAGTTTTATTTACTTTTTCATAAAAATATGATATCTTATCATAATTTTTCTTCGAAAAAACAAACTTTTCTTCTAT